>JARNME010000404.1:88821319-89521319 GCA_030179655.1 Scaptomyza flava
TTCTAGGGGTTAAACCCTGACTTTTAAGATATAACTTGTGAAACTCGGGTCTATGACGACGAGTTATGGCATGTCGAAAGATTTGACCGATTGACAGGTCTATTTTTTGGCATTAACTTTGAACACATGATTTTGAACCAAACTCGACGGGTAAATCTAAATGTAAAGTGTATACATGCCGTTTTCTTTCTAGGGGTTAAACCCTGAGGTTTACGATATTGCGTTTGAAAAATCGGGTCTTGTATTGACGAAGTATAGGCAGTCGAACAGAAATTTGACCCCAATTTGACATGTCCTCTTTTATGGCATTCACATTTGAACATGAGTTGTTTTGACCAAAAATCAAGTGGTATATAAAGGTACATATATAAATGCATTGTTGTTTACGGGGTTAAACCATGACGTGTTAAGATATTGCTTTTGAACACTGCGGTCAGTCATTGGCGAAGTTATTGGCCGTTCGAAAGAGACTTTGAACCATTGACATGTCTTTTTGTATTGGCATTAACTTTGGAACATGAGTTTTTGGACCAAAATCGAGGGTATATAAATGTAATGTATGAATGCAGTTTAATTTCTAGGGGGTACACCATGACTTTTAAGATATTTGCTTTTGAAAATCGGGGGTTCGGGGTTTCCCCAGTATGACGAAGATATGCAAGTGTCGAAAGATGCTACCCAATTCCCATGGCTATTTTTTGGCATTCAAATTTGAACATGAATTTATTGACCAAAAATCGAAGTGTATATAAAATAGTAAATGTTATAAATGCAGTTTTAATTCTAGGGGTTAACCCAGACTTTTAAGATACAACTTTTGGAAATCGGGTCAGTTTTATTTTTCGACGACGTTATGGCCGTCGCAAGATTTGGACCAATTGAGACAGTGACTATTTTTTTGGCATTAACGTTGAACATGTGATTTGGACGCCAAAATCGAAGTGTATCCTAAATGTAAATATTTAAGGCAGTTGGATTCTAAGGGGCCCAACCATGGTGCCTGTGGGTTGAAGGGGGGGGTGTAGTTGCTTTTGAAAAATCGGGTTCAGTATGGACGAAGATCGGCCAGTCCGAAAAAGATTGAACCTCTGCCTATGTGGTATGTTTTTGGCATAAAAATCGGAACATGCATGTTGACCAAAAATCGAACTGGTATCTAAATGTAACTATGTAAATGCAGTTTTTTTTCTAGGGGCCAAAAAAACCATGACTTTTAGATGTTGCTTTTGAAAATCGGGTCAGTATTGACGAAAAGATATGGCAGTCGAAAGAGTTAACCAATCCATGACCGTGTCTATTTATTGGCATTAACTTTGCACATGAGTTTTGCCCAAAAATCGTACAGTGTATATAAATGAAATATATACATGCCAGTTTTGTTTAAGGGGTTTACACCATGAGTTTTTAAGCTATTGCTTTGTGAAATCGGGTCAGTATTGACGAAGTTATGGCAGTCCAAAGAGTTCATTACCTATGCCTATGTGTATTTTTTGCCTAAAAATCGAACAATGGCATTTTGGACCCAAAAATCGAATGGTATTCCTAACTGTTAAATATTTAAATGCGTTTTATTCTAGGGGCCAAACCATGACTTTTCAGATATTGCTTTTTGAAACTCGGGTCAGTATTTGACGGAGCTCGGGCACAGTCCGAAAGTTTGACCACTTCCCATGTCGATTTATTGGCATTACTTTGAACATGAGTTTTGACCAAAATCGAAAGTGTATACTAAATGTAAAGAATATAAATGCAGTTTTGTTTAAGGGGTTACAAACCATGAGTTTTAAGATATTGCTTTTGAAAATCGGGTCAGTATGACGAAGTTATGGGGCAGTCCAAAGATTTTTACATATTCCGATGGTGTATTTTTTGGCATAAAAGCGAACCTGCAGGTTGAACCAAAAATCGAATGGTTATTCTAAATGTAAAATATTTAAATGCAGGTTTATTCTAGGGGCCAAACCCGTGGACTGTTCAAGATGATTTGCTTTTGAAAATCGGGTCAGTATTGACGGCGGGAAAGGGCAGTCGAAAGATTTATTGACCAATTCCCATGTCTATTTATTGGCATTAATTTTGAACATGAGTGTTTTGACCAAAAATCGAAGTGTATATAACCTGTAATATATAAATGCAGTTGTGTTTAAGGGGTTTAAACCATGAGTTTTAAGATATTGCTTGTGAAAATCGGGTCCGATATTGACTAAGTTATGGCCGTCGCAAGATTTTAAAAACCTATTCCTAGGTGTCTTTTGTGGCAATTAAAAAATCGAACATGGCTTTTTGACGCAAAAATCGAATGGTATTCTAAAGGTAAATATTTAGAATGCAGGTGTTATCTAGGTTGGGCCAAACCGTGAGCTTTTAAGAGGTTGCTTTTGAAAATCGGGGTCAGTATTGGACGGAGATAGGGCGAGTCGCAAGATTTGACCATTCCCATGTCTATGTATCGGGCATTAAACTTTGAACATGAGTTTTGACCAAAAATCCGAAGTGGTAATATAAAGTGTAAATATTAATGCCGTGTTTGTTTAAGGGGTTAACCATGAGTTTTAAGATATGGCTTTTTGAAAATCGGGGCAAGAAACTCTAGTAGTGGACGAAGTTATGGCAGTCCAAAGATTACCTCTTTCCCTATGTGTAGTTTTTGGCTTGAACAATCGAACATGCATTTTGAACCAACAATCGAATGGTAATCTAATGTAAATATTTAAAAGCAGTTTTAATTCTAGGGGGCCAAAACCATGACTGTTGTAAGATTGTTGCTTTTGAAAATCGGGCTGTTTGCGGCAGCAGTTGACGAAGATATGGCAGTCGAAAGAATTTCAACCAAATTGACATGGCCCTATTTTTTGGCATTAACTTTGCACCTGAATTTTGACCAAAAATCGAAGGGTATAAATGTAAATGGATAAATGCAGTTTTTTATTCTAGGGGTTATTAAACCATGAGTTTTAAGATATAACTTTGACAAATCGGGGTCATGTATTGACGAAGTTCTGGCCGTCGAAACGAGTTGAACCAATTCCCATGTCTTATTTATTGGCATGAAATTTGAACATGAGTTTTGGACCACAAATCGAAGTGCGTATATAAGGGGTTAAAATGTCTAAATGCAGTTTTGTTTAAGGGGTTAAAACCAGGAGTGTTTAAGATATTGCGTTTGAAAATCGGGGGTCAGTAGTGACGAAGGTTATGGCAGGGTCCGAAAGAGTTGACCGATTGACATGTCTTGTTTTATTGGCATTAATTTGAACATGAATTTGACCAAAAATCGAAGGGATATAATGTTAAAGAGTATAATGCAGGTTTATTCTAGGGGTAAACCATGAGTTTTAAGATATACTTTTGAAATCGGGTCAGTATTGACGAAGTTATGGCGGTCGAAAGATTTGACCATTCCCATGTCGTATTTTTGGCATTAAATTTGAAACATGAGTTTGACCAAAAATCGGAAGTGTATGAAATGTAAATTGTAAATGCAGTTTTATTCTAGGGTTAAACATGAGTTTAAGAGATTGCTTTTGAAAATCGGGTCAGTAATGACGAAGTTATGGCAGTCGAAAGATTTGACCAATTGACATGTCTTTTAGTGGCCATAAAGTGAACATGAGTTTGACCAAAAATCGAAGTGTATATACAGTAACCTCCTACAAACGCGGGGGTTAGGTTCCAAAATTGCGCGTTGGAAGACAGCGTTGTGGAGACATGAGCTCCTACAACAAATCAAGTTTGGTTCCAACGGCAAACTTGATTTTGTTCCGATATACATATATTCATACTAATATATGTAAGTTTTTTTAACATACCAGATTATGTAATTTGATAACTATATAGCATTCATTATTTCAAAACAATTAACCTCACAAAAATAGAATTTCAATTTGTCCGTATCTCGTATGGCAGAAATCATAGAATTTAAACGAAAAATTAAACATAAGTTTTTAGAATTCTCTTGCAGACCTTATTCGAATTGTCTGGGATGTTTTGTCCGTGTTAGTTCATAATCGAGCTGATCCAACCTCTGATGGTAGCAAACATTGCGTTCATAAAACATTCCATGTCCACTTGAATTACCAAATTATGACCAACCCATTTTTTCTATCTTTGGCTGCCAACTGCTCACATGAGCACTTTATTGTGTGTTTTTTTAAAGGTTGCCAAACCACGTAAAAATTCACTGATTTGTTATAATTTGTATGCCAAAATTGTATATGAGAAAAACGTTACACGGTGGCAGCTCTGTGAATGAAACCAATGCCGTATTATAACGGTTTTCTATCATTCTTGAGACTTACTATATCAAATTGAAGCAGCATAAATAAGCACACAATAACGCGCCACCGACAAATTGTTGCGGCGTAAAAATCGCGTTGTAGGAGGCGCGTTGTAAAAAAATTACCGCATTGTGGGGAACGCGTTGGAGCGAAAACGCGTTATAGAAAACCGTGTTGTAGGAGGGTTACCTGTAAATGTAAATGTATAAATGCAGTTTTATTCTAGGGGTTAAACCATGACTTTTAAGATATTGCTTTTGAAAATCGGGTCAGTATTGACGAAGTTATGGCAGTCGAAAGATGCGACTAATTCCCATGTCTATTTATTGGCATAAAATTTGAACATGAATTTTGACCAAAAATCGAAGTGTATATAAATGTAAAGTATAAATGCAGTTTTATTCTAGGGGTTAAACCATGGACGTTTTAAGAGATGCTTTGAAAATCGGGTCAGTATTGACGAAGTTATGGCAGTCGAAAGATTTAACCAATTGACATGTCTATTTATTGGCATTAAATTTGAACATGAGTTTTGACCAAAAATCGAAGTGTATATAAATGTAAATGTATAATGCAGTTTAATTCTAGGGGTTAACCATGACTTTTAATATAACTTTGAAAATCGGGGTCAGTATTGACGCAAGAGTAGGGCAGTCGAAAGATTTGACCAATTGACAGGTCTATTTTTTGGCATTAACTTTGAACATGAATTTTGACCAAAAATCGAAGGGTATATAAATGTAAATGTATAAATGCAGTTTTATTGCTAGGGTTAAACATGAGTTTAAGATATGCTTTTGAAAATCGGGTCTGTATTGACGAAGTTATGGCAGTCGAAAGATTTGACCAATTGACATGTCTTTTTATTGGCATTAAATTTGAACATGAGTTTTGACCAAAAATCGAAGTGTATATAAATGTAAATATATAAGTGCAGTTTTGTTTAAGGGGTTAAACCATGACTTTTAAGATATTGCTTTTGAAAATCGGGTCAGTATTGGCGAAGTTATGGCAGTCCAAAGATTTTACCTATTCCTATGTGTATTTTTTGGCATAAAAATCGAACATGCATTTTGACCAAAAATCGAATGGTATCTAAAGTCAATATTTAAAGCAGTTGTATTCTAGGGGCCAAACCATGACTTTGAAGATATTGCTTTTGAAATCGGGTCAGTATTGACGAAGTTATGGCAGTCGAAGATTTGACCATGACAGGTCTATTTTTTGGCAAACTTTGAACCATGAATTTTTGACCAAAAATCGAAGGGTCTATAAATGTAAATGTATCAATGCAGTTTAATTCTAGGGGTTAAACCAGGACTTTTAATATAAACTTTTGAAAACTCGGGTCAGTATGGACGAAGTTATGGCAGTCGAAAGATTTGCCAATTCCCATGTCTATTTATTGGCATTAAATTTGAACATGAGTTTTGACCAAAAATCGAAGTGTATATAAATGTAAATATATAAATGCAGTTTTGTTTAAGGGGTTACACCATGAGTTTTAGATATTGCTTTTGAAATCGGGTCAGTATTGACGAGTTTATGGCAGTCGAAGAGTTGACCAATTGACATGTGTATTATTGGCATTAAATTTGAACATGGTTTTGACCAAAAATCGAAGGGTATATAAATGTAACTGTATAAATGCATGTTTATTCTGGGGTTTAAACCATGACGTTTTAGATATAACTTTTGAAAATCGGGTCAGTATTGACGAAGTTATGGCAGTCGAAAGATTTGACCAATTGACAGGTCATTTTTTGGCAATAACTTTGAACATGAATTTTGACCACAAATCGAAGGGTATAAAATGTAAATGTATAAATGCAGTTTTATTCGAGGGGTTAAACCATGACTGTTAAGATATAACTTTTGAAAATCGGGTCAGTATTGCACGAAGTATGGCAGTCGAAAGATTGTGACCAATTGACAGGTGCTATTTTTTGGCATTAACTTTGAACATGAATTTTGACCAAAATCGAAGGGGATATAATGGTAAATATATAAATGCAGTTTTGTTTAAGGGGTTAAACCATGACTTTTAAGATATTGCTTTTGAAAATCGGGTCAGTATTGGCGAAGTTATGGCAGTCCAAAGATTTTACCTATTCCTATGTGTATTTTTTGGCATAAAAATCGAACATGCATTTTGACCAAAAATCGAATGGTATCTAAATGTAAATATTTAAATGCAGTTTTATTCTAGGGGCCAAACCATGACTTTTAAGATGTTGCTTTTGAAAATCGGGTCAGTATTGACGAAGATATGGCAGTCGAAAGATTTAACCAATTGACATGTCTATTTATTGGCATTAAATTTGAACATGAGTTTTGACCAAAACTCGAAGTGTAATAAATGTAAATATATAAATGCAGTTTAATTCTAGGGGTTAAACCATGACTTTTAAGATATAACTTTTGAAAATCGGGTCAGTATTGACGAAGTTATGGCAGTCGAAAGATTTGACCAATTGACAGGTCTATTTTTTGGCATTAACTTTGAACATGAATTTTGACCAAAAATCGAAGGGTATATAAATGTAAATGTATAAATGCAGTTTTATTCTAGGGGTTAAACCATGACTTTTAAGATATAACTTTTGAAAATCGGGTCAGTATTGACGAAGTTATGGCAGTCGAAAGATTTGACCAATTCCCATGTCTATTTATTGGCATTAAATTTGAACATGAGTTTTGACCAAAAATCGAAGTGTATATAAATGTAAATATATAAATGCAGTTTTGTTTAAGGGGTTAAACCATGAGTTTTAAGATATTGCTTTTGAAAATCGGGTCAGTATTGACGAAGTTATGGCAGTCCGAAAGATTTGGACCGATTGACATGGCTTTTATTGGCAATTAAAAATTTGAACATGAATTTTGACCAAAAATCGAAGGGTATATAAATGTAAATGTATAAATGCAGTTTTATTCTAGGGGTTAAACCATGAGTTTTAGATATAACTTTTGAAAAATCGGGGTCAGTATTGGCGAAGTTATGGCAGTCGAAAGATTTGACCAATTCCCATGTCTATTTTATTGGCATTAAATTTGAAACAGAGTTTTTGACCAAAAATCGAAGTGTATATAAATGTAATATTATAAATGCAGTTTTGTTTAGGGTTAAACCATGAGTGTTAAGATATTGCTTTTGAAAATCGGGTCAGTATTGACGAAGATGTATGGCAGTCGAAAGATTTGACCAATGCCATGTCTTTTTATTGGCATTAAATTTGAACATGAGTTTTGACCAAAAATCGAAGTGTATATACAGGTAACCCTCCTACAACGCGGGGTTAGGTTCCTGAAAATTGCCGCGTTGTAAGAAATCGCGTGTAGGAGACATGAACTCCATACAAAATCAGAGTTTGGGTTCCAACTGAAAATTGGATTTTGTTCGTAGATACAATATTCATACTAAATATATGTATTTTTTTGAACATAACCATATTATGTAATTGGATAATATATACTTCATTTATTTCATAAAAACTTACATAACAAAAATAAAACTTCAATTGTCGTAATATTCGTATTGCACAGAAATAATAAATTAAAACGAAAATTAAAAATAATTTTTTATAATTCTCTTCTACTTATTTAAGTTTGTCTTGGATGTTTGGTCCGTGTTAGTTCAGAATCTGAGCTTGATCCAACCTCTGTGGTAGCAACCATTTCGTTAATAAACATTCCATGTCCTCCCTATGAAGTACAAATTATTACCCCACGTTTTTCTCTATCTTTGGCGGCCACTGCTTCACTGAGCCCTTTCTTGTGTGTTTTTGTTCAAAGGTTTGCCACACAACGTACAATTCACTGATTGTGCTTATCATTTGTAGGGCCAAAATTTATATGAGAAAAAACGTTACACGGTGGCAGCTCTCTGTGAATGAACACCAATGCCGTAGTATAACGGTTTTCTATCATTCTTGAGACGTACTCTATCCAATTGAGCAGCAAACCAGATAAAATAAAATAGCACCACAATAACGCGCCCCCGAAACAAATTGTTGCGGCCGTTAAAATCGCGTGTTAGGCGGCGCGTTGTAAAAAAATGTCCCGCATTTTGGGGAACCCGCGTTGGAGCGAAAAACGACCGGGTTTATAGAAAACCGTGTTGTAGGCGGGTTCCCTGTAAATGTAAATGTATAAATGCAGTTTTATTCTAGGGGCAAAACCATGACTTTTAAGACATGCTTTTGAAAATCGGGTCAGTATGACGAAGTTATGGCAGTCGAAAGATTTACCATTCCCATGTCTATTTTTGGCTAAAAATTTGAACATGAATTTGACCAAAAATCGAAGTGTATTAAAATGTAAATATGTAAATGCAGTTTTATTCTAGGGGTCAAAACATGACTTTTAAGACATTGCTTTGAAAATCGGGTCAGTATTGACGAAGTTATGGCAGTCGAAAGATTTGACCAATTCCATGTCTATTTTTTGGCATACAATTTGAACATGAATATTGACCAAAAATCGAAGTGTATATAAATGTAAATATGTAAATGCAGTTTTATTCTAGGGGCCAAACCATGACTTTTAAGAATTGCTTTTGAAAATCGGGTCAGTATTGACGAAGTTATGGCAGTCGAAAGATTTGACCAATTCCCATGTCTATTTTTGGCATACAATTTGAACATGAATATTGACCAAAAATCGAAGTTTATTTAAATGTAAATGTAAATGCAGTTTTATTCTAGGGGTCAAACATGACTTTAAGACATTGCTTTTGAAAATCGGGTCAGTATTGACGAAGTTATGGCAGTCGAAAGATTTAACCAATTCCCATGTCTATTTTTGGCATAAATTTAACATGAATTTGACCAAAAATCGAAGTGTATATAAATGTAAATATGTAAATGCAGTTTTATTCTAGGGGTCAAACCATGACTTTTAAGACATTGCTTTGAAAATCGGGTCAGTATTGACGAAGTTATGGCAGTCGAAAGATTTGACCAATTGCCATGTCTATTTTTGGCATAAATTGAACATGAATTTGACCAAAAATCGAAGTGTATATAAATGTAAATATGTAAATGCAGTTTTATTCTAGGGGTCAAACCATGACATTTAAGACATTGCTTTTGAAAATCGGGTCAGTATTGACGAAGTTATGGCAGTCGAAAGATTTGACCAATTCCCATGTCTATTTTTTGGCATACAATTGAACATGAATTTGACCAAAATCGAAGTGTATATAAATGTAAATATTAAATGCAGTTTTATTCTAGGGGTCAAACCATGACTTTTAAGATATTGCTTTTGAAAATCGGGTCAGTATTGACGAAGTTATGGCAGTCGAAAGATTTGACCAATTCCCATGTCTATTTTTTGGCATAAAATTTTAACATGAATTGTGACCAAAAATCGAAGTTGTATTAAATGTAAATATGTAAATGCAGTTTTATTCTAGGGGCAAAACATGACTTTTAAGACATTGCTTTTGAAAATCGGGTCAGTATTGACGAAGTTATGGCAGTCGAAAGATTTGACCAATTCCCATGTCTATTTTTGGCATACAATTTGAACATGAATATTGACCAAAAATCGAAGTGTATTAAATGTAAATATGTAAATGCAGTTTTATTCTAGGGGTCAAAACATGACTTTTAAGATATGCTTTTGAAAATCGGGTCAGTATTGACGAAGTTATGGCAGTCGAAAGATTTGACCAATTCCCATGTCTATTTTTGGCATAAATTTTAACATGATTTTGACCAAAAATCGAAGTGTATTAAATGTAAATATGTAAATGCAGTTTTATTCTAGGGGCCAAACCATGACTTTTAAGACATGCTTTTGAAAATCGGGTCAGTATTGACGAAGTTATGGCAGTCGAAAGATTTGACCAATTCCCATGTCTATTTTTTGGCATAAATTGTAACATGAATTTGACCAAAATCGAAGTGTATATAAATGTAAATATGTAAATGCAGTTTTATTCTAGGGGCCAAACCATGACTTTTAAGACATTGCTTTTGAAAATCGGGTCAGTATTGACGAAGTTATGGCAGTCGAAAGATTTGACCAATTCCCATGTCTATTTTTGGCATAAAATTGTAACATGAATATTGACCAAAAATCGAAGTGTATATAAATGTAAATATGTAAATGCAGTTTTATTCTAGGGGCCAAAACATGACTTTTAAGACATTGCTTTTGAAAATCGGGTCAGTATTGACGAAGTTATGGCAGTCGAAAGATTTGACCATTCCCATGTCTATTTTTGGCATAAAATTGTAACATGAATATTGACCAAAAATCGAATTGTATTAAATGTAAATATGTAAATGCAGTTTTATTCTAGGGGCCAAACCATGACTTTTAAGACATTGCTTTTGAAAATCGGGTCAGTATTGACGAAGTTATGGCAGTCGAAAGATTTGACCAATTCCCATGTCTATTTTTGGCATAAAATTTTAACATGAATATTGACCAAAATCGAAGTGTATTAAATGTAAATATGTAAATGCAGTTTTATTCTAGGGGCAAACCATGACTTTTAAGACATTGCTTTTGAAAATCGGGTCAGTATTGACGAAGTTATGGCAGTCGAAAGATTTGACCAATTCCCATGTCTATTTTTGGCATAAATTTAACATGAATTTGACCAAAAATCGAAGTGTATATAAATGTAAATATGTAAATGCAGTTTTATTCTAGGGGTCAAAACATGACTTTTAAGACTTGCTTTTGAAAATCGGGTCAGTATTGACGAAGTTATGGCAGTCGAAAGATTTGACCAATTCCCATGTCTATTTTTGGCATAAATTTAACATGAATATTGACCAAAAATCGAATTGTATTAAATGTAAATATATAAATGCAGTTTTATTCTAGGGGTTAAACCATGACTTTTAAGATATTGCTTTTGAAAATCGGGTCAGTATTGACGAAGTTATGGCAGTCGAAAGATTTGACCAATTGCCATGTCTATTTTTGGCATAAATTTGAACATGAATTTGACCAAAAATCGAAGTGTATATAAATGTAAATGTATAAATGCAGTTTTATTCTAGGGGTCAAACCATGACTTTTAAGATATTGCTTTTGAAAATCGGGTCAGTATTGACGAAGTTATGGCAGTCGAAAGATTTGACCAATTCCCATGTCTATTTATTGGCATTAAATTTGAACATGATTTTGACCAAAAATCGAAGTGTATATAAATGTAAATGTATAATGCAGTTTTGTTTAAGGGGTTAAACCATGACTTTTAAGATATTGCTTTTGAAAATCGGGTCAGTATTGGCGAAGTTATGGCAGTCGAAAGATTTGACCAATTCCCATGTCTATTTATTGGCATTAAATTTGAACATGAATTTTGACCAAAAATCGAAGTGTATATAAATGTAAATGTATAAATGCAGTTTTATTCTAGGGGTTAAACCATGACTTTTAAGATATTGCTTTTGAAAATCGGGTCAGTATTGACGAAGTTATGGCAGTCGAAAGATTTGACCAATTCCCATGTCTATTTATTGGCATTAAATTTGAACATGAGTTTTGACCAAAAATCGAAGTGTATATAAATGTAAATGTATAAATGCAGTTTTATTCTAGGGGTTAAACCATGACTTTTAAGATATAACTTTTGAAAATCGGGTCAGTATTGACGAAGTTATGGCAGTCGAAAGATTTGACCAATTGACATGTCTATTTATTGGCATTAAATTTGAACATGAATTTTGACCAAAAATCGAAGTGTATATAAATGTAAATGTATAAATGCAGTTTTATTCTAGGGGTTAAACCATGACTTTTAAGATATTGCTTTTGAAAATCGGGTCAGTATTGACGAAGTTATGGCAGTCGAAAGATTTGACCAATTCCCATGTCTATTTATTGGCATTAAATTTGAACATGAATTTTGACCAAAAATCGAAGTGTATATAAATGTAAATATTAAATGCAGTTTTATTCTAGGGGCCAAACCATGACTTTTAAGATATAACTTTTGAAAATCGGGTCAGTATTGACGAAGTTATGGCAGTCGAAAGATTTGACCAATTGACATGTCTATTTATTGGCATTAAATTTGAACATGAGTTTTGACCAAAAATCGAAGTGTATATAAATGTAAATGTATAAATGCAGTTTTATTCTAGGGGTTAAACCATGAGTTTTAAGATATTGCTTTTGAAAATCGGGTCAGTATTGACGAAGTTATGGCAGTCGAAAGATTTGACCAATTCCCATGTCTATTTATTGGCATTAAATTTGAACATGAATTTTGACCAAAAATCGAAGTGTATATAAATGTAAATGTATAAATGCAGTTTTATTCTAGGGGTTAAACCATGACTTTTAAGATATTGCTTTTGAAAATCGGGTCAGTATTGACGAAGTTATGGCAGTCGAAAGATTTGACCAATTCCCATGTCTATTTATTGGCATTAAATTTGAACATGATTTTGACCAAAAATCGAAGTGTATATAAATGTAAATGTATAAATGCAGTTTTATTCTAGGGGTCAAACCATGACTTTTAAGATATTGCTTTTGAAAATCGGGTCTGTATTGACGAAGTTATGGCAGTCGAAAGATTTGACCAATTCCCATGTCTATTTATTGGCATAAATTTGAACATGAGTTTTGACCAAAAATCGAAGTGTATATAAATGTAAATGTATAAATGCAGTTTTATTCTAGGGGCCAAACCATGACTTTTAAGATATTGCTTTTGAAAATCGGGTCAGTATTGACGAAGTTATGGCAGTCGAAAGATTTGACCAATTGACATGTCTATTTATTGGCATTAAATTTGAACATGAATTTTGACCAAAAATCGAAGTGTATATAAATGTAATATGTAAATGCAGTTTTATTCTAGGGGTTAAACCATGACTTTTAAGATATTGCTTTTGAAAATCGGGTCAGTATTGACGAAGTTATGGCAGTCGAAAGATTTGACCAATTCCCATGTCTATTTATTGGCATTAAATTTGAACATGAGTTTTGACCAAAAATCGAAGTGTATATAAATGTAAATGTATAAATGCAGTTTTATTCTAGGGGTTAAACCATGACTTTTAAGATATAACTTTTGAAAATCGGGTCAGTATTGACGAAGTTATGGCAGTCGAAAGATTTGACCAATTGACATGTCTATTTATTGGCATTAAATTTGAACATGAGTTTTGACCAAAAATCGAAGTGTATATAAATGTAAATGTATAAATGCAGTTTTATTCTAGGGGTTAAACCATGACTTTTAAGATATTGCTTTTGAAAATCGGGTCAGTATTGACGAAGTTATGGCAGTCGAAAGATTTGACCAATTCCCATGTCTATTTTTTGGCATAAAATTCGAACATGCATTTTGACCAAAAATCGAATGGTATCTAAATGTAAATATTTAAATGCAGTTTTATTCTAGGGGCCAAACCATGACTTTTAAGATATAACTTTTGAAAATCGGGTCAGTATTGACGAAGTTATGGCAGTCGAAAGATTTGACCAATTACCATGTCTATTTTTTGGCATTAAATTTGAACATGATTTTGACCAAAAATCGAAGTGTATATAAATGTAAATGTATAAATGCAGTTTTATTCTAGGGGTCAAACCATGACTTTTAAGATATTGCTTTTGAAAATCGGGTCAGTATTGACGAAGTTATGGCAGTCGAAAGATTTGACCAATTCCCATGTCTATTTATTGGCATTAAATTTGAACATGAATTTTGACCAAAAATCGAAGTGTATATAAATGTAAATGTATAAATGCAGTTTTATTCTAGGGGTCAAACCATGACTTTTAAGATATAACTTTTGAAAATCGGGTCAGTATTGACGAAGTTATGGCAGTCGAAAGATTTGACCAATTCCCATGTCTATTTTTGGCATTAAATTTGAACATGAATTTTGACCAAAAATCGAAGTGTATATAAATGTAAATGTATAAATGCAGTTTTATTCTAGGGGTTAAACCATGAGTTTTAAGATATTGCTTTTGAAAATCGGGTCAGTATTGACGGAGATATGGCAGTCGAAAGATTTGACCAATTCCCATGTCTATTTATTGGCATTAAATTTGAACATGAGTTTTGACCAAAAATCGAAGTGTATATAAATGTAAATGTATAAATGCAGTTTTATTCTAGGGGTTAAACCATGACTTTTAAGATATAACTTTTGAAAATCGGGTCAGTATTGACGAAGTTATGGCAGTCGAAAGATTTGACCAATTCCCATGTCTATTTTTGGCATTAAATTTGAACATGAATTTTGACCAAAAATCGAAGTGTATATAAATGTAAATGTATAAATGCAGTTTTATTCTAGGGGTTAAACCATGACTTTTAAGATGTTGCTTTTGAAAATCGGGTCAGTATTGACGAAGTTATGGCAGTCGAAAGATTTGACCAATTCCCATGTCTATTTATTGGCATTAAATTTGAACATGAATTTTGACCAAAAATCGAAGTGTATATAAATGTAAATGTATAAATGCAGTTTTATTCTAGGGGTTAAACCATGAGTTTTAAGATATAACTTTTGAAAATCGGGTCAGTATTGACGGAGATATGGCAGTCGAAAGATTTGACCAATTCCCATGTCTATTTATTGGCATAAAATTGTAACATGAATTTTGACCAAAAATCGAAGTGTATATAAATGTAAATGTATAAATGCAGTTTTATTCTAGGGGTTAAACCATGACTTTTAAGATATTGCTTTTGAAAATCGGGTCAGTATTGACGGAGATATGGCAGTCGAAAGATTTGACCAATTCCCATGTCTATTTTTTGGCATAAAAATCGAACATGCATATTGACCAAAAATCGAAGTGTATATAAATGTAAATGTATAAATGCAGTTTTATTCTAGGGGTTAAACCATGACTTTTAAGATATTGCTTTTGAAAATCGGGTCAGTATTGACGAAGTTATGGCAGTCGAAAGATTTGACCAATTCCCATGTCTATTTATTGGCATAAAAATGTAACATACATTTTGACCAAAAATCGAAGTGTATATAAATGTAAATATATAAATGCAGTTTTATTCTAGGGGTCAAACCATGACTTTTAAGATATAACTTTTGAAAATCGGGTCAGTATTGACGAAGTTATGGCAGTCGAAAGATTTGACCAATTCCCATGTCTATTTTTGGCATTAAATTTGAACATGAGTTTTGACCAAAAATCGAAGTGTATATAAATGTAAATGTATAAATGCAGTTTTATTCTAGGGGTTAAACCATGAGTTTTAAGATATTGCTTTTGAAAATCGGGTCAGTATTGACGAAGTTATGGCAGTCGAAAGATTTGACCAATTCCCATGTCTATTTATTGGCATTAAATTTGAACATGAGTTTTGACCAAAAATCGAAGTGTATATAAATGTAAATGTATAAATGCAGTTTTATTCTAGGGGTCAAACCATGAGTTTTAAGATATTGCTTTTGAAAATCGGGTCTGTATTGACGAAGTTATGGCAGTCGAAAGATTTGACCAATTGACATGTCTATTTTTTGGCATAAAATTTGAACATGCATTTTGACCAAAAATCGAAGTGTATATAAATGTAAATGTATAAATGCAGTTTTATTCTAGGGGTTAAACCATGAGTTTTAAGATATAACTTTTGAAAATCGGGTCTGTATTGACGAAGTTATGGCAGTCGAAAGATTTGACCAATTCCCATGTCTATTTATTGGCATTAAATTTGAACATGAATTTTGACCAAAAATCGAAGTGTATATAAATGTAAATGTATAAATGCAGTTTTATTCTAGGGGTTAAACCATGACTTTTAAGATATAACTTTTGAAAATCGGGTCAGTATTGACGAAGTTATGGCAGTCGAAAGATTTGACCAATTGACATGTCTATTTTTGGTAGAAAATTGTAACATGCATTTTGACCAAAAATCGAAGTGTATATAAATGTAAATGTATAAATGCAGTTTTATTCTAGGGGTTAAACCATGAGTTTAAGATATAACTTTTGAAAATCGGGTCTGTATTGACGAAGTTATGGCAGTCGAAAGATTTGACCAATTCCCATGTCTATTTATTGGCATTAAATTTGAACATGCATTTTGACCAAAAATCGAAGTGTATATAAATGTAAATGTATAAATGCAGTTTTATTCTAGGGGTTAAACCATGAGTTTTAAGATATAACTTTTGAAAATCGGGTCAGTATTGACGAAGTTATGGCAGTCGAAAGATTTTACCTATTCCTATGTGTATTTTTTGGCATAAAAATCGAACATGCATTTTGACCAAAAATCGAAGTGTATATAAATGTAAATGCATAAATGCAGTTTTATTCTATGGGTTAAACCATGACTTTTAAGATATAACTTTTGAAAATCGGGTCTGTATTGACGAAGTTATGGCAGTCGAAAGATTTGACCAATTCCCATGTCTATTTATTGGCATTAAATTTGAACATGAATTTTGACCAAAAATCGAAGTGTATATAAATGTAAATGTATAAATGCAGTTTTATTCTAGGGGTTAAACCATGAGTTTTAAGATATTGCTTTTGAAAATCGGGTCAGTATTGACGAAGTTATGGCAGTCGAAAGATTTGACCAATTGACATGTCTATTTTCTGGTAGAAAATGTAACATGCATTTTGACCAAAAATCGAAGTGTATATAAATGTAAATATATAAATGCAGTTTTGTTTAAGGGGTTAAACCATGACTTTTAAGATATTGCTTTTGAAAATCGGGTCAGTATTGACGAAGTTATGGCAGTCGAAAGATTTGACCAATTGACATGTCTATTTTCTGGTAGAAAATGTAACATGCATTTTGACCAAAAATCGAAGTGTATATAAATGTAAATATATAAATGCAGTTTTATTCTAGGGGTTAAACCATGAGTTTTAAGATATTGCTTTTGAAAATCGGGTCAGTATTGACGAAGTTATGGCAGTCGAAAGATTTGACCAATTGACATGTCTATTTTCTGGCATAAAAATGTAACATGCATTTTGACCAAAAATCGAAGTGTATGTAAATGTATAAATGCAGTTTTATTCTAGGGGTTAAACCATGAGTTTTAAGATATTGCTTTTGAAAATCGGGTCTGTATTGACGAAGTTATGGCAGTCGAAAGATTTTACCAATTCCCATGTCTATTTATTGGCATTAAATTTGAACATGAATTTTGACCAAAAATCGAAGTGTATATAAATGTAAATGTATAAATGCAGTTTTATTCTAGGGGTTAAACCATGACTTTTAAGATATAACTTTTGAAAATCGGGTCTGTATTGACGAAGTTATGGCAGTCGAAAGATTTGACCAATTCCCATGTCTATTTATTGGCATTAAATTTGAACATGCATATTGACCAAAAATCGAAGTGTATATAAATGTAAATATATAAATGCAGTTTTATTCTAGGGGCCAAACCATGACTTTTAAGATATTGCTTTTGAAAATCGGGTCAGTATTGACGAAGTTATGGCAGTCGAAAGATTTTACCAATTGTCATGGCTATTTTTGGCATAAAAATGTAACATACATTTTGACCAAAAATCGAAGTGTATATAAATGTAAATGTATAAATGCAGTTTTATTCTAGGGGTTAAACCATGAGTTTTAAGATATTGCTTTTGAAAATCGGGTCAGTATTGACGAAGTTATGGCAGTCGAAAGATTTGACCAATTGACATGTCTATTTTTTGGCATAAAATTGTAACATGCATTTTGACCAAAAATCGAAGTGTATATAAATGTAAATCTATAAATGCAGTTTTATTCTAGGGGTCAAACCATGACTTTTAAGATATTGCTTTTGAAAATCGGGTCTGTATTGACGAAGTTATGGCAGTCGAAAGATTTGACCAATTGACATGTCTATTTTTTGGCATGAAAATTGAACATGCATTTTGACCAAAAATCGAAGTGTATATAAATGTAAATGTATAAATGCAGTTTTATTCTAGGGGTTAAACCATGACTTTTAAGATATTGCTTTTGAAAATCGGGTCAGTATTGACGAAGTTATGGCAGTCGAAAGATTTGACCAATTGACATGTCTATTTTTTGGTAGAAAATAGTAACATGCATTTTGACCAAAAATCGAAGTGTATATAAATGTAAATATATAAATGCAGTTTTATTCTAGGGGTTAAACCATGAGTTTTAAGATATTGCTTTTGAAAATCGGGTCAGTATTGACGAAGTTATGGCAGTCGAAAGATTTGACCAATTGACATGTCTATTTATTGGCATTAAATTTGAACATGAATTTTGACCAAAAATCGAAGTGTATATAAATGTAAATGTATAAATGCAGTTTTATTCTAGGGGTTAAACCATGACTTTTAAGATATTGCTTTTGAAAATCGGGTCTGTATTGACGAAGATATGGCAGTCGAAAGATGCTACCAATTCTCATGGCTATTTATTGGCATAAAAATGTAACATACATTTTGACCAAAAATCGAAGTGTATATAAATGTAAATATATAAATGCAGTTTTATTCTAGGGGTCAAACCATGACTTTTAAGATATAACTTTTGAAAATCGGGTCAGTATTGACGAAGTTATGGCAGTCGAAAGATTTGACCAATTCCCATGTCTATTTATTGGCATTAAATTTGAACATGCATTTTGACCAAAAATCGAATGGTATCTAAATGTAAATATTTAAATGCAGTTTTATTCTAGGGGCCAAACCATGACTTTTAAGATATAACTTTTGAAAATCGGGTCAGTATTGACGAAGTTATGGCAGTCGAAAGATTTGACCAATTCCCATGTCTATTTTTTGGCATTAAATTTGAACATGCATTTTGACCAAAAATCGAAGTGTATATAAATGTAAATGTATAAATGCAGTTTTATTCTAGGGGTTAAACCATGACTTTTAAGATATAACTTTTGAAAATCGGGTCAGTATTGACGAAGTTATGGCAGTCGAAAGATTTGACCAATTGACATGTCTATTTTTTGGCATAAAATGTAACATGCATTTTGACCAAAAATCGAAGTGTATATAAATGTAAATGTATAAATGCAGTTTTATTCTAGGGGCCAAACCATGACTTTTAAGATATTGCTTTTGAAAATCGGGTCAGTATTGACGAAGTTATGGCAGTCGAAAGATTTGACCAATTGACATGTCTATTTTTGGCATAAAAATGTAACATGCATTTTGACCAAAAATCGAAGTGTATATAAATGTAAATGTATAAATGCAGTTTTATTCTAGGGGTTAAACCATGACTTTTAAGATATTGCTTTTGAAAATCGGGTCAGTATTGACGAAGTTATGGCAGTCGAAAGATTTGACCAATTCCCATGTCTATTTTTTGGCATAAAAATTAACATGCATTTTGACCAAAAATCGAATGTTATATAAATGTAAATGTAAATGCAGTTTTATTCTAGGGGCAAACCATGACTTTTAAGATATTGCTTTTGAAAATCGGGTCTGTATTGACGAAGTTATGGCAGTCGAAAGATTTGACCAATTGACATGTCTATTTATTGGCATTAAATTTGAACATGCATTTTGACCAAAAATCGAAGTGTATATAAATGTAAATGTATAAATGCAGTTTTATTCTAGGGGTAAACCATGACTTTTAAGATATAACTTTTGAAAATCGGGTCTGTATTGACGAAGTTATGGCAGTCGAAAGATTTGACCAATTCCCATGTCTATTTATTGGCATTAAATTTGAACATGCATATTGACCAAAAATCGAAGTGTATATAAATGTAAATGTATAAATGCAGTTTTATTCTAGGGGTCAAACCATGACTTTTAAGATATTGCTTTTGAAAATCGGGTCAGTATTGACGAAGTTATGGCAGTCGAAAGATTTGACCAATTGACATGTCTATTTTTTGGCATAAATTTGAACATGCATTTTGACCAAAAATCGAAGTGTATATAAATGTAAATGTATAAATGCAGTTTTATTCTAGGGGTAAACCATGACTTTTAAGATATTGCTTTTGAAAATCGGGTCAGTATTGACGAAGTTATGGCAGTCGAAAGATTTGACCAATTGACATGTCTATTTTTGGCATAAAAATGTAACATGCATTTTGACCAAAAATCGAAGTGTATATAAATGTAAATGTATAAATGCAGTTTTATTCTAGGGGCTAAACCATGACTTTTAAGATATAGCTTTTGAAAATCGGGTCTGTATTGACGAAGTTATGGCAGTCGAAAGATTTGACCAATTGACATGTCTATTTTTTGGCATGAAAATTGAACATGCATTTTGACCAAAAATCGAAGTGTATATAAATGTAAATGTATAAATGCAGTTTTATTCTAGGGGCTAAACCATGACTTTTAAGATATAGCTTTTGAAAATCGGGTCAGTATTGACGAAGTTATGGCAGTCGAAAGATTTGACCAATTGACATGTCTATTTTTGGCATAAAATTGAACATGCATTTTGACCAAAAATCGAAGTGTATATAAATGTAAATATAAATGCAGTTTTATTCTAGGGGTTAAACCATGACTTTTAAGATATAGCTTTTGAAAATCGGGTCAGTATTGACGAAGTTATGGCAGTCGAAAGATTTGACCAATTGACATGTCTATTTTTGGCATTAAATTTGAACATGAATTTTGACCAAAAATCGAAGTGTATATAAATGTAAATGTATAAATGCAGTTTTATTCTAGGGGTTAAACCATGACTTTTAAGATATTGCTTTTGAAAATCGGGTCTGTATTGACGAAGTTATGGCAGTCGAAAGATTTGACCAATTCCCATGTCTATTTATTGGCATTAAATTGTAACATGAATTTTGACCAAAAATCGAATTGTATCTAAATGTAAATATTTAACTGCAGTTTTATTCTAGGGGCTAAACCATGACTTTTAAGATATAACTTTTGAAAATCGGGTCAGTATTGGCGAAGTTATGGCAGTCCAAAGATTTGACCAATTCCATGTCTATTTTTGGCATTAAATTTGAACATGAATTTTGACCAAAAATCGAATGTATTTAAATGTAAATATATAAATGCAGTTTTATTCTAGGGGCCAAACCATGACTTTTAAGATATAACTTTTGAAAATCGGGTCAGTATTGACGAAGTTATGGCAGTCGAAAGATTTTACCATTCCATGTCTATTTTTTGGTATAAAATTGTAACATGCATTTTGACCAAAAATCGAAGTGTATATAAATGTAAATCTATAAATGCAGTTTTATTCTAGGGGCCAAACCATGACTTTTAAGATATAACTTTTGAAAATCGGGTCTGTATTGACGAAGTTATGGCAGTCGAAAGATTTGACCAATTGACATGTCTATTTTTTGGCATAAAAATTTAACATGCATTTTGACCAAAAATCGAAGTGTATATAAATGTAAATGTATAAATGCAGTTTTATTCTAGGGGTTAAACCATGAGTTTTAAGATATAACTTTTGAAAATCGGGTCTGTATTGACGAAGTTATGGCAGTCGAAAGATTCTACCAATTCCCATGGCTATTTTTTGGCATTAAATTTGAACATGAATTTTGACCAAAAATCGAAGTGTATATAAATGTAAATATATAAATGCAGTTTTATTCTAGGGGCCAAACCATGACTTTTAAGATATAACTTTTGAAAATCGGGTCAGTATTGACGAAGTTATGGCAGTCGAAAGATTTGACCAATTCCCATGTCTATTTTTTGGCATAAAATTGAACATGCATTTTGACCAAAAATCGAAGTGTATATAAATGTAAATGTATAAATGCAGTTTTATTCTAGGGGTTAAACCATGACTTTTAAGATATAACTTTTGAAAATCGGGTCTGTATTGACGAAGTTATGGCAGTCGAAAGATTTGACCAATTCCATGTCTATTTATTGGCATAAAAATGTAACATACATTTTGACCAAAAATCGAAGTGTATATAAATGTAAATATATAAATGCAGTTTTATTCTAGGGGCTAAACCATGACTTTTAAGATATTGCTTTTGAAAATCGGGTCAGTATTGACGAAGTTATGGCAGTCGAAAGATTTGACCAATTCCCATGTCTATTTTTGGCATTAAATTTGAACATGAATTTTGACCAAAAATCGAATGGTATATAAATGTAAATGTATAAATGCAGTTTTATTCTAGGGGCAAAACCATGACTTTTAAGATATAACTTTTGAAAATCGGGTCAGTATTGACGAAGTTATGGCAGTCGAAAGATTTTACCTATTCCTATGTGTATTTTTTGGCATAAAAATCGAACATGCATTTTGACCAAAAATCGAAGTGTATATAAATGTAAATGTATAAATGCAGTTTTATTCTAGGGGCAAAACCATGACTTTTAAGATAAAACTTTTGAAAATCGGGTCTGTATTGACGAAGTTATGGCAGTCGTAAGATTTAACCAATTGACATGTCTATTTTTTGGCATTAAATTTGAACATGCATTTTGACCAAAAATCGAAGTGTATATAAATGTAAATGTATAAATGCAGTTTTATTCTAGGGGTTAAACCATGACTTTTAAGATATAACTTTTGAAAATCGGGTCTGTATTGACGAAGTTATGGCAGTCGAAAGATGCTACCAATTCCCATGGCTATTTTTTGGCATTAAATTTGAACATGAATTTTGACCAAAAATCGAAGTGTATATAAATGTAAATGTATAAATGCAGTTTTATTCTAGGGGTAAACCATGACTTTTAAGATATTGCTTTTGAAAATCGGGTCAGTATTGACGAAGTTATGGCAGTCGAAAGATTTGACCAATTGACATGTCTATTTTTTGGCATTAACTTTGAACATGAATTTTGACCAAAAATCGAAGTGTATATAAATGTAAATGTATAAATGCAGTTTTATTCTAGGGGCTAAACCATGACTTTTAAGATATAACTTTTGAAAATCGGGTCTGTATTGACGAAGTTATGGCAGTCGAAAGATTTGACCAATTGACATGTCTATTTTTTGGCATAAAATTGAACATGCATTTTGACCAAAAATCGAAGTGTATATAAATGTAAATGTATAAATGCAGTTTTATTCTAGGGGCAAACCATGACTTTTAAGATATAACTTTTGAAAATCGGGTCTGTATTGACGAAGTTATGGCAGTCGTAAGATTTAACCAATTGATATGTCTATTTTTTGGCATTAAATTTGAACATGCATTTTGACCAAAAATCGAAGTGTATATAAATGTAAATGTATAAATGCAGTTTTATTCTAGGGGCTAAACCATGACTTTTAAGATATACTTTTGAAAATCGGGTCAGTATTGACGAAGTTATGGCAGTCGAAAGATTTGACCAATTGACATGTCTATTTTTTGGCATAAAATGTAACATGCATTTTGACCAAAAATCGAAGTTTATTTAAATGTAAATGTATAAATGCAGTTTTATTCTAGGGGCAAAACCATGACTTTTAAGATATAACTTTTGAAAATCGGGTCAGTATTGACGAAGTTATGGCAGTCGAAAGATTTGACCAATTCCCATGTCTATTTTTTGGCATTAAATTTGAACATGATTTTGACCAAAAATCGAAGTTTATTTAAACGTATATGTATAAATGCAGTTTTATTCTAGGGGCAAAACCATGACTTTTAAGGTATTGCTTTTGAAAATCGGGTCAATATTGACGAAGTTATGGCAGTCGAAAGATTTGACCAATTGACATGTCTATTTTTTGGCATAAATTTGAACATGCATTTTGACCAAAAATCGAAGTTTATTTAAACGTATATGTATAAATGCAGTTTTATTCTAGGGGCAAAACCATGACTTTTAAGATATAACTTTTGAAAATCGGGTCTGTATTGACGAAGTTATGGCAGTCGAAAGATTTGACCAATTGCCATGTCTATTTTTGGCATTAAATTTGAACATGCATTTTGACCAAAAATCGAAGTTTATTTAAACGTATATGTATAAATGCAGTTTTATTCTAGGGGCAAAACCATGACTTTTAAGGTATTGCTTTTGAAAATCGGGTCTGTATTGACGAAGTTATGGCAGTCGAAAGATTTGACCAATTGACATGTCTATTTTTTGGCATACAATTTGAACATGAATATTGACCAAAAATCGAAGTTTATTTAAACGTATATGTATAAATGCAGTTTTATTCTAGGGGCAAAACCATGACTTTTAAGGTATTGCTTTTGAAAATCGGGTCTGTATTGACGAAGTTATGGCAGTCGAAAGATTTGACCAATTGACATGTCTATTTTTTGGCATTAAATTTGAACATGAATTTTGACCAAAAATCGAAGTGTATATAAATGTAAATGTATAAATGCAGTTTTATTCTAGGGGCAAAACCATGACTTTTAAGATATAACTTTTGAAAATCGGGTCTGTATTGACGAAGTTATGGCAGTCGAAAGATTTGACCAATTCCCATGTCTATTTTTGGCATTAAATTTGAACATGAATTTTGACCAAAAATCGAAGTGTATATAAACGTATATGTATAAATGCAGTTTTATTCTAGGGGCAAAACCATGACTTTTAAGATATAACTTTTGAAAATCGGGTCTGTATTGACGAAGTTATGGCAGTCGAAAGATTTGACCAATTCCATGTCTATTTTTTGGCATTAAATTTTAGCATGAATTTTGACCAAAAATCGAAGTTTATTTAAACGTATATGTATAAATGCAGTTTTATTCTAGGGGCAAAACCATGACTTTTAAGATATAACTTTTGAAAATCGGGTCTGTATTGACGAAGTTATGGCAGTCGAAAGATTTGACCAATTCCATGTCTATTTTTTGGCATTAAATTTGAACATGAATTTTGACCAAAAATCGAAGTGTATATAAATGTAAATATATAAATGCAGTTTTATTCTAGGGGCAAAACCATGACTTTTAAGATATAACTTTTGAAAATCGGGTCTGTATTGACGAAGTTATGGCAGTCGAAAGATTTGACCAATTGCCATGTCTATTTTTTGGCATTAAATTTGAACATGAATTTTGACCAAAAATCGAAGTGTATATAAATGTAAATATATAAATGCAGTTTTATTCTAGGGGCAAAACCATGACTTTTAAGATATAACTTTTGAAAATCGGGTCTGTATTGACGAAGTTATGGCAGTCGAAAGATTTGACCAATTGACATGTCTATTTTTGGCATTAAATTTGAACATGAATTTTGACCAAAAATCGAAGTTTATTTAAACGTATATGTATAAATGCAGTTTTATTCTAGGGGCAAAACCATGACTTTTAAGATATAACTTTTGAAAATCGGGTCTGTATTGACGAAGTTATGGCAGTCGAAAGATTTGACCAATTGCCATGTCTATTTTTTGGCATTAAATTTGAACATGAATTTTGACCAAAAATCGAAGTGTATTTAAATGTAAATGTATAAATGCAGTTTTATTCTAGGGGCAAAACCATGACTTTTAAGATATTGCTTTTGAAAATCGGGTCAGTATTGACGAAGATATGGCAGTCGAAAGATTTGACCAATTCCCATGTCTATTTTTTGGCATTAAATTTGAACATGAATTTTGACCAAAAATCGAAGTGTATATAAATGTAAATGTATAAATGCAGTTTTATTCTAGGGGCAAAACCATGACTTTTAAGATATAACTTTTGAAAATCGGGTCTGTATTGACGAAGTTATGGCAGTCGAAAGATTTGACCAATTGCCATGTCTATTTTTTGGCATTAAATTTGAACATGAATTTTGACCAAAAATCGAAGTGTATATAAATGTAAATATATAAATGCAGTTTTATTCTAGGGGCAAAACCATGACTTTTAAGATATAACTTTTGAAAATCGGGTCTGTATTGACGAAGTTATGGCAGTCGAAAGATTTGACCAATTGACATGTCTATTTTTTGGCATTAAATTTGAACATGAATTTTGACCAAAAATCGAAGTGTATATAAATGTAAATGTATAAATGCAGTTTTATTCTAGGGGCAAAACCATGACTTTTAAGATATAACTTTTGAAAATCGGGTCTGTATTGACGAAGTTATGGCAGTCGAAAGATTTGACCAATTGACATGTCTATTTTTTGGCATTAAATTTGAACATGAATTTTGACCAAAAATCGAAGTGTATATAAATGTAAATATATAAATGCAGTTTTATTCTAGGGGCAAAACCATGACTTTTAAGATATAACTTTTGAAAATCGGGTCTGTATTGACGAAGTTATGGCAGTCGAAAGATTTAACCAATTGACATGTCTATTTATTGGCATTAAATTTGAACATGAATTTTGACCAAAAATCGAAGTGTATATAAATGTAAATATATAAATGCAGTTTTATTCTAGGAGCAAAACCATGACTTTTAAGATATAACTTTTGAAAATCGGGTCAGTATTGACGAAGTTATGGCAGTCGAAAGATTTGACCAATTGCCATGTCTATTTTTTGGCATTAAATTTGAACATGAATTTTGACCAAAAATCGAAGTGTATATAAATGTAAATATATAAATGCAGTTTTATTCTAGGAGCAAAACCATGACTTTTAAGATATAACTTTTGAAAATCGGGTCAGTATTGACGAAGTTATGGCAGTCGAAAGATTTTACCAATTCCCATGTCTATTTATTGGCATTAAATTTGGACATGAATTTTGACCAAAAATCGAAGTGTATATAAATGTAAATATATAAATGCAGTTTTATTCTAGGAGCAAAACCATGACTTTTAAGATACAACTTTTGAAAATCGGGTCAGTATTGACGAAGTTATGGCAGTCGTAAGATTTAACCAATTCCCATGTCTATTTATTGGCATTAAATTTGAACATGAATTTTGACCAAAAATCGAAGTGTATATAAATACAAATATATAAATGCAGTTTTGTTTTAGGGGCAAAACCATGAGTTTTAAGATATTGCTGTTGAAAATCGGGTCAGTATTGACGATATGGAAGTCAAATGCAGAAGTCGATACTTTTACTCAAAACCATTATATTATTGTCTTTAACATTTTTGCAGTACTTATTCGAAAGGTTTTTTTTTTTAGAATAAAACCTAGTTAATTTCAATACTTTGTGTTTATGAAAGTCAACTTAGACTTGTTTTTCTTTAAGTGTACTCATTCATGATTATTCCAGTCATATGAAAATCTAACTGCCTAGCTTGGCCAAATGTTCTTGCTGCTGTTGCTGTCTTTTAGGAGGAGTTTCAGTTTCAGTTTCAGTTGACAGTATAAACACAACAGCAATAACCATATCTCATAGGGCTGCTCGTAAATTTGTGGAGACTTTCGCCCCATTCTGCCCCTCCCACTAAAAACCCATTAAGCTCAGCTCTCCTTTGCACTCGTTCTCTTTGCGTTTGACATGTTTTGTGGGAGACATTTTGGAGACACGCACTAATTTTTTGACATTCAAAGCCAAGTTGGAAGTGTTGCTGTAACCATCGCTGGGCACGTTTTGCATTTTTATGTTAATTTCTTTACATTTAAAATGTTTAAAGACAAGCGCAAGGTTGACGTTTTTGACACCTATTTTTGTTCTAGTCACAAATTTGTCACCAAACACAATTGTAAGTTGTTGCCATAACTTCAGTCCGTCCAGATATCTATAGTATAATAGTATGTTTGTGTAGGTGTTTTTTTGAAACAACTTGTTCAACTGGTTTCTGTCTAAAAGCCAAAACGCATAAGCATCAACGTCATCAACTTGGCGTGTTAATCAGCAAAAAGTTTGTATATGATTTTTTTGCGCCAAGAACTTTGAAAGTTTTGTGATATTTTTTGTTTGTCTCAAAAGCTGTCCAACTGGTTAACCATCTTAACGGATTTAGTCAATGATATGTGTGTTAAGACTTTGTTAGTTTGCTTTTGTTTTGGTTTTTTGCTTTTGCTGTGTGTATATTTGCCATTATTTTGTTGTCATGTGTTTGGTGCTCTTTATATGGACAGCCACTTCCGTGTGCGAATCGAATCAAATCGAATCGAGAGGGGATTAAGTTGGCACTCATAAATGCCTACAAACTTGGTTAAATCTAAGAACTGACATCATGTTTCGTGTGCATCTGTGTGTGTGTGTTTTATATTTTTATTTTCAACTAAAGTCATTTGGCATATGAAGTTGTGCTAGTATTTAATTAACGCACTCATAATTAGCTTTTCAGCAGTTGCGCCAACAACATGTCCATTAGGCTTAGTAATCATATTAATCGTACATAGTATAGAGAACATTAGCGGAGAGTGAAAGTTGAATAAATCTCTAGGGGAACTTTTCCTGATGTTTTTGCCAGTTGTTCTTTAAGAACTTTAAGAAAATTTGGGGCTTTGGGCTTGCAAAAAAAATAAAAAGATGTTAGACTTAAAATATTCCTTAGCTGACAAAAGGTAATAACTTATGTATAATATAAGTTCCTTATTCAAATATTTAAATATCTTCCTTTGCTCATACCTCATTGCATTGGATAGCCAACAGGCCGCATAATCATTCTCAACAATATTTAATGCCAAATAGTTGCTTCGTCTTTTTATCTGTCATATCTTTATTTACCTGTTTTCCACGGTTGAGCTTCTATTTAAACAGACTTGCGACCTGTCAATCGAGCATCAAGCTGAAACTCAAATAAATAAGACTTGTCGTTGAGCCGCAGGTTCTTGAGCGTTTTAAAGTTGAGCTGGTTTATGGCCTGGTATTTACGCTAATTACTTGAATAAACAGTGCAGAGGCAGTTGATGCTGCAGCTACTTGCCACAGCTTATGCAGCAACCGAATATTTAACGACTAGCAAATAAACTCAAAATACCGATTTCAATGTTAAGCCCAATGGCCAATATATAGAGAGACAGAAAGAGGGGAAAAGCAGAAGAAAGCAGTTAATGCCCGCGGCTGCTTCTTGTGTTTGCTTTTTGTTTTTGGCAATCTGGATGAGAAGCTTTTGTAGATATGTTTTTTGGGATACACATAATGCTAACTGTGGGTGGAGGTTGGTTGGGGATTCAGTGGTTTAGATTTTTAGCTGCTGCCTTGGCATAGTTTTGCTGACGAGCTCACTTTATCGGCAAAAGTAAAAAAAAAACCATTTACTACAGATAAGACTCGACTGATTTATAACAAAAGCAGTACTAGAATTGAGAGTGGATAGAGATAGGAGCGGGGTTTTTGGTGGGTGTGTCTTTTATTTGTTGTTATATTATAAATGTTTAGCTACGTGCCATATATTTACATGGCCTGGGCATTAAATATTTGTGTGCCTAAAGTAAATAAAAAAGGTTTGTTGTTAGGATTTGAAAAAAACAAAATTTCAAACTACTTTGCCCGAGTTTTAGTTTAAAGTTTCCTACCGGTGCAGGTTTTAGTTATACCTCGAAGTAAAACAGTTTCCTACCATATTCCTATTTTCTTGCCAAAAAGTTGGCTTGTTATTTGATTGGATAAAACTTTTATTTTAGTATATATGCAAATATGAAGTTGTACACTCGCTTTAGTGGCAAATTTGTAAAGCAAACAAGAAACCTTTGTGTGTGTGTTTGTTTGCAGTTGCGGCACACCTGCAGTTGCATGCAAATGTCCCTCTCTAATTGGACACAACATAAATGAAGATCATTAAAAATCTTGCACACACGTAAAATTAACCTAAATGACACTTTAGCCAAAGCGATGACAACTCTTGCGGCTTTTTGATGAACCGACAAGCACAACAACAACTTGGCAAGTGCATGAATAACACACATAAAAACACCACACACACACACACTCTTAGACATCAATGATGCAAACGGAGAAAAGATGAAGAAACACACATCTTTTGGGTGGTCGTTGGTCGCGGATATTTCTCAGATTTATGATTTGTTTATTTTGCGTTCTCATTTTGAAACCAACGCCGCCGCGTTCGTTTCAAAAAAATACCCAACAGCATTAGCCAAATAAAGGGGCATTTTAGTGGATATAATAAACAGCTTAAAAATCAAAATTTTCTTTGACAAATTTTGAAAAAAAAAGATCATAGCTGATTTTACATAATGCACCGATTAAAATATTAATTTTACACTTTCAAAACTCTCAAAGTCTTAGGTGCCGGGTATATAAAAGTCATGTGAAATTTAAAAAAAAATCACTTTCTAAGCTGTTGACTTTGAGTCATGCGGCATGCGGCAGCAACAACGTTTTGTTTTGTTTGCTGTCAGCGCGATCTCGCGTCTTTTGGCGACATTTGCATTTGCAGCAGGCAGCTGAGAATGGATATACTCATAACTCATATATGTTCGAAAACAGCGCTGATTTGCATTTTAAAAATCGCTGTCAGCAGCAGCAGCAGCGGCAGCAGCAGCAAAAAGATATAAAAACTGCAGCAATCGGCGGCTGGCGAGAAAAACTTTTTAATAACTGCAAAACTGGGGATTTGTTGGTTGGTTGCATGCTGCTTGTTGTTTTATTATTGGCAAAAATTGCATAAATGAGTGCGTGAGTGCGTTTTAGTTTAATTATAAAACTGCAGCAGAAGCAGTCTCAACAAGACGTCTGAGACAAGCGGGCGCTATTAAAGAAAATGAAAAAAAGACATGTAAAGATTATAAGTATGAAATGTATTCAGTGTCTGAGTTCAAAATGCCGCAACTGAAAACGGCCAGCAGCTGCTACATTTATGAGCATCCCTACATATATACACACATATAGAGAGAGCTATATAAACGACATCCATCAGTTTTGGTTCTTTTGCTCGACGTGCCCAAATTGCATTTGCATTCAAGTTATTTGCGCTAATTTCACGTTATGAATTTTAAGTTCGCACATTTACGCAATGCATTTGCTTGCCTCGTATTTTATTAGCTATGTAATGGAAAGATGCTTGTTGAACATTTTGGGTTTTACTTGTTGTGGCAGACATGCCAACATTATGCAAGATACAATCCCAACTGATGAACTTGAGCCGCAAAACTGCAACGGGCAAAACCTAAAGTTTAATCCGGCAATTAGCGCACAAACTTTATTCAAGTTCTTAGGAAATGTAGTTAAAATGAAAAAACTTCTTTCAAACTACAAATTCTTAAGCGCTTGGAAACAATAAACTTTAGTTTGTCAACTGTTTTAAGGAAAGCAAGATGAAACAAACTAACTTTAGAATTAAGTTTGTGGAAATTTTAATGCATTTGCAGACGCATTTATAAAACTTTAAGAAAATAGTGTGTTAAGGAACTAAAGTTTGATGTTTGGCACCAATTATTTAGTTTATTGCATATTAATGATGATAGTTTTTGGTTGGCTTTTATGTTTAGCCATAAAACAAACTTGGTACAGTTCCAAATTTTGTGCTCAATATACTTTGGCCGTCAGACAACTAACCAAAATAAACCATTTGTTTTATTTAAAAGTCTTTAAAATATATTTTCTAACGATTTCGGAAAGCATTGTTTTCTAATTGATGTTTGTTCTAAAGAATTTATGCCACAAAGCCAGAACTTTAATCATTTTGACACTCTTTCTTGCCTAGTCAATTGAATTAAAATAGTTTTGCTTTGTATAAGATAGGCAATGTGGGTGAAATGGTTAAGTCAAGTGGTTATCCCTTTATCCATTTATTTATCTCTCAAACCAAGCTCTTTTCTCTCAATTCATGCTTCTTTATTCTATTCACACTTCTATTGTGTGGAAATCAGTTAGATTCACTCATAATGCCACATTCAGTCCGTCACCCATCAACAATATTCACTTGTCCGACTCTTTATGAATCGCATGCAAAAATTTCATGCCATTTGAGTGGCAAAAGCTGAACAATGGACAATGCTTTGTGTGAGAATGTTTGAAAAAAGAGTTTTATTAAAATGAATATAATCTTCGAGATTTTGCCCCAAAAACTTCGTATTGTTAACTTGATTTACAGCTTAACTTAAAATGCAACTAGATTTGTTTTATTTTTATTTTGTTCTGTTCCACTTGAGTTTCACTCTGTCAAACGTTAGTTCCACTTCCACTTCCTTCTCACCCTCCCTTATACCCTTGCGTTGTTTTGCGGTGGTAATTGCACGCGCGCTGAAGCATATCGTATGTTGCAGGTTTCCGTTTAACTTGCTGCTGCTGTTGCTGCTGCTGCTGCTACTGACTGGGAGAAACGACCTAAAATAGCGGCACAAACCAAATGCGGAACATGAGCCGCGATGGGAATAACAGCAACAGCAACAACAAGAACAACCATTAACAAAAAAGGGGTTGGGGCATCCTATCAATATTGGCCAGCGACAGCCATTTGTTGTTCTTGTTCTTGTTCTTGTTGCACGAATTGTACGTGTTGCAATCTATAATAGATACAAGCAACAATTGCCAGCGTGCGTGAGTTTCTGTGCGTTTTGTTGTTGCTGTTGTTGTTGTTGTTGCTTTGCTTTTTCTTCTTGCTTCACGCTTAGTGCACCGGCAAACAAAACACCAACTTTCCTCTCTTTCCCTCCTCTGTGCCTCTCTTTCTCTCGCCCTGCCTATGTCAAAAAACATGTTTTTTGTCATGCTTGCTTTGTGGCAACGCTGCTTGGTTTTTGTATACCCTGTAAAAATCTAAATGGGTATGAACTTGTACTTATTCTTTGAATAAGGAAAGAAAGCATTATTTGCAATCCTTCGATAGAATTAATGTTAGGACTCTCTAAACAGACTTCAATAGCATATGTTTTTCTGATTACCGTGCTCTTCCGACTACGTTGAATGTGGATATTATATCTATGTACCTTAAAGACAGGGTATTTCCTCTATATTCGATTCTCAACGAGACATAACTCGAACTTGCTTGTTATTTTTTTCAATGGACATTTGTAGCTGTAGTCATTGTATCTGAATCAGAGCCAAGTGCATGGCCCCTACGCCCTTTGGACCCTCCGTTCTGTTGGCTATTAACGAAATGCACCGTTAGGGCGCAACCGTGCATAATTACATCTGTTAATGTATTTGTATCCGTGTATCTGTTTGTTGTGCCCATCTTTCCCTTCTTTTCTTTTCACATTCAGATTTTTCTTTTTTTTTGGTAACTCTAATTACATGCGCTATGATTGATGTTCGCCCTGGGATTCTCTAGTTGTTTTCAATTCTGCTGGCTTTTTCTTATGTTTCAAGCATATTTCGTAATTATGCTTTTTTTCCCCCCAAAATTCCTTACAGCCACTTTGCTTTTTGGGGAATTACATTGAGCAGCAGCAGCAGCATCAGCATTCACCAAATATTTGCTTGTGCAGTTGCATCAAATTTAAAGCTCATAATTCTTGCTTCTATATGTATGTACCATATATAAGCCGTTTATATGTATACATATATTTACCACAAAAAGCAGACCCTCAACGACCCAATTTTAATTTGTCACTCGACACGTCAATTATATAAATCGTTTATATATGTTTGCAGTTTGCTGGTTCTTGGTTCACAACATTCCCAAGCATAAATAAGAACTAAGGGAAAAGTTGCTTAAGATTTACACAACGACTTTTAAGCTACACTAACTTGATTATAGAAAAGTACCAACATTATATCTCAGAACTAGTTGTATTAGTACGCTTCGTTTAGTAACCAATTAGCAATAAAATTAAGCATTCAAAGTGTATATTATTTTTCGGAAATGTACAATAACTCGCTTGTTGCCCACTCAAAATAATAATACCCACAATAATAGAGTATTATGTTTTCGATTTTCTCTGCATTCCTTAATGGCTAAAATGCACAACACAAAATAAATTTGAAAATAATGTGTGAATTTTCTCTTAGCTCGTTTCAGATACAACAACAACAACAATTTGGACCCCCTACAACAACAACAAACGAGTAGACAAATTGTCAATGGCCAACTTCCGCACACAAATATTTATAGGGCGTATTTTCGTTTTGTGCGTGAGAAAAGAAATGAGCAGCTGATTTTCAATATTGGCTGGGAATTGAAAGTGAAATAAAATCAAGCGCTGTCGGATTATTGATTTCTACAAATGTTTACACTCACACAAAATAATCTTTGGATTGCATAACTCAAGCAAACGTGTCAACACTGGAAGAAAATACAAAACAAAACAAAACATAAAACAGTTGCAGCTGCCGTTGCCGTTGCTGTTGCCGCTACTTTGGTTAATTGATTTCTGTTTGCTGCCAATGCCAATGCAATGAGGCGTGCCAAAGCTAACAACAAAAACAACAGCTTTAATCACAATTACAACAACAACAACAACAACCTCAGCGCCAACAACAACAACAAGGAAAGCTGTACGACAATTGCGTGCGCGTTTCGGGCGCGTTTTTTAATTAATTTAAAGTGTTGTTGTGTTTGCCCTTTTTTTTAAACGGAGCGCGTGAGTAAGTGTGCGTGCGTGCTTCTGTGTGTGTATGTCCAGCCGGAAATCAGCAATTTAATTTAACAATAAGACGCTTTCGAAGGAGCCCCCAAGTGGAGCCAAAAAAAACAACCCATAAAAAGTAGAAAAGAAAAGAAAAGACGCAGCGACGAAAATCAGCCAAAAAATGTTCGCGGGCATCAAAAGAAGATTGGCACGCAAGTAAGTTAAGCTCTCTTTTCTTCTCCTTTTCTACCTATTCATCACACTACTTAAGATAACGTTTTTACCACTCTTTTGTCAACCGTTTGAACGACTTTTTTTTTTTTGTTCTTTTTACTATCAATGTGTGTCCTCTTTTGAATACCCTTTCAATATGCGAGAGATTTTTGTTTTTGAATGAACCGATACTCAATTCAATTTACTTTCCAATATCATGTAATATATCATGTGTTATTTATCAAATGCTATAGCAAATACTCGCTAAAGTATAAAAAAATTTTCAATTTCTTTAATCCTGCTTTGGTTTCCAATAAACTTCATTCTTTGTCATTTATATGTTAATCCTTTAAAAATCGTTTAAATAACAAAACAATGCTTTAGAAATCAACCAAAAAATATTATTTTGTTAGAGCATTTTAACTTCGACTCATTATACTATAGAAGAAAACAAGTTTCTTTGCTTTTTTTTATCAAACTTGTCCCTTTATTTTCATGGCCCAATTCCGTTAATTCCGCCGTTAATGACATTCGCGATATAGGATGTCCTTTGTAAGCCAACTTTCTTGGGGGAGCTTTTCAATTTGCAAAAAGCTTCAAATCGGGTAACAAACAACAAAAAAAGCAAAACAGAATATCAAGTATACTATTTGTCTAATTAATTTTGTTGGCCAACTTGAGACTGGAATTGAAACTCATTTGGCACAGCAATTGAGACGCTTTAAGAATGGGTGGTGTGGGGGAGGGAGGGGGGACACATACAACATCGACCTCTCCCGCCATTTGAACCTCCCCTGCCCCTTGTCTTCTGCTCGTGCATGCCAGTTTGTATCAGCATTGCCCCAACTCGCTTTTGACATTGAAGCTCATGAAATTTGTGCTAATTTGTGCAAATGTTGCACGTTTCGGCAACAACAGCAAAATCATCATCATTCATCATTTGGCGTCATCATTATAATAATGATTTTTATACTATTATTTTTTTTCGAGTTGTTTTTTGTTTTGCTAAATGAGCCAATTAGCTAAAAATCTTTATTATTAGCTGATTGCTAGCTCCGAAACCGGTTTTGTATTGTTTTTTTTTTCTTTTTAGCGTTTATCCATAAATAGAAAATTGAATTATACCACAAATTGACGCTTAACTGCCTTGCGGCATTTGATTTTTTGTTTTTCTTCGCCTTTAACTCATCCTCCTTACCCATACACTGTTGCAAGGCCTTTCCGCTCTTTTGGAAGTGCCATTAAAATAACATTTTCGTGAGAAACTTAACATCGTGAAGCTGTGATCTCAAGCCTAATGAAAGCTTTAGAAAGTTTCAAGTGTTCAAGAATAGACGCGTAATTGTATAAAGTTTGAAGTATTGATCAAATCACATATGAGAGAAGCACTCTTAACCCTTGAAGTGACTTATGAGATTAGAAAACTATTTTTAGATCTAGAGGTGACTTGAGCAATAAATTATGTTGACAGAAAACATTGACTCATGGATTTTTTATAATGTGAAACAGATATTCTGGTTAAGTTAAAGTTAGATTAGAAGCTGTTTTACGAGTTTCGCATTAAGTACACACACACACATGGAAACAAAAGTTTATAACATACTGTACAGTATTATCTACCTTCACAATTCACACCGCCGCTCTAAAAATGTTTAAAGTCCAGCTGGCCCAGTTGACAGCGGCAAGAGGCTTTTTTTTCGGGCAGTAGTTAGTGCTATTTACAAGTCATGATGTGCTAATTATTTAAGAAAAGTGCAGCCAAATGCCTTTTAGCACTTAACGTTGACAGGTTACCTCTGCCACTTGCCTCCCTGCCCTGCCCAGCCCAGCTTACTCAACATAACAAAATGCCCCCGAAATAACAACAAGAGTAAAAGCAACAAGACATTTTATTTTAGGCTCAGGTGCTAAAAACACCTGTGCAAATAGAAACCAAAACTCGAGCTCAACAAACTCCAAAGCCAAAGTGGCGGCCTAGACTTGCCACATTATGTAGGTGGCACATTCATTTGCATGCACGTAAAAATATCTTGTAAATGGTTTTAAGCCTAAGATCTTTTTTTTGGGAAAGCCCACACAAATTTCATTCAAATTAAACGCTTAGATATTATAAACGCCTGCGATGCCACGGAAATTGGGGCGGCGCAGCAAGCGTAACTAAAGTTACATTAAAAAAAATAATAATTAGACACAAAAAAAAAAAAGAAAAAGAGGAAACATAACACACTTTATTCAACATTAAAAACATTACAAACAACTTTTATGTGGGCATGCGGCAAGCAAGTTAAAAGTGCAGCCACAAAACATTTCGTGTGAGAGAAACAAAAGCTCCATTTCTTCGAAAAGATGATAAAGTATTCTCACGCATATAAAAACAAGTACTTAAAGCCAAGTCTCAAGTCACGGTGCAATTGGTGTGTATGTGTGTATCCATAACATATAATTACATGCATCGCAAAGTAACTTGGAAAACTTAGATATATTGCATGCCTAATTATGATTGATACGGGAAGAAGAAAATTATGTGTGGTAAGACGTAAGACAGTGCCTAGTATACCCTGCTTATAGTTTTATTGCTTCCTTATGATTAACATTGCTTGTCGCAAACGTAATGCTAAGGAAATGGCGGAATGGAGTATGGTATTAAACAGAGATCATACTTATTATTACCAAAACTGAAACGAAGGTAATTAAATGAGTGAAAAATGTCCTGATTTAAATAAAACTTTCTTGTAGCAACTTTCTCGAGTTCTTCATATGAGTTGCATGATTCCTTAAATATTTCAAATGTAAGTAATCTTTTTATAAATCTTTTTAGTCTTAAAATGAAACTTCCTATCACTACCCTATAGCTATGGAACAGCAACAACAATACTAGAATTGTGCTGACTTGGCGCCATTGTTTATTTTTTCTGTTTTTCTTTTAAGTTTTTTTAGTAACTACTAGTTGTGAAGGCCCCAAGCGGTGTTTTCCATTTTGTGCTCATTTCGCTATGCTCTCATTGTTCTATTCGTGTGTTTGTTTTGTGTGAGTGTGTGTGTGTGTGTGAGTGTGTGTTGAGCGACTTATCAAATGTATCTTTTCAACAACTGACAAGCTGCGATGCTGCGCACTGTGCCACTAACATGCTTTGGTCTTATGGGTTGAAAGGAAATGTGATGCAACAAAGCGTGAGGCGATATGAAAACTAACAGTTACTGTTTCATCTACAGCAGTTGATAACCTCGCGCTAATTTCAAGCTAAGATTACAATAAAAACATCAGAACATAATAACAATAGCTAGAACTCAAACTGGGGCTGCCTGTTGCAATTACCGGATATGCGCAGCTCTCGATAATGCCACAGAGCGTACATTCAACACATACAAACATCTATTTGTATTTTATGCCCTATCGTAAAGTATTTTGGTTGTTTTTTTTTTTTGCCTAATTGCTTTGTGTGGCATTTCATGCGTTCGACATTCGATAGGCTTTGAGGGTAGCATTGACCCATTATTGTGCCATATTCTTATTTGCCTGGCTACGCTTTTATGTTGCAAGCAACTAAAATTTTGAAGGCTCTCTCCTCAAAGTTCAAAGTTCGTTTGCCCTCGGTAAGCGCCAAGACAAGCGCATCGTTTGTTAGCGCTTCAAAGTGGGAGGGGTTCGCCTGATCGATATAGAGATAGAGCACATTTCGTACAGTAGTCACTTGGATAGGAGAACTTTTTGAAAATAAATATTAAGGGCTACCTACTGTAGTTTTTTTTCATAATATTGTACTATAAATGAACGAAAAGATTGACGCTTTATTGAGTTATTACTGTGTCTTAGTAGACACAATAAGTGCGTTCTTTTGCCCCAAAGCTAGCTGCCTTTTGCAATTGTGTCTCTTTGTAAGTATCGCCCTTCTATGCACCCCCATTCCCCTCCTCCCTTGCTTTACTGTCATAAATGCGCCATTAGAGCTAACAACGTATTTTCAAAACTTCACTTAAGACATCAAGAACAACAATAACAACAACGCACCCACATCCACCCACAAATCTCCCTTTTGTCGCATTCATTGCATACACTCACACACACACACACACACACACACACACAAAGAATGCCATTTTATGCATTTGAAGTGCGTCGAAGTCTGCGTCGCCGTCTGTGCACTATCTCACATCTAAGTATCTGAATGTGCCTTGTACATGTATCTTTGTATCTTATGCCTGGGCGTCCCGCACATCGTTCTGTCTGTCTTTCTTTCTTTCTGAGTGAAGTGTCAATTCCATCATGAACCAAAGTGGCGCACATATCGCATAACACACACACACAAAAAGGGGCGACAATCAAAAGAAAAATTATTATTGAACAATTTCTACAAAAAAAAAACACAAAACGTAAACGAAAATAAATATGACAGACAAGCACGTCAACAGCATTCATTCAATCGAATTCCATATACACTAACAGGCTATTGAAAATGTGCATTTAAATTGCAGTTAAAATCATTTTGCATACAAAATTAAATGCAACTCAACCCAACTCAGCAGTAAATTTTAATGCTTATGCATTGATTTGCCAACATGATAATGCACTTAACAATTGTGTGTTGCATATTGCCATAATATATATAGATCTGACCATAAAACAATGCACTTCACTTCACAACTTCGCACTCATTTTTATATGGCCAATTTACACATAAAAGTAAATCGTTCCAATGCATTTTATATCGACGTTAAGATTCGTGGTGTTACCGAAAAAAAGCAACAGCTGTTTTACAACACTTTGCAGATTTGCAAAGTTCTGCAGGCAAAAAACGAATTCTTTTACGATTTAAATAATTCAAACCATTAAAATATATAATGTTGTTGTTAGTACTACGAATATTATAAAGAGGTCTGAAGTTTCATCAATATCTGTCTTAGTATCTGCATCAAGTATCTTTATACTTCTTTTCTAGCGTTGAATAACTAACATAATGTAGCGCAACTTTCATTAATCTTGTGGGACAAACCTTCAAATCTCGAATATCGATTCATTACACTTGACAAAATAATCGATCTTGGCACAAGTAATCGATTACAGACAACAATTAATTACTTTTTATAAGCTTAATCATCCAGCTGCTACAAGGCTTAGAGCAACTTTATGCTTAGAGAGTATACAAAATGAGCACAATGAAAGCGTCAAATAGGCATCTTGTGTCATCTCTTGCATTTTGACAGCAAACACGCTGCACGCAGATACAGCAACAAGAAAGCAATGCTTTATTCAGTAGACAATACGAAAGATGCAGATACAGCGACTATACGACTACAGATTGAATTTTCTTTGGGTGTGACAATTGCAGACGCGACGCCATAATGATGAATACCTTTTTAATGAGCAGCTGACATATGAATATGCGCATGAGGGAGCAAAAATGAGGAATACCAAGCAATTTATTATCGCTTCAATGGCATTCAGACTGCTCAAATAATAGTGGGATTATTTTATATATATATATCCTCGCTGGTTTAATCATAAATTGTCCAACTTTGACGCGTGGAATGACCCTAACCTACCCAAATAGTTGAGCTCCTCCGTTTGATTAACTTTTATTGCACGCTGACATGCGAAGTGCGTTTTTGAAATGCCAACGAATGAATTCCTATATACTTATACATATACAATATGTTATACATACACTTGTGTATAGAATTTCCTTATTGCCGTTTTTTTGCTGTGGCTGTTTCGTACTTGTTTTTCTAATTAAAAGTTTTCCCTTAACGTTTGCTTTAAACGCAAAGTTTATACTTCTGACGGTCTGGCGTTGGCCAAAACTCACATACACGCCCAGTTACACCGTACCGTTAAGAGGCTCTTACCCAAAATATTTTTGTAGGGCGTTGACGCGCTTTACAGCCAAGCAGCAGTAACTGCTACAGTGGTAACTCAATGATGAGAATAATGAGTATTGGCTTTCAGTTTGAAAAAGACAAAACAAACCAAAAAATATATTTGAATTATATTAAAAAAGTATAATTTAGCACAAATATTAATTTTTTCTTTTGATTAATTTAACTAAGCTTCTCTTATAAGGGTGTTAGGACTGTATTCTAGTTATTTTGGATTCCCAAAAGCTTGCTGATAAATAGAATTTATGTATGCATGAGTTTATTTTAGGTGGACAATTCACACAGAGAAACAAACACACACACGTAAACATATGCAAACAAAAATATTTTATATATATAGAATATATATACAACAATAGACTTCAAGCGTGTTATCTATTCGAGTGCGGAAATGGCATATTAAGGCAGTGTTTATGGGTCATTAGGGTGCTGGCCGAGTTAAATAGCTCTTCCCAAAAACAAAAAACAAAAAAACGAAAGAAACATTTTGGAAAATTAATTAACATGCCAATGCGTGTCCTTGAAGGCAACCAACTGTTAACTGATAGCGCTGCTGATAAGTGTTGCTGATGTTGTGTTTCCGCTTTCAAAGCGTCGAGCCGTTGGGCTACTCTATACTAAAAGCTACAACAACGAAACATCAAACAAACCAAACAAGAAATCTGCATGCAAAGTCTGTGACTCGTCGGCGCGAATGTGACATGCAAATAACTTTCTAAACTGATGGCTGCACCTTGACGGCTTCCTTTCGTCTACATACATACAAAGCAATGTGTAAATAAATGCAGACAAACATACATATACTGAATGTGCACTGAGAGAAATATGTTATTATAAGAAGGATTCCTATCTAGTTCAAGGCATTCAAGGTGCTTTTTTTTATTTGAGTGTTTTGTAGGGTTAACGTTAACTCTTCTTTGAGTCGCCTAAAATCTTTTGCATTTAGTACTTTTCTTCAAGTGCATACACTGCACAAGAACAGGGTGGGCTTGGCCTAGCTCGCTGGCTGCAGCGAGTAGTCAATCAGTTGAGTTTTTGAAGTGTTTTGCCAGGTAAACACATAGTGTCCACTTGACTTCCGTTTTGCTGATTGCATCGTGTGCCTGTGCCCGATTCCCTGGAGTCGCAGCTCTCGACTCAAACTGCTTGAGAACGTGACATGAGGCTGACGTTCCAGCGTATTGATGTTTGCAATAGTTTCTGTTACTGTTACTAGTGTATGTTTGTTGTTTTTGCTGCGGTTTAATTCATGCATTTTGGTATTTACATGGCGGGCCCGCTTGTTGTTGTGTTTACATTTGCATAAATATTTGCACAAAATGGTTTGAACAGCGCTTTTTTGCTTCATTTGAGTGTCGATTGTTTGCTGGCCACTAAATGCAACAAATAAACATATCGATAAACGATATCAATGATTGCAAGCAAAAGTGCAGAGCAGCCAAATGGTTCGTCACAATTGCATTTGCTTGGCGAGAGATCTCATTACGATCGAGGTCTGCACTCAATTATTGTTGAACATGTTGTTGTTAAAGTCTTTATGTGGTTTGGATTTCCTGTTCGACGACCGCAATACAATTATGTGATTGTTATCGGATGTGTTCTGTTTTGTTTTTTCTTTTTTCTTTTGCCCGTAAACCCAATAATAAATCTTTCATTTTTCTTCTTTCGCTCTCTGTTTAGTTTGGTTAGCGCGCTCATGTTGTCAAATTATGCAAATTTCAAGTGTGGGCTTCAAAATCAGTTATAAAGATAACGAGAGAGAATGAGTGAAGGGGAGGGGAGGGGAGAGCGAAAGAGTGTGCCCTACACAGATTTGGGTCATTGATGTAGCATCGATGGAAACATCAACACATTGTCATCGACGAAAGGAGTGTTGAAAATGAGATGCAACCAAAAAAAAAACTTAGCAATCAACAAGAACAACTCAAATTTCTCATAATATTAATCACACCCACAAGGTTTTTGAGTTGGGCGACAAAAAAAATGACAATGATAAACAAGTAAGGTGACTTATTTTTTGAGAAAGCGACTAGAGAATACTCTATAAGTTAATTTGCTGCTTTTAATACCTATGTTGTGAATAAATTATTGAATAACTTTGATTAACTTCCATTGTGGAAGAGCTGTACAGGGATCAAACTTAAATCTTCTATATATAAATATGCATAATTCTTCCAGCCATTAGCAATTTTTTCCATTTTAAATGAGTATGGAATACACATATTACGTGTAGTTTCTTTAATACCCTTACTATGCTTATCTAAGAAAGAGTACAAGAGAAACTGAAATTGCCAATTTTATAGGGTGGCCCTGATGCTGCTGTTAGAGGTTTTTCTTTTTTGCAAGCCAACTGCCAACTGCAGTTTGGATCCTTTTGGTCGTTGTTTGACTTTGTGCTTCTTCACACTTTTGTGCACGCAGTAAGCGGAGACCCCATTTGAATTGTAAACAGACTTTGGACACGCCTATTTGGGTTATGTTGCCTGACTCTTGGCTGTTTGTTGTTACATGGATGAGTACACGAGTATAAAATGCATGTGTTGTTGTCGGATTTTGTTTCAAGTCGGCTTGAAAATGGGTTACTGTTTAAGCCCTTTTAGAAATGTGTGTGCAACGGTGCGTTGCATCGCAGATTTATTATAACGGAAGCTTAGCCCTCGCTCTCGCGCCACATGAATAAATTAACAATTGCCTGCCACAAAATTTGCATGCACATGCTCGAGCTTTTGTATTGTTCAATTACCATAAAAGGCCAATACTCCAGCATAGCCATTTAATCGATCTTTAGCCGCTCAAATTATGCAATCCAAAAGTCACACACACAGTAGCTTAGCTTTTGACTTGCTGGACATTTTTTCTTGAAGCACATAGACTGCATATATATATTTTTTATATTTGCCCCCAGGATGCTGTGCTTTAAATCACTTTTGCATGTGTCCCACAACGTCTCTGTCGCTGAAAGAGAGTCTATGCATCCATGCAACTGTGTGTGGTCAGTGGCCATTGAATCGCCCACGCCCTCGGTTGAGTATGGGGCAGTAGAAGGGGGCACCCACAAGCAAAATATAGCGATTGTTTGCGAGTCGGCGAAAATACCCTGCAAACAGGTTTTTCAATTTATTACCATCGACTTCTTAACGTACAGGGTATTCAAAAGTTGTGCAAAGCATCCTCTATCCGTTTGCCGTTGTGTCTGAACTGACTGCAATGTTTGACAGTTGGACAGTTGGATAGAGTTGGACAGTTTGAAGCGAGCGTTGGGCGTTTTCAAACTTCGATTTTTTTTTCTCAATATCCATGATAGCAAAGACATGTGGCGGGGGCGTGTGGCAGTAGTTGTAGAAGCTTTCGAATAGCAGTCGAAAATTATTGCAGAACTGTAAATTATTTGCACTGTCGACCTCATTGTCAGCGCTTTAAAATACTTAAACACACACACACACACAATCGTATTTGTATGGGCGTTTTTTGGTCAACTTTTCATGACAGTCGAGAATTAATTCAATGCGTTTTATGTAAATTAAGCATTTTTGTTTAGGCGTAAATGCCTCAAAATAGCCCGGTTTTTTGTTTGCTTTTTGATGGTACTTAACGCAAATTATATGAAATGCTGTCTAAACAGCTTTAAATGCTAGTTTTAATTGGTTGACAGCTGTAATAAAGTCGTTTTTAAGCCGAAAATACGCTTGGTATTTTATTAAATTGTAATCGAAAAGAGTAACAAACATATACAACCCACCGAATTATTGCTAAAGCCACAACGTAATTACTTTCCATAAATTCGCTGTTAAGGGTCGCAAAGTTCAACTTCGAATTGGTCAGTTAAGTAGTAAAGCGCCTTATTCAGGCTTATTTGTAGGCTGTTAAAAGAAAAGAGAAAAAAAGAAATTGCCATTTAAATGCAAGGCAAAAATGTTGCCAAGCTACAGCTTTTCTTTCTCTGTCTGTGCAATATATACTTATATATGTTTTAATGCCAACTGCAACTGTTCCATTGATAAGGGCCGGACACTGAAAGCATGAGTGGAGCAAGAGGAGTACAAAAAGGGGGGAAGGAGGCACAGCAACGGAAATTTATGGTCGACACATAAAACGCATAATCAGTAAACGAATGTGCCACACAAGAGCGCCGGCTTAACCGAATGACCAAACAGTCAAACGGACAAACGGACAAACTGCCACAAAAAGAGGCATAACTTTGCCCCCTGTCAGTGTCTCTCCTCCCTACAGCAGTTGAAATGATTGTGCGCTTGACGAATGTGCAACATTCAACGATATCAGTGACAAGCATATATACATTTATATATGAAAACAAACAAACATATATTTTAACATGCTTGCTACCCTTACCAAATGACGTAGTTCGGGATAATTAATAATATTTTTTGGGAAAGGGCAAGTTTATGTTCAAGTTAAAGGCACTTAAACTTGATATGAGAAAGTATTTGCTAACATTTAATATTTAATTTCACATTTTAGCAACACTTTCTTTTCATGTAGTTTTCTTTGCTTTAACTTGACGAATGCAAAAAAGTCAACCGTGCCTTTAAAGCTCAACAGAAACACATAAACATATATGCCCGGTTAAAGAGTGTATTTTTTTTATAGTTTATTTGCTAACGGAAGCAAAGTTGATGGAAATGCAAATGCTTTGCTCGTTGTCTGCCACCAGGAGCAACATGTAGCGGGGAAGTGAATTGTGGAGGAGCGACTGCACCTTAAAAGGAACAAACCGTTCCGTACTGCACCGCACCGCAACGCACCGTACGTGTGAGTGAGTCACTGCTGCTAAATTAGATTCCTAAAGTGCAACGTCTGCACTTTGCACCTAGCACGAGCAAGCGCTATTTCACTGTCAATTCATTAAGTAAATGAGCGAAGGGGTATGTGAGAGAGAGAGAGAGGTGTGTGGGGGGATTGCTGTGCAATGTATCGTATAAGTTTGGCGTTTAATTAAAGCCCTGTCATTGCCATTAGTTGGCCTTTCTTGACTTTGGCATTGATGACTGCAACTGCCGCCTTGCTAATTAAGTTTGCCACAAACGATTGGCGCAAAAGATGAGTCACGAAAGGCACGCGATAGTCTGCGGCAGTCCAGTTGCCAATTGGCCAGCTTGATAACAGTTAAATTGATTTTGATTGCTTTATTTGATGATCATAAATCAAAGGCGCATAGAAATGCTGCGCCAAGGCACGTGGGCTGGATAGCTGGCAAGCTGTATTTGAAAAGTAAAGTGAAAAACGAAAACTTGACGCATGCTGCACAAGATGCAACGTCAACGGTTTTGACCACTGCCCACTTGGCAAAGATGATATTACACTTTCAGAAAAAACTGTGAGCCTAAGCTCAACCGAAGTTTAAACAGATTGCTTCTACTTAACCCTTTATATTCTAAGAGGAAGGTTGCTTGCTATATATTAAAAATTCTCTTTTGCATGCAAATAATATTTTATATATTCGAAAATTTTGTCAGTGTAGCAACAACTAACTCGTCCAGGACAACCGGACACTCAAACGCAACGAAATGAAACATTTTGTGCGATTTGCTTGTAAGATTGTTTAGCTGTCCATTCATTTGACTCTAGTTTGCAGCAGCGGCCGGCCGCTAAAGAGCGTTGAGCGTTAGACTTGGCCAAAAAAAAACTGGATTGCCAATGCTTGTTTGAGGTTTGGTCTAACATGTGGTATTGGTATGAATGCACGCAGCCTCAGCTTGCGGTTGGGGTTTGTGGTTAATGGAGCTGTGGCTTGTTGGTTGTTGCCCACTCGAATGCCTCCAAGTGCCAATTTTATCAAATTATTTGCACTTAACTTGCAAATTCAATTTGAAAATAACTAGCAAAATGTTGTTGTTGTTTCTGTTGCTGTTGCTGTTATTGTTAGCAATCGGGTTATGGCCGACATGTGCGCACGCTATATAGACACTGTCCACAATTTTCATATTATAGATATTCTTTTCGAATCTTTGACATGCAAACAAGTCGCAACTAAGGATCTATTGCACGCATATTCCTTGCGCCAGTCGAGGCATTATCACAGGTGCTCTGGCCATAATCGATATCTTTGTCAGCTAACTGGCAATATTGGGTCACGTCAGCTTTGCCCGCGGGGTGGCAATGCAGTCAAGCAGAGAATTCTTATTGGGCATAACCAAGACGCACAGTGGTATTAGTATGTGATTTTTAGCTCAAGTTAGGATGCGATTAGCCTTGCTTCAAGCTTTAATCAGCCTCATAAGCTTTAGAGCTGATGAACCCACTGCCAAAGTCTGTTTATTATAAAACAAATCTTAGATAAATAATTGATTAAATGCATTTACTATAAAAATATTATGTACGTACTTGGCTGTGCCTCAATTGCGGCACTTGGAGATTTGTGTGCATTGCAACACTTGCGCTCCAGATTAGCGGCCACGAAGCTTTCGTTACTTTGTTGCCTTAGCCAGCTGGCAATACAATAATTTTGACACTTCTTGGGGGTGCCTCGATTGCTGGCTATGGGCATTGGGAAACCATTGAGCTATGCAACTTTAAGATCTTTATACGTTGATCACCGATACGAACTTAAGCCCACACGCTGCTCTCTGCGGCTTTTAGTTTTTTTTTTTAATAACTTGTCAAGCGAGTTTTCGCTGCAGACACAGCGGCTGCAGTTTTTTGTTTGTGGTTTGTGTAAATAGTATGTTATGGCATTAATCGAACGCTCACATTTCTTCACTTTTATTGCAGACAAAACGAGAAGGATGGCGATGAGGATGACAAGGACGATGTGCATGATATAATGCCACCGGCAAACTATATACAAATTTCACAGGGTAAAATCCAACTGGTGCATCAGGCGCGCTCACTGGAAAATGAGCCAGCCTTAACCTTGGAACGTGCTGGCGATAAGGTGAGCTCAAAAGTAGTTGAAAGAACCCCTCCATAGTTGGTGCTGGTTCACCCATGCTTGCTTTGGTTAACAACTTAGCGCTTTTTGGTAGCAGACCCGACTCCAAATTAAACAGCTATTACTTACAACCATCATTATAATTTAAAACTAAAGAAGAAACCCTCATTTCCCTGTAGTTTGACCCAGTTTTGAGTCCACTCGAGAAATGCTGCCGCTTTTTTCGCGTGTCGTGTGAGAAAAAGTTGGCATGCATAAAATCAAAACCAGCGAAACAAACACCTTTTGAACCCTTTTTGGTGGCACAACCACTTGAACTCGTTAACGAGTGCCATTTACAACGCAAATCACGCTAGCTTGATGAACTGCCTCCCAGAAATGAAACTCAGAATGCATGCAGAATGACATGCAGTTGGTGGAGATCCACTCTTAAAGTTGAAAACTCTTCGTCGCGAAGTTGCAAAAGTTTATAAAACTGAATCCTCTTTCATGTGTTTGACTCATAAATCTTGGCAGAATGCGCGCTGAGATAAACTATCTGAATTGAAGGTTAAGGTTGGCATGATGTATATGCCTTTTGATTTGATCTACAGATAGATTGAAGTTTTAACAAATTTTAGCTTGTGCTAATAAAATTTGCGGCACTTCTTTGTTATTTGTCTATTAACCGCCTGAGAGTATGTTTGTGATAACCTAGTTGAATTTGAAAGATATAGCGAATGAGGTTATGTTAAACATTTCAATCATTTCGAATGATGAGAATTTGTTGGAGTAGCTAAGTACATATACTTAAGGTTTTCATCTAATTTAATGACTATTTAAGATAAATATTGCACCAAATCTTAGCTTTTAAATACTTGAGAACCTTGCTGATGACCTACTTATCTTTGAAAATTTTAATAAAATTGAGCTAATGTTTAACATTTAAATCATTTAACATTATAGAATTAATGTTGAAGTTCAAGAACATTTTGTCATTTTTGGTAAAATTGAATACTGATGTAGGACTTTTACATACTTTACATCATCTGGTTTCATTCACAATTAACCACAATCGTTGGAGTCGCTGTGGGATAGAATGTTAAAATCTTAAATTGGTTACAATTACCGCAATAGCTGTTTTGGCTTAAAGTGTTCGAGCCCCTATGCTCCATTCTCAAGTGTAACTAGACAGTGTTTTCTTTGTTAAGCATTCATTCCATTCAAGTTGGAAGATCGTTCCATGGCCGTAGTTAGTTTTAATGCTTGCTGCCGTTCACCGATCACGTTGCGACTTCCGTGACGCTTTAATAGCGCTAAGTATGGCGCGCAGGCAGTGGACTCCACTTGATTTATGGCCCGACACACAAAGACACGTCCAACTACAGTCAGCCACATGGCCAAGGCCCAGTCTGGCCAAGCTAGGCTCGGCCCGGCCCATAAGCAGCTGCAAATGAATCTGCGAGCCTAAGCGCAAAAAATAAATAAATCTTCTTTCTATGTAAATGTTTAGCATCGCTCCGATGCTGTAACATTTCGCAGAAAATCTTTAAATACTGGGTTATGTTTTTTTAAAGGGCATAACGATGTTAGTTTTGGTGGTTTGGGTTTAAAACTGGGAGAGAATTTAAGAATATTCCTAGCAGAATGAGATTTTTGTTTGTTAATTCTATCTTTTTACTATCATCGATAAGTTGTTATCGATATGAGTAAAATACATCCTCGACTTTTGCTTTTGATATGTAAAGAATTGGGCTTATGGTATCTGCAAGTCCTAGTCTCAGACTTGACTAGAACATTCTAAACATTTCATCTTCCCACTAACTCAGTCTTCTCTCTCTTTCGCCAGTCTTAGGTTAATTGAAGCTTCTTTAAGCCAAATGCGCAGCTGTGTTGGCTGACAGTCTTTTGAGGCACACAGACCGCACGACATGAGGGCAACAATGCGTGTATCGATTACCAAGCAGCCACTTTTCTCAGACCTGGAGAAAGACACACGCACACACACAGCTTTGATGGCTGGTCGCAAATTTGCTAAATGGCATCTTGATTATGCCGTCGCATATGTACAATAGACCTGCTGTTCTGCTTCTAAATCCAGATGCTGCACTGCATCCTCACCCTACTATTGTTGTTTTTTGTTGTTGTTTTGTCATCAGAATCAGAATCCAGTCACGTTCTGTACGCTGTTGCAGTTGCAGTTTGTTGTTGCAGTTTGTTGTTGCGACGTCTGATTGAAAAAGTTCATTGAACGTTGTGCAATTTATGTGGCAACGTTTGCACTTCGTCTCCCCATCTGCCTCTTTTTTTTTGTCTCCCAAACTGCTCCTCCTGCTCTTTCTCTACTATGATCTGTTCGTGTGTGTTTGTTTATTTATTTCCCATCGCATTGGGCTCGCAACGTATTTGGTTTCGGTTTCGCTTGCGCTCAGCTGTTGCTGTTGTCGATGTTGATGTTAATGTTGCAGTTGCAGTTGCACATGCGCAGCACATACAGAAGTCGTTGTCGTCTTTGTTCTGTATGTGATGTATGTATGCGTGGCAATAAAACAAATTATGGCTGTTGCTTTGGTTAGTTTAATACCCTTTAACCATAAAAACGTTTGAGAAGTCATATGAAAACGTCCTTAAAATAAGTCATTTAAAGACATTAAGAAAAATATAATGTGTATACCATTTATAGTAATAACTTTCTTGTAATAATAATTATTTTAAGATATCAAACAAGGAAGATATGCATGGGCATTATTTGCTTTCTTTTGATTAAGCTTTAAGCAAACTCTTAAAAATAAAGTCTTTATGCTTACAGCTTGGTATTTTGTTGGATTTGCCGATTGTTGTTAGCAAATATCTCAACAGAGCTTTAGGTCATATGAATCTTATTTTCGTACTCTGCAGTTTGATAAAATGAACCGACTTTCGTTTGTTTAGATTATCAATTTACTTTTATATAGCGCACAAAGCAAAATATTTATAACAAAACAATCCTACTTCAAGCCTTTATATGTCGACTATGCTTGTAAAAAATTGACTCCACTTAACCCACTCGGCGTCTGCGTAATTTCCTGCCACAAATCATGGCTTAAAGCCTGGCTCACTTTTGTTTGTAGTCCGTCGCCTTAAGTCTAAGAAGCTTTGTTTTTATATACAAACTGCATTTACTTATGGCATTTATTAATTTCTTTAACACCAAAAATAGCCAAAAAACAATTTGTCTAATGTGCAAATGGAAAAATAGAAATATGAATTTAAACATTATTGCGCCTTTGGTTTTCTAAGCTATAACAATATAATTTTTACAACTTCCCCTAACTAATTGTAAGTATTTTTAAGTAACAAAAAAAAGTTTTACGATTCAACAGATTGTCTCTCGGCGGTCCCACTTCTTCACTTTCTATGTCTTGGCTGGTTTTAAACATTTGTTTTTTACGATCTTATTTTAATATATGTATTTTTGTTGCCTGCAACTTTGTCAAGTTGCTTGCTTTTGCTACAACTCCAAGTCCAATTATGAAACTGTCATTGCCACTTCCTGCTAACCGCGCTCTACGCCCACGAGTAGCAAAGCTTCGAGCCATATTTGTAAGTATGTTTGGCTTGTTTAGTTGCTACCAACACTTACCAAATTCATAGATCGGCCGACACACAAAAGATCACATTTGTATGCACTTATTTTTTGTCCATTTGCTTGTGCGCGCTCAAGTGATTTCTTTGTTCGTGCCACAGTTTGTTGCATGCCACACTCTTGGGTGAATTATTGGTCGTGCACACCTGCAACCAGATGTGCCACCTTTCACTCTCCCCCTCTTCGTCCCCATCGCGTGCAGATTAAGCAGCTTTATTGTTGTGCATTTTGACCAAATAAACAACTCGATAAAAAAAAAAATAGTCAGCAAACTGGCTAAGAAATCAGTATTTGTGCACCTTGAAGCCATTTCAGCAATCACAAGCTCGTAAATTAATTTAAATCGCTTCACATTCGGCAGTCGGCACCTTTATTGTAAAGCCAAAATAGCCGATATAAATTACAAAATGTACATATATGTATGTATCTCTTTTTCTCATGTCCCAATTAAAGCTAGTGTTAGTTGCCGTTAGTTATCTCAAGCTCTTGTCAATGAAATGTTCAAATTATATACTATTGCCTGGCAATGCTGCAGTTTTTTAAAATGGCAACACTTTGGTTGATGGGTCTATAAATCGTCAAGTTTGTGTCTTAAGTTTTATTGCAAGCTTATAATTGTTGCGTGATGCTGCCAGACTGTTCGAATAGCTGCGAGGTGGCAACTTTAACTTATTAGCAGGTATTGAAACTGACATTCCATGAGGAAAAGTTTACTTTTACTGGGTAACAAAATATTTATATTGATTTTAATAGAAAATACTTTAAAAGTAATGTACAAATATTAAAAAAAAAAATAAAATCCTTTTGATGGGTTTCAGAACTCAGTTCCATGTATCCTAAGCTGTAAATTTTGGTAAAGATTCTTTTTAATAAATAATACAACATATTTTTGGTTATTGTTTAGACACACACACACACACCCACAACAAACAAACACACTTATTACGCATACGTCGCTTTGGTTTCATTGTTCATTGATTAATTTACACCCATACACACACACTTTCGCACACACCCACACACACAACTACCTTAGCAATCTTTGCATACATATATGCACCGCTTTAAGTATAGCATTCTGTTTTTGGAACGGGTTAGTTACCCCATTTAGATCCATTTAGCCAACAAATGCATTTGTTCTTTAGTTTGCGTCTTTTCTTTTTGTTGTTTTTGCAGGCATTGTTGGAAAAGCGCATGATTGAGATTGAAGGCGCGCTGCTGCGTTTGCAGGAGCAGTTCCAAAAAGTGAGTATTACGATGTGTGTCCTACAAACCAACCCTTTCCCGACCAACAACAACAACAACAGCTACAGCAATCCAAGCATCTTTGCATCAGGCCAAAGTCAAATTTTAATTTCCTGTGTGGTTTTTGGACACATTTTTGGGTTCCAACCATGCGAGAGAGAGGAGAGGTCATTAATCGTACGATTTGGCATTTCGCTTTGGAGTCGTTTGGGCTCTGTGGCTTTTGTGGTCAACTTTACAGAGGTTAGGGGTGAAGCGAGTTGGGGCAAGCTTTGCATATGCCACACAAACAGCAAACAACAATTGCTGCCGTGCAAGGTCGCCTTGGTGTTGTGACCAGCAATTAAAACTTACAAGCTTTAATTACATGAAGCCAAAAATTAAACTATCAAAAGCATAACAGTTGACTCTAGAGTATAGATATCTAAAGTTTTGGGTTTCTAGTCTCTTGTTCTTTGGCGATTGCAATTAGAAAGTTGAATTGTTGCTAGTTTTATGTCCACCCTTTTGTCATTCGAAAGGGGTCAAATGAAGTGTAATTGATGAAAAATATTTATAGAAATTTAAACAAAAGAAAATTCTTAGAGGAAAAAAAACGGACAATATTCTCTACTCCTGCAGTTTAAAGCACATATTTTTGTATTGTTTTCTTTTTCTTTTTTTTGTGATGTTCAAAACGAGATGCTCAACACCTTTAGCGCCTTATGAAACTCAAGAATAAATCTCGTATCTAAATAGCTCATCTTGAGGCATTTATTCTACTTTTTTTCCTTGGCTGCTGCCCGGATTTTATGGCCTAGGCATAGTACGCATTTCCGGCTTAAGGTAATTGAATTTGATAACAGAGTCGCAACGAATTTGGCTACCCCAAAATGTGGCAGTAGTGGCAGTAGGAGTAGTAGCAAAAATAAATGGCCAACGAGTTAAACGCACAGCAAGTTTATGGTGTGAAAAGGCGCAGCGTGTGGGCCAACAACAAGAACAACAACAGAAAAATGGGCCCAAAAACTTTTTGGATGCTGTTGCTGCTTTTGGCCAATGGATTTCCGCAACGAAATTGCTGACGCCCGGCCACAGGAAGCGATGGAGACAAAAACTGGCAATACAGCAATATCAGTACGTACGGGGGAGTGCGGGGGCGTGTCTCTTGCTGCCTTCACTAAACATTCTATATTCTGCCCTGGCAAAAGCGCAAATTTACGAGACTTGGCAATGGGAGCAATGGCAATGGCAATGGCAACGGTGATGGCAATGGCCCAGCTCCTTGCCGGCAATTTTGCGCCCCGTCTGCGTCTCGCCTTGGCTCGTTATCGACGCTCCAAAGCTCTCAGCTTCGTCGGACTCCGCCTTCGTCTTTTGGGCTCCTCATGCATGGGAATCCGATTACTTTCGCCGTATGCGCATTCTTATTTTTTGTTTTTCTATGATACTCTTGCACATTGAGGGTTATGTGAATATGACACGAATTTCGAAAAAACTTTTGTACTAGGAACCAAACATTTATTGAAACTATCTTATGCAACAACATTATCAAACTTCTCAACCTGAGAAGAAAAATCAGTAAAGAAGTAGAGTTTTTTGGACAACAAGCTACCTGTTCTTTGAAAGAGTATTTCAGCTTCGTCATCTTGAAAATAACTTTTGCAACTTCTTTTTCTTGTAACTTCTTTCTACGAATTCGACATTTGGTGGCCGCATGAGATACATGAGCTACCGTTTCCTTCCACGTCTGCTGCGGCTGCTCGACAATATTTCTGCACTTTATCTGTCTGTAAATAACGATTAACTATGTTGCTGCCAACTCCACACAGCACCCCCCAACTCCTACTCCAACTCCAACTTCAGCTTCAACTTTAGCTCCAGACTATTGCCACTATCCTTTGGTTTCACTTAGACAACTGCCTCTTGTGGCACGCCCGCTGGGTGTGTGCTTTATTGTTATTGGCATATCACTGGCTCAACAACAACAACAACAACGTAAAGTAAAGAGGAGTAGGCGGAGATGTGGCAGGCAATGACAAGTCAGCCCAAAAGTGTGAATGTTGCAAAATGTTGAGGCACACACTGTGAAACCGAAACCCAAACCGAAAACGAACCAAAACCGTATTCAATGTTGGGTGCTGGCCATGTGGCATGCAATAAATGGCACGATTCAATGATTATCCATCTTATGATTTGCCATGCCTCCTTATCAGCAACATCTCATCTAATCATCATCATCATCTGTTTCTAATTTGAGCTAGCACGAGAGAGGGTGGATTGAATTTTGGGTGGTACTTTGTGCAAGTACTCCCATTACTTCTATACCAAATGAAATGTTATTGATTCGCATCTGATTACAGCTACATAGTTGACTGCATGCACATATGAATGTATATACATATATCTATGGCATATAGGCAATTGATTGGCAAACCATTTGGCCACAAGCTCAAATTCTATCCAAAACAAATAATGATTTATTGATTATTAATATGCTGGGCAAAGCAAATTTACTTTTGGACAAACCAAATACCAAATTTAGCATTGATTGCGGAATATTTGATGATTGAAGATTGATTGGCCTATGAAATGTAAACAATCAAATACTAAACGCTTTATTTGCCTGCAAAAACACTTTCATTTTTATAGTTTATATATGAATCTTTAAATCCTCAAATCTTCCCGTTAAAACAAACTTCCAAAGTAAACTCTTTCATTTGACATTGCATGTCTAAACCCTGAGCTTAGTTTCACTTTAATCTTATATTTGTTTAGTTGCAACCAGATGTACATTTTTAAGTAATTGTATTGATTGAAAAAAACTATCAATATATTCTCGTTGCTTCTCTCTGCTTTGCTGACCTCAAACTTTGACCCGCAGCTGAGCTTCAAGTGGTTTTTTTTCTCTCTTCCACTTTGCAGTCTCCCTATTTTTTTCATTCAACGCAAGTGTGCATTGTGATCTCCATTGTTGCTGTTGGAGGAGATGGTCTTAGCTTCGTTTTTTTTTTGTATCGTAGACAACTTGGAAGTTTTGCTTAGCTTCATTCTTTGAGTTTGAGCTTGGCACTTGATGTGTCAGCTCAAGCTCTTAACCCTACTCAAATTGCTGACAGCTGCTGTTTGGATTTGGCTATTGTGTTACAGCAGCTGAGACAAGAAGGCGAATAGTTTCCCCAACATTTTCATGTGACATTTAATCCCCTTTCGCACACCGGACATGAGAATGGACATGGAAATCGCTCAAATATTTAACTATGTAATTAGAAATGCTGCAATAGCACAAAAATTTAAAAACATTAAATAAAGTAAACTAAAGCAGCAGCAAAAAACAAACAACCATACGAGTGTTAAGAAAAAAAGGCAACACGGATTTGTGTTCATTTGTTTGCTGTTTACTTTTCATCAGTGATAAATCAACAAGCCGAACAGGCGGAAAATGCAAGCGAGGCAATTTCCCCCTATTTCTCTTCACTGCCAGTGTCAAATATTGGCCATTTGCTAATGAAGTCGACTAAAGGATAAAAACTGAAATCAGCCAAAAAGTATAAATCTTTTCACAAACCCAAGTGAAAGTACAGTTGAAATTTTCTATTCATAAGTCCAACTATCCATCTACCTTCTATTCTGTGATATATTCTGTTATCGATTATCTTCAACCATTCTAGCATCGAACATATTTTCTGATTCGCCGAAGCTTCTATACACAATGCAAATACCCTTTGCAAGTGTATTTACTAACTCGAAAAATTAATCCTCAAATTTATTGGACGCCAGTCAACTCCAACTCCTAAGCTTTGGCTTCTGTTTCACTTTTGGATTTCAACATGGAATTCATGCAACAGCACGCGTTGCTGCCACGCCTTCACATACATAAAATCTTAAGTTTCGACAACAGCACGTGCTCAATTTTTAATTCCAATGCAGTGAATGCTCCAAATCCCCCAGAAAAATCTGGCCCTTCCCCAATGTCCAATGCTCATTGAAAAATCTGCGCCTTAATAAGCTCAGTTGCATTCAACTTGGAGTGCAGAAAGAGTGTGAGAGATTGAGAGCGGGAGAGCGGGAGGGGGGGAAGAAAGAGAATTGAAAAGAATGTCATACTGTCAGTGTCAAGGCGAGACTCGGTTGACTGGGCGGGCAAACTTTGAGTTTAACCGAACCCACCTCGCCTCCTTTCAAAAGCTAAGATGTCGACGTTGGCTCGAGTGGCACTTGGGCGTTTGGGTGGAGGAGGAGGAGGAGGAGGAGGGCGGCGGCGTCAAGCTTTTGCAAAAGAAGTCGCAACATGAGCACAATTTTATTTTTATCCACATCGTTATTAGGGAGCAACTTCATCATCAGCATCTTCATCATCAACGGTCGCAACTTTGGAATTGCTAATAATGTTTTGTGACAAACGTTTTGATGGCTCACTCACTCGGAAATGAAAGCGCCGCCAGCTAAATAACCATCTACATTCACATCCACTATGATATCTCTCTCTCTCTCTCTCCATCTGTTCAAGGCCAGAGCGGACGCCCCGTGGTGTGATTGAATGGCTGGCGATCCAAGCCAAGACAACAACATTTAACAGAGCGGGCGCTCTCCTTGCCTAATTGAATATTCGTAGAGGAGTAGAGAGTGTAGTGAAGAAAAGTGAGACCCTTACAGAATGCACTTAAGAGGCAATTAGCTCAAGACTAAATGTATCGTATAATTCAATTTCTTAAACGATACCAAACTGTATGGGAACATAAAAAGAGGGAAGGGAGCAAGGAAAAGCAGGAATTCAATTAATATCAAATCAAACTCAAAATGTGCTGTTTTGGACAACTTGTAGGATAATATGTATAATGGATGGTTTCAAACTTATTAGAACAATGATCATCGCGTTGATAAAGTTAGACCTCATAGCCATCTGTTAGGGAATTTGCATTTGAGTTGTGTAAAAGACTACGCTCCCCGTTGCCCCACGGAAAACGTTTGTTGCGGCGACGCAGATGCTCATATTTGATAAATGGTGGACGTAGCTGATTCTCGCTCCGCTTGGTGCTATAGGCATTGATCATGCACAGAGCAATCGCTGGAGTCGCCACCAGAAAGGTGATACGCTTCCACAAAAGTGCGCTAGTTGTTTTGCCAGCAATTTGTTCGACTTTCTTGCCAGATCGTCGTACATAGCGTTCCCAAAGCAACGACATGTTGAACAAATACTTTTTTAGAATTTAAGAGTTTAAAGTTAATATTTTGAAATTTATTCAGCTCACAGCACGAATTGAGAATCAAAGTAATATTAGAGTTGTGTACTGAATAGAAGGAAATTCATAAAACAACTCGATTGAAAAAGTGAAGTTTTTAAAGGGAAACAGCCTGGTACAACAACCTGTGAATATACTTAGTGTATTACCATTTGTAATAGTACAATATCGCAAATTCAATAATAGTTCGCAAGTGTCATTAATTTGAATGTCCTTAGTTCTCTATTAAACCTAACCTTCTAAGCATTAAAAGGCTAAATTACATCCCTAACAACAGTTATCTAGTCATCTAGAAAAGCTGGCTTACAAACGAATTTCTGTTAACACACCCAGTGCTGCAAACAATAAAAAAAAAACCTTTTCGAATGCCCAATAATAGTATAGGGTAGGTCGGAGGTGTTGCCAACAACCTTAAAGTTTAAGCTCTTTTTAGCAACCGTGTTGCACATGCATTAATGTACAAATCCACCCTAAATCCGCATTATGCATGCTTGCTTCTATATACAAGATCTCGTACCTTCCAATTGACCCTTAAGACCTTGGAAATATTGTTTTTTTTTTGTTTTTTATTCACGACTGATGATTCATACGCCCACTCAAACCAGTCGATATATTAATGCAAAAACTACCACCACACTATATATAAGACCTTTGTACTATATGCATGCTTATTTCTGAAAGGGATGTCGAAAAAAACCCCTTGACAAAAAAGTGCAATGCAATTAATTTTTCGCGAATACGAAAGGGAGTGAAAACGTCCTTACTGAAGTGACGTTTAGTGTTTACCAAGAACTTTGAAGCATTCTACTACCATATACTAGATCAACCCTAGAAGCAGAGCTGACAACCCTGTTTGGTACATCTGTAAATTGTTTGCTTTTTACGTTGTTGATGTTGTTGTTGTTGTTATTGCTATCTGTTCCAACTCAAACTTAAACTCTTGCCACTCGACTCGAGTTCCGTTTCTCACACCCGAGTTCGCTCTCATCGTTTTTGATGTTGCTGCCCGTCGCGGTTCATTAAATTAAAAACAGCCAATTCGTTGCCAAAGCAATACATCAAAAACCATTGCAATTGATGGATAGGGCAGGGCAGGGCAGGGCAGGGCAGGGCTGGGTTGACTGACAGACTGGAAGCCGGTCTCAGCTGATGCTGATCTGTTGGCAGGGGGGAGTGGCGCAACAGCAGCTGCTTAATACTCGCCGGTTGCTTAGCCTGCGGCGAATTCAAATTCAAATGCGCTCTCTCTCTCTCTCTCTATTTGTTTTTCTCTCAGCTCGCAGTTGCCTTTACGGCGAGGGTTGTTTTGGGTGCTGGCCGTTTTCAGTGCTTCGCCGGCTGTCTGCCCTTCTGTTACTATCGGTCGTGCCGTCTGCTACGCTCCTTTTTTTTCGTCATTTCCCATAGAAATTATAACTTCTACCTCTAATTTAAGTAACGCTTTTTTGGGGGTTCAGTTTTTTGTGTTGTTGTTGTGCGCCGCAAACATTATGACGCTTGGGGACAGAGCCTGAGGCTAAAGCGACGCCGTCTGTTAGCTGCTTCCCTCCAGCTCCAACTTCGCTGTCGCCTTTGTAACGTTGTTTGTGTCCCTCAAACACACACACACACACACATACAAAGACAACATACATCTACCGGTTGCTGTTGTTGTTGTTGTTGTTACTTTGTGGCTGTGCCTTTTGACCGCTTGTTATTTATACGGGTTTGCTTTGTGTGCTTCTTTTGCAAGAAACAACAACAACGAGAAGGCAGAAAAAAGCGTAAAACTTTTCACAAATTACTGCACATAGATAAACAACAATAAGCAGCTCATTGATATATTGTGATATTGAGCTATTGAGCTATTGAAATGGTAAGATATCCCTTTATCAATTGGATAAGTTTTTTTTTTTCGCATCCTTACATCAAAAGTAATTGTGTGGTGTATTTTTGTTGGGGAAAAGGTTTTTCCTTTAAATCTTTTGAAATTCCTGTAAGCTCTTTCACTAACAAGTTGTAATCAATTTTGTAATTGAATTTAAAGTTTTTTTGCTTGGTTAGATTTAATTTGTAGTGGAATTCTCAAGTAAGTTTGTATTCGATAGAAGAGTTTTGGGATTTATAGAAATATTTTTTAAGGTATTGCTTTGTCTTCCATTATCATCTTCTTATAAAACAATGTCTCCTATCTATTCCTATTCCACATTAATAAAAAAAAGGTTAAAAAAATACTTCACATCGTATAATGTTCACCCTGCCAATTTAATCATATTCATAAAGTTCTCAAACCGCCCTCAGTTCACTCTTATACGTTCTGGATGGAATGCATAGAAGTCTTATACCTGCAAGCTAAAATAGCTCTTATACTTGCCCAATTGCATGCTAAAATCAGTCTTATACTTACTTAGAAGCTAGTTCACAATATATGTATATTGACAATAGTCCTGCCCAAAAAAGCTCTCCCCCTTTTTTATGAGCTTCCCTGTAATAGTATTTGCCACCCGCTGGCTGCTGCAATATGCATGTTAATTAATAATAAGCATGTTCAAAATTTTTGAAAAGCATTCCAAACTCAACCCAAATATGAATCTGTCACAACGACAACCATGGATCTCCAATCAACCAAGAAGGCAGCGAATCCTTCTCCTCCTCCTCCAACCTTCTTCTAATAAACTCCCCTTGAGCTTGTATTTGGTCTCGTCCAGGGGATTACAGTTGAAGCTCACGGTTGCGGGTGCAAATGGTGCTGTTGGTGCTGTCCAACCCTCTAAAGCATTTTTTATGCCTTCTTCCCTTGTAGCGCTTAGTGATTGTTTTGGTTTGGGCCCAAAGCCCAACGACAACACAAGTGCAACATGTTGCCGGGATTTGTTTTGTTAATTTCTGCACCCTTAAATCATCCGTTTTGATTTTATTTATACTTAGGCTTCACTTGGCAACGTGCCGCCGTTGCCAGCTAATTGAAACTTATGGAAATTTTTGGAATATTTGAAATATGGCCAGCATTGTGTTATTGGGTTTTGTGCTTTAGGCCTTAATAAATAAGCAGTGAGTCCAGTTCGATTGTATAACCAAAATCAATGTGTGGCATGCTTGGATAAGCGCGTACTTGCCCCAACTCCTTGCCACACTGGCACCCTAGTAGCAATCTACTCTGCCTGCTCTTGACTTGCTTTTTATGACCAAAAATGCACAATGAATATTTATGTTCGCCTCCCTATACCCTGTAAAAATTCTAGCTGGTCATGACAAATGTGTCGAACTTAAATATATCGATAAATATATATAAATCGAATGTGTATATTATTGAAAAATAGTCAAAAGTGTTAGGATCTTTACGAATATATATGTTTGAGCATGTTACAGGGTATTTGGTGATCAGAGGCTCTCGCTTCTGTCACTCTTTTATGTTTGGATTGTAAATGTGTGGCACAAGATTGTTGGCGTTGCTACTCTTGTGGGTGCAGCCAGTAGCCAACAGCTGTTGGCAGCCGCACCACTTGCCCAAAATAGCATATTTTTTGGGTGTGAGTGGGGACGGGTGATGGGTGGAGCAAGCTGGAATCCCTTACATCCATCCACATACCAGTGCCACCCTCCGCCGCGTGCTGGCATTGCTTGTTTTGGGCCTATAATTTTATTAACACGTTCATCATTCTATGCCACTGGCAGTGTGGCACAAGTGGCGCCCAGATTCCACTACCCCTCCTCCCTCCTTCCACCACCCACTTTTTCTACCCCTCCTGCCACTACCACTTGTCTGCCATGAGACGGCAATCAGTCTGCCGCAGCAGGCCTTGCCTATTCATTTGGCGCCTGATTTTTCTCTCGCTTCCTCTTTCTATTTCTCTCTCTCGCTCTTTTTGTTTAACGTCACGACATAGATGATGACGACGAAGACGTCTGCTGCCTGCTGTTCCCCTCATTCCCTCCCTCAACCATCCCTACTTCTATATACATATACTTTTTGACGTCGTCGGCGGCATTTTAATATTGTATTATGCTTGCCTGATGTCGGAGCGAATTAATAAAAATTATTGCATGCATTTGTAATACAGTTTGAGCTTTGCAGAGACCTTATTGCTTAGGGGCTGGGGCGGAGTTAGGGGTAGGACAAAAGCTGCCAGTTGTTGTTTGGTTGTTAGTTTTTATTGTCATTTTAAGCTGCGGCAACAGCAGCAGAAGCAGCTAAAAAACATGGGTATGCCACTCACATATGATTTTTTTATGTATGACACAAAAGTTGGCAAAGAATGGTTCGTAAACAGAAGACTCCTTTAAGGAAACCTAGGGTATGTAGGTAATAATCTTCTCATCTCACATAAGTCTTGATATAAAAAGGTTTATTATACTGTTTCAATTAAGCTAGCAAACATTATGGCTCTCCTTAGATTCGAGAAGGCATCTCTTACAAAGGAATGGGGAATATGTAGGAAAATGTAAATGTAATAAAATAATTTGCTATAAATTGTATAAAATTCAGAAGAAGTTTTTCAATCTCGTTTAGTTTCTGGCAATTGTTAAGGCAATAAGAAAAGAACTTTATAATTTCGATCAATTATATAATCAAACGAAGTTTTCTATATGCACTTTGGCTCACTCAAAAACACTTTCTATGTTACGAATTTTCTGAATATCGTTGTTTTTTCTGGTCGCCTTGAGATTTGTTATACCGAAGTTCGACTGCATGACAGAATCCGCGTCGTTTACAAGAATGTAATCTAAGTAAAAGTCTGAAGTTACTTCTCATACCTAAAACATTCTTTGTATAAAATATTTTAAGGTCCAGTTGAATCAATTTGCTTATTCTTTCCTAAAGTATTCTTCCCATGCTACTTTGCTATATTTTATTCGCTGTCTGTTTGTAGATGAAAGCATTTTTCTATGAAAATTTCTTTTACTTTTGAAGATGTCTTCAAGTTCAAACATTCAACCCCTGTAAAAACAATAAACATTCTTAAAGCATGGAATATAAAATATATTTTTAATCGATTGGCAAGTAAAATGTTTTAGCCACAATTGATTAACGTGTTTGTTGCTTAGCATCAACTACAGCTGTTTTATTATTACTTTTATCTTAGTTTAGCTGCCTTGTTAAATGATCAGTTTTATTTGCACTTAAAGCAGCGTTCGTCTCGTCATTCATTATGTTTGCACTAAAGCAAAACGATTTATTATATAAGCTTGTTGGGGTTTGGTTTTTCTACGGCTACTTGTATCTGTTTGGCTGTGTATCTTGTATCTGTTGGCTGTCGTCACGTCACACATAGATGAAATTGTCGTGATGTAAGTTTTTATCGATTACATTTCACGCCAAAAACAGCGGCTAAACACTTGGAATTGGTGGGAGGGAGGCAAATAGTTGCTAGCTGCCGCTGCTGCTATTGCTGCTCCATGTCGGTTGTTGACTCCGCTGATTTATTGTTGCATGCAACAGAGTCCACCCCCGCCCTTCATCGTCTCAGTCCTTGCTGCTGGAGTTCCGCATTCTCTCGCATTGAAGTTTTATTTCATGCCATATAAAGCTTTTCACTCGACGTCTGGGTTTTGATACCTCGCACGTCTCTAATCAATTTCAGTTAACCTAGCTCAACCCCCACTCATAGTGCAACATGCAACCTCCCCCACCTTATTTTTTTGTCACTCTTCCAACTGTGTTTGTGGGGCGGCGTTGATTGCCACTGTGATATCGGGGCAATTAAATTGTCGTTCTTAATCATCGGCCAAGTGCACGAAAATTTATTGTGTTTAATTTCTTTCGCATTTCATTTAATACTCAAACCATTTATTATTTTTATTTTTTTACTTTTCTTTTACTCATTTTTTACCCCCTTCTTTTTGAAATGTACTTTTTTTCCAGAGCCAATGCGGGTCACCAACTTTCGAGAAGGAATTGCGCGAGCAAATTGAGAAGTAAGTTACAAATTTTATTTATTTATCAACACTGTAAGTGTGTTTGTGTGTGTGTGCGTGTTTGAAAGGTACATTGTTTAAAGCATGTTATCCCATTTATTTTCATTCAGTTATCAGCTGCAACAAATTATCAACAAAGTCATTGCAAATAATTTCTTTCTATTCTATGATTATTTGAGGCTCGAAAACAAAGTTCTATGCTCAGTTTTAGGATTTTTTGATACCAAATATATAGCAGAGCTTAGTATGTAAGGGTATTCAAGATTTTAGACACCAGAAATATCATTTGAAGTACTGTTTAAACTGTTTTGTCTGCAGAACTAATTTTAAGTGTTTTGTAATCGTTGGAATTCCACTTACCCCTTTTCCTATCTCAACGGACCTCTTGAAAAATCATTCCAGCTAAAGTGGAGCATAGAAACACTGCAAAAAATAAAGAAAACATAATATTAATTATGATTAAAATAGTTAACAGAGAAACAAACCACAATTTTGTTCAAGTATAATTAATTGAAACAAAGATTTAAAGTAAAGACAATAAAATTCGAAGCCAAAATGTAAACAATAAGCAAAGTATTTATGCAAATAATATGTTTTTGTTTTTCGTTTTATTTTCGACTAGATTTAAATATTTCCAAGCGCTTTTTTTGGCAGAAGCAACGACTTATGTTTTATGCATTCCATTTGGAGTGGAAAATAAATTGTAATTCAAGGCACACAAAGCATGTAGAATTTATACACACTAACATAATAGTTGTTGTTGGCTTTTCAGCCAAAGAGACTCTGCCACATAATTATGCAATTTGAGAAAAGAGTTTTTCGCTTTGCTTTTCGGCATTTCTGGCCACAGTGAAAAAACGTATACGTTAACATATTTCATACTCGAAAAACAAAAAATCGTGACTTAGAACGCCTCCAACTGGCAGCCACCAACAAGTCCAAGTCCAGACAAAATAGTCCAAAAGCGTCATTACGCACTTAGAATCTGAGTTCTGGGCCTGGGCCTGGGCCTGGGCCATGTCTGTAGAAGTAGCCAAGTTAACGGCACTGAATGCAATTTTCCAAATTACTGAGCAGCCGACCAAAGCGAATGGCTTGGAAAAACCGCAGGAGAGTGAGATGAAGTAAGAGAATCAGGCAAGCGCAGGCAGGAAACATTTATTTTGCACTCGACTTGGCCCCACCAAGAACAAGACAAAGATAGAGAGAGAGAGAGCGAAAGTATGGGGGCCATTAGAAACATGTTCAGAAGCGCGAGAAGCGAAAGAAGCCATCAATCAGTCAAGCTATGGGCAAAACAAAAAAAGAAAACGACCAAAAACCATAATTACGCCAATTCAAATACGCGTTTTAAGCCATTTTCTAGTCTTTACGCACTTTACAACAGTTTTTCTATCATTTTTGCAAACACACAAAATATTATTTTGTATTTTTGTTTGTTTTTTTATAGCATATTTTGTTTATCATTTACATACAACATTTATTTATTGTCTTCTTTGTTTCTTCACTCTTTCACATTCGAATTGTGCTCGCGATTTGCAGCATGAATCGCATTATGAAATCCAAAGAACGCAAACATTTGCAGACATGTCGGGATCACAAGGCACTCCAGGTATGTAACTACAATATATATATAATATATACATTCATAATATATTTACAATTTTGTTTGGATTTTGGTCTGTGGATTTGCTATTGTTAAGGCTATGGTTGCTAATGTTCTTGGTTGCTGTGGTGTTTTAAAGTGTTATACGAGGGTGGCACGCAAAGTAATCAAAAAGTATACAAAACAATGCAACAATCGGATTAAGAAATTATACAACTTTTCCAGCTTCAAATTAGGTTTAAAAAACTTCTATCAATGACAAAAAGAAGTAAAACAAATCCTTATAATATTTTTTGACCATTGCAAACAGAGTTTCCAATGCTTTGCTTTATGAAAATCAACATCAATGTACATCACATTCTCAAATGAACTAAATTAAGTTCTTAGTTTAGCTACAGCTCTAACCATTATGGCTCAACATTTGTTAACAAAAGTTTAAACTTCTTAAGTACATCTCGCATTTCACAGCATGTGGAACAGAAGGAAGAAAAAAAAACCAATTTGCACTGCGGCAAAGAGTTTTCAATGTTTTGGAGTCTAAGTTGGCGCTGAAATTGTCGGTGGGGTTGCTGTTTGGAAAGGAAAAAAAAATGAATCGGAAGTGGGGGAGACAGTCGACGAAGAAGTCTCAACGAAGTCATAAATAAACGCATAAATTCATTTTTAAGAACAATGTTTCCCTCTGCTCGCATTCTCTGCATACAAATTGTCGCTTATCTGGGCCAGAAACTCGACAGAAAAGGAAAAACCTTGCTAACTGACTGCGACTGAGACTCGTCTTGAAATTGTTTTTGGTTTTTTTTTTTTTGCTTCTTGTACTTTATTTTTGTTGAAATTGATTGAGCGTTTGCATTAGAGACGCTTCATTGCGCAGCGTCTTTTCATTACACACACAGAAGGCGAAAGATTTTCCCTTTTTTCCCCAAATACTTACACGCACTGGGTGGCTTTGTTTGGGCCGTTTGTATGTTTTGGCTATTAACTGACATACTAGCTTTGGGCTTTAAGGCAAGTTAACTCGCATAGATTGCTTAAAGCGACTCTAATGAATCTGAAGGTCGTTTTCTACAAATCATTTAAAACTCTCAATCTCCCATAAGTTGCATTCAACCTTCGCGCCAGTTAACAATCTGTTGGCTTGAAAGAATATTGGGTAAAGGGGCGTTGTTTGACTATATGTATACATATATTTAACTACTCATTTAGCACTTCAATTCGAAATAGTTTTAGTGCCACTTCACAAAAACGTTTGATAAATCGAGCCAGTCTGTGGCGACCCTCGTCAATGCAACGAGAAGGCTGTAAATGGGAGGCAGAGATTGTGTTTGGGTCAGACCTCAATGCCAAAAGGTCTTCCCAATTTATCAAGTGATTGAGTGTGCTAATCAATAAGAAAATAAACATTGTTTGTTACTAAACAATTCAATTTTCCAAAGGGTTTCATCGTCTTACAAACATAATCATTAAATTTTACTTATAGATTATGTCTAAAGGGTCAAATTTTTCTATATTTAATGTAAACCTTCCCATTATTTCTCCCTGATTCTGACAGACCCGCTTTGCGCGCCAGGAGAATCTCCTACATTCGATGCAACAGGAGAATCGAGCTCTACTCACACGCATCCGACAATACGAACACTGTCTGGACGATGTGATGAGGAAAGTGGTGGACGCCATAGTGGCCGAAGATAATCTGCGAGAGGAGGTCAGCATGCTAAAGAGTCGAGTGCGTGATCTGGAAGCACAAAATGCGGCACTCTCAGCGAGTCCGGTCAAAGGACGCGATGAGGGATATTGTACGATGAGTAGCGGACAGCCGCAACCATCGAACGGACATCTGGAGGATCTGCCGGAGGAGCCGGAACAGTGGCTGCTGCCAGCGGAGCCCTGCTCAACGGAAATGGAAGACTGGAGCATGTCGCAGGAGGAGCTGGCTGTGATAACCTTCGACGATGAGCGTGATCATCAGCAACTCCAACTCCAATTGAGGGAGCAGCGACGCAAGCGGGAACATGACTGGCTCTGGCCTTCGACTGCTGACTTTATAAATTCGACAACCGTTGAGACTGATTCCGTTGCTGATGGCATTGCTCAGCTACTCCAGCAGAAGGTAAGTAATCGGGAGAAACAAAATCTGAGTTCTTTATTCGAACAATCTTTGCTTGCAGATTGTGTATTCGGAGGATGAGGAGGTGGCCTGCACGAATTTCACCAATGATTTCTATAAGCTGGTCAACATACGCTCCAATTCGTCACGCAGTCTCTTCTCCTATCTCGAGGGCGAGACGGACGATGAAGACGAGGACGATGACGATGAGGATGAGCAGGATTCGAGCATGTCGGAGAGTCAGTTGAAGGAGCGCGTTAGCCCAACACCCAGCGAGGCGGGTCGTGCTCAACTAACTAGTTGCTCCTCCAGCGAAACCGATGATCATTCATTGCCACAACAAATCCTACACCCACCTGTGGAAATTGTGGAGGAAAAGGTAGCGGACGAGGATGAGGAGGAGGAGGAACACGACTATGCTGTCATTGAGGAATGTCGACGACGCGTCAGTGACATTGAAATCGAAGATGTGCCGCTGGTTTTGGGGAACATAGCAAAGCCAACACCTCTCAGCGAACAGCAGTGCATAGCAAAGATAATCAATACGGAACTGCGACGACCACCCCATGTGCTGGTCAAATCCAAGTCTGTGCTAGAGGAGCAAGAGCCCAGCTGCATATTGCGGCACAATCAGCGCCGTGAACTTGAATCTAGCGTGGTGCGCAGCGACAGCATTAGTTGTTCCCTCATGGCCAAAATGGTGGGCAAAGAGGCATCGCCAGCGCCACCAGCAGTTGTGTCAAAGCTCAAGGAACGTCTGCTACAAAGGCATGCTAACTCAACAGCCAACTCCTGGCGACGCAGCACTGGCTGGAAGCGTGTAACGTCACCAATTGTTTCACCAAAAAAGGTAAGTTGTTTATTGATTCCCTTAGTAAACTTATTTTTTTATATGTTACTTTGAATTCTTTGAGCAGGAAACAAAATCGACGGATTTGCCAAAGAGTTGCCAGCAAAAGGCGCCGCCCACACGAATTCCAACGTGCATTCTTCACACATCCTCGTCAGCGGCATCCTCATCTTCCACCTCATCCACAACGTCGTCGTCGCCTTCGTCGCCGTCACCACAAACGACACAAAAGTTGCCAAACCAACAGCAACAAAAACAACCACAGCGAAAATCGAAAATTCCACCACCAGTTCCCGTGCGACGTTCCTATGCGAGTTAAGAGAAAATATATGACACGGTCCCCCTCCCTGACTCCATCCCTCTCTCCCAAACACATAACTCAATCTCAACCACAAAGGAATACAAACGACAAACGGAGTAGATTTAAAATTTAAACATTAAAAAAAAAAAAGACTAAATTGTGATATATTTAACTAAAAAGGCGAGTTAAGGAAAACGAAGAGCAAAACAATTAATTGTACGAATACATCATATATATATATTGTACATACATACTAAATGCCTAATCAATATGTTTTTTCAAAGTATTTATTGAAAGTTGTTCCCAAAAGTAATCACAAGCAAAAGCTCGACTTGTTCTATACGATTTTGTAGAGCAAAGTAAGGAGAGATAAATATGTGTGTTCAATACTTGCATTTCCAACTGTCTAGAACTAACGGTTCATATATATATATACATATATTATAATCTGTATACAATATATTTGATAAAAAAATAGAAAAGAAAACAACTTTGGATTAGCCAACAACTAAACTATTAGCTATCAAAACAGAAACTAAAGAAAAGTAAATACTAAAATTGTAGTCTTCCGCACAATGATAAAAGAGCGAACGAATGTATTTAGAGCATTTAGAATATGGTAATCAGTTAGGTAACAAGATCAACAGTTAATAGAGTGCATTGCACAAACACAAACAAACACAAACACACACACAGTTGGACATTTGTATGAATTGGGTGAAAATGGTAAAGAAATAACAATAAATTATAAAGGCATATACTAAACATGATAGTTACAGATATTTACATAAATATAGTATATACACATAGATATATGGTTTCGAAGCGAACGTAAAACAAATGATAACAATAAACATGTAAATAGATTTACTTATAGAGTTAAACAACCCAAAAAGTCATTGGGCACGAACCTCTTTTTCTACTTGCTAGTTAGTCTCGTTTAAGTAGAAACCGATGTAAACTGAACAACTAAAACTACTATATTATGATGATGATATTCAGTTTGCATCACATCCTAAGTACGAGTTATATAAGTCTTTATATGTAACCAATAGCAAACGCACTACGCTCGACGCAATGAGAAATTATAAATTTAAGCTCGTATAAACATTATAAATGTATTTTCTTAGCGTAGCAAGTACAAAATAAACAATACAAAAAAATAAAATAAAACTAAAAGAGTTACGAAAAATAAATTATTAAACCAACAAAACATTTCATTGATCTTTTTTTTTTTAAATGGTAAAAAATAATAAACTTAAATTTTACAAACATAATTAGTTGCCGATCCCAGAATCAGTATAATTAACATTAATAAAAACAATTTACACCAAGATTAACATTAAAAACAATATATAAATACAAAAAGATTTAAAAATTAATAAGTTACGCACTTGGCCAAAATGAGTTCCAGACCTTTTTGGATTTGTAAAGCGCTTAAGCGTGATTCCGGTTGACTGAGCCAGCAGTTTCTGTATATTTCGCTATAAGCATTCTCCAGAGAAGTGTCCAAAACCGTTGATGGATTATCGAAATAATGGGCTAATCTTGGCTGCCTGTGCTGCTGTTTACGACGCTTTTGCACACGACCATGTGCGGACTCAAAGTTAAGATTACGACGTGCCTTTCTATACAAATCACTGGATAAGACGACATTCAGCTGGGAGCTAACTCTACAAATGAAATCTGTAGGGTTGGACTTTAGGCTCTGAACACCGTCGGCACAATAGCACCTGGCAAAAGGCATTCGGGCAAAGGAGCCCTGTTGGAGTGCATCGAGCACTGAATTGTTATCCGGTCTCAGATCATGCTTAACCACCTGATATGCAATGGACTCATTGCATATGAGCGTATTAAAGGGCAAACGTCTCGTCTGCAGTTGCCACATTGTTATGCCCAAGGAGTAAATATCTGAAGCGCTGCTCAATGGCGCCGAACGTAAAGCCTCTGGCGACATATAGCGCAGTGTGCCCTTTACACTGCTCTGTTTAGCACAAGCGTCGCCCAGCCGAATGGAGCTACCAAAATCACACAACTTGCATATATAGCTGCGTTTCAATTGTCCGCATTTGCCAATGCTAGCTGGCTTGGTGCCCAAGGCAACTAATACATTCGTTGGCTTCACATCCAAATGCAAAACATTCTGACAATGACAATAACGCAAAGCAGACAAAATATCCAGCGTAATGCTAAAAAGTGCGCAAATATTAATGCATAAAAAATAATTGTATATATGTATGTTAATTCTTACAGAACTCTGTGCAACAGAGGCAGCGCCAGTGTTTCCACAACACGCTGCAGGCACAGTCCATTCGTACGTTCCATGATAAGCAGTCCAAACTCTGGTGTCGATTCTAGTTTAATCAGGCGCACAATATTCTTGTGTTTCCAGTTTAAGACGTGCGACTCATTGTGCAATGTGCAAATGGCACAGCTTTTGATGATTTTTAATGCCACAGGATGCTCTAAACTTTAAACACTATACAAATTTGTTAAATTAAAATATTCGCAAACACATACCACGATAGATGGCCTTAAAAACTGTGCCATAGGCGCCCCGACCTAGAATCTGACACCTGTTGAATTTTAATTCTTGTGGGCCATCTTTCAGCAGCTCGTTGCGTTTTGGTGTGGTTAGAACCAGAGCATTCTCCTTGTTGGCATGTTTGAAAAGGGACCTGTTTACCAAAAGTTAATTAAATTTTACACTTTTACAATTAACAAATAATTGCTCACATTTCGAATGCCTTGATTAACGGTGCTTTGAACAGCTGAGTTTCCAACAGTGTTGCCACATTCAAAAAAATAAATACCGCAAATAATGCCACATTTGTGCTATAAAGCGTTGCCAGATTATCCGACTGTTACTGGCACATTTTTTAACTGATTAAAATTTTTATATTTCACGCAAACTTTTTTTGCTATATTTATATACACTAAATAATTTACAGGTTTTTTTTTCACTTAATATAAACTTGCACATAATTTCAAATAGTGTTAAAATAATTCATTTCGTTGTCCATATTTTTTGAAGGCTTCATTAAAGGCTTAATACTTAATAAAAAAATAAATAAATAGGCATCATACATGTTTACTAGCTGGTTTTCAACACAATGTAAAAGACGCTAAGCACGCTCCCCATGAATTCTTTCAGTTTCAGATCGAAGGTCCTTCAATAAAATAAAGCACAATCAAGAAGTAGAAGTTCGACTCTTTAATGCAGGACTTACCCGAAAGGCATCTTGTATTTTGTCTGTAATGAGCTTTCGCGCCTCAACCTCAGACACTTGAGTATCCTTAAGGCTTTGCACGAAATCACTTAAGTCCAGCGGCTTGCCAATATTGATGGTAACTTTCTTGCCGCGCTGCAATTTGTAGGGCTCCACATTGGGCAGCACACTGTCCATGCCTTCATGCCACATGGGCAATACAATGGGTATCCGTGGCGATTCATAAATAATCCGACCAACGCCCCACTTAAGGCGCAACTCTTGCTTTTCCATGTTCACCTTGCCCTCGGGAAACACGTGCACCCAATGGCCCAAGGCGCACTTCTCAATACACAGATTAATTGCCTCCTGGTAGACACCGTTGCCCCGCACGACTGGTATGCATTTGCCTGTAACAAATTCAAAAGAAAGAAAAATCAATTCAAACTTATTATTTAACACTCCTATTGACTTACCGAACATAAAGAATATCGAATGGAGCTTCCTGGTAAAGCAAATATCATGCGCTGCCATTGCCCATCTTATTCGAAACGTGTTGCACACATATCGGATGGGCATAATGCCCCATATTCCTGGATCATCGAAGCACGAATAGTGATTGGAAACGGTTACCAAAGGTGTGCCCTTGGGACGGCTGCTAACTGCCTTAATCAGCCGCTCCTTGTTGTGGACTTGTGTTTTGTTCATTAACACTAGCAAAGAAAAAATTGTATAGCATACTTTTGAGCTTTAAAAAATATCACAGCCATAATAACGACAGCCATAATAACAATGTACACACAGAAACGATAAAAATATTCATAAGATATTTTTCATACACATTGAAACAAAGCGAACCACAAACTTATATATTTTTAAATGAAATTTTCTGACATGCAATTCGCCATATCGCGTATTTGTCAGTCACTTACCTAGGACAATTTTGCTCAAGACGCCAACGATGGTGATCACAATTTGGCTAGCAACAACCCATAAGCTAGATGGATTGCGCAGCCTTGGAAATATCCAATCAATGGGATAGGGAATTTCGATGTTAGATGACATAGTCAAGGGTGCAGCGATCTTGGGGGCCTTGGTTTGGTTTTCTTGTTTACCCGTTGGCTGATTTAAGCTAAGCGAGGAGATATTAAGATGGACGTTATGCTGTTGTTGATGTTGTTCCTCCAGCTGAAGCTGCGTCTGCTGCTGCTGCTGCTCCTGCTGCTGCTGCTGTTTCTGCAGTCCTGGCGGTGATCTACCATCTGGCACTTGGCGAGCCTCGGGGGCCTGAACGTATTGCTGTGAATCGACGAAATCAATGTTTAACATGACGCCAATATAAAGTATAAATCAGTTGGCATCGTTTTCGTTCTTATTGAGGATCAAAGACTACTTGTATTTACATTTTGTTGTATTCAAAACTTCAAAACTGCTTTGTCATTGTTTGCATTTACTTTCAGTGGTTTTTTTTTCTTTAATTTTCATAAGCGGGGGTGAAATTGAGGAAGAGAGAGAATATGCATGTGCATCAACAAAAAACAAAAATGAAAACACAAAGAAAACTTTACAAAATACGCAATAAGAACAAACGGACAAGTACTTAAGAACAAAAGCTAAATATTACTGACATATTTTTAGCACATTTTTGTCATTATCTTCTTTTTTGTTTATCACCTTTATCTTAGAAAAACTTCATAATCTGCACATATTATTTGTGAGTAAAACTATGAAATTTTTATATTTCATTCTCACTTGCGGGCTGTCACTGAACTCTCACGAAAGCAACATTTTAACGACACTCAAAGTCCAATCGGAAAACTTTTGAAATAGTTTATTGACTTGCCGTCAATTTATTTTGAAAAACATTTGTATTTGTTATGCTTGTTATTGTACTCGTAGACTGTTGAAGTCGTTTTTGACGGAAGACAATCGGACACAACCATGCGTTGTGATCTTGAAAGTGTTACTGACAATGTTGTCAAGTACAGATGTGCATTTTCAGGTGCATGCAAGGGCGTCCAAGCGTAGAGAGCCGTTAAAGAGAGAGCGTTGGCAAAGAGTCGATTGGGCTATCAGTAAACATTTATATTTTTCAGTGAAAGCACGTTTTGTACCAAGATTGTGTTTGCACAGAGCAAAAGATAAGAAATTGCAATGTCACATTTAAATAGCGCGCTCAAATAGTGCAGCAGCCCTGAACGCTGTGGTGAATTACACACCTTATGGTGGTAATGAAAAAGAGACACGAGGATTTACATGCATATATATGTAATTTATACAAAAAAATTCAATGACAAACAATTTAATAACCAATTTAATTTAGAACATAAGCTCTTACCTTTGCCGATATCTTGTATACATTCTTTCCATAAATGCTGCGTTGCAGGTGCTTCAGATGGAAATGCCACAAGCTTCGCGTGGCATTTAAATTCACCTTAGCGGGACTAAGTCGCCTTAAACTTCTACAAATGACAATCAACATGATTAACCACTTTGTTCTTATATGTTATGTGCACTCGGTATATTTAAATTATGGTTGCTGGTCAAGTTTTGCTATGTTTGCTTTCCACTTTTACATAAGCGTTATTTTATCTTCGACGGCCGCTTGGCAAATTTTGGACTGCGCTGCTTCTATCGACGTCCAGGTAGGCAATGTTTGCGCATTTAGGCCCGTGAAGAGAAATTGGGTGCCTAGCGCGAACTTTCACTGAAGCGCGCATGTCTGTAGGAATTGTTGTTTGCCAAAAAGCATTGAATGTGCTCGGAGGCCAAATGGAAATTTAAACAAATCGAACATTTTTCGATGTAAACAAGTCTGAAACAGCTGTAAGTTTTTTCTTATTTGCCATTCACAGTTCACGGTTACATAACATTCAGGGCTGCCAGCTGTTGTATAGAAAAGCACATCATAATCTAATATCGAAATTAAATTTCTTAATTTTGTAATAAGGCTTATTAAAAAGTTTAGATATCTGTCAAAACACATTTAAAATGTCACGCAGTGCTCGCCCCCTTACTTCTGCCCGCGTGCTGCACAAGATAAAGGCATTAACCACGCCCGCCAACGACACAAACTGTGTAGTCAACCGCAATCCACGCAATTTGGAGAGATTACGCATTGCCTACAAGCCCACCGGCTATCATTTGGAGAAGCCTGGCCGTTCATATTGGCACACACTGGAAATCAATACCAGCGGACGTCATGTCAGCGCCGATGTTAAGCATTTCGAAAATGGCACCATTCTTAGTGCCAGCACCTCCGAGTGGGCCATAAAACAACAACTGTATAAAACCAATGACACCGCAGCATTTGTGAATCTAGGACGAGTACTGGCACAAAGATGCCTGCAGGCGGGCATTACTGAAATGACCTGCAACGTTGAGGCAGTTGCTGGCAGCAAACTGCAAAAGTTACTGAAAGCTGTCCAGGAGAACGGCGTCAGCTTTGACGAACCCAGCAGACTGCCAAACACCCATCCATGGGATGCCTACAGGCACGAAAAACCATGGGAGGTATCGGAACAAGCTGCAACATCTGCTCAAACAACAACAAAGAAAATAAATAAATGAATAATATACTTGTTTTGGTTTCGTGCCGTTTAGAATAAACGTTTTTTTATGCTACATTACAATAGCCGTTTTTTCATCATTGCTAAATTTTAAAACTATCTGCATTGCCTTGGTGCAGCCGATCTATTCGTACTTGCTCTTGATGTCATTCCAGAGTTTCTGTAACAATCAAAACAATAGACGTGCTTATATTCAAAATGTACTCTTACATAAGCAAAAGAAAAAGAAAACTTACGCCTTTGTTGACCGTCTCGAAGATTGTGTTCGCGCTGACATCGAGGGCGCGTTCAAAGAAGAATGCTGATGCCATGATGGCCACCGCATACGTGGATGTCCGTTTGAACAGAGTATTGTAGATCACCTTCATTTTTGTAGGTTGTCAAACAAAATTCGTAATTTTCTTGCAAATTTGCAGTCGCCTCGCACGCCAATGAACAGCTGATATAATAAAGTGTTTAGTAACGTCAAATGTTGAGAGTTGTTCCTTGTGATTTTACAGCACTGAAATTTGAGGCATGGCAGCCTTGTCGATTGTGTTTAAAGGTGGCAACGCCAGTAAATTATTTTCATCTGAGTCGTGTTTTATCAATTTCTGAAGATAAACTTGAAAGTGTGTGGACAACAGAACGGCAGACTAAGCTGACTTAGTTTTTTCTTTTTTCAATTAGAAATCGCATTGATTTATTCAATTTCAACACAATGGTGGATTTAACAGACGCCGGCTCACCGTTTCAGCAATCGATTCCGAATCTAGCATTCTATGTGCCGGCTGTTGTTGTTTTTGGTTTAGCAGGTGAGTCTTTTAGTCGCACGCATAGGGTGCATTTTTACTACCCTTGCCTTTAAACCTCCCTTCCTCTTATAATATTGCGTCACGCATGCAATAAAAAACCAACCAACCAATACATATGTACCTTGTAAGCCGCACTACAATTGGGTCAAAAAAAAAAACAACAACAAAACTTTCACCACAAAAACTAGAATGTATCTCCTCGCTGCCTTTGCTAAAAGCTTATCTAAAAGCCATTGGATGCATTCTTATTCAACAATATATGTGTTTAGTATCTGTGTTTTTGAGTTTTGTGTTGATTTTTGTGCATACGTGTACTTAGCATATTGTCCAGTTATCTATGGTCGAATTCGTTTCTTTGTTTTTGTTTCCATTGCCTCTCATTTTTCTGTGTACGTATACAATTGTTTAGGTTATTAGTGCAAGTGAGAGCGATAAGAGGACAAAAAACACACCATTATACACTCTCATTGATTGCTAGAAAACATTAGTATCATTTGTTTCGACTTGATGTTTTAGCTTTAGCTGCATGTTTAAAAATATATTTAATACATAGTATATTCAGCCTTCGAATACATAGTTTTAGCTGATAAGCGTGGCTCTTTAAGTCATCTTATCGCACCTGTCGTTGGGGATTGGGTCTACCTTTAAAATATGCTGACGCTTATGCCGGACGCCGAGAGCAATATACAAAGCGCAACGAAACCAAAAACTTCTACCACTATATCTCACACACAATGGCAATACATATAAGCCAAATACAAATAAGTGTCAATTTATATTCGAGATTTAATTTTTAGCGTTCAGTTTGCTAAAGCAGCAGTAGCTGCCGGACGTTAATAGCGCCAAGTCGTTTAAACAATAATTATTATAATTAAATTAAAGTAAGTCGGTTTTTTACTGAAGAAAAGAAGGAAAACTGTTCGGCAAATAATAAAAAATAATTTAAAAAACATAAAAAAACATTTCAAGTCGCAGCCGGTAGGATTCGAACCTACGCTCCCAGAGGGAATCTGATTTCGAGTCAGACGCCTTAACCACTCGGCCACGACTGCATTTGTGAGAGCGAGCCCTAACTGACATAAGACAGCAATCGAGAGCGCGTTTCTCTCGTATCTGCTAGCGTTGCCACGTTGCGTGTGTTTAACTCAAGCATTTATTTGCATTTGCATAATATTCTATTAGTTTTTAAATGCATAAATACAATACTTAAAGTAAAAATCATAAAGAGCATGCTATAATAGATACACAGCAACAATTAACAAATATTAGCTAGTTTATTAACATTTTGACTTGTGGTGATCTCTATATTATTACAACTTCCGCCCATATGTAGACACAATTAACCGCTAAAAAAACACAAACGTCTACAAAAAAATACTACTACTCCGTGGAATAAAAACAATAACAAAAGTAGTAAAGAATATAAAACAAACAAAAAATACGAAATGGCTCAAGATCCAATTAATCAGCGACAATTTGCTGAGGATGTGGCAGCTGCGGCAGCTGCTGGTGGGGATGCGGGATTCGCAATGCCGCCACCTGGCAGCGGTGGTCCCGGCAGTCCTGACTTTAAAATGCCCAGTGCCGAGGAGATATGGAAAATGGTCGAGTCCATGGAAGGCATATCGGATGCTGAGCGAGCCGAGCTGCGCGATAGCATCTTTAATCCGAAGCCACCATCGCCCGAGGATTACATGAAACAATTTGGACAGCAGCCGGGCCATAGCTCCCGCGATTATATTGTATTCGTTGTGATGATAGCTCTGATATTGATCGTTTTTGGTAAGCAACAACAAACTCATGGGTCAACCCTCGCATTCAAAATGTGACACTTATCAGTTACTCTTTGTGCAAAGAGTGCTGTGTTAACATACTCATGCGTTAATATCATTTAGAATGTTGTTTTTTTTTTTATTGGGGTTTTTCGATTTACGATAAGATAAACTGAAATCCACCACAAAAGTTTGTACAAAAATTGACATAAAAGCTTTTGGCCCCTAGTAGTACTGCTGTGCACATTGTCCACCTAGCCAATTGCACCATGAGTTCTGCGAATGATGAAACCCTTATTGAGCAGCTCAAACGCTCGGTGGAAGCGATTGTGGCCAAGACGGGGCCGCATAGCAAATTTTCTCAAGATCTCAAAGACAGAATAGGCAAGCTGCAGGATAGATTGGAATCGCTGACAGAGAAGGATCGTCGCAAGTTTATTAGCGAGATGAAGGACTCCATTCAGCAGTCCATAGCGAGCATTGAGCGTCGTTTGTTGCAACACACGCACATTGCCCAAACCTATTACACTTCCATTTTGGTGGCGGTGATATTTCTAGTTGTCTCAGTATTAGGTTAACTACAACTTATCGCAACTATTTGAAGCTTAATAACTTTTGATTATTCCATTCATTGCAGCTCTCTTTGGATTCAAGCTGTACAAATCGCTGACGGAGAAGGAGCTGAGGAAGCAGGAGAAACTCAAAAGCAAACAGCAAAAGAAGATCAAGAAGGCAAATTGATTTGGATTCGAATACTTCTGGATTAATGTAGACGCTGTGCTAACGATTCTTAAAATTTATATTAAATTTTAAACTAGTTAATATCATAAACAACAACAACACCAACAACAGCTGAACAATAGAAAAACGCACAAATTGTTAAATGATTATCAAAAAATAAATTCCCTGTAAATGAATAACAAATAGTATATTCGCCGTCTATATAAATTACCCTATATAATTATATTAAGAGAGTATCAACCGGTTTCACTCGGGGCCCATAAGCAAAACGTACCATGTCCCGAGTGTAACCGGGTAATAACTGCTAGTAATATATAAATTTCATAATGTTGAAACTTTAAGATATTTAGAATCATTTATAGAGTATTTAACATATTTTTTAGACATTGTTTAGAGACTTTCAGCGTTAAAATTTCAAGTCTTTCACATTTGCCTAACATTTTTTTATATGTGTTTGTCTTTCGCTGGGCAATTGTCATTAACATTTCAACAGAGCGGCGTTAAAACGCCGCTGCACTTCGCACAATGTCGTCCAAAACACTACAAGAGAGATGCAGATAGAGTCGCACACCGATTGCAAAGTACTCTGACAGAAGTAAAAAGAAAGAGTCGGCTGGCAAATGTTGCAGTCAACTTTTATCTTGTAAGCTTAATGGGTATCTAGCTGTTAGAATGTCAGATATATATGGTTTAAGTCAGAATGCAGTTATCGATGTCATCGATTTTGCAACGCTTCTAAACTCTAGGTTTAGGAATATCGAAAAAAAAAGACGCACAAACTTTGCGAGAAACCCTGATACTCTTTTGCCTTCGGTGTCGAAGTATAAACCAGAGAAGCAATAAGAAATTGCTATGAGAAATTCTGCATGCAACATGTTAAATAGGGTGGAGAAGTAGGACGGGCAGGGAGGAAAGTGGCATTTAATTCGAAACACGTGGGTAAGTCTGCACTCTTTCGGCATTCATTTTAATAATTTTTTCTTTTCTTTCTCCTATACAAAGGGTGCAAAGGGGAACTTCTTGTGCGCAGACAAGTGCAACAGCAACAAGCTTGTAGTTTGCATCCATTAGATTATATACGTAGCTATGTATATCTATCGGCCGACTTGCGTGACTAGGCTAAAATGTCTCAAGAGCGAATCACAAACTTAAAAAGGAAATTTTTTAAACGGTGTTAATCGTATATTGGAAAGCACATATTTTATTTTTAGAAGTCGAAGACAAAGATTAAAAAAAAATTCATAAGAAATTGTATAATAATAAACAAACAATTTTATTTGAGACTTATAATCAATGCGTATTATTATTAAATGAGACACAACTTAAGATCTATCCAATATCCTTTAAATTAAAAAATAAATTCGTATAGCCGCGAAAAGTTAAGTTCATAGATTGGTCAAGAAAACTAAGCTAATAATCAACCAAGTCTTTAAACATTTTGCATTCCATCAAACAGATTCTACACCATTCTTAATGGACTTGTTTATATTTTCGACTACTGACGAAGTTTCTTAAAGGCTTTAAAAAAAAGGGAATTTATGTGAAACTAATAAGGATTGTACCTAAAACAAGAGCTTTTAACATAAAGGTATTTATAATCCTTTTTTCTTAAGTATCTTTTCAATAACAAAGTCAAAGAACTAATTTAATTTATACTTTATTATTTGACAAACTTTATTTAGCAAAATTAATGAAAAGACTTTAAAATTTGTAAGCTTAATTTACAACTAAGTTGTTTGTTTTTAGTTTTATAAAATCTAAATTACCTGCCTAACATTGTGTCTCATCTTTTGACAGAAACTTTCAATGGCAACTCATTGCATGGGCACTAAGAATTTTTATAGCTATGCCAATCAACAGTACCCCAACCATTTAGTATATATGTAGATAAGTACTATAACTCTATATATATACTATCCATATATGTATGTATGTATATACCAACGAAGTGCTCGACATTCAAACGGACTTTTTCACACATTTGGCAAAGAGGGGCATAAATATGTCTGGCTGGCTGTGCAAAATTGAAGAAAATAAAATATGTGAATAGGGCTTGTACAAATACATACATATATGTACATATATAAATATGTATTTATGTGTTACCCTTCAGAGACTTTTGTCTCTTGCCCGTTTTGTGTGAAACACTTGAGTTGTTGTTGCTGCTGCATTTTGTCAAGTGGATTCTTTGGTCTGAGATCATTAAAATAACATCGTTAGTGCGCTTATAATGAAGTACTAAACAGCAAATCCCAAAAAGCGAAGAGAGAGAAAGAATTGAATATATATATGTATATGTATTGAGTCAAGTGTCAGGCGATGTTTTATGTTGTCTCCGCGCTTGGCACATGATTAGTTTTAGAGACCTATTGACGCCCCGCCAAAGACCACTCTCACTCTCACTCTTTTTCGCTCTTGGTTGTAATACGAATTCATATTATGTATTTGAATGTCTTAAATTACGACAGGCAACGAATTGATCGATGCGACCGTGAAAAGCGTGGCGTGGAAAACGCGCATCACAAAAATGTCCATCAGCAGCTATAAAAAGTAGAGAGACATATACTATATCTACTACATATATGTCTTTGGGGACGCTCCCGCGCTGTCAGAAATTAATCTTTTCGGGTTTTATATGTAGATGTATATTTTGTTTTTTGCCACCAGATGTTGGCTCTGTTGTCGTTTGCGGTTCGGATGTGGCGCAAAGTGTCAAGCGTTTACATCAAATGATGCAGCGGACACTGTTTCCCAGAACCCCCACCAAAACAAAGCCAAAGGCAAACCGAAGAAGAAGAAGAAAAAAGACATCGACTAACAATCAAGGCAACCATTTTGCCAGCTCTGTAAACGGTTTTTCCCTTTTGTGATTTTTAGGCAGCTCAAACAGCCAGTTTTACTTAGTTACTTCCTGGCGGCTGCCTACCAAAGTCACTAAAATCTTTTTGTGTAAATAAACAAAATTGTATGGCGATTTGTTTTTTTGTTTTGTTTTTTGATTTTTTACGTTGCTTTGGCGACCGCCAACGCTGACGTGACGTCGCGCTGCCAGCGTCGCTGTGCTTTTTTATGGATCCATTTTTTTTTTTCTCTTTTATTGAACAACTACAACTACAACATGGAGGTTTATGCGATGCGATGTGATGTGATGTGCGCATCTTCGGCTGAAAAAATATAAAAGCAAAATATTTATGCGCTCGATGCGAGTGAGACCCGCTACAGAAAGACAGACAGACAGACGGACGGACGGATGAAAAGGCTGGCAGGCGGTAGGTTTGTTTTCATGATGCTCCCCTTTCGCGCCTCTGTGCGACTACTCGATTTTTATACATTATCCGTATACGACTATGAGATAATTTATACTCGGGGGTATAACAATTGCATTGGTGGGTTTGTTGTTAGTGAGAAAAAGAGAATGCTAAAAATAGACTAAAAGACAGACAGACAAGTCGAGGGATAGGGAGAGAAAACAAACAAAATAGGGAGAACCTAACAAAGAAAGAAAACGGTGCAAGAGAAAGAAAGAGAAAAAGTAACAGACAGAATTAACAGGTAACAGCAAACCTTTTTGTTTATTGAGTGTAGCATACTTTTTGGAGTTAGCAAAAACTATTTATAACTTGCGAAAAAAGCTTGAAAAGTATAATAAAAAATAAACAGTTTTATAGTTATTAAATTCATAGGGTAATGCCTAGTCGTGCAGTGCGATGCAAGTGCAAACAACATTTTAACATGTCTTTTTTTATGGTACGCACATACACTATATAAAAGTGTATATGTAAGGGACTTTATAAACATTAGTTCGACTAGTACATTAGCGTAACATGTTGTTGTTGTTATTGTTGTTGTTGTTGTTGTTGTTGTTGCTGGTGCTACTGTTGACGTTCGATGGCAAGTCGGGCGTTTGCTATTAGTCAGCTGGGTCAACTTATGAACTTTGATCGTTGATTGATTACCAAATGCAGCAACAACAACAAGATCAAGCAGATGAAGGCAAATTGCATTCTCTGTAGCGTGTTTGTTGTTGGTGGGTTCCAGTTTGAACTGAAATGTTGTGAACACCTCGAAAAACGAGATCGTATTGATTTTAATTACTCAAAGTCTTAGTATGCATATTTTGTCGCATTCAGCGTTGCATGAAGCAGATGTTCTACCAAACCGAGTAAGTGAGGGTACGAAAAGGAGCAGAGCAGCTTCTCACTAAAAATCAATCAGCAGGCCACAAATGAGTACGGGTGCCTTCTGGGTCATACACACACACACTGCACCGTCTCCATCTCCTTGCACTTCTCCTCCTTTGTTGCAATGCTTCCGTTGTTCGATTTACTCGCACTTTGAAACCCGAAACGCTTCGTATACTTTTTGGACACACCGTGTTGCCAGCGATACATGGGGGCAAGCAAGTACATGTAAGTATATATGTGAGAGTGTGTGTGTGTGTCTGTCTGGCACCTACATTTATTTTAAGTTATTGTTTTTATGGTTTCGCCAATAAATAGTATATATGATTATTCATAGAAATCATAAATAAATTGCCATTAATATTTTACATGAACGCCAGATATTTTTTTCATCTACTTATTATATTTATTTTTTTGTTTATTTCTCATTATTTATAGTATTTTGCAAAGATTTTTAATTTGGATTTGAAATGATACAAAATAAACTAAATCGAATAAAACATTTTTTATTCTTCAGCAATTTTTTTCTAATTTCAATTCACTTCCAGGGAATTGCTGCATCTAATTAAATGTTGAACTTGACATGCAAACTAAGAAAATAATAAAAAAAAAACAACATTCATTATGATTTATATGCTCATTGCTTAGCTAAACGCCCATTTTACTGGAATTTGGGAAACTGCCTGAATGAATCAAAAACGAAAAAAAAAAAATGAACAAGTCAAAAAGGGATGCATTAGGCGCTCTGTGGCGGCGCCTCATGCGAGCTAAGAACAAAAAATAATAAAGGAATAAAGATGAAAGGACTCACACACACACACACAATAACACAACACGAATCCTTCGCATACTCCCACACGCATTGTTTTCGTTTCATTTACCGAGTCGAACTGAACATATGTTGGAAAAACTTGGTTGGTGAAGCGGCATGAGGTCCTTGGCCCAGGTCCGCTTGCTGCGTGCGTATAATTCGCAGGCGCATAGCACATGCCATTGATTATCCATGTGCTATGCGCATCTCTAATAACAATTCCAATCTTCGTTTTCCTTAACGGCCATGTGAATTTTTGGCTATGCAAAAAACATGGGAAAAACAATAAATAGAAAATGGCTTTTGTCCTTGCAGTGAGCATCGTTTGTATGCGTGTGTGTGTGCATATGTGTGTGTGAGCTATACTCCTGCTCGGTTTTCTAAAAATAAGTCACACAATTTATGCGCCTGCGTTATTTGAGATGATCTTCAAATGCTTTTAAGGTGCCCGAAAAAACAAAACATATTCAAAACATCGAAATTAAAATCAACTACCAGAATTGGGGGCGTTGACAGTTTTGGAGTTGGGGTTAGACTCCCTTATGCCATCAAGGTGGTTCCTTGCATTGCATGGAAACTCTAGCGCTATACGACATCTGAGTGGAACTAAAAGAGAAATAATAACAAAATTGTTTTTCGTATCCAATAACAAAGTCAAAAAATTAATAAATGTAAACCTGAATAAATGTATCATGATTAATCCTTAGTAAATTTCAAGTGCTACATTGATTGGTCTCAAGGCTCAAAAGTACAAATTTAAGTTTTTGAACATTTTAAATGCATTTTCCTTGGAGCAAAAGTTTTAGCATTGCTTATCTTAGTTTGAATGCAGATTCGAAGCAAAAGTGGGAAAGCTTTTATATCTTTGTTAATGGTTTTATACTAAAAAGCAAATTAAGTACAATTTTCAGATAGTAATTTCAAAACGTCTTAGTATCTCTCTTGCTAATACTACACTTATTTTAAGTCAAAGTTCTTTTCGACTATAAATGCACATAATAGCTTTTACAGTCTTATCTTGTCAACTACTTTATAATCCAGAGTTTTTAAAAATGAATCACAGTGTAGATCAAATCTAAATTGTGTGTCAGAAATGAATCGCTTTTCAAAAGCAATAACTTTTTGTTAAAAGTTTGATTTAGTACACTGTAAAATTTAGTGCCCAAAATCAGTACCAAAGTCACAAGCACTTGACTTTCTATGGCAAAAGAAGAAGAACATCCCCGGAAACACCTTCCAAAGAGATAGAGAAATTTAGATGTGCAAACACTTTAAGCATACTTATAAAGAAAATGCTTGCAGGCAAAGTGAAAAAGGCAACTGCAAGTGCATAATTATGTATAAATATATATTCTTGATCTAGCCCACTTATGAGTTTTTTCTCTGTGCAACAACCTGTCAACGATGCCTGCTGATTTATCTGTCTCTCTCTCTCTCTCTCTCTCTAATATAGTATGTTTGTTTGTAGATGTGAAAGATCGTGTATACTTTGTATATAACTCAAAATGCTAATGCCAGCTGTCATTTAAAAAGCAATTAACTCATGCAACTAAAAATGATATTTGTGTGCGCCGCGCCGCCTTTGAAGGCGCTTGAAGCGAGGCTAAATCTAACTAAAACTGACTGAGCTAATTATGAGCATTTTATATAGCCAATTTTGGCGACATAAATACTTTATTTGTGTACACATTGTAAACAATTTTTATGTTTAGCAAAAAAAAAAAAAGCAACTCCAAAGTAGAGAATTAAACAAATGCACATAAATCACCGGATGTGGATGGTGTCTGTCCCCCTTGTGTCTTGCCGTCTCCGGTTGCCATTTTTTTTCTTCTTCCCATGAAGCAGCTAGCAAAAGAGAGAGGGAGAGAGAGGCAGAAACAAGAAAGAACGAGCGCAACAGATACGCATTTTGTATCTTTGAGATACATAAATGTTGTGCCGTTTGTTTATCGCGGCATGACGTTACGCTTTAAGTATGTCGTCTTCGATCGCTCTACATACATACATACATACATACAAACATACATACATACATAATGTATATTAAGTTGCGATCCCCCCAACGGAGAGACAACGATAAAACATTTTCGCGCCTTATTTGTGCGGGGAAATCAAAACCCAGAAAACGAATAAAAATGGCGTTCTTTTCTTTTAATTTATACAATTTAATTTAGTTAGCACTAATACATAAAATAATACCTAATTAATAGTTGCATTCTGTAAATATATATATATTTAATTTGCGTTTAAATAATGTTTGTGTGTGTGTGTGTGTGTGTGTTTTAGCTTAGGCATCTATAAGATATGGAAAGATCTGCAAGTGCACATTTTTTTTATTTTTTTGTTGGCACTTGCACTTGGAATTATTCACGCTATGTGTATTGTTCATGTATTGTGTTCAGTAACTGGAAGCCCCAATGGCAATCGATGCGACTCCTCATCCATCTCGTCCTCCTCCTCCTTCTGCCTATACCTTTTGGTGCTGCGCATCGCCTTCCATGCGCCAAACACCAAACAGATAGCTAAGTTTCTCTGGCGGAATGATTGGTGCTCCATTTGCCTTGCGCAGACACTTGAGATCAGCCTCCGCTCCATTGGCGGCACTCAGCAATGTGCTAGCATTAATATTCAAACTATTATTGCTATAGCCGCCCGGCGACACTGGCGATGATTGTGCCTCCAACGCTTTCAGCAATGAGATATCGCTCGAACTGAGCATGCGGCACAAAAAGTCAATGTATCTGTAAAGAACAGAAAATGTGAGAACAGGCAATCGAAAACCGAAGAGCTACAAATATTTATTATTGAATATGAGTAAATGAAAAAAAAATATCATAAACTTTCCAACTCTCAGCTAGGGTAGGGTTCAGGTAAACCACAAACTGGGTAAAGCCCACCCACTACGGAATTGCCCGGCGTTGAGAAAACTGTTGATGGGACTTACCTTGTGGCCAGCTTGAGGGTTTGTATCTTGCTCAATTTATCGCTCGGCAGTGTGGGTATTATCTGTTGCAACGATTTGAATGCATCGTTAAGGCTCTGAGTGCGTTGCCTCTCCCTCACATTGGCCATCACCCGCTGATTGCTAAACTCGTCCGTTTCCTCCGATTTACTTGGTTTGCGTTTAAGGCGGCGTCGCGGCTTGCGAAATGCTTTCGACGATATATCATTCGAATCGAGCAGACTGCTCGTATCATCCGCCAGACAGGTGGGTGACATATCATCCAAATCATCCTCATTCTTCGCATATCCACCAACAGAACTCAGCGCTGTCTGACGCACATATTCCATATCATCGCGATCCGAACTGGAATATGTGCTGCCATTCAAACTATTCGCCGGCTCATAGGCATCAAAATTTTGACTACAAAAAGAAGTTTATGAATTGAAAAGTAGTAAAAAAAAAAGAATTTAACAATTTTTCCTAACCCGATGTTTTACTAATGATATATTAGGATAGTTAGGCTGGAAATAGTTTTGTGATTTGATTTTTAGTTGAAAATATTTATTTGTGTTTTTTAAAAAAGGGATTGTTATTGTTAAGCAGAAACAATAAACAACAAATATTCTTTAGAATACTTAAAACAGCTTCAGAATTTGAAACTTAAACTTTCGATATTATTCCGAATCAGAAAGAAGAATGTTAAACACAATCGGGTTAAGCTAGCAATATTATTATTAAACAAGTCAAACAATTACTTACCCATTTCTATAATTGCTTTGAAAGTGCATTTGTTGTTGCTGGTGTTGCTGCTGTTGCTGTTGCTGTTGCAGTGGAGCAATTGTTTGCGGATAGACGGCATATTTGAAGATATGTGGCTTATGATCCTGCAGCTCCTCGTCGGCGGCATAATCGAAATGCGAGTGGGAGTGAGAAAGAGGAGAAACACAGGCATTTTGTTGCTGCTGCTGTTGTTGTTGTGTTGTTGGTGCCTGAGCATGTGTTTGTGTGTGTGACTGTGCTGCTGCCACCTCATCCACTGTGGTGGGCAAATAGTCAACATAGAGTTGCTGCTGCTGTTGTTGTTGCTGCAACAGTTTCTTGTGCTCTGGTTGCAGGGACAACACATCTGTTTGGCAATCATAATCGCTGCTGCTGCGCGCCCGCTTGCCATGCTCATTGAGCATATAGCCATGTGGAGCTACTGCAGCAGCAGCAGCAGCAGCGGCGGCAGTAGCAACTGTTGCTGCCGTCGTCTGTTGTTGATGTGGCTCAAAGTTGTTATTTTGATTGTTGTTGTTGTTGTTCAGCTCCAGGCTGCTTTGAGCGCTGTGATTGCTGCTGGTGCTGAGCACTTCATTGCTGGGTATATTATAATCCGTATCCTCCAGTTCCGTTATGCCATATGCCGCATAATCTGCGGGCAGTGGGGCATATTGTTGTTGCTGTTGCTGCTGCTGCTGTTGTTGTTGCATGTAGTGTGGTGTTGATTGCATATAGGCCTGCTGCTCTACCTGAATTAATTTGATGACATTATGCTGCAGCTCCATGATATTGGGCAGCGTTGGCTTGTAGCTTATGTCCAGCAACACTTTGGGGGACGCGGAGCGTGCGCTCATCGTTTGATATGATATTTTGTGTAAATCACTTTGCACCACGTTGCACACTTGCATATAATAATAATAATATTTTGTGTTTTTTTGAATATTTCAATTTCACTTTGTTTTTTAATATCACGCCCCGCGATCTTTGTTTAGCGTTAGCTCGAGTTTTTGTGGTGCGCGCAGCGGCAATGACGAAACTCAACTGACGCACGATCCTTGCCGGCCATTGCTCAGATCGATGTTTTGCGTAGAGCTCAATTGCCATTCGCTGCTCGCTCTTCGCTGCGCGCGCACACACTAGTTGTCTCAGTCTGGCGCACGCATGCCTACACTCTGCTGCCTCGGGCCTATAGCGGCTGCTGCGGCAGGTATGACGTCAGTGAAGCAGCCGAATTCGCTTTCGCTCTTGGATTTTCTTATGTGCCCAGCGGCTGCAATTTAAAGCGCCTGGGTTTTTGCTTCAAACTGAGTGAGTGAGAGTGTGTGTGAGTGAGTGAGGGAGGGAGGGAGAGGGACCTTTAAGGACTTGGGTTTCTTTCTTATTTTTATTATTTTGTTTTTGCTGTTATTACGGCGAGTTCTGTATAAACAGAAGGCAACTGGGATTGTAAGCCAAATGCAAATGAGCAAAAGGAAATTTTGGAAAATTAAAATAAAAATCAATAATTTCAAGTCATGGAACTTCAATCCTCAACCCTACATTAAAAATCCAAGTAAGGAAACTCCACTTAAAGGTTTCATTATGCGTAATTAGAAAATTCCCCGTAAATCTTTCATCTAGAAAAACACACAAAAAATCCAAAAAATTACGAGCGAAAAGTCAAATTTCCGGATATAATTATCCGTTGTCTGCCTGCCTAGTGAAAATCCCCGATTAATGCTTGCCGTGAACTTCCGCTGGAAAATACAACGGGACTCGTGTGTCCTCTAAGCGCTTACCTAACCGAAAATTAGAGGAGATCGATCGCGGGTCCTTTAGAAAAACCACTTTGAGGGGTTTTTTCTTGGCTCGCGTTTGGTTGCCTTTTTTAACTACCTGATGGGTTTTACTCCAATATAATATGAAAAGTGGAAATTTTCTATACATTTTGTTGAATAAATGCATTTTAAATTAATTTTGATTAAATACTAAGCGTTCATTGCATACTTTTATGCGCTTGCATACAAGAAGGTATTTGGTTGTTGTCTTTGCTAACATTATGATCGCAAGTGCACAAAGAAGAGAATTGACCATAATTATACCTATAAATACTATTGCTTGGGTAAATATTAGATGCGGCGCTTAAGAGTATGCAGTCATTTTGAAAACCTTTGCTTTTATAGCACCTCATTTGTATTGTTTTTGATTTTGTTGTTGTTGCCTTTGTCGTGTTTTTTGCATTGTTTTGTGTGTTGGTTGCTTTGAGTGATTTGCTGTTTTGTACGCATTGGCCACGCTAAAGTCACGTAGTATATTGATTTCAATTGCGTTTATGTTGATTTGGGATGCGAATAACAACACCAACATCGAAAAAAACAAAACTAAAAATGTTACGTGAAAAACGTTAAAAAGCACAACAAAAAAAGTGCATTTTCTAATACGAAATGTCCACACTTAAGAGGTTTTTGTGCCTTCTGATATTTTGCGTGCCGCGCAGCTTTCCATTTTTACGACAATTGCAATCCTAATCCTGCATCTGCGGGACACATGTTTTTATGTATGTGTGTTTGCTTGTGTGTGTGAGCGTGAGAAGAAACTTTTGGTGCACGTAAATCTCGCTCGACAATCAATTAAAATTAAAATATTTTTTGTTAGCTGCTCGCTGCTCGCATTTGCGGCATGTCAGCAGAAAAAGCAAAAGCTAAAGCCAAAGAAAAAGAAAAAACAAACAAACGTTGTCTACATATTTGAATTGACTTTTGATGATGTATCACGATTTATTGTTACCAAAAATGGTTGTCAAAGCGCGTGGAAAAGTGGATCAGCAGTCTAACGGTGCTGCCAAAGAGCGAATACAAACAACAACAACAACAAAAAAGAGAGCGCGAAAAAAACTCCCACAGCTTGTGTTGCTTGTGTGCCGAATTCGCCTCGTTTGCGTAGATGCAGTTGCCAAGATTAAGCTTCAAAAAATGGCAAAACAAACAAATAGTTAAACTCAAGACATGTTGATAAAAAGCTGTCAAAACACACACACACACGCACCTATACAAATGTGCTGTTATACATATATATTAATTGCCGTTTTGGGCGAGCATCGAGCAGCCAATGAGAAACGCTGGCGCCAACAAACACCTACGCCAAAATGTATAATAAACAGCAACTTGTCACGCGTCTGTGTGTGGCAATGCATGTTAATTAACAACAACAACAACGCAAGAGCAGGCGCAACACAAACACACTCACCAACACTCACTGATACATGCATGAGAGACAATGTAAACAGTTGGCCACCCAATAATATGCGCGCCAACTTGTCATTTTAGCCTAGCTCCACCTTAACAAAGCAAACAAACTGGCGCACACATACTAACACACAAACATACACACACAGTCAGTTAAGACTTAACGTCTCATACAAGCTTCGCTGCAAACGTGCTCGCAACATGTTTGCTTGGCTGGCTGGCTCCAATGCTAGCTTTTATTCCAGCAGCGAACGTGGCGCTTGTCGGTCGTGTATTCGCGCTTCGTTTTCTTCATTCAGTTCAGTTCGCAACCAATTCGCGCTCCTGCTTGCCTGCCTGCCTGCGTTCGTTCGCCTTTTGTTGTGTGCGTGCGTATGTTTCAATTCCCATGCGTTTCGCGTGTTTACATTTTTGCCGGCTTATCTATTGCTTGTACTTTGTTGCGCGTGCGTGCGTTGCGTTTCGTTGCGTTTAAGTTAACGTTTGGATTTGATTTAAATGGCGTTTTAAGTGAAATTAAAATGACGGATGTGCTGTAATTTGCACACACAAACAAACAAACACACACTCACTTACAGTAACAGACGAGAGTGTCAATAAATTGAAAAAACACACGCGGCAGCCCGTTTGGGGCGTAGCATGTGCCTAGCCTTTATGCTGATTACAACTACAACTAGCGCATGATTACAACGCCCCACCAGCAACAGTTGTTGATCGAATTAAGTGCGCATCGACGTTGCCGTCGTCGTCGTCGTCGTCGCCGTGAGTGCGTGTTTTTAGTTGTTGTTGTGTTGATTGCGCTGTTTTGTTGCGCCCGCGGCTCAAATTGAGCGGATATGCAAGAGTAAAATACATACATATATGTATTGTATGTACATAGTGTGCGTTTCAGTGTGTGTGTGTTTGTGTGCGTGCGAGTGTGCAAACACCCCCGCCCAGGAAGCTGTCGCACGTTCAGCTGTGGCACTAAGTGCTAATAAGTGACCCACCGGATGTATTTATGAATTTTCATTACGTTTCTACGACGCCTTCCAACAACAACAAGTTGGAAACCAACACCAACACCAACAACTGCTACAACGAACTTTAAATAACGGTCATGCCCTGCCGCCTCATCAAACGATACGATTTGCCTATGGCCTAAGCTTACAGTTATCAAACACCCTCCTCTCTCTCTCTCTCTCTATCTGTCTTTCTCCTTCTTGCCCACACTCACTCTCTCTCTCTCGCCACCCTCACTCTATACAAGTGCACGCGTCACGCACCGTAAAGCTTTTCGTTGCGTTCTTCTTCTGCTTTTACATCTGCAATTTTTGTGTTAAATTTTTTTTTTTGCACAATGCGGCGGCGGTCGACGTCGCTGCTTTTGCCGCCGCTAGAAACGAAAAGAAAACATCGACAACAACAAACAGATTTTTGAACTGCAACGCAACCGAGTGCTTGGTGCGTTGCACTCGCGTCGTCGTCGTCGTTGTTGTTGTTGTGTTTGTGTGTGTGTGTGTGTGTTTTTGTTGTCATTGATTTGGCGGGTAGCATGCAGCAGAAGCAGCAAACGGTAACAACAACAACAACAACAACACCAACAGCTGCTGCGACAATAGAGACTAACTACAATAGTTGCAACGATTATTTCAAGCACCATCGTCGTCGTCGTCGTCGTCGTCGTTATCGTCGTTATCGTCATCATTATCATCATCATTATCATCATCGTTGTTGCAGTTGCAGTTCCGTAACGTGGCCAAAAGAACGTTGCGCGGGCAATTATTATTTTGTAAGACGTTTTACAATTTAATGGTTTTCATGGTAAGCACCAAACTCGACTCTCGACTCTCAACTCTCGACTCTTAATAAAAAAAAAAACAAACCGCCAACGCGCGCGCCATATGTTGCCATGTGCCCCCGTTCTCAGTGTTTTCCTTCTCCCTTCTTCCTTTGCTTGTTTGTTTTGTTGCTCCCCTATGGACGCAGCAGACGCCCCTCTTTAAGTGCAACTGGTAACATGACTTCACTTTGAGCCAACACCTTTATTGCAACAACAACATCAAAGTCCGCTTTACATAATTAGGCTACACATATTTCACATACTACTACTATTTTTCTTCTCTTCTCTTTTTTACTTTTTCGTTTTGCGGTTTGCAGAATGGACTGGGATCCGACCCTCTGTCAGCAAAGGAGGTAAGTTTTAAATGTCTATCAAAAGAATTAAGAATTATCCTAAGTTCAAGCCTTAAGGCTTAAACATCCTTCCAAAACTAACTAAATAGTTGGAAATAACATTTAAAGTTGAATGTCAAACAAAGGTTTGGAAACAAAGTTTAGTTAAGTTTCAAACCTTTAAAGCAAATTCAATAAAATTCGAATAACAAATCTCAAGAGAGATCATATAGAAAACTTCGTTACACGGAATTTCGTTCTAAAGAAGTTCGACTGTATAATTGAACAGCGTTTTCATACTCCTAGCTCATCGAAAAAGTTCAATTTATTCAGGATAATTTATAAAAATTCGAGGAGAGGTTTTCATATAAAGACTTTAACACTTAGGCTTCTTGTATTGGTTTTGTTTATTTAAATATTTTAATATTCAAATAGATTAGTTTAACAAAAACAAGAATAAATCAGTCAACAAAGCTTAACTTAAACAAACAACTCTAAAATATAATAGAGCTTACAAAATAAAAACAAATGGAGAACAGAAGGGCACAAAAACTGAAGATTAATGTTTATTCTTTTCGATAAAACTATTATGTTTTACATTTACTAATTGGCTTTTAAAGAAATACTAGATTGATTACACATTTTACCTTATCTGTTTGTTATTATTAAAAATCTATAGAATTTAGCGTTTGCCATAAAACAAACATCGAAACATAACAAATTTTGTGTAATTGGCTAATCAATTAAGGCAATTTGCACTTTGTTGCAATATTACACTTATTGAGAACTGTCTTGAGTAAGTGATATAGTTAAACATTCTGTCTAGCTGTCTGGCTAATGACATCTTAGCAAAACTAGTCCCAGTTCTGCAATTGGTCGCCTCATAAAACTCATCAATCGGTGCGCAAATTGCGCAAGTCAAGCAAAAGAGACGCCGTTCTTTTTTTGCTCTTGGCCAAAAAATTCCTGCCGCAAATATCATTTGCCAGCTCGCATACCGCAGCGGGATAAAGAAAAAAAAACCAAAACAATCCATAAAACTGAACATCAAGTCAACTCATCAAACATGAGCAAACGAGAGCAGAGTGTGGCACAGAAAGGAGACGGGAAGGCAGAGACAGTCAGACAGACAGACAGATAGATGAAGAGAAGCTTTAATGGTCAACTCATTTTGTGTGATCGGCACCTATGAGAAATTTCTGCACGTCTCACACAAATTAGCGCAACGATTGCAACACGCCAATAACAATATCATATAGAGAAGGGCAACCAAGCTGTCAACGGGGATGTGGGTTCGGAACGTTGACAATAAATCAGCACAGTTAAGCGAAGGCAATTAGATAAAATGGCTGAAACAGTTGCTGGGCCCGCATATCAATTACAAACGTTCTTCAATCTTTGAATCTTCGAAAAAAAATCGCATCTCGTTTATATCTATCTCTGCTTCTAATGCGGCAATGAAGTTGTTGTCAAAGATTAAACACCCCTTCTGTCCGCCAAGCAAAAAAAAAGAAGTCAAACGATGCATTGCATGGCATTTGATTTCATTGCCCCAAATGGTGCCCCGGCGGCCTCTTGCCGGACACAATCGAAGACAAACAATCTAATCTAATGTTGTTCTCAAAGCCAATGAGCATTTGTTTGTATAAATAAATGCAGCCAGGCAATAATAAATATAGATATATAGCATTTGCAAGAGGGCGTGGTGCTCGACTTGTGCAATACCTTGTAATTAGTGCTACTAGCAGCAAAATGAGCGACTTTTAATTGAGTGCATATTAAATAAATAGACAAGAAGTTAGCAATTTATTGCTTAAATTACAAGGCGCGACTTTTATCATGTTGTTTGCTATTAATTTAATATCAATTACATTTAGTTAAACTCGAATGGAAATGTTGAAACTATGACAAGGAACTCGAATTTTTATGCATCGATGAAGGCTTTAGGCTCAGACTTTCCTTTTCAGGCTAACTTTATTATTTTATATTTTACCCCTTTGGAATCGCATGTACAGGGTATGGGCACACATCGCGTGGCTTGTGTTGGCCAAGTGTTAAAAATCTCAGCATCTAGAAGTTGGATTTGGCTTGTTAATCGCCCACTCGTCGCTGACATTTTTTCATAATTTGCGCTACAAGCTTGACAATTGTCGTTTTGTTGCCCACTGGGCAAAATCGCAGCACTCTCGCTGTCGTCGTTGTTGTTGTTGTTGTTAGCAGCTTGTATGCAACACACACATACACAAACACACACTCACACATACAGAGAGCAAGCTAACTGCATCCGTTTGGGCCCAAAAGCTATCGGATTTGTTGGCGCTTTCGCACCTTCAGTTCACAGCTTCGGCTAACAGCTTTTAACTTGGACTTAACGGGTTGTGGGGAGGGGAGTTTATTCGATGTCGGCTTCATATCGCTTTTTGGCCAATGCATATGCAGTGCTAAATTAAAATTTATCCGTTTTATTGCGCTGCGGGCAGCCAATAACTGTTTTTATTCAACTTATTTTTATAATATATATAAATATTTTTCATTTTGTGTATTTGTTTGTTCGTTTCGGAATATTTTTTTATTGCCGTTAGTTTATTGGCCGAAGATTTCGTAAGCGCATAATGCGCAACAATTGCTTGCGGTTTCTCATATAGGTATATGAGGCATATATGTGGCATATGGGGCAGGCAGAAGTCTTCGACGGAAGTCGTTTGCGGTGGTTCCACGCAGTTGAATTCAATTCAAAGCTAACTAAGACACGCGCGGCGTTATAGCCAGATATATATATATAGATAGAGAAAAGCTCAAACTTAATACCCTACTTTTTGTAATTTCCCCTCCCTTTTTTTTTGGGGCATTTAGAATTGTAAGCAGCATTTTGTCAAACTTGATTCGATTCGTTGACTGTAGCTTATGGCCTTATGTCTCTTATGATATTGATAGTGATTTTGTTATTGTTTTCTTAATGATGATCTTAGCCATTAAATCTTCTTCTCTTTCTCTTTTGCAGGCAGAGGGCCCTCCGGTTCAAGTTGAACCAGTTGATTTGAGTTTGCGTTCGCCGCGCGGTAAGTTGCTAATTATAAGTATATATACCTGTATATACCTATTTATATAAGCCGTGTCTGGACAACACTTACTGTTTTCTTGGCCAGGCCAAGAGCATTAGCATACATGGTTTTAAGTAATTAATCAACCATCAACACCGTAAAGTTGACTTTTTTAAGCGGGTCAATCCGGATAATAAAAATCAACCAAAAAAACGAAACCAATTTGCATCTCAAGTGAGAAGCCATGAAATGAAGGCGGAATTTTTTAATTATAGCATAGTGAACCCCTCTCCCTTCTCAACCCTTCCCCCGCTATTTTGGTGGGTGGCTTGTGAATAATTCGTAATTGATAAGCAGAACATTTAGGTAATAAATAAGCGAAATTTTATTGAAAGTTGAAAGTCTTTCGGAGGGGGAAAACTTTGTGGCAGGTTTTTGTTGGTGATGAAAGTTTTTAAATTGATGAACAACAAATTATTTAACTAAAAGCCATAGGAAACAATTTAAGCTTAAAGGTATTTAAAATGTTTATAAGAGATTAAACCTTTATGTATCAAGGGCTCGTTTCTGTTCCTAACTTCATTCGAAGTCTTGAAAAAACCTTGAACTATTAATTATCATTTTGACTTCGGCATTCAACTTAATTCTAGCCCAAATATTATTCTAATCCATTTTAAAGAAGACAAATGGCTCACATCACGCTTAATCTCTGAGATATTTCAAACTTTCAGAAAAAGAAAAATTCCTTTAGCTTAGTTTTGAAACATAGTCGGATCAAACCATAAAATTTCTAAATATATTTTAATGAAAACCATAAAAACCAACATAAATTTAAATTTTCACTACTGTTCAAAAGTCTTTGCAAATAAAGTTCGTTACAACTTTAATTAAATTCTAAACTACTTTAATTAATATTAGTTGGTTGTTCGTCTAACTGCCGCTGTTGTTGCTCATTTAGTTCCCCAGCATACCCCACCCCATCTCCTACCGTAACCCACCTACTCTTGCGTTTTTAAAGTTTCCATTTAATGCTAAATGCAACTTGTTGCAAGCACTGCGCGCTCGTAATCATCATCATCATGAAAATCACTTGTAGGCCCATAAAACCCGATTCACGCTGATTCTCATCTTTCTCGCTCTCTACCTAGAAGAAGAAGAAGAAGAAGCGTGTGTGTGTTTAGCTCCATTTCTAACGCAACGACAATGGGCAACAGCTGTTAGTTACCCACTGAGCCAGAACCCAAAATAAAAGCTTCAAGGTGGATGGGATTTGGCTACAATCTAGCGCAACTAACAAGCCCACAGATAGACAGCGAAAGAGTGAGAGAGAGAGAGAGAGAGAGAGAGAAAATGAGAAGCGTGTGTCGTTGTTGGTTCTTGTTGGTTTTTTTTTTACCACTTGACCGACCACCAGCTGTTGACCATTTGACCTTTTTGGCAGCCTTTCTCTTTGTGAGTGTGTTTGTGAAGTTAGCAGCAACGCCTCAAAAAAACTATGGAACTTTACCCGTTCCGGAGTCTCAACTCATCAGCAGCAACGACATCGACTTCAACATCAGAGACTAACTTTTTCGGAGATGGATGGTTGTTAAGATAGTTAGATAGATAGTTATGTGGTTGCTGCCGCTGCTGCTGCTGCTGCTGGCCGTAGGGTGCCACAACAACAGCAACGGCATGCGGTACACATAATTTAATTAAGAAGCAGAGCTGTTGGCTGCCTTAAATGGCTATACAGTAAGATTAACAGCTAAAAGCCAAAAAATGAAACAAAAAACATTTAAAAACGCGTTGCGTTCATTAGAAAATGTTAACAAAAAATATATATTGTTTGTATATATATACTATATACTGCGCATATTAATCAATTAGCCATGATATTAGTGAGGGCATCATTAATTTTGTCTGTTTTTGTTTCTGAGAAGCGCAGAGAGAGGCTCACTTTATCGGTTCAGTTTAGTTCGCATTCGTTGATGGTTTAAGGTTTAATGTTTAGGTTAAAGTTGTTTTTAAATGGCGTGCTACCAACGATCTGCGGATCTGTGGCAAATGTGTTAAAAAGCGTTAAAATTTGTTAAACAAACGGCACATAATCGCTCTGGCTTTGCCTTTGACTCTGTTGTGCGAGTGAGATATGGAAGACCCGGCTTAATTTTCAAGTTTAACGGTCATTCATACACACACACACACATACATGCATATACACTTGACTATTTGGCTACATAAATTATAGCTTTTAAATAATTATGCAATTAGGCAGCGGGCCACGATAGCCGATAGCCGTTAGCCCCAAACGGCGATGATGAAGCAAAAAAACAACAACAAAGTACAAAATTTATCAAACGTTTGGGGGGTGGACAAGTCGAGTACTCTGTAAAAAGTTCAATAAAAATTAAGGTAATGATTTTGGCATAGAAAAAAAAGAATCTAAACTTATTTCAAACTTCTCAAAAATGTCCAACTACAGGGTATAGCACTACATCTCTCCCACTCTCTCTCTCCCACTCACTCGCTCAAGAAGATTGTCTGGTAGAATCTGCAAAAGCTTGAGTGCGAATTCCCACCAAGTCTAATTGCAGGCTGGGAAGCGTTGCAGCTAAAGCGAACCAAGTACAACTTGATTTATTTAAGCTACCCAAACAGCCCATAAATAAAGCTGTTGAACTAGCCGCAGAGCTAGAGAAGCTGGGAAGAGTGCTGGTGCAGGCGTTGGTGACGTTAGAAGGTGGATGTTGGATGCTTGAATGTGCTTGAATATGGTGCCTTACCCTGGCTTCGAAGTCTTTAAGACCCCAACAGTCAGTCTCTCTTTGTAGTCCTCTTCTCTTTCGTTGGCGGCTGTGGCTGTGGCACTTGGGGGCATAGGCTTTCAGGTTAAGTAGATGCGGCGACACGCGGGTCGCTTGCCAAAGCGAACGACCTTAAGACCAATCCACTCCATTGAATGATATGCAAGTTTTAGTTTGAGTTTTGTTTTTTTTCTTATAGTGTTACCGTTGCTGCACTTCATCGATGCGGCTGCCGCTGATTTTGTTTGGCATCTGCAGCGATAGTCGCCCGACCAACTCATCTCTCTCACATTACTGCAGGCAAAGTGCAGGCCGCTCCTTGACAGAGATGGAGCGAGAGAGAAAGAGTCGATTGTTTTTTAATTATGCTCGAGTTTGTTGTAGCTGCTGCTGACACCCAGTGGAAGAGACATGCATATAGGTTTTGAACAGGTCCAACTCTTTTTTTGGGCTTAACATGGTGCGCATATGTTTTTCGGGATTAGAAGTTGACTTGGTCTTTTGGCGAGAGAGTTGACTGAGTGACTGCCTTGCTGTTGTTTTTTTTTTTTGCCTTTGAGGTTATGTGAAAGGTCAAGTTCGTGATCGCATTCAAACATTTTTGCCAACCACTCATCTTGCTGCGCAGATCTACTCGTCTCTCTCTTTCTATCTCTCTCTGTAACTCCTTGTCGCTCTGTCTTCCCTTTAACCCCGCTATCTAGTCGTGGTCTGAATGAGGGGTCGCCTCTCTAGTATAATACATATACACGAGTGTGAGCCCGACCCAAAGCTCATCGTCGTTGTTGTCGTAGAAAAATTGAAGATGAGCGTGCCACCACCACGCCACGATTCTGCCATTGCCACACTGTGGCTTCACTCCACTCCACTGCACTCCATCCACCACCTTACCTTGCCTTGTCGCTTGTCGCACCAAATTGAGTGAATGTAAACTGTGGTTTACTTGTTTCCAGCGTTGTCATAGTAATTTTTCTGCACTATAACAACGGGCAGCGTCGCCTCCAACTTCAAATCTTCCAGCTCCCAGCTCCCAACATTCAGCTCCTATAACCCAAACGACGACAGTGGCAGCAGTCACCCCGAAAACTAACAACAACAACAACAACAAAAAATGGAGATGCTGATGACACTGGAGACACGTTGTCTCTCTGGCAATCGTGCAACTGACACACCAGGCAACAACAGCAACAACAACTAGCGAAATGTTATAGCAGCATATGCCACACGAACCAAAAATTACACTGGACAACACAGGGTGCGGCGGCTGTGGTATGCAACACACTCAGGGTGAGACAAGGGGAGTGTACATCTTCTATCTATCTAACAACAACAATTTTGGGTGGGGAATCAGTTACTTATTCTTCTTCTTTAACTTCTCTTTGCTTTGAGGATGATTTGAATGTCGACTTTTGATGTTGTTAGTGTTGTTGTTTTATGTTGTTGCTTGCAACTGTTGCTAATGTAAATTCCTCAAGCACTTTGATTGCGAATTAAACTGCCAACATGGAGTTAATAATTTGTCCAAGATTTCTTTTTGTTTTAATAGAATTACATTGGAAATTTTATGCTTGAGCTGCTTGAAAGTTTATTATAATAATCGATGAATTTGATATATTTTGATAAATTTTTAACTTTCCTATATTTAAAAATAGTTCGAATACAAACAATATTCCTTTTTGGAAGATCATTTTCTTCTTAAAATTGTTATAGATTTTTTTTCTCTCTACTTTCCTTTTAAATATAAAATTAAACAAGTCTCAACTTTGAGTTCAAGAACTCATTTAAGACTTTTACTATCAGTTATTAGGTTTAAGAAATTCGGTTTGATTTGAACATTGGAAAAATTTCGGAAAATATATATCTTTTACGCCCAATCATTAAGTTTTTCATAGCCATATACTAAAAAAAAGCGAAGTACTTCAAGCTTATCCATAACTTTACATAGTTTTTCTCGCTGCTGTTTCTGCGAAATGTATTCCGTAACCTGACACTGATCAGAGACAGAGAGAGAGAGAGAGGGAGAGCAAAATACATGCGTAGCTTTTGGCGTTCAGTTAACGCCTAACAAGTGATTCAGCGCCCCTCAGCTGGAACTCCCTCTGGGCAACATAAAGTGTATGGCCCGTGTGGAGTCATAAATCAACGCCCATGTGACTTTAAAAAACCTGCTGCATAGTGTGTGTTTGTTTCCTTAGCCAGACTAAATCGTGTGTGTTAGTGTGTGTGTGCGCATCTTCCCAGCCTTCGACACAAGGAGCATGCGAAATAAAACAGATACAAATATACATATATATATATATGTATAAATAAAGAAACAAAAAGACAAGAGCCACGCCAAACTTCGACTCAAAAACGCAGCAGATTCATCCAAAAAAAAAAAGAAGGGACTTGGTGAAGTAGAAGGAGAAGTAAAAGAAGAAGACGAAGTAAGTAGATCCACGCTTTCGTGAGCAAACAATTCGAAAGCTGACAAAAGTGCTGTGCAATAACATGTTAACGATGATCTCTCTGCCGCTGTTGCCGCTGCCGCTGTTGCAGCAGCTGACGATCGAGTTGGTGTGAGAGAGATAGATGATGATGACAGCCCACACGACAACGAATCATAAGCCACGACATAGAGATGCTGCTCCTCAAAAAAAACCAAGAAAACAAACATAAAACGTTTCTAGATCTTTCAGCGTTTCAGTTTTATCGATCCTCTTTAAAAATCGATCGCATCTGCATCGAGAGCGTTGTTTGTTTTTGTTTTCTTTCGTGTAGCTCATTAGTTGTTAGCTAATTTCGCAAGCATTTTGCCAGACAATGCCAGACAAAAAACAACAAAAAAAACAACTCTTGCTGCATATTTATTGGTCATAAGTGCGCGACGACGAAAATGACAAAAAAAAATTTGTTTGCTTAAATTTGTCTCCATACAAAAAAATATATATTAGCAATTTGCATTGTTTTGGGGTACTGGAACTGAAATAGTGTGTGGTGTCTCTGCACTGGTTTGTGGCCTTTCCAACCAAACTGTGCAACAAACTGTGCAACTTGGCCTTATACAACAATAGGCAGGCTGCTTGTCTGCCAGTGTCTGTGTTCAGCTTGTACGTAGCTGTGAAAGAATTCTTTGCATCCGCCTCCAATTCGTGCCCAGACAGTAAGCTGCAACAGCAGCACCCGCGCACATGCTCCTAAATGGAGCCTTCGTGTAAACAGAAAAATTTGACTCATGACTTCGTCTACACAGCAACAACAACAACAACAACGAGAGCACATTCACATCCTTTTTTGGGCAACAACAACAACAACAACAAACACACACACAGTGTGCTTGCTACACTTTTAGTTTTGCTCAAATTAGTCAGCGGGATTTTTGCGGCTGTGTTTCTACAAATTAACGCCAATTTCGTATCACGTTATTAATAGTTACCATTAAATTGCCCGCTCCACGCTCTGATCATTATCTGGCGGCTAACAAGACAACAACAAAAGCCACCATCACAAACCACCGCTATAGATGCTGCCTGCCTGCTAGCCTGCTAGCCTGACTGCCTGCCAGACTTTAGGCTAGTGGGTGAACCAAGCAACCAACCACCACACACTGTTTGTTTGGTTGTGATTCCTTGCAAGGTCCGAAATTGGCAGCCGCAGCTGGCTTGGCTGGCAACGTCTTGCCTTAATTATCTGCATGGCCAAAAAGAAAGAGCACAAACCAACAAAAAAAAAAAAAAACAGAGCACTAAACACTAAATTGTTTATTTGTATTTGTATACTAGGTATAAAAAAAAACCCAAAAAAAAAAACAGCTGCAATCGCGTCACCTTTGTTTGCCGTATAGAGAGCGATAAGCTTGTTAACTGTTAACCAAATCTGTAGCAGGCCACTGTAAAATGGCCAAATATAATCTCAATACGCCCACGTTGGCCACACTGCAATGTGCATTTTGCTTCTGTTGAATTTTTTTTAAGGAGATTTGCCTTTTAATCAATGACCCAGTCAGGCTAATTAACAGTCATCCTAGAGATGACAGCGCGACTGCGTTACCATACAATAGCAGCATGAGAAAGTTAGTCTAAACTTGAGTGTAATGAACATTTTTAATATCTTATTTAAGAACTGGATAACAGTTGAGTTAAAGTACAGGCAATTCAATAAATAGCAATACCAAATTTTATACAATAGTAAAAGCTTTCATTCAAAGAGGATTTCCGGACATTATAAACCTCATCATAAAGAAGATCCAAAAGTATTTCAAGAAATAAGAAAATTATTCTTTATAAATCTGTCGAAAAAATGATTTTTGGATAGAATTCTAGTTTGCCAAGCGTCATTATTGTTATGCAATTTCAAAAAATCTTGCAAAACTCATCAAGAATGAATTCCAAAAATGACTTCAACTTTTTACTTTGTATAGCGACAAGACTTTACTTGAATTAAGCACAAAGAATTTAAAAAACAATTTATGTCTATATTAATTGATGGGTCTAATGGGATTTACAATTGATTTTGTGTTGCGCTCTGTGTCCACATGTCCATCTCTGACTGGCTGTTGTTGTTGTTGTTGTAGATAGTTGGCCAAGATTTGCAACTACTTAAGAGCTAGCAGGCAGCAGCGAGATGCCAGATAATAGATAAACAAATGCGAATCGGATAATGTCATGTAGCCATGTCATATGTTAGCAACAACAACAAAAAAAAAAAAACCGAAACGAAACGAAGCGAAGTGAAAAACTGGAGCAGTAAGTCAAAAGCAAAGCTTAAAAAACATTCTTATCGATTACACCTGAGACCTCAATCAATAAATTGATTGTTAGCGATCAGTTTAAGGCAGGCAGGCAGGCAGTCAGGCAGCCAGTCTGACTGTCTTGCCAAGTGGTGCAGTGGTGCAGTGTTGTGCTGCACCAGCCACCACCATGTGACTCGCATACAAAAGAGTTTAGCTGCTGTTGTTGAGGCTCTTAAGATAAGCCGCCGTAGCTGCCGCTGCTGATGCTGCCTCTGCCTGGCTCTGTGGCCTAACTTGTTCGGGTCTTGGTCTCTTAGCCAGGTTTGGGTCCAAGTCCAAGCACTTTTGATCGCTGCCATGCGATAGGCGGTGAGCGGCGTTGTTAGGAAGTCGTCGCTTTGACCGTTTGTTTGTTTGTTTTGTGTCCGATGTTGTTGTTGTTGTTGGTGAGGCATAAAGCAAGATTTGTGTAAATGTCAGGTGGTAATAGTGACACTGTGCGCCACTTGATTGGTTTTACTTCTTTTGACCAGCAACAACAACAAGCTGCTTGTGTGTGCCAATTTTTTGCTTACATTGATCGCAAGGTTGTTATGGTTCTAGCTGTTTTTGTTTTTGTTATTGTTGCATGCATTTCTTTAATTGGCTCATTTTCGCGGCACATGTTGGCCGAAAAACTTAAAAAAAAAAAACCAACCAAAAATGGTAGCCAAATATTTATTGCAACTTAATGAAAATGCATAACACAACGCTCGCCGCGGTACACGACAATCGCATCAAAGCCATCAATAAAACATGTAAATCAATTGTGCCGCATACATGGCGGCGGCGGCGGCGTATGAGTAATGTTGTGGCAGTTGTCAACTCTTAAGAACATTCAATTTGGTATCTCTGTGTTGTGACAGCTTCAAGCGAATTGTGTTCGTTGCGCTTAGTTGCAATGTTGCAAACATATTTGAGTTGATTTGAGGTTAGTACGGAAGGAATTTAAACATACTTTGTTCACCTAGGCATCACGATGCTTCGTTTTGAGGCAGATATAAGAATTATGATATACTTTTCTTTAAACTAGAAACTTCCATGTTACTAAATTGCAACTGCATTTCAGTTTTGGAGTCAAATGCGAAACTTCATAAAGGTTTCAAACAAAGCGGATCCCATTTGCAATCAAAATCTTTGAAAACGCAATATGAAGAACCTTTTCTCTTTATAAGTATAAACTTTTACGTATTACTTGTTGCAAATTTGACATTTTTCTTAGACAAATTCTTTTTTTTATTATTTTGTTATTTTATGCGAAAAGCTAAAACGTGTCGAAATAGGCGCTGTCAATTTAATTGCTTTATTTTAATTACTTAAAGCGTTTAGTTTTTTTTTATTGCATTTGCTTTTGCTCTTTGATTGTTTTTTAACACCCAAATCGCAACTGGTTGTTGCAAATCCAACTATAAAGGCAGCTCTTTTTATTCGTAACGCCCACAAAAAAAAATAGAAAAGGAGGCAACACCTAAGCCATCAAAAACCGACTATGCTGAACTGTCAGTTGTTGCAGTTGTTGTCTGCTTTATTATTGTTGGCTGTAAATTGAAAGCACACGCTGCGTCATCAAAGTCATTAAACTGTCGGCTGCTTACGGAAGTTTCACTATTTTTTTGGGTGTGGATCTGCGTTTTGTTTGTAAACGATATGTGCGGCAAGAACGTCTTGTGTGTGTATGTGTGTGTGTGTGGGTGCTTATAGCAATGTGGAGGTGTAGAATGTGGCAAGCTAGCTAGCCAAACAGTCAGTCAGTCAGTCAGTGAGGCAGGCATTCAGTCAGTTGGAAGCTGCCTCTCAAGTGATTTAAAAGAAATAATAATAAAAGCGTTAAACCGTCTGTCTATCTGCCACCTCCAAAAAAACCAGCTCGGGTGTGTCACACTGGCGACAATTTCGCAACGCTTGCCAAAATGATGTCTACAAGGTGTGTTCTACACACACAAACACACACACACACACACTTCTTCTATCTCTCTCTTTCTCTTGCTCCCTTTTGGAATCGCTTGCCTTTAGTCGGTGCATTTCAAACGACTTTTTTTAATGATACGCAACTTAAAACAATCCAAAAAAAGAAGAAAAAAAATATTGCATTGCAAAGAAATATTTTTTTTTCTGTCACCTTTTTGAGAGACAAAAACCGCGACACATTTAAATTTGAGATACGTAATGATGATTCTGTATCACAAAAAAAAATCAGTCGATAGAAACTCAAAGAGTGGGGAATAATGGTTAAGTTCGAAAATTGACAACGCCTCCTACGATTTTTTGGGATTGTGACTCCTCTGTTAATCGTGACTTTCACAATCAACCTTCAAAAGGTTTTTCGTTGCCACAAACGAGTAGCGTGTAACCAGGCGCAAAATGCGCTGCAAAACAACAGCAACAACAACAGCCACAAAACAAGAAGAAGCAACAACCCAACCAAAATAAAAAAAAACCAACTAACATTTGAAGCATTTACTTTGGCGCTTCATCGAATATTATTTCTCACGTTCTATTTTTTTTTTTTTTTTTGTGGCTGCTGTCGCCGTGCTTGCCCCTTTTCTAGTTGTTGTTGTTGTCGTTGTTATGGGTGATTTTGCTGTGTTTTTTTATTGTTTATCATCGGAACTGAGATTGAGTCGAATGCAGCATCATCAGCCCAAGCTTAGACAGTTCAGTTCTCATTGCTTTAGTTATTATGCGCCTTTTTTGTATTGGATCACATTTTTTTCTCCTTCTTTTTCATTATCATTAACTTTGTTTGTATTTTATTGTGTGCTTGTGAAGGCGTGAATTGAATAAAGCTTACGACTGATCCTAAGTTTAATTGGTATTGATTTTTACAAAAAGGTATTTTCTTTAGAACTATTATTTGCGAAAACAATTAAAGATGTTACTATTATCGGGCATTTAGCATGAAAAGAACGTGTGGCATGCAACCGACAAGTTTATGCTGTGTTGCACTTAGATACACTTGCCATGTGTCTTAAACTCAGGCAATTGCCATTTCCATCTGCAATTAAACACTTCCTGTGATGGCTGCTATGTTGGCTGTTGGCTGTTACATTAGATGGCCATTTCAATTAAGCCATAAAAGAGCTGAAGCGACCAATTTTCCAGCCTTGCCGACTTGTAGAGCCTTTAAGCCAGGTTTGCATGTTAAAAATCATAAAAATGTTAAATGACAAGCGGGGCGCATGTAAGTTTTAGCGACTCTGACTGTTTGAATTTCTTGTTGCTAATGTTGTTAGCGTTTTTGTTGTTGTTGTTGTTGTTCGCATTGTCAAATTGCGATCAAAAACGCAACAAACGAAACATGCCACACGGAGCCAGCCAGCCAGCCAGCAGCATCATGAATCAAACCACCAAACAGCCAACTGAGTGAACAGACAACAACAAACAGACAAACAGAAACAGAAAGAAAGACAGGCAAGACAGACAGACAGACAGACTGTTAGCCAGGTTAACTGAATCGGTGCTGAATGCGTTTTAACGGCTACTTGTCTTTGGCTATATTTATTGAAAGGATTTTCAACACTCACACAACGAGAGAGTAGCAGTCATTCATGCATGCGCATTCAATCATTCGTGAATGTACAACAAGTCGCACACATTTGCGCCTGCCACATGTCCACAAAGTAGCGTAGCGTCGGTGATGCCACTCACCCAAGCAGCAGCAACTGTTGCAGTTGCAGCCGCAGCAGCAACAGCAACAACAACATTTGATTATGAAAAGCCGACTGCGTCTCTGGCAACCAAATCGATAAAAATAATTGGTTGACTGCGTTTGCAACTGCAGCTCGAAAGAGCGAGAGCGAGAGAGAGACAGGAGATTTGGCGACTTTGTCTGGGGAGGCATTATTACAACATTGGACACTATTGAGTGCAGACAGCTTTTGAGCTTTTCCCACGTTCGTGAAAATATTTGTGTGCGCAAATTATTGAAGAAATAAAACAAAGTTGAGCGCATTTTGGGCTAACGATTTGAATGCGATGTGCTTGTAAAGTATTTTGATTTGGTTTGCAATGCAATTGAATTTTACCATATTAAGATGTTTGGCATGTAAAGTAAATGTGTAACAAGCAAATAAGTAAAATCGATTAAAATCGATAAATATATATGCAGTAGTTACGATCATATTGAGTACTAAAATCAAGCTGTAATTGAATAAAAGTTTAATGTTCTTTGCCATCAACCTTTTAGTAGATTTCATTTATGCCATAAGCAATTGTAGTTAAACCAAAATCTATTTTTTTTTTTATCGATCTCATCAAAAGCTAAAATCACGTAAATTAACTATAAAAGTGTTTGAATGCCTCAACCCGTTACCAAGCCACTTTTATGTTGCATTCACCCGCAGCTGCGAAATGTGATAAAAAAAATATATTGAAAGAAGGAAAGAGAGAGAGAGAGAGGTGGAGTAGGGTATCTTTATGTCATAGTGTGGTTAATTAGTGGCTCACTTTTCGTTTTGTGGATTTGTACTAGCAATTTAATTAAAGCCTCTGTGCAGCAGTCGTTAATTATTACGCAAAGCGTCTAAACAAATGTGAGCAATGTTTTATGCACTGAGTGTAACTCAGAGTAACTCGTATGTTGCTTGTTGCAAGTAGTTGTTGCTGACAGTTGTCAACATAACTATTGCAGTTGCAGTTGCATTGAGCAAAGAGTTGCCAAGCGGCGACAACACTTTAAAAATTAATTGCTGAGATTTATGAGCCCAGTTTGTTTGGGCCTGAGAGTCAGAGTCAGAGTCGGAGTCGGAGTGCGTGCCCCGTCCGTTAGATGGCTATAAGTTGGCCATATAAGGCGGCAAAATGTTGCCAAGTTTCATTTCTATATATTGCTTATGCATAACGCTGAACCACATTTCAGCCACACAGCTTCACACTTTTATCAGTTTGAAAATATGAAGCGGCAAACTATGGGAAAATCTTTTTTGCGTTTTTTTCCGTCTTTTTTCTTTATATAAAAGTGCCTGCAGCAGCAACAGATGCCGCTGGGGCAGCCGACAGTCAATTGTGTGCGGTGAAGATTTGTTCGCTGTGATAAGGATGCCATTGGGATGCACTCGTGAGCGTGAGGCAGCTTACAGTTTACAGCTTGCAACTTGCAACTTGCAGCTCGCAGCATGGGTGCTTCGGACAGGAGATGCTTGAGGCGTGATTTCACTGCAGCAATCTCGTTACGGCTACCCCTACACTGTAAACAAATTGTTGACCACGAATGCTCAGACCCGTTTAATGACTGACTTACTGACTGACTGACTGCTATCAGTCGGTTAGACAAAGCGTAGATGAAGATTAAGATTTGATTTCTATTCAACTTCTTTTCTTTTAGTGTATATCAGTTGCGGTTGTTACTATTGTTGCCGCTTTTGTTGGTCTGACCAAAACTGCCAGCACGGCTATAATTAGACAATAAACAAAGCCGCCAAACAAAATGTGCAGCTTATAGGGGCGTTGCCCACAGCAAATGCAACTGCAACACAATGTGGAACTGCAACACACAGACAAACTCACACACTGGCTGTAAACTGGCCAATCCGAAAGCTGGCAATCAAAAGCTGCGACAAATTGTACATTTTGTGGTCACAAATTGAGTTAACGCTGCCAAATTAGCGGCATAAATTTATCGCTCCTGAACGAATGGAGTTTAAACAACGCTGAACGGAAAAAAAAACCGACGGTGAGAGATGGAGAGACTGGAATGGGAAAGACTGAGAGACTGAGAGACTGCCTCAAAGATTGGGGCTTAATTAAGTCTTTACGAGGCAACACAGGCAGCAATTTCAAATGGGTGCACAACTTGAAAGCTTAAATAAATAAATCTGGTTGTTGTTGTTGTTGTTGTTGTTGTTGCGGCCAACACAATTGGCGCTTGGCCGTTTTGCTGCTGTTTTGTGGCCAATAAAAGATCGCAGCGCGCTGATTTGACAGGTGAACAATTTTGGGTTGGGCTGCGGTCCAAACAGCCACAGCACCAACTTGCCAAGCAGCCAACAACAGTCAAGCAGCCAACAACAACAACAACAACTGTTAGGCATGTGTCGTTGCTGTTGCTGCTGTTTGTTGTTGTTGTTGTTGCCACCACCCACCTGGATCGCTTTTGTTGTGCTTAGATTGGAGTCTTGGCCCCCAAACACATTTGTTTTGCCTAAAAGATTATTTCAACAAACTGGTGACAACAAATTAATTTAAGCGATTGCCCGATATCTGCTTAGGACTCTGACTTGACTCTCTTGCCTGTTGTTCAAACTGAATCAGTTAGTTCAACTGGTAACTAGTGTCGAAGTGTCTTGCTTGTTTGTTTGTTAAATCGAAGTCACTTGTTCTCTGAGCATATATATATCTTGTTGAACATATATCAGAGATAAGTTCACTGTAAATGCCGGACAGGATGACATCGTTTTAGCAGTTTAAAAGCGACAACCTTATCGATAAGGCGAACTTTTGCGTGTGAGACTTGAGAGACAATCAGATTGTACAACAAAGATGAAAATATGCTTTGGTATTTTCGTTCTTTCTATTGGTCAAGGTTTTTAGTTACAGCTTACAAAGCTAATTCAACGGACTTCTGCAAACACTTAGTTTTGGTTTTGCCTTTGGCCAAGTGAACGATATTCCAGTCGATCACGTTGTTTCGTTTATTTAATGACTCTGCCATTACCATAACTTCAAGACCCAAGGTCGGAAAAATCTCAAAAGTTTTGCAATAATTTTTAATAACATAATTCAAATGCCCATCAAATTATTCGTAAACTGAACAGAGCTATAACAATTTTAAGAATGATTGAATTAAATCAAATTTAATACCAAGTAACAAATCATCCCACAAACAAATACTCACACACACACAGACTTTTATATCCTTAGCAAATTGTATGCATTTCACTTAATCAGTGTTCGTCTCATTTGATTACTTCATTTATAGCTGTCTGCCTATGTTTGCTTCGTTTCGTTTTGTTTGGCTTATGCAAATCTCTGTGCTGGCTTTCAAATTGATTGCACACTTCAGTTTTGAGGAAGAAGGAGCGCGCATGACGGATGCGATCGCATCGACCGACAGCAATCGGGGTCTTGCGCATAAAATATCACAATGCCTGGCAATAAATAAAAATCATCAAAAGCAACAACAGCAACAGCAACGAGAAATATAGTGCCAAAAAAAGATGTTGAACGTTGTCGATTTTTGCAAGGTCAAACGGAGCGTATGAGCAACGTGGCATAAACTGGGCTGTGGGCTGTGGGCCCTTAGACTTTTCAAAAGTCAACAGCAGTCTAAACTCGTTTGCAAAAGCACCGTGCCCCCGTGCTTAAGCACCCCTTTCTGTGCCTGCCCCCACAACGCTTCCACTCAATTTGTTTGCCCAGCGGCATTGAGAATTGGAGTGTCAAACTTTCAGCTTTCAATGCACGCCAGGATGCCTGCCGCAGATGTCGATGTCGATGTGTTGCCACAACGAGGCAGTCAGCAGCCAAGATGCTTCTTCTACTTCTTCTTCTAGCTTTGCTAGCTTGCTGTTTTTGTATTGACATTAAATGAAATAATCTGCGATGATTGTGCATTAGTTGCAGTCAGCTAGGCGGCGGACTCACTCGTAGGCAGAGGGAGAGAGAGAGAGAGACAGTGAGATAGAGAGGCTGGATAATGGTTCTAGACTGCTGTATTTGGAGAGAGAAGCGACATCAGCGTGGTTCCCATGGCATGATTTTGCATGAAATAATGTGGCGCACGAGTGGGCGGGCAAAACTCTGGCCTGGAACTGTTTCTATTCACAATGCTGGCGTAGCGGTGCGGGGGGCCACTTGTCGTGGCAATCCATTGCTGACTGCCATTGCCTGACTGTCTCACTGCCTGCCTGGCTGGCTGGCTGGCTGGCTTTTTCTGTGGATCTTGGCTTGTTGGATGCTTCATTCAGCTTGTCTTTCGGTTTCTGTTTCTGTAGTTTTGTCTTACTTTTTGTTGTGTTTCTATTTGTTTGTGTGTGTTTGCTGCTGCTGCTGTCGCTGCTGCCTTAGCCAAATTTGCGACGAAACAGGAACCGTTAACTGCGGCAATTTGTGCTGCCAACGTCCCTCAGTTTGTTTCCCACGTTATAATTCGTTAGATTTTTTCAATGCCCTCACTTCAGTTTTTTTTTTTTGGGCTTTGTCGAGTTGATACAGTTTTTTTTTTCTTTACTATGTTTTATGTTACGCCGAGCTGCTGCTGCTTTGCTTCTAATGACACTCGCTTTAAATGGTAGTTAACCATTTGGGCCCAAGTATGGCACATAAGAATTTATTATTGTGTTGCATTTTAGAACTTGGATTGGCAATAATTTGTCTACACTTGGGGCCAACAAGTTGCTGATAATGTTTGCAAAGTGTTAAGCTGCATTTTATTTCTGGAAGTATTTTTATAAGGAATAGCATTAAAGCTTTGTTCGTTCAAAGATCTACACTTTAGTTTAAACCAATTTTAACTTTCCTATAGCTTAAAGCCCTTAAAGCTAACCAAGAACTTTTAGCATTTATTCCAATCATTAATTAATTTCAACTGTTGCCAATTTTCTTTTTGTGCTCAACTTGCAGCTAGTTGTTGTTGTTGTTTTAGGCCTGGGCTGGGCAGCCATCCCCCAGCAATGCTGAGCTGTTGGCTTTGACACTTGGACTTGTGCCTTGTTTTCTATTGCGTGAAGCCTTTCTCTTTTGTTGTTGTTTTTTCATCTTCTACTCGTCTCCTATCTTCTTTATGTACTTTTTGTTGTTGTTGTTCATTTGCTAAGTGCGCATCACGTGCAAGCAATTATTTTATCAATCATTTAGGCGCTCTTGCTAGTTGCTAGTTGTTGTTGCTAGTTGTTTGCTCCTCGCCTGGCTGCCTTATGTCTATGGCTCAGTCCCGACTTCGGGCTAGCTGCTGCTGCTGCCGCTGCTCACAACAGCGAAAACGCATTTAATGTCTGCTTAGTGTGATTACGACGCATTAATGCCCGTTCGCCTGGCCAAGTTTAAGTCCCCAATACCCCCCTCCCCCTGCCTATTCGCAATGTTTGCTGCACGTTGCATCTTTGCCGTTGTATTTTGTGTATTTACTGTTTTACAGTCACCGGCGGCGCGTCGTTGTTGTTGTAGTTGTTGTAGTTGTTATATGTGTGTTAACTTTCAAATAAATTAAACATGAAGCTGGGATCATTTATTTCACTCGCTCCACCTAACTTGCTAGCTCGTTTGGGCCTGTTTTTTCGGCCTGGTCTTCTGGCACCTCTAAAAACACCCAACCACATGGGCTCCATCTCTATCTGCAGGCTGCAGCTCCAAACTATTCGCAATGTTTCTTCATTTTCACATTAAATGCGCAATTCCCGACATTTGTTTGAATTAACACGCGGCAATTACCGCTCACCAAGCTCACCAAGCTAGCTCTCCAGACTGTTATTCATGGGAATATTATCGCATATTAGAGACGCACGTTTTGTTGCCTTTTTTTCGATTGCACTTTGTTGGTAAAAAGCAAAGGATTTGTCAATTTATGAAGGGATATTTAAATATTTGCCCATTTCTGTTAGTTTCATTTAGATAATCTCTTTAATAACCAAACCCAATTAATCAAATAGTTAAGTAAATTGTCAGAAATCCCATTAAACTGATTAATAAAATAATCATATGGTATTATTGTATTATTAACTTAATTGCAAATTTGATTTGTCTTTAATAAAAATGATATTAATTCATGGATAACGCAAAGTAAGATTAATATGACTTAAATTAAATCCTTATGGACTCCAATTAAGCCTTGCGGACAGTTAATATTGATAACTGCCAATTGTCGCTTAGCAAACTCATGTTGTAATCCACGTTCTCTCTCTCCCTCTCCCTGACCATCTAATCAATAACAAATACGATCGATTAATCATTACACTAAGCACTAAAAGTCTAACAGGCTAACAGTCTTAAAACGTGTATTTAACTTAGTACAACACACACACACACACACACATAGACAGCCACTTTAAGTGAGCGTCGCATCGTTTATCTGTTGCAGACAAAAAGAAATGCATAAATTATTTCCTCGCAGGCATTTTAAAACGCCTGTTGGGCAACTTTCCGCTGCTGACTGCTGACTGCTCTTCCATCTCTTTTCTCTCTCTCTTCGACTGTCTGTTTAGCAATTGCTGACCATTTGGAAAGCCTTCTTTCTGCTTCGTGTCCACGCTTTTGTCCATATTTGTACACAATTAGCAATGACACAAAAAACAAAAAGCAAACCAAGCAAGCAAAGCAAGCCAAAAGGAATACAAATACAAAACGAATAGCAACAGAAACAAACTTCACACACCATAAATCGATTATCATTGCGAAAAATACACACGCACACACACACACACAGGCACACACTTAGGTTTGTGCATTAAATCAAATGGCACATTTTACGCCTCTTTGGCTGTGCATAAATTTATTTATCGACTTGTCCATCGACTTGCGGTCTGTTTGTCTGTCTGTTCTGTCTGTTATCGCTGCCATCGACTATCGTCAATCGACATTGCGTATACGCCATGTCCACCTTATCCATCCGTGCTGCTGTTACTGCTGCTGTTGCTGCTGCTGCTGTGCATGCATAAAATGTATAACAAAATTGTCATTAGCGTAAAGCATTTGTTAAGCGCTCCAGATCGCAACGATAAGCAGCAGCTGAAAGGTGTCTGGGCGCGATCTGGGTCTGCCTGGGTTGCCAGGCAGCTGGCTGGCTCGCTGGCTCGCACATGCACATCCATCAACGCCGCTGTTTGGCGTTCGCCAGTGCATCAATCGGTGGTCAGCAGCAACACGCGCTGACAATCAATGCGCTGCGACAAGCAAAAGAAAACGAAAACGAAGAAAAAAAAAACAGGTCCAGTTTAAGTTGCAGTTGCAGTTGCAAACACGACAGTCTTTGCAGTCTTCGCCTGCCTCGCATTGCTTTTCACACCTTCGCGCGACTAACCGTTTGTGGCATCTCCTTCTGCTTGATATATTATGCATACCCTGTACTCAATTATAAATGGGCGTATAGGTTTACCTGTAGAGCAATCGATAACCATAAATACACCTACCGATTAAGAATATTGCTGTCGATACTTTAAGAAGATACATATTTATCGACCAACTTATAATCACATAGCGATAAGTTACTCGTTTTTTGACCATATTTTGTTGTTATTCCACGATCTTAACTATAATTATTGCTATTTCGTTGAAAATACAAATTTTCCTTTTAATAAAAGTGATTTAAGCTCATTGCAGGGTAACTTTGAGTCAATTCTTTATCTTCTAGTAAATGCTACTTACTTTTTTTTTTTGGCCAGGCCTACAACTTGGTGTAAAATGGCTGGATGATTGGCATTGCGTTTGTATCTCATTGTCAGCGTCAGCTTCAGCTTCCTCGTCTTTTCATCTTGGCAGCTGCTATTGTTGCTTATTGACAATGCGTCTGGAGTTTTGCTAGCTTTGGCTTTGGCTTTGGCGGTGGTCGTCTCAGTTGCTTTGATGGCACCACAAGTCACAAGCCACGAAGCCACGAAAGCCAACTATGCCACCACCATCGGGGCCAACTTGGCTAACTAAAAACAAGTTGCGTTGACATACCAATTAACTTGACAAATACATAATTGGTATCAAACAATTAAATGTTGTTGTTGGTTTTTTTTTTTCATTTCATTTCTTTTCGCTTTTTTTATGAGCCAAGAGAATGCGCCCTGTCCAACGAGGCATAGAGCTAACTAACGTGGCTAACAACTAAGCTGCCAGCCCATTTAGCTGTCAGCTTATGAGCGCAGAAATTCATTTAAATTTATCTAGTTGTCAGTTTTGCTAAGCTTTAAGATATTTGCACAATTTGCTCGTAAAAAACAAATCGAGTAATGCAGAGGATAAAAAATCCACATACAAACCGCTATAAAACGGCAGCCGCTAACGAAGCGCCAACAACAACATCGAAGACCAACTCGAGCAGAGGATGACGACAACAACAACAACGATGCTATGGGCAGCCTTAGATTGTGAAACTTTTTGCGGCAGGGTATGCCGGACTGTTGAGGCAGTTTGTAACAGATTATAAGAAACTTAACTAAAATAAGTTTTAGAGTACACAAAATTCGTTGCATTAACATAAGAAACGCTGCCTAAATAACTCTTGTTGATGTTGTTCTTGTTGTTGTTGTTGTTAGCTGTTTGTTTGTCCGTTTGGCAGGTGCAGTTTGCATTTGCTAGTGTTTGTAGCTGTTGTTGTTGTTGTTGCTCATTAGTTTTTTTTTTGTGTTTATTTACTTTTTTTGCAGCCACAAAGTCTACGTCTGTTACCATTTTGGGTTGGCTGGGAATCAGTCGCTGGATTAGCCAGCCAGAGTTAAGAGCCTAACGTTTTAGTTTGCCTTAAACAAAAAAAAAGATAGATAGCACATAAGGAAAATCGAAATACATTTTGGGTTCAGGCGGATTCAGCGATCCGCAAGTGTGGGAAAAACATTTATTTCAAGGTTCAAAAGACGCCCGCAGAGTGTGAAAAATGGCCAAAGAAATAACAACAACAAAAACAGTTGAGAGATTTTTTTTCAGTTGCCCCCACGGCGTATGCGCAATGCCATAAATTCAGATGTGCAAACGGTTGAAAGTGTTTCTTATTATTATTATTCGAGTAGAGTATTAGTGTATGCACTGGCATTGCTCATACGCCATGTTGTTTCATAATTATAACTTAAATACGACAGTTTTATATGAAAAGAAAATTCCACGAGTAAATCAATGTTCGCCTGGCCTGGCTACCTGTCTGCCTGGCAATTAACTGCCAAGAAACGTAACAGACATAGCGACGAGTGATGATGTGGTGGTGCAGCAGCAGCACCAGCGGTGGTGGTGGTGCAGCGAAGCACGTCGCCAGACAGACAGACAGACTGTTAGACTAGCTAGCCAAGCGAACTGTCAATTATAACCAATCGCACACCAAGTGCACATTAAACCCTATCAACTGTTTCTTGTAATTTATTGTTTGGTTTTGCCAACAAGTCGCATTTGGTGCGAGATCCGCATTGCTGCTGCTGCCGCTGCTGCTGTCGCTACTGCTGCTTCTGGGCGCTGGCTTATGCCAGTCTTTGGCCTCATCATAATTATCAACTGGCTGGCTGGCTGTTCGGGCGGCACGTTCAACGTTCAAATCGCGCAACAAGCAGCCAAACAGCCAAAGCGGCTCCCAGCGCCAAAGTCAAATGAGCAGTTTATGGCCAAGACGACCATTTTGAAGACGCACCAAAGGAGCACCTCGCTTGTGTGTGTGTGTGTGTGTTGTGCCACCAGCACTTGGGGCAACATTCACTTTTTTTATTGCACCACTTTGGCAATATAGGCAGGCACAAGTGTGATTTCAAATCTCTGGGTCGCCAACTAAATTGGCAGAAATATGAAGTCAGCGTGTGCATATCGGGTAAAAGCAGTGATTTTATATATATATTATATATATATACGAACATAGACTAAATGCCTTAAGAGACTTTGGAGAATGGAAGATTTTTTGGACACCAAAATATATGACAGTCAGTCGCCTGCTGCCAGGCCGGTCGCCTGCCACATAATGAGCATTAGCATATTGCCTATAGAGTTGCACTCTCTCGCTCAAACTGAAAAGCCAAATGAATGGGGTTTCCCTTCTAAGCAACGCAATTGCAAATGGGGCAACAAAAATAAAAATGTCTAAATGGCAGGCAAGCTGAAAAATATAAGGAAGGCTAACACACAGCACTGTGGGCTGACGTTGATGGCCAGTTCAATTAAATGCCATCAATTTTAATAACACGACGCTCTCCACAGCTAAAAAGAGAGGGCGAAGGTGAGAGAGGGGCAGTGTGGTCTGTTTTGTTACCTTGGGCGCTGTATAGCCAAATGCCTGGCATGGAAATTACAAATGCATCAGTAACAACAACAACAACAACAACCCCAACAGTCTCGCAAGTCTCCAAGTTCCTGGTCATGTGTAGACAGCGTCCCTCTCTCTGTTTATGGCTCTAACGCACTTGAAGCACTTGAGGCTAAAACAAGCGACCGGGCGACGGTCAGTTTGGGTCTGAAAACTGAAGTCTTTTTGCCTCTCTTATGTGGCCCTCGGTCATGTTGTTGTTGCATTGGGGCCTCCAACAAAGCACTTAAGCATGGGTCACTCATGCAACAGCAACAGCAGCACTAACGGCGACAGGCAACCAAAAGAGGGAAGAGCTTTGAAACAAGTGAAAATTGAAAGCAGTAGCCGCAAAGCAAGAAAATCATAATAAAAGCAATATAAAGTTGTACATACAACCAAAGCATGTGTTGAATGCAAAATAAACTCAACATATTTTCAAATTTATTTTACGTAAATAAAATCACGAGAAAAGGTTGTAGAATTTAATTTTACTAAGATATTTTTGAATATAAAATGTATGTCTGTTTCCGACTCACTCAAAAATCGCCATTAAAAACAACATTAATGTAAAGTCCGATCAAGCAATAAGCCACATTTATGTATCTAAAGATAAACAATATTATGTTTTCTAATTCAAATGCCAAAAGCGCAGGAACATTTAGTTATAACAAGGTAAATGGGCCATAAAAATTCAGAAATCATCGTAAAAAAATACCCATAAAATTCATTGCATTCGGACACAACCGACTGCGCAATCATTTAATACCAGATATGGAAATGGAACACAATATTTACAAAGTTTCAATTCTGTGGGTCTAAGGGTGTCGTAGATGATGCATGAAACTCTTTAACTTCGATGTTTGAGTAAAGAAAAACAATCAAAACATATGCTAAAATGTCATAATATTTAGTCAATTTTAGCATTCTATAGGACAAGGCCTTGAATGCAGGAGAAGAAAAATGTTAAAAATGGCAACAAAAGAAAATGCAGTAAAATGATTAAATAAAATACATAAAAAAGAAAAAAACATTCTTAACTTTATATCAAACTTGGAATATATTCTGAACTGGACTAAAGTTGTTTTCCTTTTTTAAATAATGGTTTTGTTTTATTACACATGTTATAGCAACTGAATAAATCTGCATGCTAAGCAGAATGTCGTTTGAGCACTTTATAAAAGGCAATGTTAACAAAAAAAAAAAAAATTTCTATGATTCTATTAAGAAAATGTTTAATATAAGCTATGATTCTACTATTTGATCGTAACTCAAGCTGTCTGCTCAATATTCATTATTCAATCGGAACTAGAAACACAATTTTGTGAGAAACAAATCGAGAGTCCGAGAGTTGAAGTCAAAGTCGAAGTCAAGTGTTGCTGCTCGTGCAAAACTTTCATATGAACCCTTAACAAAAAGAGAGAAAAATAAAAAGAAAATAAGTTAGCTGACAGAGAAAAAGCGGGAGAGGAAATTGGCAGCCGTCAGGCAGCTGCTTGTTTCAGTTGCCTGTTTTAAGGCAGCTGCTGCTGTTGCTGTTGCTATTCTGTTTCTGTTGCTGCTGTCGCGGGCGCCAAAATCGACACACTTGTTCCTCTGCTGAGTAGAGGCTAGGGTAGAAGGGTAGAGCGGGTGGACGAGACTGTCTGTGGCAATCGGCGTCGCTCAAGTACAGGTTAAATGGATCACGACTGCACGGATTTGATGTCCGTCTGTCGCCATCACTATGTATGTATGTATGTATGTATGTCTGTGTTAGTCTGGGTTGCCCATAAAATACGCGACATGCAAACGTTTTTGATGCAGTTCGGTAAAATTAGGAAATTGTGTACAACTGTTACCTGACAAGCCAAAGTGTTCCAGTCAGTTGCAGTTACAGTTGCAGTTAGAGTTGAAGTTGGAGTTGGAGTTTGGAGTTTGGAGTTTCGAGTATTTGGTTAAGCTGATTTTTATGCCAATATATATTGCTGGCGAATAGATTTAACGAGTCTCATTAAGCTTAAAACTCAACAGTCTTTGGCCATTTTGTTTAACTGACTTTCAATTGCCTCTTTCAATTGCAGCGAGCACATCGCACGCCAGCAGCAACAACAGCAGCAGCAGCAACAACAGCAACAGCAGTAAAAACGCCACCAAAGCAACCGCCTGCGGCAAGGCTTATAGCAGCATCGGCGGCAGCAGCAGCAGCTACAACAACTACAGCAATGGCAAACAGGCAAGTTGTTCATCGTCCGTTGCTGGCTATGCAACTGCATCCACGTTGGGCGCCTTTGGACGACAGCAGCAGCAGCAGCAACACCAACAACAACAGCAACAACTATACGCTTCTGGCGTTTCCAAGCTGCCATTCTCACCATTCTTTGCCGCATCACCATTCTTTTTTACGTATCGACGGATCAGCAAACAGGAGGATAACAACAATAGTTGCAGCTACAACAATGGCACCAACAGCAGCAACAGTAACACCAGCAACAGCAACAGCATTAGCGCCAGCAACAGCAACAGTGCCAGCAACAGCAGCAACGCTCTCATGAAGGACTACGATCGCAAGTTCAGTTTGTTGAGTCTCTTCAAGAATCCCTACAAGTTCACCGATGCACAAACGCCACGAAAGTGCTCCACGACGAGCGGCAGCAGTGGGAGCAAAGCAGCAACTGTTGCTGCAACAGCTGGAGGTGTTTGTGCTCCGAGCTGGAAGAGTTATGCTGGTGCGGGCTCACCGCATGCTGCACTCAATCCTGCCTTTGGCGGCATGGCACTGGGTGGTGGTGCTGGTGGTGCGCGCAAGGACAACAGCAGCTTTAGTGGCATCAATTTTGGTGGCAGTGGTGCAGCGGGCAGCGGTTCAGCATTCAGTCGCGATGCTGCATCCAATGGCGGCAGTGGTGGCGGCTACAATGATCTCTCCAAGAACCGCAAGGTACACAAATGCGATACCGAGGGCTGCGACAAGGTTTACACAAAAAGTTCTCATCTCAAGGCTCACAAACGCACACACACAGGTAAGTTTGTGTTGTGGTAATTTCATTCTTCGATCTTTTGTTTTCACTGTTTATATAATAACAAAACTGTTCCATTCCACTGTTTCACTTACGCCATAATTCTACATCACAAAATTTCTCTCTAACGAAGTTTATTCTTCTTCCCTTTCAAATTGGTAATATGGAAGCTTATTCGTGTTTCGTTTCCACTGTTTCACTTGCTCTTGTTTACTTCAATGTACCGCTTCCACTGTTTCACTTACACTTTTGCACTTCCACTGTTCCACTTTCACCATTCCAATTAACAAATTGAATCCCGTCTTTTTCACTTTACAGGTGAGAAGCCATATGTGTGCACCTGGGAGGGCTGCATCTGGCGCTTCGCTCGCTCCGATGAGCTCACACGTCACTATAGGAAACACACGGGTGTCAAGCCCTTTCGCTGTCAACTGTGCACTCGAAGTTTCAGTCGATCCGACCATCTGTCGCTGCATATGCGACGCCACTGAGCCACACACAGGCCATATCGAAACCTATATAAATATTTATATACTCATTACAGCCACGCGACGCCCATGACCACGCCACGCCCTTTTCAACATTCAACACATAGTATACATATAGAAAAATGCCCGAATGAGGCCGGTTTATGTTTTTCAAGTTTGTAATCTTCTTAACTTAATTTATAAAACTTTTGTTTCGTGCATCATTTTCGAACAGTTTTAATGTCGTAACGCTTAAGTAGCTCAATTTAGAATTGTAAGCGGGCTCAAAGCCCAGACTAGCGCTAAGACTTTAGATTTTTAAATGGAAACGCAAAAGAATTTGTAAAATTTGTATAGCATCTAAGCAGACGTTGCCTTAAAGAAGCCAAGTTAACATAACAAAAATACGATACTACGAGTATCAAAATGACAATTAACTACAGTATGAACAAGATAAGACAAACAAAAAATACTTTGATATTGATATACATATATTTATTGGTTACCTATAAATTTGTATTGGTGCTAGCAACTTGTGTGTAAATAAACTAAAAGCGATACGTTTTACATATCAATTAAACATTAGCCAGTAATACGACAAAAAAAAGTTTAACTATTTTTAGCGCAAATTTTTATATTGGATGTTAAGTAGAAAATTTTATACAAAACAAAAAACAGAAGACAAATCAAACACAAGAGGCAGCTGTAGCCAAGCAATATTTATATATAAAACAAAAGACAATAATAAATACATATACACATATATACATAGTATATACATATACAATTATATATATAAATATAATAAATTCTCATATAATATATATACTTTTATAAACATTTGTATCATACTTACATGTATGGCAGTTGTGTTGCAGCGCCGCACTCGGATTTTCTAAAAAAAAAAGAAAAAAAACAATTAAAACATTTCAATTTATTACATTTATTAACTAAGTTGGCTTTGCGGTAATACAAGTTTTTATAACGCCTTCTTTTTAGCTTCTCGTCTTAATGGAAACCAATTAAATAATTTGATTTATGCATTGCAAGCTGCTTATTTTATTGTAGTATTATAAATATTTAATTGTGAACTAGTTAAATTCTTGACTACGATTTTTGGTATAATAAAACGATTTAATAGCTTAACATCTTGCTCAACTTTTTATCTACAAAAAAACCATAGATCAGAATCGATAAATTCTGAACATGCAACGAGTGCAACACCAAGCAGAAGAGCCCACAACTGCCACATACTAGATTTAAGCATATCACACAGCAAAAACGCACTGCAAACATTGAAAGAGAAAAAAAAAAAAAATAAAAGAAACAACAAAGTGTATTATTTTTTTGTATGCCAATACCTTATACATACATGCCAACAATACCATAATAATATTATTTTTTTGCTGAAATAAAAATAAAGGAGAAAAAAAAATCATTTTGTACACATGCTGAGAGACTAACAAACATATTTATTCGTAGCTTGGTAGCTTGATACAACAATAACAAGAAAACGGTCAGCTCATTAAGCCAGATAACTGGAGGCTGGTGGCTGGTAGCTGGAGGCTGGTTGGGGCCCACAGCAAAATCCGTTGTGGATTTTTCATTTAAATGAAAAATCAATTGAGCTCACAATGGCTTTGGCGTTTCTTTCACTAACCACAAGCGAGTCCCGAGCTAAGCCAAAGATGTGTGGCAAGTTGTCAACAGCCAAAGCCACAATGCGGCCTTTGTGTTTGACTCTGTTGTTGTTGTTCTTGCGTGCGCAACAGTCCGCATTGGGGTCCAGCAAGAGCAGCAGCAGCACTCTGTGGCACGCACCCGCCAATTGTCCAGGGGAGCATTGTCGTCGTTTGTCGTCGATTTTGTGCGCACGTTGTTTGCAATAATAAAGATGACAAATTTCTCGTCATTTGTAATTTCAATGCGAAAGCCATGGCTTGCTTTATTTATTTATTTTTTTTGCTTCTCTTCTACAACTGGCCAACTGGTTAGAGCAATCAGCTGCTAACTCCACTCGATCTATCGTTAGTCTTATCGTAACTTGCTTTTTTTTTTTTTGTTTGACACCTGCAGCAGGAAATCAGTGCATGAATAACGTTTTGGTGATTAAGTTAATTATGTGAAATATTACGCATACGCAGCGAGGCAAATTTATTGGTTAATTAATAATAAAAACCAAATACCACAGCCGACAGACAGAAGCTAAAGCCTAAGCTAAAAATGAGCTGCCTGCCGCCAAGTTGAGATGATCACCGCTTTTAGCATAAAGGTTAAACATATATAACATACCGGTTTTTTGGTTTAATTAATATATACTACTCCCATGTCTATGTCGATATAAAAGTAGTATGTCTTAACTTTATATGTATGTAAATGTCTATGTTAACATGTAGTATATGTGTGTCAGGTCATATTTTTTTTGAGGGGCTGCGACGCTGGCGCCAGGTTTAATGACCCGCAGAATGCAAATGAGTAAAAGTAAACAATCCAACATCAAAACAAACTCAAGACACTCAGTGCAATAATAATGTAGACAAGGGCGCTCAAGCTTATTTAAAATAAAATATTTAAATGCCTGCCATTTCTTAAAAGTTCAAAGCAAAAAAGGTAAGCAATGTGTTGTGGAACTGTTAACGTTATTATTCTTAGACCTTGTGCTATAAAAATTATAGAAATAATGGCGAAATTAAATGGCAGTTGTTAAAACCATCTAATTAACATTAAAATAGATTGTTACGATAAAGCTTAGGCACAATAATAAAAAAAAAACAAATCTTCATAAAAACTTTGCAAAATCCATAAAGTTTCTATTTATATGGCAATTAACAGACTTAAGATTGAAAAGGAAGCTGAACTAAATATTTTAGAAGCCCTGCGGCAAGAAACGTATAGCCTTGATATGCATTAAACACACACACACACACACTCAGAGACAAAACATGTCGAGCTCATTAAAAGCCAATAAAAAGCAATGCTGGCTATGCATCAACAAACGTTGTCCATCAAATGTTGCCTGCCACTTGGAATATCTCTTGGATCTCTCAAAGGCAATTGAATGCGAATTTGGATTTGGGGATCGATGCTGTCCATCAGCCGAAAAGCAGAAAAAAAATACCGCTCCAATAACCAAATCGCACGCGGCAGGTGGGCACCAAGAGTAGAAGGGGAAAACAGGCAGAGGGAAAAGGCGAACAGGCGAACAGGCCAGCAGCAGCAGCAGCCAGTTGGCCATTTTTTAATTTATTGTTATGCCTTTTTGCTGCTGCTTTGGCTGCTTTGGCTACTTTGGCTGCTGCTGGTTCGGCAGGTCATGTGCAATTTATGAAACTGTGCGGCTTTTGGCGGCCTGATTTTTGAGAGACACATTTGGACGACTGTCGCAACACGGCGGCAAACTATTAACTGTCTCTTTCTCTCTCTCGCTCTCGCTCTCTCTTCGTATGTTTGTTGCTTCTGTCTGTTTGATTTGTGATCGATTGTGTGTCGTTAGTTTGCGACATGGGGCATGAAATCTTTGACACCTAACGGTAACTGGCAACCCGGCTAACCCGGCCACAATTGCGCCCCCGTCGCATCGAGCTGCTTAGCTTCTGCATTAAATTGGAACAGACGAGATAGACTTTGTCAGCGCGCGTCGCCAAAGTGTTGGCAGTTTTGCCATTTATTTTACAGGTGAGTGAGCATAATGGACAGTTGCAGTTGCCGTTGATGTTGCCGTTGCTGTTGCTGTTGCCAATGTGGGCCTTGTGGCAACATGCTGTGCGCATTGGCTCAATTAAAAGAGAAAGAGAGAGAGAGAGAGACAAAGAAGTTGGCTGCCTCATTTGACAATTGCCAATTGCCTAATAGAGGCAAAATGTCCAATACACAAAACGTTGCCTGGCAATCTCTTATTGTTGTCGTTGTTGTTGTTGTTGCGTTTGCTTATAGTAATTTTGTTTAAGCAAAAATGCTTAAATTAAAATTCCCATCACACCACAAAAACCCATAAATCATCTTTTATCTAAGCGAGTCTATCGCGCTCGCGCCAACATTCAACTTGGAGCGAGGAAAAAGTCTCATCTCTCTCTATGTGTGGGGAAAATGATGCTTCTTCTGCTGTTGCTGTTGCTGTTGCTGTTGCTGCAACGCTGCCTGCTGTCTGTCGTTTTTTTTGCCAAGACGTAGACGGGGGCATCTTGGGAACCAATGGGGACGACTGAACCTGCTTCGTTCGCCTTAATGAGAATTTAATATTTTTCAATAAAAATTTGTAAAAGGCGCTTTTTGCCTGTTTGTTGGCAATGTTGTTATTGTTGTTGTTGCAAGTGTATAGATGTGGTCAACATCTCTCTGCCACTCTAATATGTTTGTGCTTGTGCCTGTGCTTTGTGGCTATTAACGCACTTATGTTTGGGGCTTGGTTTGCTTTGACTTGGCTTGGTTTGGTTTGGGTCGTGTTTGCGGTTGGGGATATTCTTGATTTGGTTACGTGCCGTCGTGGCGTCGGCATCAAAAAGGATTAATTGATATCGGTCAAGGCGCTATTTTGTGAAAGCCGGCTTAATGTCGCTGAGTATGAGCATCGAATGTTAGTTTTAGTATGATATGCTCTTTGGAGTTCTTGTTTGCAATTTAGATAGAACTTATTCGAATAAAATTCGCAATTTGATCCGAGCTTTAAATACAAATGAAGACGGTACTAATATAATGTTTGTCATGGCTGCATTTGCGTTTAACTAATTGATCTTTGCGAAAGATTACGTTCAAATCGAGATAAAACTATTATTATTCACCGCAGAATTATGGTTTCGATTTACAGTGTTTATCGGCAGAAAATTATCGATTTTTATCGACATTTCAAATGATCAACCTTACTAACACTATACTGAAAAATATAGTGTTACGAGAGAGAAGCAATTTGTTTGGCACCTCTTTTTTTCCACTCTCTCTTTCTCTCTCTGCAATCGTCTTTCACTCAGTCTTCCTTTGCCTACATTAACTCTCCTTCCTAATCAATCGCTATATTTCTATCTATTCATCGTTCATTCTTTCGTTCTCTCTCACTCTCTCTCTCTCTCTCTCTCTCTCTCTCTCTCACTCTCTCTCTCTTTCTCGATCTCTCTATCAATCTCTCTCTCTCTCTCTCTATCTTTCTCTCTCACTCTCTTTCTCTCTCTCTGTCTCACTCCCTTTCTCTCCTTCACCTGTCTCGTTTTCTCTATATCTCGCTTTCCCTTTCCTTCTTCCTCTATTTACGAACAACTTCACCTAAGGATTTGAGATTCAATTAAAAATAATATTGCCCCCTTTCAATGATTGTTTATTAACCAACACAATGTCACTGTATTTGTTGTTGTTGTTGTCAATGCTGATTTATCATGTGGCCTGTTGCGTTTTGTTGTTTTGTTGTTAATTGATAGTTGCTTGTTGGCCCTGCCCCTGACAAAACAAAAGCCAACGCTTGCATACCAAATTGGCAGAAGTTCAAGCACAAGAAAATAATAGAATCGAATCGAATCAAATTGAATCGAATCGAAAAGAGGAGCACGTCAGGTAAAAACCGGGAGTTCAGCCAGAGACACATGGACATTGGCGTTTTGGAGCCAAGTGTCGCCAAGTGTCGAGTCTTCGTCTTCGTCTTTGTCTTTAGAGTTCTTTGGAGTTAGTTCTTTGGGCTCGTCTGTATTGGTGTTGTTGTTGTTGTCGTCGCTGGCGGCGCGTGCAGACGGCTGAGCCTGTTTTAATATGCCAACAATGACAATCAAATGTCACCTCTGGTGCGCCATGTCTAGACGCACCATCACCACCAACAACAACAACAACAGCAACTGCAACAGTTGCAGCTAAAAGAAATTGCATGCAAGTGCTGATTGCAACAATAACAACAACAACAAGTTGTGGCACAAACTCAGCAAACATATAAATATGTCATTTGGCTCATTATAAAGATAGCAAACAGCGCTGACCAGAACTGGGAGATTGCTGCTGCTGCTGCTGCAACAGTTGCTGTTGTAGCAGCAGCAGCAGCAGCGGCAGCAGCAGCGACGGCGTCACATTTAAACGTTTAATGATAATTTATGAATGTTGTTGTTTTTTATTGCAACAACAATGCCGTAAACCAATAAATCTTAAGGATCACATAAATCTTGACGCTAACTGCGCTGTCGCCGTTGCTGTTGCTGATGTTGTTGTTGTTACAAGCTGCAACGTTGCTAACAATAATTTGGCATTTGGGGTTCTTCTGTTTTGGGCCAACTTCAGCTTCAACTCTTCTGGGGCACACACTTGATCAAACGGCGGGAGTTGTTGCACCGTTGCACTGTTGCACTATTGACAGCTGTGGAAAACCTTGATGCCGCCTGGCTGCAAGTGATGGCTTTGGCTGACTCCTGTGGCGTACCCCGGCAGCCTGCCACATTGCTGAATGTGTTAATAGGCCAGCCTATTGGCCATTTAGGCCGGCGCTTTTAGAAAGGCCCACAACACATAGGCTAATTTTTTTTTTTTTGTAATTTATATTTGTTGTTGTTGTTAATTTAATTTTTGCTTTTCATGGTTCGTTAACATATTTTGCTTATAAGGATTTCCCGCTGCTGAGCAAAAAGAAATCACTAGCTGATCAGTGGAAACATGCCGCCGCCGCCGCCGCCAGTTTGCACAGGCGGCTTCATTGTTGCAGGTGCATGTTGCCGCAACAATGCCATAAATTGTGACATTGGCTGCCTTTTTTTTTATATCTGCCCCTCTGCAACAGTTGCTGCTGCACTACAAAAAAGAATTAGCCAAGGCAGCAGCAGCAGCAGCAGCAAAAAATAAATAAAAAGTGGGGAGCAAAAAAAAAAACACAGAAACACAAACTTAGAACGAGTTTTGGCATTTACGACTCACTCACAGTGCGGGTTCTGTGTTCGATGCTTGGCTGCTGCTGCTGCTGATCTCATGATGCAGTGCACCGAGCCAGCCATCAGTTTCAGAGGCTAAGCGGCTAAGCGATCAGGCCGAAGCCTTTTTTTCTCTCTCTCATTCGATATATGTATTTTGTTTAAGTTGCCGCATTATGTTGTTGCTTAATTGGTTATAAATTAATTAAACGTCGATTAATAATCCGGCTTCTTGTCAGTTAAACGCCGCCGACGCCGTTCTGCTGCCAGTGGGAACAAGAACAGCAGCAATAGCAAAGACTAACAACAACAACAACAGCAACAGCAAACTGGCCAAGAGGCTGGCTAGTTGGCTTACTGGCTGGTTGCGAGCCACGTGATGAGTTGGCAATAATGAACTTGTTGTTGTCGCTGTTTGTAGCTGCTGCTTGTTGTTGTTGCTGCTGCTGCTACTGATTGTTGCTCTTAGCTTGAACTTTTCCCTACAAGCAATAGCAGCAGCAATAACAACAACAGCAACCAAACAGAACACACAGCAAACTTGATGCTAGCCAGAGCTTTTATGGGCTGACTTTGCCATATCAATGACCATTTGGGCGTTTAGGGTTAGCAGCAACTGTCAGTTGCTTGTCAATGTTGTTGTTGTTGTTGTTGTTGCTGATGTTGTTGCTGATGTTGTTGTGCTTTGTGGCTATATATGATGTGAATGAAAAAAGACAAGTATAGCTCATTGCATTAAAGTTAAATTGAAAACTATTAGCTAAAAGCTTGAAAATGAAAGTAACCTTTAAATAGTTTTTAATACTATTTAGATTAAATGTTATTGTAAAATAATATTAACTGATTTCATCACCAGTAATCTTTTTATAAACTACAAAAATCTAAGGAATCCCTCCACAACTTCAAGAGTTACAAAAGGATATTCAGTTAAATGAGCTGCAAGAGAAGTTAGCACAACTGCAGCAATCGAAACACAAAACTAAAGTAAAGAGTTCATTGAGAAGAGAGATTCGGGATCAATGTAGAAACATGAAGCCGAATCCCAGTGCAATCAACGAAACGGCAGGACCAGCTGAAGAAGCTAGAATGGAAAACTCAAGACACTCAGCATCAGAAATCCATCAGAGCTACCCTTTAAGAAGCCTCGACTCAAATGGTAAAACTGCCTTGAATCAGACCCTTTCAGGTTGCATGTTATAGCCGAATTGTAGGACCTGGTTGGATGGTTGCGCAACGCCGCTTGAACGGAGCTGTGGCTTTCATCGCAACTGGAAGGAGTAAAGGTCAGGTTTTGGTGATATGCAGAAAGAGTTTTTTATTGGATTGGAGAAGCTTCAGCGTTTAACAAAATTTCAAGCACATCAACTTTATATACAAATGTAGGATGTTCATAATGTGACGAAATTTGCTCGCTATGATAACTTTCGCATTGGTGGCGAGGATACCGAATACAAACTCTCACTGGGCGATTATAGCAATGCCGATTGATGCAATACGCATTGATGAGGGCATGAAATATACAACTTAAGATCGGGACAATGATGGAATGTTGGATAGAAATTGTGCACAATTTGCAAATGTTGCAAGGTGGCACAAAAGTTGCTCCTGGAGGTAGAATATGTCCATCTTTTGGAAGCAACCTAAATGGTGGTTATTTCAATGCAAAGGATGAAGAACTCATTTGGTGGAGATTTTCTTATACGCCTGCAACTTTTGAGCGTTTCAGGACAGTTGTTATGCTTTTAACACCCAAAGACTTGAGTTAATTTGTTACTCTTTATATTGTTATTGTTATTTACACGGACTTTTAATAATAGTAACAAGCCATGGCAAAATTGCTGTTAAGATGATACGCATATTAGTTTGGGAAAGTAGACAGCAGTCAATATTTCAAGTTATTTTTTTTGTAGATATTTTCTTATTATTATTATTATGTGTAACAGCTGATGCTGCTGCTGTTGATGCGATGTTGGGGCAAGTGCTCTTTAATCTGACAGTTATTTGATTTTATTGTTGCTGTTGCGTGCAAGCGGGATAGCCATAGAGTGTGTGCTAGAGTGAGACACAAATATAAAAGCTGTAGTTTATTTCAACACTTTGGGCCGCATTTCCACTCGAGGCGACAACCAAGTGATGCCTTTTGTTGATCGAGTGCTTGCACTCCACGCACTTCACGCACTTCAACCAACAACACACACACACACACACACACAACAGAATATACAACAGCAACAACAACAAATAAACTGCTACATATTCCACGCTACTTTAGAGCGCACGAATCGAACAAACTACAAAAAAATATATGTAGAAGAGCTCATAATAAAAGTATATTTATTTTGTTTGTGTTGTAGTTTTGGGCAGTGGCGATTAAATCACGGGGCCCGGCCCCAATTCCAAACAAGGCCAAAACGCACACACACACATATACATAAGCAGAAGATGGCAACAGCTGCTGTTGGCCCGATTTGCTGTGTAGGCAGCAGCCGCCTCAAAGTATTTAGAGTGTAGAGAGTGTGTGTGTGGAGCAATGTTCAAGTGATTGTTAACCCATAGACGGGTCGCATAATGAACCTACAAATCGCACTTTCTCACGTTTCCCATCGCTGCCGACGCCAATTCGCAGCCAGAGCGCCTGCGTTTAGGCAACGTTGCCCAAGACAAGTGCCAAAAATCGCCATGCTACACTCGAAGGAAAGTATGTGATGAAGCTTAAAAAACAAATCACATTGAAAAGCGGAAGGATTTAGAATAAAATTATTATTTCTTTGAAAAAATATATTTAACAAACCATTAAAAATAGTAAAATTTCAAATATAAGTTCATATTTATATATCAAAGTGTACTAAACACACACACACGCACACACATGCATGAGGACACACATACGTAAATTAAAGTAAAGGCTGTAAAACGTCAAAATATACGAGCGCACAGCGATTTAAACTGTCAACGCGGCCGTAAACATTGCAAGGCGAGCGATTCGGAGTCGGAGTCCAAAACTGGAACTCACAACTTGACCAAAGTGCCTCGACTGCCAGTTAGCCAAGTTTACCTTACTAGCTAACTGCCTGAATGCCTCACTTGCTGAATGCCTGACTACCTCATGCTACTTGCCACACAACAAAAAATTTGCTTATGAGCAGCGTAAACTGTTGATGCTGATGTTGCCAGTGTTGCCAGTGTTGTTTGCTGCTGCAGCTGCCGTTGATGCTAATGCGGCTCGTAAATCCTGGCCAAGCTTACCGACTTGGCCAGCTAGCCAACCGCATGGTGCGCTTCGTGTTTGTTGTTTGTAATTGTATTTGTTGCTGTTGTTTTTTCGGTTTTCTTGCCTTTGCACGGCAACGCCTGATGAATGTTGTGATGTGGAGCAGCTGAGGCTGGCCGTTTGTTAGATTTACGCGAGACAATTAACGTTCTAATCATTGCAATTTGTAAGCCACACTTTTACCGATAATCAGCAAATACAAGTCTATTTAAAATGGAAAAGCAAAGAGCTTCTTAAAACTCAATGATTTTTGGTTTTTTGGTGCTTTAATTTAATTACTTAAGCAATTTATTTATAGACAATTCTTCTAGTATGTATTAACCGAAGCAAAACTTACCACAAAAAATCGCTTTGACATAAATTTTTTACTGCAATCAGTTTGTGTTTGTTAAATATCAAGTATTTTCTAATTGTGTAAATATAAATATTAATAAATCCATAACTTAACCACCTTAAGCGGATAATCTAAAGCGATTTCAATCGCATCACATCAAAATCTACTTAGCTAAGTCACCAACCATACAAACAAACACGCACATTTCGCTGCCATAAAAGTTTAGCTTGGACAAACTACCACTTCGCAGGGCTGCCATAAAAAAGCTTAAGCGCATGAGTTCCCTTGCAGTCTTTTAAGCGCACTCTTTAACTCCAAGCCCCAATCCAACACTTTTTTCATGTTTTTTATTAAGGTGGGGTAAGCCAGGAACTCCTTTGTGTCCTTGGTTGCTATTCATTCAGCCCATTTAATAAGTTAGCTGTAACACCAATCCAACACTCAAAAAAACAAAGTTGTTGTTTTTAATAATTCTAAGAAATTAATTTTTTTTTCCTTTGTAGCATTATTGCTTAATGAATAAGACTAAACTAAGCGTAAATGCATGGTTGAAAATGTGAAGCTACGAATGGAATTTCTTTATAGTCAACCAGGGACAATGGTCCTTATGGCATTTCCCTCATTCCTCCTCCTTTAACTAAGCACAGCACTGCATGTGTGTGTGTGTGTGTGGGAGTATGTGTGCTAAACTTTAAATTGTCCAATGTTACGTGCTTGGCATGCGGAGTTCATAAATCCAAGCGCTAAATGTAAACATCAACAGTTGAGAACAGAAGAACTTCCAATTCGACGGCCAGCCAGCAAGCTAGCCCATGCAAACAACAACAACAAAAACAACAATAATAATAAGTAAAACTTGCAAAGTTCAAACGCAAACTAATGCAGCAGTAGCAGCACCAGCACCATCGCATCGGCAGCAGAACAAAAGGGAGCCAAAGTCACAGTTGTTTCCTTTCCCTTCTTTCGTTTCTGTTCAGCCTTGCATGCCAAACTTGCCAGCCACTTTCACCGTTTTGTGAAAGCTTCCATTGTTGTTCTTGGCACGCTTAATGCGCGATATTTGCTATGCGTATGTATGTGTGTGTGTGTGTGCAATGCTTGTTGTTGTTGTGATAAAAGTAAACGCATATAAAATAAACTTCATTTTGTTCTCAATGGCAATGGCTTTAAGCTCTCTTTCTCTGCCTGCCTTGCTCACGCATGTGTCCAGCGGTAATGACCCCACACACACACGTACACAAAAGCACACACACAACCATATAAACATTGCATATGCAGGCCCACGCAAGGCCTGACCTTCTGGCCATATAGAACATGTGAACTGGATAAGAAAAATAAGAACAGAACGTTTGTTGCTGCACCCGTTGTAGCCCTGGCGTTTATGTGACGCTTAAAGTTCACCTGCCAGGTGATAACGACGCATAAACTAGAGCAAGATACATATATACGAACAAAAACACACACACACACACACATAAATGAAATGTTTGACTGTGTTAAGATTCCTAGAATGCTTATGTTGAATATAAAATGTGGAATTATATTTCAAATGCACTTAAATAAAGTGAAACTAGAAAATGTGAATTTTTTGTATGTATAAAAGTTAAGAATTTATAAAATGGCAATTTTATTAAAAGGAACCCTTAATATTTTTTTAGCTGTCGATTGTCTTAATATTTGTTCTCTTTGGAAAGTACTTTGTTCGTAATTGATATGCCAATTAATTATTCAATAACATTTTTCAAAACTATTAACAAAGAAAACAAACTTAAGCATAAAGTTTTTACAAGATTACAAAACTATTCCCACTTCAAATCAATAAATTGTAGCTATCTAATCGATCTTAAGTGACTTTCTTATCGGACTAAGTTTTTGCTGTCTGACTTTCAGCAATTTATGAATGGTTAACATTACAAGTATATTGCTATTAAAATAATTGAAGTATGTACATAAATTGTTATATATGACAGATAATATGGGTACTTTTTCGACATTGAAGTCGTTTCTTAACCTTTGCGAAAGTTAAAAAATTACGCCAACAAATTGACGTCATATAAACAAGTATTTAGATAAGTTTTGTGAATTGATATTATTTAAATTAATCTTTTGTCAATGCGATAATATCATTAATATTTATGAGCTAAGCTAAGGCAGATTATTTTATTAACTTTCAAAGCTTTCAATCTCAAACTTGACTATCGAATTGTATAATGGTTTTTTGTTATACAAAAAAATGAAAACAAAAAATGTTTATGCAATGTAATTTACATGCAATTTATATTTATAGATATTTAATTTGTTGCTGTCAAATAAATATTGCTTTTAGGCCTCTATTAAATGTTCATCAGACAGCAAATGTAATCAAATAGTATTTGGGCGCGATAGTTATCAGCAACAAAGAATAAAACATCCAAAAGGACAACTGCAAGTCACCGTTTTATGCATTATTCAATATCGATTTGATTTGATTTGATTATATATTTCCCTATAATTGAACTTGAAAAGGAGACACCTTAAACCGTGCCTTGACAATCGTTTATTGGCCATGAACCGTGAACCATGAACCAATCCAATAATGTTAATATGTAAACACATGGGGAAAAAAAAGAAATCATTGCCTAATTTGGTTATTATTTACAACAAATAAACAAACATTGCGACAAATTGGCACACAACAAACAAACTTCAACTCAACTAAATACAAACAATTGAAACGAACACTGTAATGATCGACTAACAAATACCCATCTAATCATAAAAGCATATTTATTTATATTTACTGACACATATTCTATCTAAGAATAATTTTATATTATAATTTTCAATTTGAACCCTCCGAACAGTTAAGCTTACCCTCTACTTAAGGTGCCGTTAACATTGGCATAACAAAAACAACAACATGCCGCCAACATTTGACAATCGTCAGTGTGAAAGTGAGATAACAAGAGCGTAACACAAAGAATACAAAAAGGACACACGTGTAAATTTCGACACTTGAATTGAAGTAACGCCACGCCGTTGTCTGCTGATGTTATTTATGTTTATATTGCGCAAATACAAACAACAAATAATTTACAAACCAAAATGAAATCGTTATTGGCAACAATTGTCTAAGGCTTATTGGCTTAATGGCGAGGCCGTTGGCATAAGTAAATCTAATCTTTTGAACAGGAAATTCAAAAGTTATACGGTTTGTTCCAAAGCAGAAATAATCAAGTGTTTAGTGTAAATTAAGTGCAGCAAAAGAAAATAAGGAAATGCAGCTTTCAACACCAAAAGTAGCACAAGCAACACGCAAGAGCGTTAGCAACATGCAAATATACCTGTTGTTTCACACAATCGTCGGCTGGCAACATTTGACATGTTGCCCAGCAACATGCACGACAAGTGTCCGAACAAGTGCTTGTCGCTTGCCATTCGTGCGCCAAAAACCGATTGTGCTACCGGTCGGAGGTGGGTTGGGGTAGCCGTATGTCTAATGCTGCTGCTGGTGCTGGTGCTTGTGCTGTCTGCTGTTCACTGCTGCTGCTATGACGGCTGATGCTTCTTCAGTACGTTTTTGTTACTCGCACGGCGAACGACGCGGCGCGCTTGCGTCCCGACCAAAGCTTTTAGTAAAGTGTTTGATAAAAATCATAATTCGTTTTGCCGATCTTGCCGTCGCGCAGATGTTAACGCGCTCTCTAACTGTTAACGCAATAAAAATCATATTTAACAGCTACTTAAACTTGAACAAACAGCACGCCAAAAAGCTAAAAATACGCATATTGTGAATACGAAAATGTAAGAAACCTGAATTTTTATGCCGGTTGGCAAACACCCGCAGATCGGCGAGAGGCTCGTCCGACTGCATTCTTTCTGTATTTTTGCACACACACACTCTTTCTACATCACGTGCTCTCGGGCCCAGCAATCACATTCAAGGCAAACACAAATCAACAATTTCTACGATCTGTCTCAAAAATAAAACTCGCTCAATTTGTTTTTACATACCTTCGTTCACTTTTTACACTCGTTTTTGTTTGCCTTGTCGTTCTTATGAATTTTACAAGAGGTTTTGTTATTGTTGTTTTTTCTCAATTTGGTATTTCGTTAAGTGTTTTGTTTTCTTCGTTCGTCAATTGACGACGAACAACGACAACAGCTGATCAATGATATTTCAATTGGAATCGCAAAATGTTCAGAACCTTTACGATTCTTGCAACTTGTTGTTGTCATTGTTGTAATTCATGATAGTGCAACTTTAAATGCATTGAAAATGTCATAATTTGCATTTTTACCATTTACCGAATTGATAATTCCTTTGACCCAATGTCATTACCAAAGCGTCATATTCAAAAAAAAAAAAAAAGTTCATAGCCGTCGACTTCCTGTTTGTTTTGTCAATTAAAAAGCCATAAAATCACTGACCTAGTCAACCAAAACATTTTGTAAGCTATGAATTTGCCAAGGCACTGTGAACAACTACTAAGACTGTGCAAATTTGTATATGTTTATGTTTATTATCTACTAAAAGTGCTTTCAAAATGAATTCCATAAACAAAAATACATTGCAGCAATTTCATAAATCATAGCTGCACATCAAAAATCGTATTATTTTACATTTTCTTTTCATTTTTCACTTTGAATTTTTTTATTTTGTATGTTTTTTTCTTGCGTTGTCTTACGCCTACGCAAGATAACACTTCGCTAAATGATACGCTGCATTTGTGGTAGGGCATATCGATTAGGACATTCAGTTTGATAACTCAAAAGATTTTAAAAACTTATTGCGTGTTTAGGAATAACTTTGATTAACTTTTAATTAGGTAATAAATACTTTAAAAGATTTTATATTTTAAAATTAAGTTCAAAATGCCAAGTTTAACAGCCTTGCGTTAAATCTTTTATAGTTGTGAGACGCTTTTATTAGAAATTATTCAAAAACAACAATTACAACATCAACAATTTAACACTATTAACATTTATATAGTTATTGTAGGTTGTTAACAATATTAAAAGCTATGAATCGAATGGGCGTGGGATTTTGCAATGCAAATTATACAAGAAACTATTTTACTATATAGGAAACCGTTTCCCGAAAGGTGGCATGACTAATCATGAGCTTTTAATTACATTTAACGTTTACTACTAATTTATTTGAATAAATTGAACTTATATCGCCAGACAACAATATCCATTTTCATAGCTTTTGAACACGTTTTGACATATTTTATTTTAATTATAGACTGAGAACATTAAATTCCTAATTAATCAAAATGTTTTAATGATCAATTTTCCATTGTTTGATAGCAATCAGTTTTAACGAACTTACTTTTTACAGAGAACCGAACAAATTGATTTAAATAATCAGCATTTTTATCATTTGCTCTGTCCACAAGATGAAATCAAGTGCTCTCTCAGTCTCTCTTTCTGACTCACCCATTCATGCGATGAACACACTAACAAAAATAATGTTGCCAAAATCACGGAATGAAGAACCCAAACAAATAGGTTTGACGCTTTCGGCTTTCGTTTTTCTTAGGCGAATTTTCGTTTCTTATTTCTATTTTATTTTGTTTTCTGTGTATTTTTAGAATTTGGTGTGATTTTGTTTGAGAATTTTGTTTATTTTGTATTTAATTGCGTTTCGAAAGATTTAATTCGGTTGCGATTAAATTATTAAAGCTACTTCGTGAATTTGCACATTAATTTTGTTAATTATTTTACTTAATTGGCAGTACAAGGAGTAAAGAAAAAGTGTTTAGTTTGAATTTTGTTAAGAAGATAAGCATTTTAATGGAAACATTAACATTTTTTAAGAGCACATTTCAATTATATACTTTCCGTTGAGTTATGCCATTTAGCTGTCATAATTTTGAGTATTTTGGATGCAATTGGACCAATTAGTATTTAGCTAACGAGCTGATAGCCTTGGCAGCTTTGTTGCTGTTAAAGCTTGTTTGTGTTCTGACTTACATATTTTCTATAAATGTTTCTTTTGTTTTCTTTTCGGCGTCGCTCACTCTTCAGACACTTTTCTTACGTCAGTTTAAAAGACATTAGCAATTACAAGGTACAAAAAAAAAACACAATATTGTTCAAAGTGTGAACTGGAACTTAAATCAAAGAAAGAAAAAACAAAAAAGCAGACAAAATGCATCGATTCTGTTACAGTTGGAATACGACGACGACGCTGCTGTTGCTGCTGCTGGCGGGTAAGTGTAAACTATATATATATAGACGGACATTTATGAGCCGATTTGGAATCAGAGTTCAAGTGCGAATTGTTAATGTGTGCGAAATCAGTCTGTGAGATGTCAGTTTGCTTTATCTCCGCTCGATCAGCTGTGCGGCGAGTTGAGGTAAGGTGAGAGGCTGTCACTCGGTTTAATTGGCAGCAGCGTGACTTTCTTCCATCAGATTAAGAATGGGAGGAGGTATGGGGAAGTGGGAAGTGAAGTGCAACAACAACATTCCGAAAAACTGGAAAAGTTAAAATTTATGAAATGCCAATTTCACTTACGCCCAACTTTATTACCCCTGACGCACATTTGCAACTTCATGTTGCAGCTGCCAGCCAAATAGATATAGAATAAAAGGGATAGTGTGTATGTGCGCCAAGTCTCAGATTGCCTTTTAGCTTTCAACTGTGGAGCACTCACTTTCCACAACTGTTTGTTTGCCAGTTTGTTTATTTGTCTTCTTCTCCGTCTTCTACTCCAACGCCAACGCCAACTCCAACTACAACACCAACTCCGATGCCATCCTTGCACTTTTTTTTGTTACATTTTTGGTACTCGAATTTCGCAACAAAATGTAGCGTTGCTGATGGCGGTCGTAAGGTCAGAGGAATGCGGCCAGGAGGAGTTCACAAAGTGTGCCGAGCCACTTGAAATGCTGCATTTAACGTCGGAATTTTCGATTGGTGCTGCCAAAAAGGACGAACTGGATAAACTTTGTCAGTAAGTTTTTTTGTATACAAACAAAACACAAAAACAAACAAACGCACATCTTATTTCTTGCAATCGAAACTATAGCATTAACACCATCATCGTTATCATTTTCGTATCATTTTCGTATCGCACGTCTCCTTAGTGAGCTGAGAAAGGGTGTGCGTTGCATTCAAAGCTATACGCGTCGCTGCATGGACCTACAGCAGCGTAACCAATTCAACAAGCTCTACCATGGCACAAATCAATTTATACGAGATCTATGCAACAAGGGTGAATTTCAAGAGGGTAAGTTAACAAGCTCATCGCTTTGACCTGCTCCAAAAGGCTAAGTGATCTTTCGATCTTTGAAGAGTATCTTAAACATGCTCCGTGCTCGGAAATGGCCAAAAAGGATTTTGAAGTTTGCGCCAATCGCTACAAGGAGACGATGGTCTTTCTCAAGCCCAACAAGAACCAGGAGGCGCCCGAGAATGGCACAATAAATGAGAATATTAAGACAATTTGCTGGTAAGTTAAGGCTTATAAGATTACTTATTTCTTATCGCTGTAAAGAAGAAAAAAACTCGTTGATTTAATCAAAAAACCTGTTTGCAGTGAATAATTATGGTTTTGATTGAGTTCGTTCTAGCTGAATAAGCTAGTTAGCCTTGCAACTTAATCGTTTAATGACCTACATTTTTGAGTAAAATGTAGGAAAATTAATTTTGTTATTTTTCTCATGTAAAATAAACCCAAAAAGTTTCAGCAGAAAAACAATTGGTATTATTAAAGTATAAAAATGAAATTTAAATTATTTACAAAAATTATACGAAAAAAAAATGCGTTAATCTTATTAATTAATTGATAACGCTATGAAAATAAATCGCATTTATTATGCCAAAGATGTAAATGACTAAAAAAAAAAAGCATTGCTTTTTGATGTTTACTCTTTTTAACAGTTCAATAAATGAGCTGGTGGATTGTTCGGAAAATGCAGCGCGAAAGATTTGCGGCAATGAAGCGGCCAAGTTTACACGAGAGTTGGTCGATAAATATGCAAACAGCTTGACAAAGGCAAGTGAAGATTAGATAGTAAACCAATAAGAAATAAATTCCGCTTGTCTAAACTTTTAAATATAATTTTATTGTCTTTCTTTTTGCAGATATATTGTGAGGACTTTACACGACATCCACATATATGTCGCGATGGTGATGGCGATGGTGCCAGCTCCTTGAAAAAGAATAGCTTGGGCATACTTCTATCGGTGTTAGTGCTGCTTCTGATCAGATAGATGGAAATGTGTTGTTAACTAACCAAAAACACAAAGTTAAGTTTATTATTGAAGTACATTGCATTCAAGTTAGCACACAAACCAACACACTTATACGAAATAACACAATAGTTAAGGTTTCTAAAACAAAACAAAAAAAAGTGGAACTACTTCAGCTCCCCCTCCCATCACCCTTATCAAAAAAATACCAAAAAAAAAGAATGAAAAGAATTTCGTCAATTTTCTTAGGCATGTTATTTGTTGCATACATTATGCGGGCTTTGGTTTTAGAATTGGCAACTTGAGAGATGAGTGTGGCCTACATATATGTAAATGTTAAGCGTGTTAAGTACTGTCAATATATATAACAATATATACATACATATATGTAACTGTATAGTTGCATTAGGTTAAGTGCAAGTGAAAAAAGGTTTAGATAGGTTTTTAGTTTAGTGTCTATTGAGTATGTTGAATGGTTCTTAACTAAAATGTTTTTTCGCAGTTGGCACTAAATTCAAAAACAAACACAAAAATCGGTGTAACAATATGTTAATGAGTTGATCGCAGATTCTTGAAGGGCAAAAGTTGTCACTAAAAATAAGTATATATACTTTTAGACTTAAATGATTCAATTTGTTTTGACGTTAGCTAAAATTTACAGCAACTGGATTATGGTTATTACACACATTCACAGACTTATAAGCAATTAGAAAAATATATACAAGTGAAAAAAAACACACACAACATATCGGCAAAATGAATTAAAGTGCATTTTATAATGAATTTTATAGTTATATCGAAAGAAAAACAAAACACGAAAAGAAGTGAATACTTTATTTAAACTACGTACATTATGTAAAACTATTTATTCGAACTTTATAATAAAGTTGAGCACTTATTTAAAAACACCAAAATGTAAATATGATAAACAAAAAACAACTATATTTAAGTTAAATATATAAAATTAAATGGAAATTAAAGGGAGAAATAAAGGCAAAAAAAAAAGTTATTAAATCAATATACAATAATGGCATACAAATAGTGCGGCAAGCATTACAAAAAAAAACATTAGTTTAATTTAAAAACTGTGAATATATTATGATTAAAGAGCCACCTTTATTTTAAGTAAAAACTATACACACTCACACACACACACATGCAAAAACAAAAAAGTGAAAACAATAAAATGAAAATAAATTAACAAAAAACCAAGAAAAAATGCACAAAAGCCATGCCAAAATGCTTTTTACTGCAACATGTTTGGCCAAAACGAAAAAAAAATAAGGGTAAGGGTTAGGAAGTGTGTCAGTGGTAAGAGGGTGAGCGGGCTGAAGCGCTCGATCCAAGGCATGCGCGACCGAGAAGTATGCAACGCTTCTGCAGCAGCTGCACAGAAATTCGCGTATGGCGCCCAGAAGTATGCTGCGCAAATATGCGAACATAAGCCGAGAAGGGGTAGCCCCAGCTGGACCAAAACCAAAATAATTTATGTTTATGCGGTGCCTTCATTAAAGACCAGAGGCGTCGACAGCAGCCACTGCCACTGCCACTGCCGCAGCGGCTGCAACAGCGACACTAAAGCGTCGCTTGAGTTGTCACCAAGTAGCTAATTTATTGAGTTGCCACATGGCATAAAAAATTATATATGCGTGTACTATCTATGCAAATCATAAGCTTCTATCATTATCTGAAAAAAAAAAAAACCGAATTTAAATTACATTGAAGAGATTAAAGCTAAAACTAAAAAATTAATTTTGTATTTGATCATTTAGAAAAAAAGATCAATGCGTTTTTAACAAGAGACATAACTTATTGCCATCACTTGGTGAAAACCTCAGCTAAATAGCTTTATTTTAACACTTCTAAGGAGATATTTTGTTTAAAATGCAAAAACGAAACAAATGTTGATTAATTTGCAGCAATTGGCTAAAGGGGGAAATCTTCACTGAAGTATAATATTAAAATAAAGCATTCGAAATGTTCGAACTGCGAGAGAGAAAATTCAAGCAGCGCCTTTTTAATGCAGCAGCAAACACTGGTAAAGTGACAAAGAGCAAGGAAGTGGTAGGAGGCGAGTCAAGGTGAAAACTGAAAATGCATTTCAATGGCCGAATGTTTTTGTATTAGTATCTGTGTTGAAGTTGAAGCTATTTGCAATTTGCCACTGTCCCAGAAATAAAGCAAATCAATATGAAAACGTTAAGAAGTAGCATGGAGGAGCTATTACCTGATGGCCATCAGATGAATGCCATGCCTTTCTCTCTCTCTCGCTATCGCTCTCTCTCCCTCTGCGTTTCACTTGGCAGGTGTCCTCGACTCGTTTGCCAATGCAGCTCAAATATTTACGTTTCATTTCAAGTGGCCGACAACAACAACAACACACACACCCACCCGTATACATATATGCAGCATGCAAGCCAAGCTATTTTCAACTTCATTTGTTGTGCAAATAGGCGAAACGCAATGCACTAAATCTTTGGCAGTTTGTGTGTGTGCGTTTGTGTGCGTTTGTGTGTGTTAATTTAAAGTCATATTTTTTAATGGTAACTTGAACTATGCTCATCATGTTGAGCAATAGGTTGCCCATAGCTTCTAAGCTTTTTACGACTTACTTTTTTTGTGGTTCGTTTATAATTGATTGAAATATCGTTTGCGGCAAGATGGCCAAGGCAAAATAAGTGCAACAAGGCATACAGATACGCAAATATTTCAAACACTCGAAATGCAGCAAATTTGTCGCAAGTATGTGGAAAGTGAATATTATATTTTACTCTTTTATATCCTGCCTGTCTGTCTGGCAGCTTAGTGTACGATTCTTTTTTTCTGTAATCCTCTTTAAGCGGCAACAGAACGATTACAATTTGTTTTATGCCGGCGCTTTTAGATTCTTTTTATACCCTTGAACCATGAAATGGATAAACGGTATAATGTGGTACACGTAGCTGAGCATAGTCGTCGCCTTACGTATGTATAATCCTGATCCTTCTAAGCCATAGGCATATCGAATTTTTCTTAGTTTATCGAGTTGGTTACGAAGACTAACTTTGAAACTATAGATGTATTCATCGATATCAAAGATTATTGCGGACCTTTTTCCTGTACGCAAACGCAAACATAATGTTTAGGGTATCTGCTCGTTGAGCTTTCTCGTCTGGGATCTTTTTACTTGTTTTTCATTTTTGTTTTTCACATTTCCGTTGCGACTAATCTGCAATTATGTTTTACATAAAAATCTTATCACATGCCGCTCCAAACAACAACGACAACAACGATTGCAACAACACCAGCATCAACACGAAGAGCAGCAAAAGTTTTTTTTTCTGAAAAAGTTTTGTCGAGTTTGTCAGACTGGTTGGACTCGCTGCTTGCTTGATTGTTTGCTGTTTGTTTTGATAGTTATGAAAAAAGAGCAAAAATAATAAATATATATATAGTATGTATTAAAAGTGCAGCTGCAACACGAAGCAGAGCGTCAAAACTGTCAGTTGCATGCATTGTTGTTGGCCATAAGGGGGCGCAAGTGCGTAAGTGGAACTGTTGCTTTTGTTGCTATTGTTGATATTGTTGTTGCCTTAACATCGTGTACAAATCAAAGTTAATTAGTCAGACTAACAGACAATTACAGACAATTGCCGCCAGCAGCAGCAGCAGCAGCAACAGCAAAAAGTTTGAAGCAATTCGCATTGTTTTAAGCTTTTCTTGTTTGGGTGGCAAAAAGTTGAGCATTTAGAATTAAACTTAAACTGTCATTAAACAAAACAAATAACTATTTCGTTTATTGATGCTATTTGTTGAATTCTATTGGCAACAATTGCAGTTTTTGGAATGATTCTAAGACTAAGGTAAAGTTTGAAAAAATCAACATACAACATCAACAACAAATCGGAACATATATTTAATAAAAATAGTTTTTAGTTTAGCAACGATTTTTAAACTCACTTTTTTTTAATTATAATGCGTTATATATTTCTTCATCGTTTGGCAAGGACTGGTTGGAGGACAATGAAAATACAAAACTCACATTTGTCTTCAACGCTTTAAGTTATAAGTTTACTTGGCACAAAGAATGGTTCTTTAAAATACTTGCGAAACGTCAATAATCATAATTTTCTTTTATTTTGGTTGACTTCCATAATTCACATTCACTTTGTCGCTGCCAAAACTATGAAAGAAATACATATAAAAAGTCAATTTGTCGCATACAATCAAACAACTGGTTTAGAATTCCTTTTCAATTGAAATAGATCTTTTTGGCTGCAATGCTAACAAACTGCAATCTGTCGCAAAACGTTGCCAACGATCAAAGCAAATGGCGGACACTTGATAAAAATAAAACACATTTTGCAGCAGTGCCAAATGCTGAAACTGAGGAGCAGGAGCAGCAGCTAGAGCTTTGTGTAGGCGTTGCAGTTTGACACCTTGCAATGAGTGGAGGCGTTGAGGAGAGCGGGAGTCGCGAAAAGTAGCCCGAGGTGGCAGCCAACAAGTGTTTAGCATTTTGTTTTTTAGTGCAATTAAAACGCGCAGCTCTGTTGGCAGTTTGAGCGCCTCTGAAGTGTTGCCGTTGTCGTTGTCGTTGTCGACAAACAAACTAACAAGCAAAACAAACAACAAACAGCCACAAAAGACGCACACAAAGCCACCAGATTCAAATACAACAACAACAACAGCAACAACAAACGGTCGGTTGAGCCGCTCAAAGTGCAGCGTTCAACACTCAAGCGAGTTGCGATACCGTAAGCAGAATGTGACCAGATATGGGGTATATTATTTAATACGAAATGGAATGGTGAGGTATTTTTCGATATTGTAACAAACGTACAGTCGAACTTCCATAGAACGAATCTCAAGGCTACGATTAAAAACGAAGAAAATGTTTAACATAGAATTTGTTTTTGATTGAATTGGAAATCAATGAGTAATATAGAAAACTTTTTTATACGAAAGTTTGTTTTATGAAACTTCGACTTTCGTTACTTTGTTTTTATTGAAAACAACTTAATGTCTGTTAGTGTTTTTAAATAAATTATATTTGCTTAGGTAGTACAAGAAGCTTTCTTAGATTTGAAGTTAATAAATCACTAACCAATAATTGCGCTTTAAAATATTGATGGGTATATTATAGTCATTATATTGAAGCTCATAAAACTATTTGAACGCTTGTTTTTTTTTTTTATTTGTTAGCTGGCATCGTGACATTTTTTGCATGCAATTGAAATCAAAAGGCGGCTACAACAAGGATGATGATGGTCTAAGTGCGCCTGGGGATATGCAGTAGAAATGACATTTTGAGCACAGAGGCGTATACGTAATTTATGAACGGGCTGTTGAACTTGCCAGTGAGTCAAATGCATACCGTCCAATAGCCAACCAAAGAGCCAGCCATATAAGCCATATATGCTAATGCTAACACGCTTAATATGCAATAATTGCAGTTTTTGCAAAAATCAGCAAAAAACCATTAGATAGAGACAAGGAGGTAGAGATATATCAAGAGATCTGAAAGTTGAGTGCGCAACATTTTTTAATTGCAGCTTGTCCATCAAAGAGAAAGCCTTTTAGACAAAAAATAAATATAAGAAATTTAATAACTTGAGCAGAGTGCAAAAAAAATATGATTTAACAAATTGTGCAGAGAGCAGAAGAAATAAAAGAAAAAAAACACTTGAACTCTTATTTATATATACATAGACGAAGAGGAATATCTGTAGAGTAGGCCCGAAATACGCTTCAATTATTCAAAGCATGTAACTGATGAAGCAGAAATGCAGCCGACGAGACATGCTGCCTTCATCGAAATAGTCTGAGAGTCTCGACTTTTAGTATTTTTGAGTGCAACATGTTATAGATATGCACATTTACCGCAAGTGCATGCGTCTATCCATGTGTGTGTGTTTGTATAGACATTGCCTATTATGCTACCAAATGAAAGTGGTAATAAATTGGACAAGATGTTGCAATAAACCACACCACGACATGCCAAAGCATCAACAGCAACAACAGCAGCAGGTTGCCAAATGCAAATGCATCGCATGCAACAAAAGGAACAACAGCAACAACAAACAGGCGCATAACCGAACGTGATTATCATGTACGCAATGCATTTGGCTAACAGCTGACGCAGCCGCTTGCAATGCCAACCCCCCCTCCCCCTCCAATGACCACACCCACCGTTCCATTTGTCGTGTCACGCCCACTGCAACCACAAGCTGGCAACAGCAGCAGGTTGGCCATTTAATCGGCCAAAGTGACTTGAAATTGAAGGAAAACATCAAAGTGAATATGATGACAGGCAACAGGCAATAAAGTTGGCAAAATGCCTCTAAATGCATTCAAATTGGCAGTAAGTCCAAAAAGGGCCTTAGTACTTTTTGGCCAACTACAAAAATCGGACATAACTGAGGACCATAACAGAGCTTGATAACCTGCCGAAATGTCTAATAATGGATAAGCATTTCATAAGTTATTGGCAATTAACATAGGATTGCAAATATTGTATACAACTCTTTCTATTTTAAACCCAATTAATATCTAACCCTATAAGGACAAAGAGAACTTTAACTTAACACAATTGTGCATTGCAATTTAGAAAAAATAGAAAAAAGCTTTTAAAAATTGTTTAAGACATGTACTGACTAAGATTTTCAATTGCAGCCAGTAACCATATATGGTAATGGGCAACACTGGTGAAAACTGAAGGATAATACGACCATCCAACACGACTGGTCCGCCGTAGTCACCGCTGCATGCACCTTTGCATTTTTCGTCGGCACAGATCATCTCCTTAAATTCACTTGATGGTATTCCTACGTGCATTGGCATGATTTATGTGCCTTCGGTTGAAGAACCCCAGCCAGACACAGATTGACTAAGACCATCTTCTTTGGCAAACGGAATTGTTTTCACAGAATGGCTAAGCGTATATCGATGATAATGATTATATGCAAATTATTCATGCAGCTTACAATCCACAAGTTGCCTAAGCTGACCACAATAATGCCAATACTTCGAGCCAGCTCGAACCGAAACAATCAATGGGCAGCAGCAATAATATTTTCACTGTTAATTGCACCGTCACCTTTGATCTTTCTTAATTTCCAAACAATTCACAATGCGTGGATTCCATAACCAGTATGAATTTCACATAAAAACGCACTTCCAACTATAAATGCAGTATTAATTTAGACGCCAAATCATGAGTTTTAAACATTTGCTCATGATAATCGGTTGAGTTTTGCCAAAGTTATGGCATTGGAAAGTTTAGACCCGTTTCTTGTTGAAATTTCAGGCACAGAATTTGAACATGAATTTCTCATAAAAATCGCACTTCCAACTATAAATGCAGTATTAATCTAGATGCCAAATCATGAGTTTTAAGCCCTTGCTTTTCAAAATCGGTTGAGTTTTGCCAAAGTTATGGCATTGGAAAGTTTCGACCCGTTTCTTGTTGAAATTTCAGGGACAGAATTTGAACATGAATTTCGCATAAAAATCGCGTTTCCAACTATAAATGCAGTATTAATTTAGATGCCAAATCATCAGTTTTAAGCCCTTGCTTTTGATAATCGGTTGAGTTTTGCCAAAGTTATGGCATTGGAAAGTTTAGACCCGTTTCTTGTTGAAATTTCAGGGACAGAATTTGAACATGAATTTCGCATAAAAATCGCGTTTCCAACTATAAATGCAGTATTAATCTAGATGCCAAATCATGAGTTTTAAGCCCTTGCTTTTGATAATCGGTTGAGTTTTGCCAAAGTTATGGCATTGGAAAGTTTCGATCCGTTTCTTGTTGAAATTTCAGGGACAGAATTTGAACATGAATTTCGCATAAAAATCGCGTTTCCAACTATAAATGCAGTATTAATCAAGATGCCAAATCATGAGTTTTAAGCCCTTGCTTTTGATAATCGGTTGAGTTTTGCCAAAGTTATGGCATTGGAAAGTTTCGACCCGTTTCTTGTTGACATTTCAGGGACAGAATTTGAACATCAATTTCGCATAAAAATCGCGTTTCCAACTATAAATGCAGTATTAATCTGGTGCCAAATCATGAGTTTTAAGCCCTCGCTTTTCAAAATCGGTTGAGTTTTGCCAAAGTTATGGCATTGGAAAGTTTCGACCCGTTTCTTGTTGAAATTTCAGGGACAGAATTTGAACATGAATTTCGCATAAAAATCGCGTTTCCAACTATAAATGCAGTATTAATCTAGGTGCCAAATCATGAGTTTTAAGCCCTTGCTTTTGATAATCGGTTGAGTTTTGCCAAAGTTATGGCATTGGAAAGTTTCGACCCGTTTCTTGTTGAAATTTCAGGGACAGAATTTGAACATCAATTTCGCATAAAAATCGCGTTTCCAACTATAAATGCAGTATTAATCTAGATGCCAAATCATGAGTTTTAAGCCCTTGCTTTTGATAATCGGTTGAGTTTTGCCAAAGTTATGGCATTGGAAAGTTTCGACCCGTTTCTTGTTGAAATTTCAGGGACAGAATTTGAACATGAATTTCGCATAAAAATCGCGTTTCCAACTATAAATGCAGTATTAATCTAGGTGCCAAATCATGAGTTTTAAGCCCTTGCTTTGATAATCGGTTGAGTTTTGCCAAAGTTATGGCATTGGAAAGTTTCGATCCGTTTCTTGTTGAAATTTCAGGGACAGAATTTGAACATGAATTTCGCATAAAATCGCGTTTCCAACTATAAATGCAGTATTAATCTAGATGCCAAATCATGAGTTTTAAGCCCTTGCTTTTGATAATCGGTTGAGTTTTGCCAAAGTTATGGCATTGGAAAGTTTCGACCCGTTTCTTGTTGAAATTTCAGGGACAGAATTTGAACATGAATTTCGCATAAAAATCGCGTTTCCAACTATAAATGCAGTATTAATCTAGGTGCCAAATCATGAGTTTTAAGCCCTCGCTTTTCAAAATCGGTTGAGTTTTGCCAAAGTTATGGCATTGGAAAGTTTCGACCCGTTTCTTGTTGAAATTTCAGGGACAGAATTTGAACATGAATTTCGCATAAAAATCGCGTTTCCAACTATAAATGCAGTATTAATCTTGATGCCAAATCATGAGTTTTAAGCCCTTGCTTTTGATAATCGGTTGAGTTTTGCCAAAGTTATGGCATTGGAAAGTTTCGACCCGTTTCTTGTTGAAATTTCAGGGACAGAATTTGAACATGAATTTCGCATAAAAATCGCGTTTCCAACTATAAATGCAGTATTAATCTAGATGCCAAATCATGAGTTTTAAGACCTTGCTTTTCAAAATCGGTTGAGTTTTGCCAAAGTTATGGCATTGGAAAGTTTCGACCCGTTTCTTGTTGAAATTTCAGGGACAGAATTTGAACATGAATTTCGCATAAAAATCGCGTTTCCAACTATAAATTAAGTACTAATCTAGATGCCAAATCATGAGTTTTAAGCCCTTGATTTTGATAATCGGTTGAGTTTTGCCAAAGTTATGGCATTGGAAAGTTTCGACCCGTTTCTTGTTGAAATTTCAGGGACAGAATTTGAACATGAATTTCGCATAAAAATCGCGTTTCCAACTATAAATGCAGTATTAATCTAGATGCCAAATCATGAGTTTTAAGCCCTTGCTTTTGATAATCGGTTGAGTTTTGCCAAAGTTATGGCATTGGAAAGTTTCGATCCGTTTCTTGTTGAAATTTCAGGGACAGAATTTGAACATGAATTTCGCATAAAAATCGCGTTTCCAACTATAAATGCAGTATTAATCAAGATGCCAAATCATGAGTTTCAAGCCCTTGCTTTTGATAATCGGTTGAGTTTTGCCAAAGTTATGGCATTGGAAAGTTTCGACCCGTTTCTTGTTGAAATTTCAGGGACAGAATTTGAACATCAATTTCGCATAAAAATCGCGTTTCCAACTATAAATGCAGTATTAATCTTGGTGCCAAATCATGAGTTTTAAGCCCTCGCTTTTCAAAATCGGTTGAGTTTTGCCAAAGTTATGGCATTGGAAAGTTTCGACCCGTTTCTTGTTGAAATTTCAGGGACAGAATTTGAACATGAATTTCGCATAAAAATCGCGTTTCCAACTATAAATGCAGTATTAATCTTGATGCCAAATCATGAGTTTTAAGCCCTTGCTTTTAATAATCGGTTGAGTTTTGCCAAAGTTATGGCATTGGAAAGTTTCGACCCGTTTCTTGTTGAAATTTCAGGGGCAGAATTTGAACATCAATTTCGCATAAAAATCGGGTTTCCAACTATAAATGCAGTATTAATCTAGATGCCAAATCATGAGTTTTAAGACCTTGCTTTTCAAAATCGGTTGAGTTTTGCCAAAGTTATGGCATTGGAAAGTTTCGACCCGTTTCTTGTTGAAATTTCAGGGACAGAATTTGAACATGAATTTCGCATAAAAATCGCGTTTCCAACTATAAATGCAGTATTAATCTGGTGCCAAATCATGAGTTTTAAGCCCTCGCTTTTCAAAATCGGTTGAGTTTTGCCAAAGTTATGGCATTGGAAAGTTTCGACCCGTTCCTTGTTGAATTTTCAGGGACAGAATTTGAACATGAATTTCGCATAAAAATCGCGTTTCCAACTATAAATGCAGTATTAATCTAGATGCCAAATCATGAGTTTTAAGCCCTTGCTTTTGATAATCGGTTGAGTTTTGCCAAAGTTATGGCATTGGAAAGTTTCGACCCGTTTCTTGTTGAAATTTCAGGGACAGAATTTGAACATGAATTTCGCATAAAAATCGCGTTTCCAACTATAAATGCAGTATTAATCTTGATGCCAAATCATGAGTTTTAAGCCCTTGCTTTTAATAATCGGTTGAGTTTTGCCAAAGTTATGGCATTGGAAAGTTTCGACCCGTTTCTTGTTGAAATTTCAGGGACAGAATTTGAACATCAATTTCGCATAAAAATCGGGTTTCCAACTATAAATGCAGTATTAATCTAGATGCCAAATCATGAATTTTAAGACCTTGCTTTTCAAAATCGGTTGAGTTTTGCCAAAGTTATGGCATTGGAAAGTTTCGACCCGTTTCTTGTTGAAATTTCAGGGACAGAATTTGAACATGAATTTCGCATAAAAATCGCGTTTCCAACTATAAATGCAGTATTAATCTTGGTGCCAAATCATGAGTTTTAAGCCCTCGCTTTTCAAAATCGGTTGAGTTTTGCCAAAGTTATGGCATTGGAAAGTTTCGATCCGTTTCTTGTTGAAATTTCAGGGACAGAATTTGAACATGAATTTCGCATAAAAATCACGTTTCCAACTATAAATGCAGTATTAATCTAGATGCCAAATCATGAGTTTTAAGCCCTTGCTTTTGATAATCGGTTGAGTTTTGCCAAAGTTATGGCATTGGAAAGTTTCGACCCGTTTCTTGTTGAAATTTCAGGGACAGAATTTGAACATGAATTTCGCATAAAAATCGCGTTTCCAACTATAAATGCAGTATTAATCTAGATGCCAAATCATGAGTTTTAAGAACTTGCTTTTCAAAATCGGTTGAGTTTTGCCAAAGTTATGGCATTGGAAAGTTTCGACCCGTTTCTTGTTGAAATTTCAGGGACAGAATTTGAACATGAATTTCGCATAAAAATCGCGTTTCCAACTATAAATGCAGTATTAATCTAGATGCCAAATCATGAGTTTTAAGCCCTTGCTTTTCAAAATCGGTTGAGTTTTGCCAAAGTTATGGCATTGGAAAGTTTCGACCCGTTTCTTGTTGAAATTTCAGGGACAGAATTTGAACATGAATTTCGCATAAAAATCGCGTTTCCAACTATAAATGCAGTATTAATCTTGGTGCCAAATCATGAGTTTTAAGCCCTCGCTTTTCAAAATCGGTTGAGTTTTGCCAAAGTTATGGCATTGGAAAGTTTCGACCCGTTTCTTGTTGAAATTTCAGGGACAGAATTTGAACATGAATTTCGCATAAAAATCGCGTTTCCAACTATAAATGCAGCATTGATCTAGACGCCAAAACATGAGTTTTAAGCCCTTGCTTTTCAAAATCGGTTGAGTTTTGCCAAAGTTATGGCATTGGAAAGTTTCGATCCGTTTCTTGTTGAAATTTCAGGGACAGAATTTGAACATGAATTTCGCATAAAAATCGCGTTTCCAACTATAAATGCAGTATTAATCTAGATGCCAAATCATGAGTTTTAAGCCCTTGCTTTTGATAATCGGTTGAGTTTTGCCAAAGTTATGGCATTGGAAAGTTTCGACCCGTTTCTTGTTGAAATTTCAGGGACAGAATTTGAACATGAATTTCGCATAAAAATCGCGTTTCCAACTATAAATGCAGTATTAATCTAGATGCCAAATCATGAGTTTTAAGCCCTTGCTTTTCAAAATCGGTTGAGTTTTGCCAAAGTTATGGCATTGGAAAGTTTCGACCCGTTTCTTGTTGAAATTTCAGGGACAGAATTTGAACATGAATTTCGCATAAAAATCGCGTTTCCAACTATAAATGCAGTATTAATCTAGATGCCAAATCATGAGTTTTAAGCCCTTGCTTTTCAAATCGGTTGAGTTTTGCCAAAGTTATGGCATTGGAAAGTTTCGACCCGTTCCTTGTTGAAATTTCAGGGACAGAATTTGAACATGAATTTCGCATAAAAATCGCGTTTCCAACTATGAATGCAGTATTAATCTAGATGCCAAATCATGAGTTTTAAGCCCTTGCTTTTGATAATCGGTTGAGTTTTGCCAAAGTTATGGCATTGGAAAGTTTCGACCCGTTTCTTGTTGAAATTTCAGGGACAGAATTTAAACATGAATTTCGCCTAAAAATCGCGTTTCCAACTATGAATGCAGTATTAATCTTGGTGCCAAATCATGAGTTTTAAGCGTTTGCTTTTGATAATCGGTTGAGTTTTGCCAAAGTTATGGCATTTGGAAGACTCGACCCGTTTCTTGTCGAATTTTCAGGGATATATATAACTGTAGCTGTTGTGAGTAGCCAAACAGTATGACATCTTGAAGTAGAAGGTTCTTCTGTTGATGTTGGGTTTGAAGCTCTCTAATTTTATTGTATTCTGTCCGACAGTCAGTCATTATGTGTTGAATTTTATTAGACTGTTAACATTCGTTATCTTTGTAAGCTTTGACTTTGGTATGCAGCAATTACAGTAAAGTTGAGGATTCAATTTAATTTCGATAGTTCCGGTTTTGTGCTATTGAGTTAAATAATACCAACGTTCAAAAGAGTTAAAGAAACATTTTTGCAACGTGTTGTCTGCAGAACATTAATTTATTTTATCTTAAACCTCAGTTAAGTTTATATGCCAAGCTGTCAGATACAGAAAATTAATTTTCCTCAATAAATATTTTAAATTTATTATGGTTTAAACAAATATTTCTATCGAGAAAACTAATTACCCTCTCTGACTAAAAGAAAAAAAATTAAAACCATCATTGCGATAGCTTTTTAATTGGTTTAAATAACTGTCAAACTGTTCAATTTCTTAAATTAAACCTTACCATTGCACAACTTAAAATTATTAACCTTATAAATTCACTTAACTACAGCTTGACAAGAGGTATAACTGAAACTTTCTCCACCTTGTTTAGATAGAAATCGTAGCTGCAAAAAGTTCCACAAAAGTTGTTTACTTGCATCTGTATTATGTCTTTTGTTTATAAGTTAACTTTTAGAACAATTTCAACAAAAACTCTAAGAGTCTAGACTTACATTTGTATAATAAGTGGAAATTTAAATATTTATTAAACAATTGTTAGACGCTTCATTAGCAACGATACGAATTATTAACCACACATAAACACACACGGCAACAATTTGTCACTGGTTGGAAGCGAAAAATTTTTCGACTCTCTGGCGACATTTGAAAAGTTCAAAAATAATATAATTTTCAACGCTATGGCAAACTAACAAGTTCGACTTCGACGCTGAGGAGCGAGCGAATCCGAACTTTTACCGAAGACCCAAAAAACTTTTTTGGCTGCTGCAACAGTGCAGCGTTGGACTTGGATACTTACACACCACCACAACCCCACACGCACACACACAAACACCAAAACTCGCACATTGTATGGTATAAAGAAAGTTTTCTTAGCCGGGCTTGAAAACGTTGCGTTTCTGCCAAGAATTTAGAGTTAGAGGCAGAGGCAGAGGCAGCAGCCGCATCTCGACGTTGTCTTTGGGGAAATTAAACATTTTCTATTTGAAAACTTTGCAAACGTGCGAATGTGTGTGTGTGTGTGTGTGGGTAAAAGCAACAGTTGCCTGTAACTGGTGAACTTTTGTGTGTTGCCTAACTGTACGTTTCGTTGCCTTACATTAGCTCCTGATCTAAGCATCCTTTTGTGTTCCAGCCAGCCCAGCAATAGCGGAAGTCATAATTTTGTCTAATTTTTTCGACAAATTCAGCTGCAAATTGCTGACAGATTTTTCTGGATGGATGGGTGCACAAAGTTTACAGCTAACTTTCCTACTGGTCGTGGTCATGGTTACTCGGCTACCTTTTGGTCCGTATGTCAGCTGCACCGTGTTTTATGCAACACTTTTTAGTTGTGTGTCTCACTTTGAGCCCACTGGAGGCCAACGACGATTCCGAATGTCAAGCGGGCTCCTGTCATAGTTGTTGCATATTGAATGGCACTTCTGCTGTCACTGTTGTTGCCACTGTTGCAATGTTGCTGCTGCCACCACTGCTAGCGCCAGGGCCAACGCCAAGTGCACCCCAAAGTGCATGCAAATATTTTTGTCAACGATTGTTTTGTGTGTTGTCTGCCAGCTAAAATGCTGGCCTGCTGCTCTCAGCTCGTAGCTGTAAACAGCGGCCAGGGTCGAGTCCTTGCCAATGTCGATGCTGTCTTTGTTGTTGAGTAATTGCAGCGCAATTGAAAATTGGCAACATTTGGCAACAATGCTTTCGAATAGCGAGTCGCGAATGCACCTAAAGTGAAAGCAAGCAAGAAACAACAAAGAATTGTGCGATTGACAAGTTTAATTTTAATGTTCTTCATTTATTATGAAGCTAAAATTAACAGAAATTCTGTTTTTAAATAATTGTTTCAATCAATTCTTTGCAGTAGAGCTATCGGGATCAGTTACAAAATTTGAAAAATCATTTTCTGACAGACTTTCAATTGCATAGAGCAACCAAGTATGATAATAAGCAACATTGGCATAAACATTAGGATAAAGACCACATTTTCCTCCCCAAGAAACAATACCAACAAGTTGGTTATTATTCGTCAATGGTCCGCCGGAGTCACCGGGGCATGAACCTTTGGTCTGGCTGTAGGCACAGATCATGTCCGCATAGATTAATCCAGGGTATGTGGAGGCACATGTCCTCTTATTAATAACTTTCAGGGCTACACCATGCAGTTCTTCTGGATAATCTACAATTTCGTGTCCGTAGGCACGATCACCCCAGCCAGACACATAGACATCGGCTCCATCAGCAGGCTCTTTTTTAGTCAGCCGAATCGGTTTCACCAAGGGCCCAAGCGTTAGAGGTTGGTCCAGTCGCAGAACAGCGATGTCATGTTTAGGATTTCTATTAAAAATATTAAATCTTTCGTGAGACCTAGAATCTGCGACTTTCACAAGCTGACCACCAGAACTTTGATTTGTTGATCCAGCTCGAACACTTAGGTACTTGAGAATCCTGTTGTGCAAGCAATGTGCAGCAGTTATGATGATATTTTTACTGTAAATTGCACCACCACAATCGTACTTGTTCATGTACAACAAGGCCACTTGCCAGGGTGCCTGATCGATCTCAATTTGCATTCCATTCACGATGCGTGGACTCCATTGGGTTCCATTAAAATGGCGAGCATCCAGGAAAACTGTTGCTGTTGCCAGTAGGAGAACAAGTTGCGCCAAGTAGTTTGACATCTTGAAGTAGACGGCTCTTCTGTTAAAATTGAGTTCGCAACTTACTGCTTTTATAGCTGAAACGTTGACGGGTAGCTATTTCGTTTCAGTTTTACAGCTTTTAAATTATCGCTTTGCTAGGCAGCAATTATGGCTTTGTCCAAACTTAAATATGAGCGTTCAAATTGATTTAGATGCATCCAACACTGTTGTGTAGTGATAAAGGTTTCATTTTTAATTTAAAAACTCAACTTCGTTAAAAACATCCACACTAAAAAAATCAATTTTAAAAGTTAACAGGTTACAATACCAAATTCACGTGTTTTTAATTCAGTTGGTGTCATGGCGAATAATACATTTTTACAAACAAATAACTGTTCCTCTAAACAAAATGTCAAAATAACCAACAAATTGTAAAACGCGCATTGCCCGAAAAAGAAAGATGAATGAGAAATAAATGTGACAATTGATGAAATGCGAAATGCGAAAGATTTTTCTGTTTTTCGTATTGCTTTTTTTTTTGTCAGTTCCATGCGCTTTAACAAATAATTCAGATGTAATCTCTTTTAATCCGTCATGTTGTGCCTGTATATTGTGTCTTTAGTGTGGAAAATCATCATGAAAATGTTGGCACAGGCTGACAACATTTATTTCAGCACACAGCCAGCCATTGCCACGGCACTATGAATTCATTTATTTCGCCATTTTACTAAACAGCACGCAGCATTAAATCCGTGTCATCAACACAAACACACAGACAGTTACACAGCTACCTATTTAGCCACATTGATATCAAAATTATTTGCTCTACACACACATTTTTTTCTTGCATTCATTCATTCATTGCTAGGAACGGAATATCCACATACAAACATATGCATTTATATATACGTTCAGCTGATTAAATGCACTCAAAAGCGGCTTAGTGTAATGGAAGTTTCAAAGCGACCAAACGAAAAAAAAAAATAAATAAAAATCTCAGTGCGGTAGCTTAAATTACAAAGTATAATTTGGGCTATGAATTAAACAGTCGCTTTGACTATAAATACTTAATCGAATTTAAGCTACTTTTTCCACACTTGCTCAGCATTTCAATAAAGTGCTTTAAGTGAAGAATGTTGAGTAATTTTCCGCTCAAGGTTGTTAACTAAACTTATTTAAATACTTATCGAAAAAAAACTTCTGTTTTTCCTGTTCGGGCTTTTCATAAAATTTCCTTAACTCAAAACTTTTTACCAAATGAAAAGAAGAAATGTAATCACATTAATATTCAGTAGAAATAAAAAATATTTCGTATACAAATGAATTATTTGCGTATATTTCATATCCATACATATCGAAAAATGTTCTCGATTTGTTTATTTTTTATATACTCTGAGGGTGTGATTGGTTTAGTGCAGTGTCCATCATGCTGTTTGTACTTCTCGATGAATCTTATCGACACCCTTTAAGCTAGAGATTAAGATAGTCAATGGGCGTGTCAGAGAAAGTGTCGAGATTGTGGTGCAACGCTAAGAAATCGGTAAATCGATAAAAGTCGATAACTGAAAATCGATACTTACCACAACCACCCCCCCCCCCCCCACCCATACCCCTTCCGACAGCAGCCTCTCAAACCGGAAATGTTTATATCTTCCACCGTTTTTTTGGCTGGCGACTTCCCGTACAGATATGCATCATACAATTTGTCAAATCAGCGACCCGGCCGACCCCATACCCCCTATTAATAAGCTGAGTTTTTTTTTATGCAAACTAATGGTATAAGAGTATTCCGCAGTGGAAAAGTTTTTACTTGATCTTTTTTCTCGGCTCACCACAATCGTCTACATATCATTAGCAGATGAAACAAATGTGTTTGCTTTTGCCAGCTGACCCTAAGGCTGTGCACTCAGTGCGGTCAGTTTGGTATCTTCCCCTCCCTTTTCTTCCCTCCAAATACCCAGAACCTGTGCCATTATGCAGCAAGTGCTATGCAAATGTGGACAGTTTTCAGAGTCCCTTGCATTATTCATTTTACGGCTCTTAACAAAAAATCAAAGAAAAAAAAGAAAGGGCAACCACTTGAACGGTCTTTCTTTAGTTCACACTTTGGCAGCTGGTTCGATTCTGGAGAGCAACGCCAGCGGGCCATGTACTTAAGTTAATTAAACTATGTTTTGCCTGCACACTCTCCAAAATGTCAGGCCAAAAGCCAAGAGACAAATCGCTGATGTCAGATGTTGTATATGGCACGGCTGCTTAGCCATCATTTATAAGAAACAAAGCAGCAATCATTTGTGGTGCAACTGTGTAATGAAGTTGCAGGTAATGAAGTTGCAGCAGAAGCAGCAGCAGCTACATGCGACAGCTGCCTTGCCACATATGGATCTGTTAACGGTAACCAGAAACTGCCATCGGACAACTCAGACAACTTTTAACTGGAAATTTTGCTTTTTGTTACAAGGATGGCATGGTCTTTGTTTAGTTGGCCAGCGCCTTTTAGCGCAAATTGAAAAGTTTTTTCTTTCCATTTTTATGACTTGCAAAGCTTTAAATGGAAATGGATCTGCGCTAATATTCAAATAAATATAAAAACATTCAGTAGAGTTGATCTGGCTGTCTTTCGAATTGTTTGTACGACAAAAATATTATAATTTGATAATCAATGCAATTGAATAAAAGTCCAAGCTTTAAGCAAATCTAATTGCTACCTTAATGGCAAATACAACTTATTTTAAAGGTATTTTTTGTTCCTGATAATACCTTCAATGGCTTGAGGGGTATCTTTCAGTAAGTCCTTCATTACCTAGAACATTCACACTAGTTTCTGTATATCCTTGGTGTTTCTTTTTTTTTTGTTGGTAAGTTTTCATTGGCCATTTCTATAGCAGCAGCAGCAGCTTCTTGGATGTTTTGTAGCCCGACAGCCAAAGACAAATATGGACAGTAAGCGGTTGCCGCAGCTGGCCCAGAGACATCGGCACAAAGCCGTTCCGACCATTTATCAGTTCTGTGTTTTTGGCCAAAAAAAAAAAAAAAAAAAAAAAAAAGAAGCTGGATAAAAACAAAGCAAAAACCAAGTGAATGCAGAAAGTCAGCTAGCGAGAACAAATCCAATAAAATGCTGTTTCTATTACAACGATTTACGTTCCACACACATACTAATGTCGGAGTGTGTGTTTGTGTGTGTGTGCGTGTTGTCGTTATGCTTTCAGCTAGTTACAGTGCCTTACTCCCCAAACCCCTCCTCCATTGCATTTCGCGGGCTGCAACATTTTTATTGCTTTGAACAAAATTTGGGCGTCCAACAAAATGTTAGCAAAGTTTCACGGGTTGTTGTCCTTGCTATGGAACTCAACTCGTTGCTGCTGTTGTTGTTGTTGCCTTTGTTTGTTAACTAGCGCAACTTAAGATAAGCAAGCATTGTTGTTGCTGTTGCTGTTCCTTTTACTGGTCACTCGTATTTATTTCTTTTTGGCAATTTTAATTGCTGTTGAACTTGGTGCTGCAACAGCAACAACAACACTGGCAACACCAACAACATTAATGACATCAATTACAACAATAACAAGCAGCGAGGCGTGTGTGCCATATATTTGATTTAACTTGTTGGCGCTAAAAGTTAGCACAATATTTTGTTGCAGCGCGCAAATAAATTTGTTTCGCCCTTTAAAAACTATTGTGGGAATTTAGAGATTTGTTGCAACAATGCACATGCACACGTACACAACAACGCACACACACACACACTATTAACAAGCTTCAATTTATGGGAGTTGAAAAATAATAGGATATTCTTTATATTTAACATAAGCTGTGCAAAGAATTTAGCAAGGACAAAAAAAAGTAGTTTGTTATGAGAACTCAAGGAAACAAAGAAAAAATGCAAATGATGCAAAGATAATGGTCGAGCTTGCAAAAAGGTTGCTTTTAATTTATATTAATAGATTGTTAACCAGAAGATCGTACAAATTATGAAAGATTAACAAAAATAAATAAGATATATACAATGTTGTTCATCTTCAATGATGTTGATTTATGTATTTATGAAGATTGTGTCGTCCAACTTTCGTATTGATCCTGCTTTGCGTGAAGCTCGTCGATGGCATTTTAAAGCCAAGTCGCGAAATGCGTTACATTGGCATAAACTCTGGGAAATCCAGGCTGGGCGCAACCCATACCCCAGGACACGACGCCAATGAATTCGTTGTTGGATACCAAAGGACCGCCAGCATCGCTGCTACACGCATCCTTGCCCTGATCGGTGGCACAGATCATATCCTTGGTGATTGCCCAACCAATCAACGAGTACTTGGACATTGCACAAGTCTTACGATCTACCACTTTCAAACTAATGCCATGCAAATCATATGGACGCACGAAATCACTGTTCAATTTCAGTGCACCCCAGCCGGAGACGAAAGCTTCAGCTCCATTCTGCGGACCCTCTTTGGCCAGTGGAATCGCGCGTGGCACAGTGCCCAGTCGAAGTTTGCGTGCCAATCGCAAAACAGCAATATCATTCTCATGCGTCTCTTCTCCATAGAGTTCGTGAATCTTAAAATCGGACTAATTGACCACCCGAATTCCAATTCACTAAACATTGAGCAGCTGATACAATTATATCCTCAGCAATGATCGAGCCACCACAATATTGTTCACCATTATCCAGTAGAGCCACCTGCCAGGGCGCATCCGCAATACTGATTTGTCTACCATTCACAATGCGTTGATTCAATGCTCCCAAAGTAACTCCTGAATGAAGCAGTGCCAGCAGACCCAGATAGTTCCACATTTTGTGTTTCAATATCTTCTGTTGAAAGAGAGCTTACAATTCATTGCTTTTATAGGTTAGCTCTGTGTGGTTTGGTTTCAGTTTTCTAATTAAAATTCTTTGATAATTCGCAGATTTAAAGAATTCTCAGCAGTTACATTATCTTTGTAGAAATATTAAGTACAGCAGGGAGGAAACCGCACGTAATAACAATCTACTCATATTTTCTTATGTAATGGAATGTTCTTCACGTTAATCACTCACGTTCAATATTGCATAATTTCTCTGAATATTTGTGTTTCTAATGTAATTTCCATTTTCCAATTAGGTTCTATATGATTTTAATGTTCGCACTAGTTATTTAATTGAATTTGTTATGCAAAACGATTTTGTTGCTGTTGCATTTTTGATATTTTTTTGAATATTTGTTTGCTTCTTTATTTTTGGTAATTTCTGGCAACAACAATTTAATTGTTTGTAGACCAGCTAGCTGCCACGGCACTGGGGCGTATGCGTAATGTGAGAGAAAAACATTTAAATTAGGATTAGTAGTTGACTACACAGACACACACGCACACACAAGAGAATGTGTGTGTGCGTGCTTGCATTAAAATCAAAACATATGCAAAAATGTTAATGCAGCGGAGGACAATATGGCCAAATCGGCATAGTCAGTATTATATTTATGAAACATGTTCGCCAGTTGGCAAAATTTCCATCTTTACGCAACGGGCATATTGATTTCGGACAGTGTCACATAAATTAATGCTGTAACCAAGCAGCAGCAGCAGCAGCCGTTGACCAATTTAACCATTTGACCATTGACCAGTTTGCCAAACAGTTTGCCAGCGACCCGATTACTTCAACCCCGCTCTCCATCTCTCTCTGTGTCTCTTGCTCTAGGGCTTACGGGCACGTCAACGGCTAGCGCGCGTTTTAAAATTATATTATTTTGAATGGCTTTTTAGAAATTAATAATTACATATGACAGCATATGCATTTGTATGACTGTGTGCGTGTGTGTGTGTGTGTGGAGGCGTGACTGCGTACGTGGCATTTAATTTGTTATACACATATATGTATGTATGTATAATATGCCACTGTCTGCATGCGCTTTAATGGCCATTTAAATTGCACAAACTACTAAATGGCAAATTAAAGTTTCAAAATTTTGTGCAATGACTTCGAGTAAATGAAGAGATTAAAGTTTAATATCTGATATAAAAGATTATAATTGATGCGTCAAATATTGGATGGTATATTAACTAATTAATGTTTTATATCATTTGAGAATTTTTGTAAGATGTTTTTCGGAGTCAACAAACTCTTTTATTTTACTGTCTAACTATCTTGAATTGAAAAGCTCACTTATTATAATTGAAATATCGATTATAATTCACTTAACAAAATTCTGCTTGAAATGTCGCTTGTGAACGAACCCCTTTCTACATCTTATTTGCCATCTACTCTGTTTGAAGAAGTTTGTGCACATCTATTGGCAATTTTGTTAGCAATTTCCAGAATTGTAGATGGCCAACAACGGTTAGACAGGTTGCAGCTGTGGCCTTTTTGGCCATCTTTTGTGTTTGCCCATATCACATTTTAGTTTTCTTTTTTCTTCCTATTTTTCCACTCTTTGCTTAGGTCCCTATACGCAAGCCGCCAAATGTCTGGCTCTAGGTTTGCTTTATTTCCCACTACTTTTGTCCATTATTAATTGCTAACGTGCGCTGATTTCTTTGCACTACACTTTTTACGGCTTTCTCTCGCTGTTTTTATGCCTGTTGTTGTTGTTGTTGTTGTTGCTGTTACTGTTATTTGTTGCTGTTCGCCTTTGGCTTTTAGCAATGTTCAATGTTCTGTCTGCTCGCAATTCGCTTGCTGTTCGCTGTAGGTTGTCTTGTCCATTTGGCTCAGCAGTGACATTCATGCATCGGCGAACAACTGGAATGGGAAAAAGACACTAAGGGAACGGGTAACCAAACTGGTTGCAAGAATGCCCCAATACGGCAATAAATCAATGCGAAGTTGTAGTCAATATCCCTGCGACGGCGGCCTTTTTAAAGTCAAACGCTGGCAATTTAATGCAAGCGCCTAAAAGGTATGCAACACTTTTTTGCCACAAATTTATATCGGAATGGATGTCGATTGAAAAGTTGGATAAACGTGTATCTAGGCTTTAACTTGTAAAAACTGGTAAGCGACAGATTACGGTTTATTTAACAATTAAATGCATTGTAATGCCCAAGACTAGAAACAACATTATGTTGCCTATTATTGTTTATATGAAATTTAAAATTAGGGTCATAAAACATGCGAAAAAAAAACAATAAAATATTAGATCTACATTATATGGGATTATTGTCAGTTGTTTACATTTCGAATGTATGCAAAATAAGCTCAATTTTCACAACATTATTTGTATATGATTATTTATCAAATAATGTGCATAATAGGAATTTAATTTAGGCTGCAATTGAGGTCAAAATGTGTTTCACATTGGCAAAAAAACAATTGAAAATATTGAATTTAAGTAACTCTGGAAGGCTTCATTAAAAATGTATATAAAAATCGAATCGAATTTTATGTAAATGCAACAACTTTGTTTAAAGCACAATTTAATTTTATAATTTTTGTTTGTACTACGAAATCAAGAACTTCTCAACTTATTAGTTATTCTCTTTTAATTTAATTGGTTTGCTGTGAATCGGATATCAAAGAGGAGAACGCAAAAACCTGAATATTCAACAGTTATTAAATGCGATAAGAAACTTTATCACTTTATGCAGCACCAGCAGCACTGGCAGCGACAGCGACAGCAACAACAATCTCGCCTCCTGAATGCAACAAGCTGTGTAAATTGTTATTGAAAGCCTGGCTGACAGGCCCACAAAAACAGGGCAAACAATGCAACTGCCACTGCAACATGCAACAAAAGCAACTGCAACTTAGTTACTTACAGCGGTTTTAACGTGGACAAGGAAAAAGCATTCAAACCAAGGCCAACAATCGCCAATCTCCGAATATATATTGAAAAAAATCAACAGCAACAACAACAACAAAAAACGAACAGTGCTATGGTAAACAAACACACATACACACACACATATATGTACATACACCCAGCCTGTTTTTCCTGCTATAAATCTGAATTGCAGTAAATGCAGTTCGGTGCTCCTTAGTGGGCGGCAGCTGGGGGCGTGGCTGCTTACAAGTTGCCATGACATTGTCATGCATATGAAGTGCCTCACACACACACACACACACACACCCACACACACATACATAAATTCGACTGCGTGAGGTTTCTGGCTTTTAATTGCTGTTGGCTGTCTGTTTACAAGCTGCGCCAATTTCGCGCAACTATTAAATTGTATTTAATATTTCCACGAATTGCACAATTGCACAATTTAAGCGGCCCAACTATTACTGTTGTTGTTGTTGTTGTTACAGCTACTCATTTTAGTTTAATTTCTATTTAAATTCATATCTAGGAAAAAAAATAAAGAAACAGCAACAAACAAGGGGCAAAAACTTTGCCCAGTTAATGTCACAGTATATTTTATGGCAACACTCCGGCTCTTAATTACCCCAAGCTTATCAAAACATCTACAAGGCGATGACGCTGATGACTACCACAATGTCTCGCTCAGCGAGTTGAGTGCAAAGGGTGCTTGCGGGTGTTCCTGTATGTGTGTGTGCTTGTGTGTGTGTGTGTGTGTGTTGTAAAGTCAAGTCGCCAAGTTTTCTTAATGAATTATTTAATCTGCGCCGCATCTAGGCGAGCCAAAACGAAATTTTACGCTGTTTAACCAACATTTTTTGCGCTCAACTTGTCAACCCTATCTGATAAAGTTAGGCCTGGCGTTCAGCAGAACAACGACTTGTAAATACACTTTAAGAAAATTTATCATATATCATATTCAAAACTAAGTTCAGTTAAGTATTAAAATAATAAATTGTCATTTTATATTTCGACTTAGTCTTTCATTCACTCCTTGTTAAGATTGTCCCTATCAGAGTCTCATAGTTAAGTAATCCTTATTAATCTTACCTTCTTAACAAGCAACCAAAATGTTAAAGTCTTATGCAAATAGGCCACAGAGCTGGCCAGGCTAATAAGTTAAACGACACCGTGAAACAGTTAAAGGGGTGGAGAGGTGGAAGCTTACAAATGTTAATGCCAAAACGGCGTGCTGTCACAAGAAGAGATGATGAAGAAGAAACAACTCGAAAGTCAGACAAGCAAAGAAAGAGAAAGAAAGAAATATTCTATGGCTGTGAGTACACGCCTGACTGGCTGAGCGTATTTGTTCACCTATTTACCACGCAAATGAAGTTGAAAATAACTGTGAAATGAAGATGAAGTGCTTTAGTCAACAGCAGAAGCAACAGCAGCAGCAGCAAGCCGTAAGCAGCCAAGGCCCAGACAGACAGCTCTGACGCCTAAATGGAATGTAAATATTTGAGGAGACGCCAAAGGAGCGCGTTGAAGGTTAAAGACAACCTCGACTATTTCATGCCAAGTAATGTATGTGTATGTGTGTGGTTGTGTGTGTGTCGGCCGTATGTTGACTTAAGCGCACAGCCAACCAGTTAGCCAAGAAGAAGTAGAAGAGCCTTAAGCGCCAAAACAATGGCCAAGGCGAGTCATCTTTACTTTGGTTACGTGCTGTGGCCGTTGGTGTTGAAAATTGAAGGCAATTAAAAGAGCTCAAGTGTGTGTGTGTGAATGTGTGTTGCAAAACTGTGGCTTATTATCAACAGCAAAATGCCCAAAAACACATTCCGGCCTGTAAATCAAAAGTCAAGAAGCTAATAGCTTTAAGTGCTTCCGCAAAAAGCTAAAATATACATATGCGCATGTATGTATGTGTATAATAAACTTGCAGTTGAAACCAACTAAGAAATTAATGGCAGCATGCAAGAAAACTAAAACTAACAGTAAAAGCATTTTTAATATTATTTAAATAATTAATATTATTTTTGTAGATATTTTCGTTTATATTCAAAAATTCTTTAAAGACTGTTGTTTATTTATTTCTTTGTAATTTTTCAATAAACAAATCTGTACATATTTTGATCAAACTTTAAAGAAACTCCTTTAAATAGTCAGTTTGATTTTAATTGGACAATTTGTGTGTTAAATTTCTTATAAATATTTTGACTAAGACGCACACTGAATGCAATTTAAACGAGCTTTGCACGTAATGAACAAACCATTTTATGCAGTAGATGTAAAATAAATATTTTTAATCCAAAACAAATAACACAAGCAATAATCAGAAAATAATGAAAATTTATAAGCTGCTTCAACACGCACTCTCCGGCATAGTAAATATTTCAGCCACAGCCTAAAAGCATGCAACAGTTTATTTAAGGTAATTTTTAGACAAAGCAAGTCCGAAAATCTGTTCAGAGTGCAATTTACGAACGTGCAACCTGGTAACTTGCAACCTACCACTGCACGTGCATTTAACAACACTTAGCGGCAATTGTTTTATGACTGTGGCAAAAACAATGGCGGGAGGGGAAGCACAAGAACGGAAAGCAACTAGAAAAATCACAGACAGCATAAAAGGCAAAACAAAAGGCAAAGAAAAGCGCAGCATAGAAAATGATTTATTCAGCGAGAATAGGACACAAAAAAAATATTAAAACAAAAACAGAAACAAGATGAAAAAAAATGTAGTTAAACTTTGCAGCACAAACAAAAATTTGCTAAAGTTGCGTTTTCTTTGCATCACTTCTGAGTCTCTTTTTTGTTTGTTTTGTGGAGTTTATCTTGCGGCAGGCTGCACCTGGACAAAGAATGCTGCCTTGACTTTAGCTTCAACCGCTGCTGTGGCTGTGGTCACGCTTTTCTAAGCGTTGCGTTTTCCTTATCAACTCACTCGGCTGCTGGCCGCTGCAAAAAACAAAAAGGCAACGTGACCGCGCTTGGTCGAGAAAAGAAAGAGCGAGCCGCTTTTCAGATTGCACTAAAAGATTTGTTGGCTGGCAGTCGGTTTTGGGCACTTTGGCTTTTGTTACTGTTCTCGGAAGCTGCGGCTCGATTTATTCCTTTTTTTTTTCTTTTTAAATACACTGTTAGTTAGAGTAATAAAGTACATTATTTATGTTGAATGTATTTTATAATCTATCTATGCAAGAATACGAATTTATGCTCATATATAAATGGGTTGAAATTGTTGACTGAAAGTCTCTTCAGCAATTTACAGTTTTAGAGTCATTTTGAATTAAAGTATAATGCCGTCTTTCAGACCCAATTTGTGATACTTTTTTTCCATTTTATAAACCCGTTTTTGAGCCTTTTGTTGTCGCCTTTAGCATTTGAGCAAAGACTGAGGTCGCCTAATGGCTCGACTGGCGGCCTAACCGCCGACTTCTAAAGTTGAAATCCTTGAGCCCGTCGACTTCGAAGCTGCTGCTGCTGCTGCTGCAGCTGCACTTTTTGCAATTAATAACCCTCAATGCATTTGCATAATTAAAAGGCCAACATCAGCAGCTGCAGCAGACGAGTCGCGTCTTTAAGATTTAAGTTGCAAGGATGTTAAGTCGAATCATTCTTTCCGAAGGCCTCACATAGCTGGTCGTAAAAGCAGGTTTAATTTCGTGCAACTCGAAAATGGCAATAAACGTGGCAAAGGTATGTGACAGGAGCAAACAGAGAAAGTGAGATGCCAGCACGAGGCCAAATAACTGCAGGTTCTGTTGAGAGCAGGACTGATGTCCTGTACACGATAATAAAGCAACTCGCAATCGAAATCGCATTCACAATTGACAATCAGCTGCGTGCTAAAATGCCAGCAACAGTTTGCATTTAAACAACAGTGCAAATCTTTCAAATCTTTGCCTGCATCGAAAAAGAAGTTGAAAGACGATCAAGATGTAGATGAAGATGAAGGGCAAACAGAAAGAGAGCAAAAAGTGCCAAGTGCGAGAAAAAATAAATACTTAGCTATAGAACAAAATCAAGTTGGTAACAGATACAACTAGTCCAGTCAGTTCTCTTAGCCCTTCCACTTTTTTTTTTTTGGCTGTCGCGTTGAGGCAGCTCAATTGCAGGACAATCAGCACAATTGATTTCCCCAAAGTGCCTGCAAGTTCTTTCTGCCTTTCGTTCTTCCTTCCCTATGGCACGCTTGCATGGCGCCCAGCATTAAAAGGATTTAATGCCATTTAAGCCAAACAATGTGAAGACAGCGCACAGAGCAACCGTCAAAGAGCCACAACCAACTGCACAACCACCCTCCAACCCACTTTATGCTTCTTCCATTTCGCGAGCCACTCCACGGAAAAAAGTTTATCAATAAAATAACTTGTCGTCGACGTCGACGACAGCGACAAGGATCACGCAGAAGGAGAGCGAGAGCGAGAGAGAGAGAGCATGAGTTCAACTTCTTGGCAGTCAAGTCGAAAATTGCAGCAAGTTTTTGTCAGTCAAGAAGTACACAAACACACATTCATTCACTAAAGGAGCAAGAGAGAGAGAATGCAACAAGGACATCGAGTGGCGCAATATTGAGGCTCTGCCAAAGAACTTCAATTGCACTTATAGTTGCTGTCTGTCTTCGTATGCGGCACAAAGAGTTATTACATGCAACTAAGACTCATGACGTTTCTCAAAAACTAGCTAAAACCCAATAACTCATACGCTCACTTTTAAGCCATCAATTAGTGCACTTGTTAAAGTCAAACGAAGTGTGAATGAAGAAAGTGTTAAATAAATCAACTTAATCACTTACTCAGTCAAAGTAAGTTGCAAATGTCTGTTGTTTGAACTTAAACTTAGAAATTGCATCTTTTATGTGGCCAAAAAAGAAAATACAACCGCAAGCTGAAATATTAACTGATTTTATGGCATTGATTTCACAATTTTTGACCACAGTTGATAAATTATTATTACACTCTAATATATTTCAAACGACATTTACCTGACAGCTTTGATAATTACTTCCATCATATGGACTTTGTTCAATAAATTTAAAGCCTTTAACTTTTTGCCAAACCAAACAATACATGCCTTAACTCGCCCCCTCTCTGCCCAACAAACACCAAAAAAACTTCACTTAAGGCATACGTCAATCGGTATATTGTTGATGTTGTTGCTGTTGCAGTTGCTGTTGTTGGCATCCGAAGCCAAATGGCAAAGTGGTAAACAATGTCCAATGTTTTGGACTGTGTGCAAAATTAAAACAATAAACGGGCTGGCAAAAGACTTCAAACGGCAATCGCAGCATGCTCTCGTACTATACTATATAACGTCAAGGCAGTCAAAAACTTTTGAATACCTCAAATACACAAAAGCACACACTTACAAACACACCTACACACACACACAGCAATTTGTGCAACATGAGGCAACAGCAGCCGGTTGCTCGGTCGTCGGTCGGTCAACGGGCATTTTACCTTTTAAGCAGCTTTCATGCATGAAATTGGAAGAGTAGCAATTGATTGAAAATTTGCCGAGAGCTGCCATCAAAATCGAACAACAACACCAAAACCAACACCAACACTAACAACAAACGTGTAGCAGACGGAAAATAAAGATGGAAATTGCGGTTCACATGATATTTTTTGACGTAATTCGAATTTGCAAGTGAATTTTTGCCCGCTTAGGCCGTCCGACCTCAATGTAAATTGATAGCGCAGCATTATTACGCATACGCAACGTATAGCATATATATACTATATGAACATATATATACACATACATATACAGTGAAAGATTGCTTGAGTGAACTTGGTCTGGCAATGAAAAATTTATAGAAATATTTAATTTATTATATGAAACTTATTTTATTTTTTTCAATGTCTCATCAAAGTTTTCTTAACTAGTCTGAAGAATGTTTGTCAACGCGGAACTTTCACTGTACATTCACAGGGTATGTACTATGTAGATTTAAGCGACTAAAGTCCAGCCCACTAAAATGGGCGGTAGAAGGGCATGGCTAATGCTTTTAAATCCGACTGCCAAACATTAGAGTAAAGCGCAATTTCTTCAGCTCTCGCGCATTTTGGCGCATTTCACTTTTCACAGGATTATTTAGAATTTATGCATAAACAAGCAAAAGGACGTTACCCAAAGTCATTTGTTTAAGTCAGCGTGCTGCTCACACATGCCACGCCTCCCTACCTCGCCCTCCCCTTCATCCCATCCCACAACCCCTTCGGTAAAGTTTGTAGCATAAGCAAAAGCAAAAGCCATTTATAGCCTTCACAATGCTACAACGATGCTTGTCAGTTCGTCTGTCTGTCAGTCCGTCAGTCCATCTGTCTGTCAGTCAGCTTGTCTGCCACTTTATTGCCACTAGTAAAACAATTTTACAGACGCCACTTGGCGAATCCTTGCAAATTGGCGACACATCGCCGCACGCTGCCCCAAGTGCCGGCATTCACATGCAGTTGCTGCCGCCACAGGGCTTTTGATGCGGCACCAAATTAGGCAAAAGCCTACTAAATAGCAACTGGAGACAATGTCAAGTGCGAGAACAGCAGCAGTTTGCCAGCAGGCAGCCACTTGGACACAGCCAAACAGGATACTAGGCAATGTCAAGGGACCGTCGACAGGCGACCCGCCAGGTAAAACCATTAGCAGGCAAGCACACTCAGCCATCCTTTCTCCCTCGTCCTTCAAAGCACTTGAGCTAGCTGCAAGCTCAAGTAAGAACCAAAGAAAATTTAGAAATCTCAAAAAATATATGTGTGCCGAAAGTATTAAATGTGCAACGGATTGAAACTTCTGTGTTTTTGCAACATGTTGCCAAGCATTTTTGATTCCCAACATTTTCGCATCGTTGACAGCAACTTAGACATGAAGAGCAGCAGCCGCAACCGCAATGTTGCAATGTCGTGGCAGTTAATTTTGACAAATTTGTCTAAAGTTTATCACTTATTGATGTTAATTTCAGCGCTTGTGTCATCGACGTCGACGTTGACGTCGCTGCCTTTGTTAAGCGGTAATCGGTAGCATATTTATGGGCTGCCAATCGAATTTCGTCGCATAACTAATTATGAGGTTTGAAACTAAATTAGTTTCGTGGCTATTTTGTTGATACTAAATGGCAATGCCGCAACACATTTTATAGTCCTAACCATATTGCATACGCTTTATATAAATAAGGGGTTAATAGCGGGTATATACGTTCGTAAGTCGTTAATGGAAATATGATAAACGCAATAAAATATCGGAGTTTATGTCTCGCATTTTTCAAAAAACTATTTAAACGCATGCATGTCTATATCTATGTTATATTTGCAAAACTTTTGCCTATTTACATATATCCCCGAGCATATCAAGATAATCCCTTCGTCGATATTAGCTGCTGGCATCTCTCGTTTTTATTGAACATAGTTGAGGTTATTAAGCGCTGTCTGTTGTTGCTGTTGTAATTCTGTTGCAGTTACGGTCGCAACACCAACTGTATTTGGCTTGCGATTTTTGAGGTTTTTTTGCCAGAGCTGCGCCATAAAGCCTGATTTTATTGTGTTTGCTCTGTTACTGTATGTGTGCAAAAAAAACACAACTCAAACTACAATACATACGAAAATACAGCAACAACAACAAAACACGGCAGATTAAAAACTTTTCCCATTACGTAAAAATTAACAAGTTTTTTTTTTTGTTGCCACTGTTATTGCCCGGACTAGAGAAATAGTTGTGCTCTGAGTGCACAGCCCGAGGCAGTCGCTTCTAAATTCTCTAAAATAAAGCAGGAAACGTTGTAATGCATGTGTGCGTGTGTGTGAGCGTGTGCGTTTGTGCCACAAGGCAAATGGCCAAAAAGTGTGTGCCAACAAATGGCAGCAAATGGGTGGCAAGTGCAACTGTTATGCCAGCCAAGGTCCATTTAACAAACGGTCAGGTTAGATGCTTTTACTTTAAAAGCCACAAAATCAAAAAAAAATTTAAATTAAATTAAATAGATATTTTAAATTCGTGTACTATACCATGTTTAATCTAGTAACCAAGGCTAGATCGAATAAAATTCATTTAAAATTTCTAGAATTATAAATTCTATCGAACACAATTTGTTTGCGTATCTTTTGATTTCAATTGCTGAAAAATTACTAAAAAAATAATCCCTCACAGATATTTATGACATATTATTTAAATCTGTTAATCATCCCATCACATCCATCTGTAAACATTTGTTGCTAGCAACATGTTGCTGCACACAAGGAACCACAAAATTTATCATATGCGTGTGTGTGTGTGTGGGTGTTGGCATATTTGTTGGTGTTGCTGCTCGTTTTAAACTCCCCCCCCCCCCCCGACGCATAAATTTCAATCCCGCGAGAGAACGCAACGAGTTTCAGCTGCAAAGTTTTGACTGCCCCAAACTCGGAGGACACTTTATGTCGCATGAAATTAGGCAACAGCAATGCTGTTGACTGTTGACTATGTGGTGTGAATGCTGCCTGCTGGCAGTCACTGTTGATGCCACTTGTTACCGCTGTTGCCTCGGGATTGGCAAAAGGCTTCCGCATTGGACAGCTTTTAGCCAGAAAGTATTAAAAGTGTCCAAATGATGATTGTTTTGGTTATGGCACAGCAAGCGCTCAACGCGCTTAGCCCGTCTCTCTTTCGCTAGCTCTCTTACTCCCTTGCACTGAGCGTGCAGGGAATTCAAAGTCCTGTGGCCGGCGTTTTGTGACTTCTTTGCTGACAGCAAAAGCAGCAACAGCAACAGCAGCATCAACATCAAGACAAATGTATCTTGTCTTCAGCGACTTTTTCCTCTTCTATTTTTTGGCCAACAACAACGAATTCTATCAGCTTGATTTATTTTGAATTCAAGAAATAATAAGTTTTCATGCTTTAAGCCAAACAACAACTTGATGCCATTTTTGTTTTTCACTGGTCCACCGTGTAATTATGAGCTTACTGATTTTCAAGCCAGTAGTCAAAGTTAATCGCCATTGGGCCTTGTTAAGCATGCGCCATCATCAGTCAACAACAACAACAGCAACAGCAACATGAACATCTATTAAAAGCCTTGAAAGTTACTCGACCATGAAATACTTGCACCCAGCTTTTACTATGATTTAATATCGCTTTTTTTTCTTAATTGTATATTATTTATTTTATTCCAACAGCAAAGATCTTTGGCTTTGTCATAAAATATAAAAAACAAGCAAAACAAAAATTTATATATGAAATAAACAATGAAAAGCTCAAATCAAAAAACTCATCCTCTTAAGAACCTTTTAAATTATACACAAAAAAAATGTTTTTCTTTTATTTGTATGCTTTTACAAGTTATTTTTTTCATAAACTCATTCAGCACCTTAAATCTTATAAGCTTCTTAACAAGTTCAAGATCGCGAACGTAAAGCTAACGACCCCATGATATAAGAAATGGTTAACGAAAAACAATAACAAATTAACCCAATTTGTAACTATGATGCAAATGAATATTAAACATACATAATTTGAACTGGACGCGTGCGGTGAGTAAACGAGTTCGCCACAAAAAAAAAAAGACAAAAGAAACAACAACAAAAAAAAAATAAGTATGCAAAATGCCCACAAAAAAGCAATTATGCTTAAATTAAAACTCATTCACTTGTGCGGAAAATGTTAAAATTCATATGAGACGTTCGCTTCATACGCGTGAAAATTGTAATGTACATATAAATGTATTAACATATAGTAGGTGTGCATGTGTGTGTGTGCGTGCCTTATAAATATGAGTGGCAACATGCCACATCCATATGTATGCATGTATGTAAGCAGCAACACAACAATGCAGACTCTTTGAAATGAAATAAAATAAAAATTCAATGCCAGTACAAATAAATGAAAAATGTATGTTTAATTTTTTTTGCTTGTTTTTTTCACTTTTATTTCACATTTATGTTATATTGTTTCGTGACTTTTTTTTTTTGTGTGTGTGTCCTGAAGGATTTCGATTTCATTCTCAAAATGCTTTGCATGCCTATCATGTTGTTTGTTTTAGCTGACAATCCAAACAGTTCAAGCCAAATCAGTCCTAGTATTAAAACAAAAAATATTCAAAGTCGTATGCTTGATTAGTCATACATTACGCATTCGCCATGGCGCCCCCCGTCTCACTGCACCCAATTAGTGCTAGAACTCTGATATTCTTTATGTGTTTAAGTTTTGACAACAGCCGCGACCCCTGCCCCTTCCTCGTCCAGTTGCGTGTATCACACGCAGAATTTTGATTTGCGCTGCTATTTTGATACGCATTGCAAGATGGGAGATTGGGTGGCATTATTTCTTTTGTGTTTTGCCGCCTTTGCTTTAGATTTTATTTCAATTTGGTTTTTTTTTTTCATTCGTTCGTTCGTTCGTTCTTTATTATGCAGTAAAGTTTTTTTTTTCTTTTTTTTGCAGCCAGCAGCCAAAAGTTTTCTTCAAAAATAATTTGTGAAAAAGAAAGTTTGCCGGCCATATCTAGGAGTATGCGTGTACGTGCCGGGTACCTTACTCTAAATTCAATTTCATTGTTATATTTGGATGCGAAATGAGGGAGAGAGTGGGAGGAGTCAGAGTGTGGGAAGAAGGGAGGAGTTGGGCCAATGCACCACCGTTGCCTGGTTACGTGAGCCTGATAAAAGTCACAATCTTACAATATTACTCAATGCCCGATGCGATGTTAATATTTTTGAAACAAATGATCTACTTAAGTTAAGTTCAGTTGGACTTTGGCATTTGTTTAACTTTGCAAATTTAAAGGTATTATAAACATTTAGAGAATATTTTTAAATCTTCCACTTGTCTCTCGTTTCTTCTCATCTTAACAAGAACTTCACATTATCTAAACAGTACCTTCATATTATCTCACTTATTTCCTTGTCATCTTCATTTACAAGCATTTAACTCAAGATGTAGATATAAATTTGTTATTCCAACATATTTTAAACGCAGCTTGTGGCACTTGGCACTTTCTTAGCGGTCACATTATGACTTCCTTCACACAACATAACTCAGTCAAGTTGCACATTAAGCCATCAACCTGGCCGCCCTTCGCCGCCCATCTTCTGCCTTTTGCACCACACTTTATGCGGATTTGAGACATTTTTATGGTGCCTTTGCTATGCTCAGGCTTCAGCTTCAGCTACAGCTTTCGAGTTGTTTGTAGCTGCTGCTCAACTATTTAATAATGTTGGCTACCAGCGCGTTGCATGTCCTTGCTCATGGCGTTTGCCGCGAGCGCATCATTTATATGCCTGCCCCGCGAACCACCGCAGGTTGCCTTCAGTAACTCAACCTGGCGCCTCTGTTCATTTGCAAGTGTCTTTGTCTGCTTGGCTTGCATTTATTTATTTTCGTTTTGCGATGCTCTTCCGAAAAAGAGGGTACTACAAATTTGATAGCTAAGTTTGTCAGGCATTAGATTTTCATAAACAATTGAAGTGATGCAATCTTAAGTGAGAAGCTTTAGTCTGAAGATGATTTTAGAAATCAAGAGGCTTGTTGATCCAATCTTTGAGGCTATTGAAACTTGAACATACCTTTTTCTCTCTTTTTACCCATTTTTATTTGCCTTCAGTCCGAAGGAAGAGTCGCTTGCAGCCTGACTGCAATCCACTTTTGCACTTAGCAAGGATAACGTGCGGCTTTTTGTCAAAGCACAAGGCACAGGGACAACAACATAGCAGGAGCAAAAGGCATGAGAAAGGGTGTTTGGTGGGTGAAGCGGGGAAGAGGCGGGAACGAGAAACCACAGGTTGTCGCAAATATCACACCAACTTGTCATGTCCAACAGTTTATGGCCATGTCAAACCGTAACCGTAGCTGTTTGTCCGTCCAGCCTAGCCAGCTAGTCTGGGGGCATTGTCTGTAAAATAATGTGGCACACATCAAGAAAAAGTAGTAGTAGTAGTAGTAGTTGTCGCTGTCGTTGTCGTTGTCGTTGCAGTTGTTGCATTTGGTTGAATGTCTGGACATATACGTTTAGATGGGGATACTAAGTAAATTTCAATGGGTTCTATGATAGCTCATATCACTTGCCCTTTGGCCATCTGCCATCAGCCAAAAAGGGACACTAACAAGTGCTACTAATTGCACACACACACACACACACACACGAACACATACACACGCAAAGGGCCATAATGAGCCGTGGCCACAAAGCAAAGCCAGCTCTAGAAATAGTTACAGGAGCAACTTTACACTTCAAATAATAAATCAAGAAAAATATTGAATACTCCATAAAAAAAAAGTTAGATTTAAGGATAAGAAAAGATTAACTGTTCTCTTAACTATCTAATCAAAGAAAAATAAAATAAGCATGTAAAGAAAAGGATCAAGCTCTTCATTAAAAGATATATACCCCATATGCTGGGTTTAAGCAACATTTGAATCAAGTACATACATAATCTTCTTAGCTTTCTCTTAGTGTAGACCAAAACTAGGGAACTGGAGCTGCTAATGGCTCTTTGCTTCCGCCGCATCAGTGCAATGCGCAGCACAAAAATGTTGCAGCTTCTTTGGCGTTGGCAAAAATTTAATTTAGAGCCAAAAACGTAACGCAACGTGCCGCTATCCGTTGAACATTGCAACCAAACCAGGAGCATGGAGTGTGGCTGTGTGAAAGAGTGGAAGCATCCCTGGCAAACGATCTCTGGCGGCCGCCTCGGACTTTTGGACTCGCTTTGCCGACAACGTTATTTATGGCATTCCAGAACGGCCTTTGGACACTGTAACCGCATTTCTTTGCTACCGCTGCTGCTGTTGCTCCAGTTGCTCCAGCTCCTGCTACCGTTTGCCACTTGGACCGTTGCCCTGTTTAGAACTGAAGCTGGTGCCGCAACACACGCACACACACACACATTGAGGCGAGTAAAATGGGCCAAAAGGCTTGGCCAGAAATGGTATTGCCATCTACGATGTTGTAAAATTAAAAAAATGTGCTTGGCAAAAAAATTAACGAAAATGGTGCTAAAGATTTTTTCATTTTGGTTTTTTGGTTTGATTTTTTTTTTTTTCGTATAGTTCGAATTTTGTGGCACTGTAAAAGCTTAAACATCAGCTGAGTGCAAATGAAAATTGTTATTAAAGCTGTTAGATAAGGCAAAAAGCATAATTTGATTAATTTCTAATTGGTTTTCATATTCAAGATTTAAGAAACAGTTAAGAAATGGAAACCGGTTATCAAACTATGTCAAATTAAAATATTAAAGTGTGTTCCTGAAAATATCTCAATGAAGTTTTCAGATATGGTAAGCATTAATTCAAGATCGATTAAACAATATTGTTTTTATTCTTCCTCCTGTTCTGTTAAATACTTTAACGCAACATTACTAAACAGCTAACGCAAACAAATCGTATAAATAACTTTAAAAACAACTATAATCGACTTAATAAATAACACTAAGCGAAACCAATTAAAAAGTCTAGCTAATATGTTTAATTTATTTCATCAAGCCCACAAAATGTACAAATACCAACCAACAATTGCAAAACAAAAGTTAATTAACAATAAATTAATTTGATCAACAGTAAGTGGCCGGCCAACCAGCGTTTGTTGTTAGCCACATTTAAGAGCCGATCTGAATATGAGGTCACATGAGTTTTACAATTAGCTTATTTAGATTTCAAAGCAATTCCCCTTTCAACACAACACAACAAGCACAGCAAACACCAACGGCAATTTGTGGCACGGCACCTCAAGTTCATAATTATGTGCAACCCGTTTGGTGCACGCACACACACTAACAAACACACACACGCTCACAGACAAATATTAAATGAAACTTTCATAACTGAACACGGACTGTTCACGAATGGGTGGGGCTGTGGTGGTTTGACGTGGCACCACTACTACCACTACAAAAACTACAAATGGCCGCACACTTTTTCCAATTCGCTGCATTTGTGGCAGGAACCCAAAACCTTGCCCCCATTTCCCACATCGCTCTGACCATGGCATACAAAAGAAAGAACTTTAAATGTTATTTGCTGTTCTGTTTAGTTGTATTTTTTATTACATTTGTTGTGCATTTGAGTGTGCCAAATGTTGTGGCTAAAGCGAGTGGATCAAGCAGTTTGGATAAATATTTGAATTAAATGTTAAAAATATTGTTTTCGATTGCCATTTTAGCACGTTGTAAAATGTAAAGAACTTCGATTTAAATTGTTATCTTACTTTAAAAGTATTAAAATTAAATATACCATATAAATGACAAATATTTAATTCACCATTCTTCTAAACTTTGTTCTGAAGTGAACAAAAAACCCTCGTTGCACCTTTAGCCTCTTCATTGTTGAATCCCACGGGAAAGCAACAGTTTTTTTTAAATGTTTTTATTTTTATATCATATTTCTTTTCTATTTATTTGTCTATTTCATGTGAGGCTAAACTAATTTGGAAGTCAATTAAAAATGTAGTTGCTTTGTGCTTAAGCAGATGAATCAAATGTTACCCAAAACAATACTCAAATGCCAGAGATCAAAAAACTGGCTTGACAGCACAACTGTGTGTGTGTGTGTGAGCATATCTAGGATTTATATGTATGTATGTATTGGCATGTATGTATTTATTTATGTGCAAGTGCTCAGCTTATTTCCTGCGCTTATTGTCGATTTTCTTACGTATTTTTGCGCACTTTCCGCAATATTTGCCAGCGCATTTTTGTGCGATTTATGATCCATGTGCGCTCCCAGCCGGCAATTGCAACGGATATAAACATTTTTGAACTCATTTCAACTTCACATATCCCAGCTAGCTATCTGCCATCCGGGCAGTAGGTGGGCGCAAGTAGATGAGGTTGGTGTTGCTCAACGTTTATGCTGCTGCCTCATGAAATGGCACGTGTCGCTGCTGCGAGTACCTCAATATATGAGAGACGATATATATATATATTTATTCTTTCTATCTGCGTTGAGAAAGTCGCTGCAATCCAGTGTGCTTATGTTTCACTTTTCACAACATAAATCCCCCAAGCAGACGTAGCATCAGACGCAGCTCAAGCCCAAGTTAACCTGCCAGAAAGGTGTACATAGATACATACATAGATACAACAGATCTGCTTACTTAGCGGCAACTTAGTCAAACTTCTCTAAGCCCTTATCAAGCACAAACAAATAAAAAAAAAAAACGCTGAGCTATTTATTTACAGCGGGGGTTGACGTTTTTCAACTTAAAACTGTAAAGAAATCTGAGCCATGCATTATGCTTATTATTATTTGCAGTCAGACAAGCTAAGCAGCTAAAGGCTTAAAGGCATCAGGCTCCTGTTGTGCGAGAGCTCTTAGATATCTACTATCTGAAGATGCTGCAAAGTCAAAGCTCACGACAAAATCTTTGCAAGAATCAAGCTAACCATCTCTCTATCGCTCTTTGTTTTGTTCCTGCTGCTTGGCCAAAGTATTATTTAATTCTTGCGCTGCTGTCGGCCTTTCAATTTTCCATACTTTCGCTGCAAATTAATGGCCAGGCGGCTTTATTAAAAAAAAAAAAACAGAGTATACATATTTAAGTGCATCATAATGCAACAGTAGCAGAGGGTGGGGCGTTGCATGTTTTGTAGATAGTGGCAGGCAACGTCAGAACTTTGAAAATTATTACATTGTTTTTGTTTTTTTCGTTGCATTTAACAAACGCCGCTGCTACAGCTTCTGCTGCTGCTGCTGCTGATGATGATGTTGCTGTTGCTGTTGCTATCAGGCCAGCGGCTTGGCTTGGACTTGCCTTGAACTTCTGCGCAGCTGCCGGCTAGCTGTGGCTAAATCTTGAAGCACCTACACAAACTCATGAATGCTCTGTGTGTGCACAGTTTGAAATAACTTGCTCTAAAGGTAATTCTGTTAATAGCAATTTCATTTATATCAAAGAGTAATCTTTTATTTATCGGCAGTTCTTAGAAATTTGTAAAGGAAAAGTAAATCTTAGAAATCTGAAGTGAGTCATTTTATTTTGTTTTATTCAAAGAAAGTTCGTTTATATACAATTCATTATCCTTATCCTAGTGTGAAGATACTTTACATAGTACATTTACCGTCATCATTTTAAACTATTAAGTTCCTTTCATTTTCGGTAGCTCATGCAAGCTGTCTGTACTCGCCACTAATCTAGCCTATCTATATCTTCCTATCCATTTCTTAAACTGCCTCTCAGTTGGTGCTTAACTGCTGCTGTACTACTGTCTCATCTGTTTTTATTTTTGTTTATTTTTTAGGTTTTTTCTTTTTTATACTGTCTGTGGCATGCAATTCTACTTTTGCTCATTAATAACGTAAACCAAGAGAAATACAACACAACAGCAACTAGCAAGTTGCAACTTGCAACAGCAACAATAACAAGATAAGTAGAAGAAGAGCTTACGGCGTTGGCTGGCTGGCCGCAAAACTTCTACGAAAAACGAAAACGCAAGTCAAAATTGAATTATGAATATTTAAAATGAAATTTAAGCAATGCAGCAGCCTGGGCTTGTGCTTAACTGCCATGAAAATCCAATATAGATATGTTTTTATGTATATAAAGCAACCTACATAAATAAATATGCATTTATATTAAAGCTGGCGCTGGTGTCGAAACAATTTGCGACACTATAGCAATTAATAAATAGTAAATGCGCTCAAAAGTATGCACTAAAAAATTGGCAACAGTAAATTGCATTGCAGGACGAACGAGAGCGAACAACAACGAACGAACGAACGAACGTTGCCTAAGTAAATGTCAAGCTTGGCATAAATAATTCACCAGGCATCACAGCTTCTTCAACACACGGCTCTATGGCAACATCATCAACATATACAAACACGCACACACACACGTACACAATCGCAACATTTTGCATTGTCCTTGCAGTTGGAGGCAAGTCGGCAAGCGACAACATCATGCCTCATAAATTTCAACAAATGCAACCATGTCAGTCACTCAGTCAGCTCGCCCGTCTGTCCGTCAACCATGAGTCTCTGTCGTGTCCTGGCTGGCTGGCTGGCTGTCCAGGTAAAATCGCTCGAGGTGAAAATCTTTGCACTAATGGCGCTGTTTTACATAATTGCCGTGACATTGTACAAATTTATTCAACTGCATACGGGCACATCATGTGAGCATACAGTCTGACCTCGAAATATAAAACAGGAACAAAAAGAAAAAGTTAAGCAACAACGACAACAACCTGAACTTATGCACTCGTATCGCCAAAGGGGTTGGCAAACAAGTAACTATATCAAAAATGAATAGCTTACCATGCCTGCAAGCTGCTAAAAATCTCTCTACACCCTCCCCAAGCCACCTCGCCAACAATAAAAAGACTGCCACAGAGGCGCCTTTGTGCGCCTTAGTTGCGACTACCTTAGAAATATAATAAGGCACAAGCAACAAGGGCAAACAAACAAGCAGCACACAAACATACAAAGACTAGAACCTTTCTATCTCTCTGACTGAATGACTGACTGAATGACTGTGTGACTTTGTGACTGTGTGAGTGAGTGAGTGAGTGTCCCTTGCATCCTTTTGCTCGTCGTCTTTATCATTGTCACCTTGAGCTTTGGGTTATTGGGTTTTTTGCACACTCGTCCAAGCGTGTGCCTTGCACTTCACTCTATCTTGGTGTGAAAAACAGCAGCAGCAACAGCTAAGGCATCCAGCTGTTCGGCAGCAAGGAATTCCAAATCTTCTTCTTTCGTTTGGAATTTTGATAAATACTTTTATATATGATTTGAATAACATAAATGAATATGTAAAATCATTTAAAGATAGATTTGAATGCGTAAAATGTTTAAATGCAATAGGATTTAAAAAAGCAATTTCAATTTTTAATGCAGCGGCATTAATCTACATATTGTCCAATTATTAAACTAAGTTTAACATGTGGCATGTTTGGATCAGTCTTTTTTGTGTTTGCTGAAACTAGAGCTTTAAACATTTAATGACCAGTTTTTATTCAGGTTTCACAAGCTATAAGGAATAGGTATTTTCATTAATTTATCAACTCTTTGATCATGCAATTACTAAAAATTACCTGGGTTTTAAACTAAATAACAGCCGAAGGAAGTTGTCTACTCATACTTACACAATTTTGGTCTTCTTATGGAATGCCCAACTGCTTAAGCAACTCAATATGCTCGTATTTTTGTAAGTGAAAGAGAAATAATGCAAAAAAAAAACGCCTGCAAACAAGCAAACAAACAACTTTGACTTTGACTTTCTAACTCTGCCTTCACCCTGCACTCTAGACGTTCCCTTATACCCCGCCAACCCCTCTGCCCAAATATGCAGCTCTGTGTTTGCGTTTACGTGTGTGTGAGTGTGTCTCACTTAATCGCATGCAAAGGCCAAAGAGCATTGAGTTGATAAATATTTGCTTTTGTCAAAATATTTGTGCATACTTTCGGGCGCAAGACTTTCACGCCTCAGTTTATTCGGTTTATTTTTTGGATTTTGTGTGTGTGTGTGTGTGTTTACGGTTTTTTTTGTTGTTTAGTTTTAATTGTGCCAATGAAACTCAAACCATTGTGCATGAAGTCCTTCTATGTGAAAAGGGTTTTTGTTCTCTTTGTAGAAGTCAGAAATTCAAACCCTTGGCTAGCTTATGTATGTTATTTATGTGCAACTTTATGTGTGTGTATGTGTGTGTTTATGTTTGTGCAATTCGCAATTTTAAACAGCGCCAACTACTTGACCATACTATTTGACAGTGCCCTATGGCCACACCCCCTTACTACTACCGCCCCCCTCGCTCAATGGTAACGCGTGTATTTATTGTGCACGGCACATGCACAGCTCGTGTAACATTTTATGCACTGCTTACCCCCATACCTTACCCCATCTTCCCACCTACTTGGCTATTTATGCCCCTAGTGTATGTTTGTGTGTGTGTGTGCGTGTGTGTTTAGTTCTGTTTAGCTTTCGTCCCACGTGCCCGGCATAATAAGCGCTGCTGGCGGCTGCCGTCTCTAGAGCATTTGGGTATCGCTGCAGGTTAAAAGCGCATAACGGCTTGCAACTTCATAAATTGCAGCCAGCAAGCAGGCGAAAGCCGCAAATGCAGCGGCTACAATGTATACATGCCAAGCAGTTGTTTAAAGTATTTTGCCATACCGGCACCCAACTATTGATATTCCGATTCCTTTTCAAATTCGCATACAGCATTGCGATTGCAATTTTAACGGCAATGCAAATTTTTAGCTCTCAAACAGCAAAAAAATCAAAGGACTTGTAGCACATGTCAAAAGGATGAAAAGTGCAAGTACATGATATGACTATGCCACAAAGCTCATTAGCAAAAGTTTGCAACACAAAGCGGCAGCAATAAGAAGATTACAATACTTCGAATCGGCATAGATTTCGATTTGTCATTTTGCAGTTCAATCAAAAATCGATTAAAAATTTAAATGAGTGTTTCAGCAATAATAGGTTCTTAAAGCCTTATCGACTTTATATACATACATGTAATTATAGATTAAACAAGAAATCGATTTCAGCCTGAATAACTTAATGCTCAATTTTATAACATATTTAATTTTACTCTTAACTGAAAGTACTTAAATCCTGCTTAAAGGAAAAGTTTCATATTCATAGCAGCTCTTGTCTACGAATCTGTAAAGACAATTCTTAGCAAGTTGTAATAACTCGTTAACAAGTCTTAACTAGACCAAAATTGACTGAGATTGCTGTGCTTTGTTGTTGAGCCAAAAAAGTAGTTTCAGTCAATTTGACTGGCAGTTGTTTGACTGACTGACTAACTGACTGACTGAGTCAATCGCGGAATCATGATCAAACTCATTCGACACACATGTTTAACAGAGAAGTTTGGGCGCTGGGAGCTGTTAGCTGTTAGTAGTGAACACGATTGCCAAACGCACACGCATAATTGACAACATTTCCGTGACTGCTTTTGTTGTTGGCTTTGGCCATTGAAATCATTTTAGCTGAAAAACTGAAATTGAGACTCGACTGCCATTCGAGCATTCCCATTGACAGCAGTAGACACAGATATAGATACAGATACATTTACGGATACGGATGCGGGCATGGACATGGACATGGCAACATCATTGAGTGGGTGTCTTCATCATTGCTAGCGGTATGCGCGCTGATTGCCGCCAGCTGGCTGCATTTACAGTCATCCTTTTTGTCCTGACGTCCTGAAACTGACGCTGCCTGCCACATCGACATCGACATCCACAACCACATCGACATGTACATGCGCACATCCACAATGCCTCATCAATGTTTAGAACAATGCTATCAATTTTCGCATTGAATTTTAATCAAGTTGACGTTAGGGGAATATGATAATTAAAACTGCGACCCACAGTTCCAGATGCTGTTTGCTGTAGCTGTTGCTGTTGCTGTTGCTGTTGCTGCTGATGCCTGTCTGCTTACTGACAACAAAATGTCATTTAACCAAAACAAGTAAAATGTAATAAAGTTTCACTTTTAGATATCCTATAATCATAATAGGCATCTGATCGAGTTGGAAACGCTGAACGTAATTTTCGTTAAATTTTTGTAAAAATACCATATAAATAAATTCGTGATAACTTTACGTTGAACATTAATAACGAACAACAACATAAGCTTTCAACATTTATTACAGGGTATACACTGAAACGAACAAGCCCAGATAAGTGCTCTTAATTTACGCAATTTGTTTGAGGAATCATGCAAAAATTTGGTCAGTTCAATAAAGTTCCCAACCTGCAACAATATAAAGTTACATTTTGGGCTGAAAACTGAGAATGCTCTGAATATTGTAAATATTGTGAATAGTGTAGCCAAATGTGTATCGTTTTCGAAATCCCGCGAACCACATAATTTGAGTTGCAGCGGGGCAACTACGCGCTAATTTGGAATGGCCGCAAAGGTATTGGGCGCCGACTGTCTGTCCGGAACGGAAGAGCAAATGGAACCGATGGAGAGCGAGATAGAAAGAGAAAGGAAGCTGGAGAATGTTGATAGTCTAACCAGGGCTGCACTTTTGCTTATTTATACAAAATCGACAGCCAATCGATATCAAAATTAAATCTGTAAATTATTTCATTGCTTATATAGGCATTGAAGAATTGATACAATCAATTGAGCGTGAAATTTTATGTGTTACTCCATTAATCAAATAAATACAAAACGCATTTTAATGTGTATATTTGTATATTTTTTATGCTTCGAATTTTACAACATAGTATTTATTACTCAGCTGAAACGATTTATACAACATTATCCAATCCATTCAAATATTAACAAAAACCTAGCATTTTAATTAGCTAAGAAATGACAGCAAAACTGACCAAAATCAATTGATATAGTTTTCAAACACGCCGCCCAGCCCTCTACAGCACAGACACCTCCACACACACACACACACACACAAGCCGCACATGACCGCATTTCAGTCAACTGGTGCTGCTGGTGTTACCTGGCATCATACGGTAGTTGTAGTAGTAGTAGTAGTAAAAAAAAAGGCCAGTTGAAAACCTCAAAAGCCGAAACCAAAAATGCACTCTTTCGCGCGCATTACAATTGGCGAGGATATAGACTGGGGGGAGGTAGTGTCTGTGTTAGTGCTGTAGGCGGCAATTGCACCGTTAATTTGGTGTTATACACGCACACACACACACACACACACACACACACATACGTGCAATTGGTGAGTTTTGGTCACAGGCAGAGTTACCAAATGAATTCAATTAATTAAATTAGTTCAACTCGCAGTTGCAGCCGCTTTCCATGAGATCATCTGTGGATTGAAGTAAGGGGAGAAACGGGGTAGCCATTACGCAGCTGAATAAAAATTGTTCTCTCTCGTACTCTCTCTCTCTCTCATTCACTCGCTTTCTCGCTCTGGCTGCGGTCATTGCTGTGTGTGCGGTGCAGTGAGTGTCGCCGTCGACTCAATTATCAGCTTTTATGAATGGGCAGCAAATTTTGCAAAGCGCCAAGCGACGCGATGTCGCGACATTTGCCTTGACTGCACATTTTGCACACAGATTACCCTTTAAGAGTTGTTATATTACGATCCACATGTCGTATGTGTAATTCTCAGTTTTAAGACACAAGTCAAAACAAATAATAACTGTTTCATGAAGGACTAATTTTTATGTTTCAGGACTTATAAGTTTTTTGCCTTTGAGTTAAGTTATTTGATACTTTAATTCTATAACAACAATTAACAATTTAAATAACAAGTTGAGATAAGAAAAAACACAATCAGATTTATTTATACTAAAAATATAAAGCAAGGGCATTCTCATATCACCGTTCATAAATGCAAAAAACTCTTCCTGCTTTCGACTGCGTTTGGCATTTGCGCAATTTGTGCTACGATTTTTCACTGGGTATAATTACGTTAAGCGCATAATTAAGTTGGTCGACTGCAGGTAATAAATTATGAGCAGCGAAACCCTTTTGCCAATATTACTGTAACAGTTTTTGGATATATTTTCCTTCCATTTGGTTTTTTTCTTTCTGTACAGGATCGGCTCATTTGATAAAATTGAATTTGATGCGCAAGCGAAATGAAATTAGTTACATTTTTAATATGTTTAATTTAATTTTGCTGCAGCGCACACAAAAATGTCAGATAGGATGTGAGAAAATAGCGCAAAAACCCATGTTAAATGCTAACATATGCTCTAGGCTCGCTGAATTACAAGTAAAATGTCAGCAAAAAACAACGTTTAACAACGACAACAAAATATGGCTAACAAAAAGCACAAAACACAAAAAAAAAAGGTTTTTTTAACAGTCGACGTTGTTCATCATGCCATGAATTACGGGGCGTCAAACTGTCAAGCATGCTCCCAGTCCAGTTCGCTTGACAGATGAACTAACTGGGGGCTCCACTAACTGCCTATGCCTATGCAGCGGGGGGCTTGGGTTTGGGGCATTAGGTGAGTGAGAGTGGGAGAGACCATGGTTTGGTTGGTTAACTTGCCACCGACTCCACCATTTGTGACTATTGCTATTCATAAAAATTGCTCAATTCCGTACGCGTTTGCTATTTTTTGTTGTTGTTGTTGTTGTTGTTGCAAGGCTTGGTTTCTCTTTATCATTCACTGCGACAGCAACATCGTGAATGACACCAAACAGATGTGGGCGCCACTGTACATCCATCTATCTGGCATACATATGTGTATACCCCAATTCCAAAACAAAACCATCTACCTAACGGCTGAGATTTCCATGCAAACATTTGATATTTTTGTTGACAACTAAAAACCCCAACAGAGCCGGCTCAAAAAACAAGTTAAGTCCTTGCCAAAGCCATTATATTTGACTACACTTTACTCTATTCACAAAGTAAACACATTTATTTTACCTTTGATTAAATAGTTTTTCAGAAAATATATCATTTTGATAAGCAAAGATTTTGTAAATAAGTTTTTTGTATCATGTAAAAATATGCACACTAACCTTTGAGCCAAAAATTCACCTACAGCTAAGATGCTAACATTTTGGACAAAAGCTTTGCATTGAAAGCAGTCAGTCAAATGCTTAATGTTGAGTAAAAAAGCAAGTTCAATATATTTACCATCAAATAGTTCGTGCATTTCCCATTCATAAGATCTATACACACCTTCTAACAAAAACAAAACCAGGGTACAAACATTTACGCTCAACATGCGCTAAAAAAGAAAAGCGCAACGCGAATCCGAAAACAACAACAAAACAAAAGTGTATGCCTGTGAGCGGGTTAAGTGCCAACCATACTCCAACACCGCCACTTCCCATCATAGGTTTGTCTAAGCCCCAACACGCGTACATCCCCCACTTCAAATGGCTGGTTGGCTGGCTTAAAAGGCCGACGAGTTGGTTTTTCAAATTATGCCTCAAAATTATGCAATTCCATGTGTGTTGTGTGTAACTTTGTCTAACAAAAAATATGTTTTGCCGACGCTAGCTGAAAAATTCGCACAGGTCATAAATAATATTAAAATGCAATTTAAATAACAAAAACGTTTATATATTTTTAAAAGAAATAGTTGCTAAAAACGATGTGCAACTATTGCAGTTTTTTACCAAAGATTAACTGTAGCTGAAACTAATAAAATTTCACAGCAATAATCAATACGCAAAGCCATGAAGAATTAACAGTTCGGAAAAGGAAAGAATTTCAATTTGTCAGACGATATTTAAAGTGTTCGACTCGATGCAAAATACTACAAAATGTTCAACAACTGTCGTCTGCTGCTATTGCTCCAACTTCTCTCAATCATAAGTGACTCGGATTCCTATCAACGATTTCTGCGCATTGTGAATGGAAAGTCTGTTGAAATATCAGTAGCACCCTGGCAGATATCATTGCAAGACGATGGCTCACATTCTTGTGGCGGTAGCATTTTGAGCTCGAAACTTATTGTGACGGCTGCTCATTGTGTGAATTCATTTAAAGCTAAGGAGTTGAAAGTGCGAGCTGGTTCTTCGATGTGGAATACTGGAGGACAAGTCATTCAGGTGGCAAGCATTAAAATTCATCCAAAATTTGAGACCAATACCTACTCGCATGATATTGCAACTCTAAGGCTAAAGCGATCGCTTAAACTTGGCCGAAATGTTAAGATAATAAGGCTCGCAACTACGGCGCCAAAAAATGGCAGCAAAGTGTCAGTTACAGGCTGGGGTGATACGGGTAGGGGCGTAGAAAAATTACCAAAGCGATTGCAAAAAGTAAATCTTCGTGGAGTGGATCGCAAAACGTGTCAAAAAGCTTATAAATTTTTAAAGAAGAGAATCATAGAAAGCATGGTATGTGCTATCGGCCATAATAAGGATGCGTGTCAAGGAGATTCGGGTGGGCCGTTAGTGGCTAATGGTAAGCTTGTTGGCATAGTTTCCTTTGGAATAGGATGTGCACTTGATGGTATTCCTGGCATTTATACAAATGTTGCATATTTTAACAAATGGTTAAAGAACGAACTTAAAAAATGTTAACAAACTTTAAAGAAAACTTTATCCGATATGGTGAAATTCTTGAATCGAATTGAATTATAAATAAAGTACAATCGAGTTTAAAGAATTTAAGTGTGACACTTTATCAAGCCCACACCCTAACCGAAACAAAACTTATTAAATAGCAATACCATCACATACTTAAGCCCACACAGTAACAATAAATAAACAGAAGAACTTCAATGACACGATGTCAACGAACAAATGTTTTCTCCTTCTGCTGCTGCTCTACTCAACGTTCTTCGTTTTTTGTAGACGTCGAAAATGCGCCAAACCACATCTCATGCACGGAACATCGATTGATATTCATCTTATACGACATCACGTATCGTTGCAGAAGGATGATAAACACTTTTGCTCTGGCGCCATCATCAAAAGGTTTGTCGTTTTAACTGCCGCTCAGTGTATGTGCAACGGAACTTCTCATCAAGTCTTCAATCCGAAAGGCTTAAGTGTGCGATTGGGATCAAACTATTGGAATAAAGGTGGAATATCGCTGGGCGTGTTTGAGATAAGGTGTCACAAAAGTTATAGTTCCAAAAGCCGCCGCAATGACATAGCGCTCTTGCGAATAGCCGATAGTCCTGCGATTGACAAATATAGTGTCAAGATCTCGTTGGCCAAGCACACTCCCAAGCAAAGGACACAGGCTTTGGTTTCCGGCTGGGGTATACTTAAAGGAAACTCGCCCAACGTACTGCAAGGTGTATGGGTTAGGATTATCGATTGCCACAGATATGCGAAAGACGGCAAGGCTATCACAAAAGGAATGATTTGTGCGGCCGGCAAGTATGAGGATTTCTATCACGGCGATACCGGTGGACCTTTAATTTCTAATGGCCGACTTGTTGGTATTGTATCTCGGGGCAAAGGTGTTTATGTCAACGTTGCACATTATCATAATTGGATTAATGACCAACTCAACTCTATTCATGGAAAATCCGTACAATCACGCATTGTGGGTGGAACAGCAATTAATATTGAGAACATTCCTTACCAAGTGTCGTTGCAGAATAATGGTAGACATTTTTGCGGTGGCTCAACACTCAGTCCGAGCATAATCCTAACTGCCGCCCATTGTATGTTCGGGAAAACTGCTAGCCGCATAAGAGTTAGAGCGGGATCAAACTATTGGAAAAGTGGTGGGCAATCTGTGGGTGTCGCGGAGATAAGGTCTCACTATAATTTTATAAGGTCTTACTACACCAATGATATAGCTCTTTTGCGATTGGACCAGAAACTTAAGCTAAGTCGATCCGTTTCACAAATCCGATTGGCCGATAAAGAGCCTAAACATGGAGCAAAAGCTTTCGTTTCCGGCTGGGGTGCACTTAACCAAAGCTCAAAACTGACACCTTACACAGTTCAAGGAGTATGGGTTGATATCATAAATCGAAGCATATGCCAAAAGACAAGGTTTTATAATTTCTATTCGAAAATCACAGAAGGAATGATTTGTGCGGCCAGCTTGAATAAGGATGCTTGTCAAGGTGATTCGGGTGGACCGTTAGTTTCTGATGGTCAACTTGTTGGTATTGTATCTTGGGGCGTTGGATGTGCCAACATTAAATTTCCAGGAGTTTACGTTAATGTAGCGCACTATCGCAATTGGATTAATTACCAAATTGAAGATATGCATCTCACATTATAATTTATAATTAAAGAAATTATAACTCAAAAAATATTTATCTTTATCATATATACTTCGAACAAAGTTATTTATAATTTACATAATAATCTTTCAAAATCAGAACGTACATATATGGAGATATTGTAAACTTTTTAATAAGCCTTAGCATGTCTGATATTTACGACATTTGACAGAACTAATTAACATTTAAATCGTATTTTATCTGAGGAGTATTTAAGTTGTGCCTGGGCTAGAAAGAATATATTCAAACTCTTCTGCTTCTCTACATACGATCTAAAAGAAAATAAAGCAAGCACAGTATCAGATATCGTTGCAATATATAGTGATATAGTAATACTGCAACGATATCTGATACGGTACTTGCATTATAACTGCTGCTAAATGTGCTAAGAATTGAAAGGTGTGTTTGTTGGACCAGAATTCCTATTGGTAATATAATATTTGTCAATTCATTTATATTATTTTACTGAAACTAAATTTTTTCACAAAAAAAATTGTGCGTATACGAAAAATATAGCTGTGTCTGAGATTAATTATTGGGTGGCCCGTTGGTTTCCAGTGGTTGGTGTTTTTTCTTTGGGTAAGTTATTTTCTACTTCAGGATATCCTGGAGCTTATGCCGATGTTGCCTGTGGCTTATAAGATCGCGACCATGAGGACAGATGACACAAGACTATTTTTAAAAGAGTTTTAAGAAAGAGTTGCACTTTGTAAAATATGCCTTTAACTATTTTTAACATCGCTTGCTCCACACCTACGAAACATAGTATATATATGTATGTGCATTAGAGCGAATTCAATCGATTTTCTCTAATCGATATTATAGAATGCTGCATTTAATTTCAATTCACCGAAGCTAAAGATATTTAACATCAATAATTTAGTTCAAATGGCTGCCTTGAAAGTTGATTATTAGATCGGAAAGAACTAAGTATAGAATGTGCATTAAGTTTATTTTTCTCCTGTTTTGGCTGAGCTGTACGGTTTACCCTTATGAGGCATGTGCAAAAACAAGGAAAAATATTGAACGCATTGTGGGTGGTGAACCAGTTGACATAGAGAATGTTTCATACCAGATTTCGTTGCAATACGTAATCTTTCACCTTTGTGGTGGCACCATTTACAGTCCAAATATAATTATAACTGCCGCGCATTGCTTAGACGACAAGAGACCAAAGATGTTAAGAGTGAGAGCTGGATCAAACCACTGGAATAAAGGTGGTCAGAGCGTTCAAGTGTCTGACATGAAGATCCATAATAGATATAAGCCCTCACTTCAATATCATGACATCGCCATTTTGAAATTGGCTAAGCCGCTTAAGCTCGAAAAAAATGTTGCAAAACTTGCCTTGGCAAGTAACGAACCCAACGCTGGAGAAAAAGCCCTTGCGTCAGGTTGGGGCGACCAATATTATGGCGAAAAGCATACTTCCGATATCTTGCGGGGTGTATGGCTACAAATAGTTGACCGCAAACAATGCCAAAGGGTCCATGGTAAAGATAAGATTACAGACGGCATGATCTGTGCTTACTATGCTAAAAAGGATGCTTGTCAAGGCGATTCGGGTGGACCGTTAGTTTCTGGTGGCAAACTTGTTGGCGTTACTTCTTGGGGTAAAAAATGTGCTTTTAAAGATTATCCAGGAGTTTACACTAATGTTGCCTACTATAAAAGTTGGATTGAGAAATCGATTGCAGATATGGAACAAAGTATCGATGATCATGATGATGATGATGATGTTGATGATGATGATGATGATGATGATGATGATGATGATGATGATGATGATGATGATGATGATGATGATGATGATGATGATGATGATGATGATGATGATGATGATGATGACGACGATGATGATGATGATGATGATGATGATGATGATGACGATGATGATGACAATGATGACGATGATGACGATGATGACGATGATGATGATGATGATGATGATGATGATGATGATGATGATGATGATGATGATGATGATGATGATGATGACGATGATGATGATGATGATGATGATGATGATGATGATGATGATGATGATGATGATGATGATGATGATGATGATGATGATGATGATGATGATGATGATGATGATGATGATGATGATGATGATGATGATGATGATGATGATGATGACGATGATGATGATGATGACGATGATGATGACGATGATGATGACGATGACGATGACGATGACGATGACGATGATGATGATGATGATGATGATGATGATGATGATGATGATTGGCTTGATTGGTTTGATTAAGACTATTATTATTAATAAAATAGCTAAAAACATGTGTAATTACAATTCTTAGTATGTTTGTTCGTAATCGATTTTCTGTTATCGATATTATAGAATAATAAGCCCCAAAGCGGTCGTTTTAGGCGACAAAGCGTTACGCATACTTTTAACCGAGCTAAGATATTACATCATAATAATCATTGCGATGAAGGTCGGTATAAATGGAAGAAATAAGCTTTAGACAAAACCAAAATTATTGATTTACCGTGTATAATTTAAAAAATGTGCAAATCAAAAACCTTCTAGGTTTTAATTTAGTTCTCTGGGATATATGCAACGTTTTGCGCTATCTCACTAATATTAGGTAAAAAAAATAAAATTCAACTATCGTATCAACAAAAGCTTATACTCTGCGTTTAGGGCGAGCTTACAGTATTATTGAAAAATAATACTCACTTGAAAAATTGCAAAACTTGATGATTGATTTTTAGACTGAAAAAAAAAAACTTTCTATGTGATGCTTTTTTATTTTCGCAGTTGTATAGGTATTAATGCGAGTTCAATCGATTTTCTCTTATCGGTGTTATAGAACGCTACATTAAATTTTAAATCCACCGAAGCTAAAGATATTTCACATCAATAATTAAACTAAAACTTCTATAAAAAGTGTGCCTGCCTTGAATGTTGATTTGTTAACTAGATCGGCAAGAACTATAAGAACTAACTAGAAAATGTCCCTTAAGTGCTTTCGTCTCTTGTTTTGGCTTACCTGTACGATTTACCCCCTTGAGGCATGTGCAAAAACAAGAAAAAATATTCAACGCATTGTGGGTGGTGAACCAGTTGGCATAGAGAATGTTCCGTACCAGATTTCGTTGCTATACGGATCCCATCACCATTGTGGTGGTACCATTTACAGTCCAAATATAATTATAACTGCCGCGCATTGCGTATACGACACGCGCCCAACGGAGTTAAGTGTGAGAGCTGGATCAAACTACTGGAAAAGAGGTGGTCAGAGAATTCCAGTGTCTGACATGAAGGTACATAGTGGATATCATTACCCCAAATACTATCATGACATCGCCATTTTGAAATTGGCTAGCCCGCTTAAGCTTGGAAAAAATGTTGCAGAACTTGCCATAGCAAGTAACGAACCCAACGCTGGAGAAAATGCCTATGCAACGGGTTGGGGCGACAAATATCAGGATCATTTGCTTGGTTCCAATATTTTGCTGGGTGTATGGTTACAAATAGTTGACCACAAAACCTGCGACAGAATCTATGGTAAAAATTTGATAACAGACGGCATGATCTGTGCTGACTATGCTAAAAAGGGTGTTTGTCATGGAGATTCGGGTGGACCGTTAGTTTCAGGTGGCAAACTTGTAGGCGCTACTTCTTGGGGTGAAGGATGTGCTGCTCACGGATATCCAGGAGTTTTCGCTAATATTGTCTACTATAAAAGTTGGATTGAGAAATCGATTAAAGATTTGGAACAAAGTATCGATGATGATGATGATGATGATGATGATGATGATGATGATGATGATGATGATGACGATGACGATGACGATGACGATGACGATGACGATGACGATGACGATGACGATGACGATGATGATGATGATGATGATGATGATGATGATGATGATGATGATGATGATGATGATGATGATGGATGATGATGATGATGATGATGATGATGATGATGATGATGATGATGATGATGATGATGATGATGATGATGATGACGATGACGATGACGATGATGATGATGATGATGATGATGATGACGATGATGATGATGATGATGATGATGATGATGATGATGATGATGACGATGATGATGATGATGATGATGATGATGATGATGATGATGATGATGATGATGACGATGATGATGATGATGATGATGATGATGATGATGATGATGATGATGATGATGATGATGATGATGACGATGACGATGACGATGACGATGACGATGATGATGATGATGATGATGATGATGATGATGATGATGATGATGATGATGATGATGATGATGATGATGATGATGATGATGATTGACTTGATTGGTTTGATTAAGACTATTATTATTAATAAAATAGCTAAAAACATATGTAATTACAATTCTTAGTATGTTTGTTCGTAATCGATTTCTGTTATCGATATTATAGAATAATAAGCCCCCAAAGCGGTCGTTTTTGGCGACAAAGCGTTACGCATACTTTTAACCTGGGCTAAAGATTATTCACATCAATAAATACATCAATTGCGGTGAAGGTCGGTATAAGTGGAAGGAATAAGCTTTAGAGAAGACTAAAAGTAATTTTCAACAATAATACCTACCTAAATCGCATCTGACCATAAAATATTGTATCATGCATTGTTTTTCCAACTAAACTTCTTGCGTTTGAAAATTATTGACTTACCTTGTATAACTTAAAAAATGTGCAACTCCAAAAGCTTCTGGGATTTAATTTTTGTTCTCTGGGATATAAGCAACGTTTTGCGCTATCGCACTAATATTAGGAACATAACAGATTACATTAGTGATGCAATTTTCTCTTTAGCATGTATTTAACACTTTTTCAAAAGCACAAAAATAAAAAAAATAAAATTTCAATTATCGTATCAACAAAAGCTTATACTCTGCGTTTAGGGCGAGCTTACAGTATTATTGAAAAATAATACTCACTTGAAAAATTGCAAAACTTGATGATTGATTTTTAGACTGAAAAAAAAACTTTCTATGTGATGCTTTTTTTATTTTCGCAGTTGTATGGGCATTAATGCGAGTTCAATCGATTTTCTCTTATCGGTGTTATAGAACGCTACTTTAAATTTTAAATCCACCGAAGCTAAAGATATTTCACATCAATAATTAAACTAAAACTTCTATAAAAAGTGTGCCTGCCTTGAATGTTGATTTGTTAACTAGATCGGCAAGAACTATAATTACTAAATAGAAAATGTCCCTAAAGTGCTTTCGTCTATTGTTTTGGCTTACCTGTACGATTTACCCTCTTGGGGCATGTGCAAAAACAAGGAAAAATATTCAGCGCATTGTGGGTGGTGAACCAGTTGAAATAGAGAATGTTCCGTACCAGATTTCGTTGCTATACGGATCCCGTCACCTTTGTGGTGGCACCATTTACAGTCCAAATATAATTATAACTGCCGCGCATTGCGTATACGACAAGATGGCATTGATGATACTTGTGAGAGCTGGATCAAACTACTGGAAAAGAGGTGGTCAAGCCGTGCAAGTGTCTGACAAGAAGGTACATAGTGGATATCATTACCCCAATCACTATCATGACATCGCCATTTTGAAATTGGCTAAGCCGCTTCTGCTTGAAAAACATGTTGCAAAACTTTCCTTATCAAGTAACGAACCTAACGCTGGAGAAAATGCCTATGCGACGGGTTGGGGCGACAAATATCAGAACCATTTGCTTGGTTCCGATATCTTGCTGGGTGTATGGTTACAAATAGTTGACCACAAAACCTGCGAGAGAATCTATGGTAAAAATTTGATTACAGACGGCATGATCTGTGCTGACTATACTAAAAAGGGTGTTTGTCATGGCGATTCGGGTGGACCGTTAGTTTCAGGTGGCAAACTTGTAGGCGTTACTTCTTGGGGTAAAGGATGTGCTGCTCAGGGATATCCAGGAGTTTTCGCTAATGTTGCCTACTATAAAAGTTGGATTGAGCAATCGATTAAAGATTTGGGACAAAGTATCGATGATCATGATGATGATGATGATGACAATGATGATAATGATGATAATGACGATGATGATGATGATGATGATAATGATGATGATAATGATGATAATGACGATGATGATGATGATGATGATGATGATGATGATGATGATGATGATGATGATGATGATGATGATGATGATGATGATGATGATGATGATGATGATGATGATGATGATGATGATGATGATGACGATGACGATGACGATGACGATGACGATGACGATGACGATGACGATGACGATGACGATGACGATGACGATGATGATGATGATGATGATGATGATGATGACGATGACGATGACGATGACGATGACGATGACGATGACGATGATGATGATGATGATGATGATGATGATGATGATGATGACGATGATGATGATGATGATGATGATGATGATGATGATGATGATGATGATGATGATGATGATGATGATGATGATGATGATGATGACGATGACGATGACGATGACGATGACGATGATGATGATGATGATGATGATGATGATGATGATGATGATGATGATGATGATGATGATGATGATGATGACGATGACGATGACGATGATGATGATGATGATGATGATGATGATGATGATGATGATGATGATGATGATGATGATGATGATTGGTTTGATTGGCTTGATTGTTAATAAAATAGCTAAAAACATATGTAATTACAATTCTTAGTATGTTTGTTCGTAATCGATTTCTGTTATCGATATTATAGAATAATAAGCCCCCAAAGCGGACGTTTTAGGCGACAATGCGTTACGCATACTTTTAACCGGGGCTAAAGATTATTCACATCAATAAATAAATCAATTGCGATGAAGGTCGGAATAAATGGAAGGAATAAGCTTTAGAGAAGACTAAAAGTAATTTTCAACAATAATACCTACCTAAATCGCATCTGACCATAAAATATTGTATCATGCATTGTTTTTCCAACTAAACTTCTTGCGTTTGAAAATTATTGACTTACCTTGTATAACTTAAAAAATGTGCAACTCCAAAAGCTTCTGGGATTTAATTTTTGTTCTCTGGGATATAAGCAACGTTTTGCGCTATCGCACTAATATTAGGAACATAACAGATTACATTAGTGATGCAATTTTCTCTTTAGCATGTATTTACCACTTTTTCAAAAACACAAAAATAAAAAAAATAAAATTTCAATTATCGTATCAACAAAAGCTTATACTCTGCGCTTAGGGCGAGCTTTAAGTATTATGGAAAAAAATACTCACTTGAAAAATTGAAAAACTTGATGATTGATTTTTAGACTGTAGAAAAACTTTCTATGTGATGCTTTTTTTATTTTCGCAGTTGTATGGGCATTAATGCGAGTTCAATCGATTTTCTTTTATCGATGTTATAGAACGCTAGTAAATTATAAATCCACCGAAGCTAAAGATATTTCACATCAATAATTTAACTAAAACTTCTATAAAAAGTGTGCCTGCCTTGAATGTTGATTTGTTAACTAGATCGGCAAGAACTATAAGAACTAACTAGAAAATGTCCCTAAAGTGCTTTCGTTTCTTGTTTTGGCTTACCTGTACGATTTACCCTCTTGGGGCATGTGCAAAAACAAGGAAAAATATTCAACGCACTGTGGGCGGTGAACCAGTTGAAATAGAGAATGTTCCGTACCAGATTTCCTTGCTATACGGATCCCGTCACTATTGTGGTGGTACCATTTACAGTCCAAATATAATTATAACTGCCGCGCATTGCGTATACGACACGAGCCCAACGGAGTTAAGTGTGAGAGCTGGATCAAACTACTGGAAAAGAGGTGGTCAGAGAGTTCCAGTGTCTGACATGAAGGTACATAGTGAATATCATTACCCCAAACACTATCATGACATCGCCATTTTGAAATTGGCTTACCCGCTTAAGCTTGAAAAAAATGTTGGAAAACTTTCCTTAGCAAGCAACGAGCCTAACGCTGGAGAAAATGCCTATGCGACGGCTGGGGCGACAAATATCAGAACCATTTGCTTGGTTCCGATACCTTGCTGGGTGTATGGTTACAAATAGTTGACAACAAAACCTGCGACAGAATCTATGGTAAAAATTTGATTTCAGACGGCATGATCTGTGCCAACTATGCTAAAAATTGTGTTTATCATGGAGATTCGGGTGGACCGTTAGTTTCAGGTGGCAAACTTGTAGGCGTTACTTCTTGGGGTAAAGGATGTGCTGCTCAGGGATATCCAGGAGTTTTCGCTAATGTTGCCTACTATAAAGGTTGGATTGAGAAATCGATTAAAGATTTGGGACAAAGTATCGATGATCATGATGATGATGATAATGATGATGATGACGATAATCATGATGGTGATGATAATGATGATGATGATAATGATGATGATGACGATGATCATGATGGTAATGAGAATGATGATGATGATAATGATGATGATGACGATGATCATGATGGTGATGATAATGATGATGGTGATAATGATGATGATGATGATGAGCATGATGGTGATGATAATGATGATGATGATAATGATGATGATGACGATGATCATGATGGTGATGATAATGATGATGATGATAATGATGATGATGACGATGATCAAGATGGATGATGATGAAAATGATGGTGATGACGATGATGATGATAATGAAAATGATGGTGATGACGATGATGATGATAATGAAAATGATGGTGATGACGATGATGATGATGATGATGATGATGATGATGATGATGATGATGATGATGATGATGATGATGATGATGATGACGATGACGATGACGATGACGATGACGATGACGATGACGATGACGATGACGATGACGATGACGATGACGATGACGATGACGATGATGATGATGATGATGATGATGATGATGATGATGATGATGATGATGATGATGATGATGATTACGATGAATGTGATTACGATGATGATGACGATGACGACGATGATGATGATGATGATGATGATGATGATGATGATGATGATGATGATGATTGGTTAGATTGGTTTGATTGGTTTGATTGTTAATAAAATAACTAAAAACATAATTACAATTCTTAGTATGTTTTTTCGTAATAGATTTTCTGTTATCGATATTATAGAATTATAAGCCCCCAAAGCGGCAACAATGCGTTACGCATACTTTTAACCGACCGAAGCTAAAGAAATTTCACAACAATAAATAAATTAAAACGTCTATTAAAACTGGGCCTGATTTATGAGTTATATTCAGATCGGCAAGAACCGCAATAAGAAGATGTTTATTAAGTGTATTTTTCTTCTGTTTCTAATTGATGGCTACAACGCTTACCGTTTTATAAAAGCGCAATACAAAATAGACCATGCTGAATATGCGAAGACTTTAACGTTTGTAGTAACGTTGCATTATAAAAAAGATTTCATTTGTGCTGGTGCCATCCTGCATCCGTTTATTATTTTAACTGCTGCGCATTGTGTATATAAAAAGGAAGCTGAAAAGTTGACAGTGAGAGCTGGATCAATGATCTTTGATGAAGGGGGAGTTGTCGTCGAAGTGTCCAAGTACAAAATAAATAAGAACTTTAAAGAACTTCTTTTCGAAGATTACTATCACTATGATATCGCACTCTTGATTCTAGCAGAGCCGCTGATACTTGGACCAACTATTTCAACAATTCCATTGGCAACGGTCGAACCACACAATAGAGCAAGATCCTTTCTTCCCGGCTGGAATTATCGTTTTGGTAGTTTGAGCCATATGAACGGTGTATGGCTAAGAATAGTTAGTCGCAAAACTTGCCAAAGGATTCATGGTGAAGATCTTATCACAGATGCCATGCTCTGTGCTGAAGGTCATTCTGAGAGTGATTGCTACGCTGATAGAGGTAGCCCGCTAATTGCTAGTGGTCGAGTTGTTGGAATTTTAGCGTGGACAGATTGGGCTCAATGTGTTAAGCCAGGAAACCCGGGAATGTACACCAATGTTGCTGACTATATTGATTGGATTGAAGAAAAATCAAGCAAATATGTTAATCTCGATATACCCGATGGGCCAGAAAAGTATGAGGTCGTTGGAGACTACTATGATTGGCAAGACCGCTGAACCTTTCACTAGTATAACTTAACAAAAATAACAAGTTTGTCAAACAAAAAATAACAAATATTTTTTATTATGTAAATAGACGATCTTCAGTTTCAAACAATTGAAGGCAAACACCAATCAATGTTCATAGTAGACCTGATAACTCAAGACACTCAAAATATTTCATTTGGCTTGACCCCAAGGGCTTCGTTGGTTCACGTACGACTAAAGCAGACATCATATTTCATGCTATTTAAAAGCGTTTGGGATAACAAGTGGATTTTTCCAAGTAGTCTTAAGTTATATAATTAAATAATTTCATAATCAGAACTAAACAGGTTAAAAATCATTCGAAACTGAGAAGATTTTTATAAAACCTTCAACATAAAGCAACTAAACTAGTTTTAAAATGTCTGCTTCTAAACATTTAAACTTTTATTTAAAGCTAAAATCCAAATACAATCGTAGCACTTTAGGACAATAAACAATGGTCCAAAAAAAGAACAGAAACATACTAACAAACTTTTGTCCTTATGCTGGCGCCATCTAGCGTCATGTGCATACATATTCGTCACTTAGTCAGCATTCTACTTCACCTTTTTGACTGTTGCAACCGACTGTGTTGGGTCAAAGTATGCAACAAGTTTATGCAGCTGCACGCAACTTGACGTTTGCCAAAGTCTCATAAATTTCATCTAACAGCTCCTAAAGCCCTGCCCCGCCCCGCCACAGAAAACGCTGCCACAAGCCACAAACATGAAAGGCAGCTACAAAAAAAAAAAACACCACCAACCGTGTGTGGTGCTCGGTTGTTGGTGGTCAGTGGTGTTGGTTAGTTCCTGGACATTGGTGGCGTTGTCCTCTCCTAAGCACGTGTCAAGTGTGGGCCAAACTTTTAATTTGCACAACCCAAACCGAGTTCGACTCCGAGTCCGAGTTGGGGTCTGGCTCTCGCTCTGACTCTGGATCCGAACTGTGTTGGAGCCCCCAGAGCCTGACTGACGCTGAGTGACTGTCAGGCTTGTTAGTCCTTTTATAGCCAAGGGGCTGCGCCTTGCTGTCTGACAATGTCATCAGTTGCAGCTGACGCAGCAGCAGCAGCAGTAACACCATTCCATGCCACAACGAACTGGCCAAAAGCAACGCCCAGTGGCAATATCTGTGGCAGTTGCAGTTTGCAGTTTGCCTCATATCTTTTTTTTGTATTCTTTTTCAAGGGTTTTGTTTTTTTTCTGTACAGAGTATATTGGGGTATGTATGGGGTATGGTAGTCTTATTAATAAATGTGTCGATTTTCAATTTGAATAAAAAAAAAAAATATTCCAGCTCTTATGAAAATTTTAGAAAGAAACAGATTAGTTTTCAATAATACTTTTATTTATATGTATAAAAAATCCTTTCTTAAAATGATGCAAAAGTTTGCAACTCTTGCAGCAATTGAGGGAACATTTAACTTGTTAAACTGCCCGATTTAAACTTGCAGCCAGACAGCGGGTGTCCATGACAAGTGTTGTGTGTGTGTGTGTGTGTGTGCGTATTTTCAAGTATGTGTGTGTCCGCGCTCCACAAGCAGATAAAGCAACGCTCAGCGCTCTTTTAGACGCTGTCAGTTAGCCAAGGCTTGGTCAGTCAAGCAGTCCGTCAAGCACTCACTCACTCAACCAGTCATTCAGTTAGTCATTGGGTGAGTGCGTTCATTTACAGTTGCTCCTTAATTCCACCTTGCCACCGCCCCCCAGCCCTTCTGATGCGTCATTTGTAGCCGCTTGATGTTAAATCCGTTTGGATTTTTGTTTTTTTGATTGCCGCACGCCTCAATGACATTTCATTTATTAAGTGGCGTTTGGTCTCCGTTTCTTGTTGTGTTTTTGATTTTTCTCTTTTTTTTCTGCAACTCAGTGCGAAGCAGTTGGGGTTGGGGGCAGCAGCAATTAACTATGCAATACGCTGACATCATCAGCTACACAGTTACAGAAAGTTCAGCTGCCCCAAACACAAGTTTCAGTTACTGTGCCTTGTCCAAAAATGCCGCATCATGTTGCTGGTGCTGAATTGACGCCTTTGATTTGTTTTGCAAGTGATATTGTTGTTGTTGTTGTTGTTGCTGTTGTTGTTATATCCGCTACAAAAGGAATTTGCATTTCAAATGAATTACAACGCCACGAGCAACATTGGGCCGAAAAACAGGATCAGGTCTGTACCCTTGTGCTGAAATATAAATGTTAATCCAGGCAGCGTCAATTGCAAAACGTTCAGCGATGTTGACAGGACATCCTCTCGCCCCCTGGATACATGCATGCATATATTGTGGGGCCCGTATGTATGTATGTATGTATGTGCATATGGGCAGTATGTCAACGGCTTTTTAATTGATTTTCATGGGCTGCAGTTTTTGATTGTGCTGATTGACGCATCAAATGAAGTGACTTCAGTTGGGGTCCTCGAATCTGGTGACTGAGCCGGCGTCTGGTCTGGTCCTGTTGCCATATCAGTAACGGTGCAAACAACAGTCCACACACACACACACAAACAGGCACACAAAGAGAGAGAGAGAGAGAGATAGAGAGAGAGATAGAGTGCAAACGTGAAGCCAGCAGTAATTAAATTTGTCACTCAGACAAAACGTTGCTGCAACAGCAGCATCAAGCTGGAGAAAAAGTTGTAGCAAGCTGGCAAAGTGCACAACGCATCGTTTGCGTGATACGATTGCATGCCTTCTCTCTCAAGAGGACTTAAAAGAGAGCTGAGAGAAGTAAGCAGATTATGAGTACACAATGAGAGCTGGTCAGACTTTCAAATATCCCGCATTAATTGCCTACTTTTAGGGACTATTAAAATTTTCTGAGCAAGGATTATTTTCACAAACGCAAATATGAAAACATTGTTTTACTTAAGATTATATGTATTAAAATACTATAAAAGTTTATTATTTTTGATTATATCCTTACCAAGTAAACTTTGTTCGCTAGACTGATTAATAAAAATATATTATCAAAAAAGTTTTAAATAGAATTTAAACTTACAAAAAATCCTTACCTTCATATTGGCTAGGGTATATCGTAGCAAGTAAAACAGGCAGTGAGATGACTTTTTGGCTGCTGGCAAACAGATTGTTGTTGTCGCTTGTTAAGCCGACTAATTGTTGTTGTTGTTATTGTTATTGCATTTTAATTATTGCATTCGAGAGTTTTTCGTCCCTTCGTTCGCTCGGTTTGTTATACCAACTGTAAATTAATATGGATACAGCCCAACACCCAACAACACACTAACGCAAACACACACGCACGTGAGTCGCTAATGAGCCGCTTTTAAACTTTGACGTCCACTTGACTCAAATTTATTTTTTCAACCTCAAAAGCAGACTTAAGAAGCAAACAAATAGATAGAGAAAGAGAGAAAGATAATAAACGAGAAGGAATATGTATTGCACAATTTGTATTGCTGTATTAAATGCCCGAAAATTTGAAACCTGAGATGAAAATCATTAGAAAAACACATTAAGCGTAAAAAATTAATGAGCATGTTCGCCAACAAGAATGAGCCGCAAATATTTTCCCAATATACACATTCATGCACCTTGAAAATGCTTATCCACTTAGAGATTTCCTGCACCGGGCTGCAATCGCGTCGCCCACCAAAAGTAAATAGAAAAACCGAATAGCGCTTAAAAATACAGAAGGAAATTTCGAATAAAACAGGCAACTAAGCAGCAGAGGCAGCAACAAGCGTGGCAGGATGACGATTTCAATGGGGATTCCGGTATTGTGTAACAGACACCATAATAGGCTCTGTGTAGAAGCGTTGAACGCAGTGGCGTCTCCAAAAATGTAACTCGTGTTAGGGGATGTTAGGGTAGAATATGAATATAAAACGTAGTGAGATGAAAGAAGGAGAAAGTAAGTAAGTTTAATGGGCATAGAAATTATACTAAATATTCGAAGAGGATCATTTGTATAGGGAATACTTCAACTATATTTAATAGCGATGTTAAGATAAGTAATAATAAATTATAAGAGAATTTGCAATTGCAAAGTAAATCTTACTTACAACAATTCATAAAACAAAATTTAATGACTCCAGCTCCTAACTAGCCCAATATCATTCCAACTAGAAACTCGCAGACATTTTCAGACTTGTACAACTATTTATTGTAATGCGGCTTGAATATTGGTCAAACAAGCGGCTTATAGCCTTAATTTAAAGGTCATTCCATTAGTTTTAGGAAAGTTTGTCCGCCACTTTGACAACACCCTCGACCAACTACGCCACTGCACCCACAGATTGGGCTTGTTTCGTTTGGCTGAGCCAATGTCCACAATGTCGTTTACTTTGCCTAACAATATTTAGTTAGCCAACAAAAGCCAAGCACCCACACATACAACCGTCTGCGGAGATGCCTGGAGAAAACTTCTCTGGAGAGACGTCTATAGATTTTTCGTCATTTTTTTTTTTTTTTTCTTATATCTTAGTTTAACAACTCATTTGGCACTCATGAGTAGGTCAGGCCGTTAAGGCCATAGCCTTTATTCGAGGGAATGGATGAAGATATCCTTTTAAATTTTTGTTTGTCCTGCAGCTGGCCGCTATTTCCAAATGCTTGTCACGTTTTGTCGAGCGTTGAAAAGTTAAAAGTGGGGTTGCGGAGGCTGCGAGCTACAAGTTTTCTGTGCTTTTGTGCGTGCCTGGATGCCGGATGTGACTAGGATGTGCGTCTTTGTCGTAATTACCTTCAAGTTGGCCCTACTTGCCACACACACACACACACACGCGCGCACGCATTTGATGTCGCGCTTGCTGGTCCGCAAATCCCAGACGATTCCCCTTTCCACCTCTGACTGTGATTGCTGACAGGCTTCTACTAGCTACAGGTGTGTGTGTGTGTGTGTTTATTTCTCTCCTTTGCAGCTTCTAATTGCCGCTAAGTGGCATTGAAATCTTTTTGGCTTTTGTTACGTCTTGAATGCCCTATATTTGCTAAGGGAAGGTCACACTTGATATGTAAGGTCTGCTAATAAACACTTCCATAATGCCACATTTCCTACAATTCTACTTTACGACTCTTTTTTTATACCCCAACTCCAGTATATTACAATCTTATCAATTATAGCTCAACTACTATTTGCTCTACTAATATTCAAGTCCCATTACTTTTGGCATCCTTTGATGTTTTTACTGTTAAAATAAGTTTGAAACTGATCGGATGGTTAGCAATAAGGTTTCATACAACCTCCATAATTTCTCAAAAACCTATTCTTCGTACCTAATTTCGGGACAAAAAGAAAGGAAAGAACAAAATGGCAGCCGTTTAGCTCTAACGGTTTTAGTTTAATGAGCAATCAGTTGAAATTTCTTTATCAAGCTATCAATACCAAAATCACCGTTCAAGAGTTTTTCTCTGCTTCTATGGCTTGGACAAAGTATCATAATAATATCGTACTACTATATCGTATTCCAAAATGCTTTAGTTTTTCTTATCACTTACTACATTGACCTTCTTGAAGTGTATTTAGGCATCGGTGTGTTAAATTTGACGCTCCTTTCATGTTGTTACATGCTTTTTGTCATAAATAATAAAGCGGGGCGCATAGCATGGTGTGGCTGGTACTGTTTAAAGGACTAACTGAGCGAAGCGGGAAACGAGAGAACCGAGTGCCACCGCATGGTCAAAGTGCTTTTGGTCAGCTGACCACTTAAGCACAATGCTTTTGCATTGTCCCCGGCTTTATTTTGGCGGCCGGTACGGCAACGCGTGCACGTTTTTTCACCTGCCTTCCAGCCAAAAAAAAAAAAAAAAAACAGTGCAACTAGGAGAGAGTGAGAGGGAGAGAAACTGTTGTATTGTACACACCATCACCATGGCCATTTGAACTACATGTGGACTAGCTGAAATGCAGCTAACGAACCGCAATTGCGGTCACATTTCATGAGAGCGCACACGTCGCCCTCGGGGCTAACACACACACACACACACACATACAGAGAGCGGGAGCAAGAAAGGAGACGGACTGATTCAATTTGCAGGCTGGCGACAGGCTTTTAGTGCAGCTCAGCATACAGAGCCAGCAGGCTACCAGAAAGGACCCTAACCTATAAAAACCCCACCATGTCCCGCATCTCGTACTGTCCAAATGATACAAAACTCACCGACTCGTCTGCTTCGCCCAGTGGATATCATCAAAATTAGCTCGTTTGGCTGGCTGGAGGGGAAGGGCAAGAGTTGCATCCACACTCATACGGGCAACATTGCATACAAAGCTGCTATTCTGTAACCAGCGAGAGCATCAACACAAAAACAAAAACAAAAAAAACACGACAACTAGCAACAGGTGTATGACAGTCCAATTAACTAGAAACGATATTTACATATTTACTTGAGCGTTGTGTGCTTTCGAAAAACAAACACAACAACAACGTTTTGTTGCACTTTAAAATATTTTTTAAATCATTCCAGACGCAACTCATTTACTAATTTTACTCACATCAATCAAAATATCAAAAGTTTTCATATTTTTTGCCAACTTTTTTGTTTAAGTCTGCTGGGCAAGTTAATTATTTAATTAAATAATGCTTACATTTTTTAGAATAAAAATTGCACTTGAAAAAAAGGTCGATTTAACAGCGTGCAAAAATATTACACCACATTAAGTTGAATTAAACAAAATTCGTTAAGATAAAACTTCTACTAAACGAAGCTTGGTTATTTAGCTTCTGGCAAAGAGTACAGAATCTCATGAGTTTGCAATAAGGAAGAGCAAGCGAGATAAAACAATAACAATATTTTGCTTTGTTTTGCCTGTGAGCGAGCGCGATAGCGGATAGCAAGTGCAGCTGTTTTTGTTTCAGTTGCCTTTGCACTCAGCGGCCCGTCAATTGTACGACGAGCGGCGGGCCAGCGACAGCCAGGAACGGTAAAAATGTGTTAGATTTGTGAGCATGAGCGTTTTTTACATTCCTGCTAAGCCTGCTTCTCGAGATTTTTTTTTTTTTTATACATTTGACAATTGCACTACTCAATACACTTTCGGTATTTGTACGCATCGCTGCACAAGCCACTCGATTGGAATGGCCATAATAATGGAGAGATATTGGAATATTGTGTGTTTCTTTAAATATTCATTATTGATTAAATAGTTAAATTTATCAAATTAGAAGTCTTGAAATCGAAAAAGTATATTAAAGCGTTAAAAGAACCATTTTTATATGTAGATTGCAGCAATTATAATTATTTATATTACTGTATTAAATCTAGTTATAGTAAAAGGGTGATTCATAAACAGGGTGATCAATATAACATAGAATATGCAGAATGCACTCACCCGTAGCAGCAACAACACAAATACAGTTCAATGCAAGTGTTCTCTCTCGTTTTCATCTCTCTTGTTTTTCACTGAGCACTTTCACAAAAAAAAAAAAGCTCACACCCACACACAACAATAATTAAATGAGATGTATCTCATCTTTCTCTTATATATTTGTATATTAGTTTATTTTATTTTCACTGCACTTCACACACAAGAAAAAAAAATTTAAAAAAAAGTAAAATAACTAATACCATCTTCAATGCTTCGGATTTGCTTGTGCTTATGGAGATTTTCAGCGCGCTTAACGCAACATTCATATGAGAGAGATTATCCTCTCTCTTTAATTTTTTCGCGACCCGGCAAAAGGCTGATCAATATCAATAGCAACAACACATATACAGTTAAATGCAAGTGCTCTCTCTCTCGTTTCTCTCGCTCTCTCATTTTTTCACTGAGCACTTTCACAAAAAAAAAAGCTCACACCCACACACAACAATAATTAAATGAGATGCTCTCATTTTTCTTTTCTATATACATATGTATTTATACTATTTTATTTTCACTGCATTTCACACACAAAAAAAAAAAAAAAATAAAGAATAGTAATTAATACTGTCTTATCTTCAATGCTTTGCTTATTTTGATTTTTTGCGATTTTCTGCTAAACGCAACAACAACACACTTGTATGAGCGCGGAGAGGATAACTCTCTCTTTAATTTTTTCGCGACCCGGCAAAGCAGCAACTAAAATGGCGCGCGTATGCCAATTTTTCATTTGCTTGAAAACACTTAAAAAGCAATTACACGGCGATTCTATAATGTTATAAATACTTTACGTATGTTTAGAGCGTTATGTAAACACAATTTGACTATTAATATAGGACGCATCCGTTTTAATTAAATATATAAACGGACGATATGCTCCCGGCGATGTAAAGACGCGCAAAGTTCCAGGCTAACTGCCTTCGTGGATTAGTGGAACAAGTGGAATCGTGAAAGGTAACGATCGCTCTCTGTAGTTAGACAGTCCTTTTTTTTTTATCTCAATTCGCGAAGTTGAGTACACTCGTGTGCATTTACATACATATGTTTTGCATGCATGTATTTTTCTATTGCCGGTGTTCTTGCTTTTAATCTATATATGTACCTATATATATATAGCCCGATCAAACGGGAGTTGTATAAACATCTTGAAACTAATTATTTTTGTAAAATTGCAAGTACTTATGCTTTGTAATTTTCTTTACAGTAGAGGTGCGTGGCTCGACTGTCTCAAGGCTCCGTTTCCCGAACTCAGCTTAACGTGAACTTAACTTGAAAGTGAACATAAGCTTGAAATTCAACTGATTACGCAAGCGTGATCTTTAAAATGTTTGCTAAGCATTAGTTATGTTCATCCATTTTAACATAAGCTGTTTTAACTTGAACTTTGAATTCAGTTTTCTGCAGCTTGTCAAATTGACTTTTAGTCAGAATGCATCTTCAGTAAAGGCTCAGTGACCCGAACTTAACTTGACTTGAACTTGGACTTAAAAAACAGCTGATCCATTCAACTTAACGAAAAACACTGCTTGCTGGTTACCCGTAACTTAACAACCTGCAGAAAACACGTTAAGTTCAAGTTACGTTCATGTTCCAGTTCAAACAGCTGATTGCTGAGTAGCTTAAGACTTTACCAATGCCATGGAGGATAAATTCTTTTGAAAACTAATATATTAAAAAACAACTATACAAAGTGTTCTTTGTTTAATATTTGTATCATTAAGATATCATTTCGCTTAAATTGCGATCAAAATACTTACTTTTAGTAGATACAAACACCTGGCATCCCATTCTGCTCGTCCAACTGTGTAAACAGTGTGTCTGGGGCTGTTTGCTTACGCGTTAGACAAAATGTAATAAGCAATTTGGCCAAGTTAGAAAAAAACAGAGAAGAAAACAAGCAGCTAACTAGTTGGCCATAATAAAGAAACATAAATGCCAATAATAATTATGCAAATTTCAAATGTGTGCTGCTGCAATAGAAAGCGTATATAGCGAGGACACGAACCCTCAACTGAGACTGTCAGCAAGACTGGCAGTCGGACAGGCAATTTGCAGGCTGTGTCTGGGCTACGTGCGAAATAGAAGTCACACCTTGCATACAACCCAAACACTTAACCCACCCCACCCATTCGCCCATTCAAATGAAACCACTCAAGCAGCCACCCACACAAACGTAAGCGCATTTTAATGATCTCATTTATGCTAATCTGCAAACGGTTAAATCTGAGCACGCCACAGCCACAAGGTGGCAACAACAGCAACAAGCGCTACAACAACAACAGCAATGTGCCACCGGCTGCTAATGCTAATGAAGTCTAATTGAATTTCGGACACTTGACACGTCGCACTATCTGATCTTTTTTGCGGAAGGTACACAATGTGCAACATGAGCATGCCACAAACTTTAAAATGCCTTAAGACAACAAGTCAATGTGTGCCACAAGGCAACAAAGTAACAAATACATTAATAAATACAGAACAAGAACTAGTTAAGCTTTAACATAGTTTCTAGAGTTCGATTTTGTTACAATCTGATGAATTTGTTTCACTTTTAAAGTTGTCTGAGCAAGGTTCGTTGACGAAGGGTGTCGAGTCAACATTGGCGTTTTTGCGGTTGTGGCTAGAATCCAGCCTTCCCCCACAGAGAGACATATGTATGTAGAGAACATATGTATAAAGAGGAGGTGCGGTAGTATCGGTTTAGGGGGGAGACATAAAATTTCCTATGCATTTAACCGCATTGAAATTTTCTCGTAATATTTGGCATTGATTTTTAAACAAAAAGCAGCATTGAAGCTGGCTGCTGGCCATGGGTTTGAGATATGCGTCAAGTGATGGCCAACGGACAGTTTTTGGTCAGTCAAGTTTAGCAGGACTATGTGTGCGGTATTGGGTTGGTTGTATGAGGGGGGTTAAGGGGGTAACTTTGCTTTTATTAGTCTGCCAACGAACCAACAACAAATCAGCATTATTTGACAACGCAGCTAATTTACATGAGTGACCAGATTCAAAGTTCAGGCAATGACAGCCATTGACTAGCGCATCCTCCCACTGCATATCTCTCCATCCTCCACCGCTCACTCTCCCCTTCCGGCACATTAAATGTCAACGTCAACTGGAGCTGCGGCCCATCATGCAAATCGACATTGAGCAAAAACGAAAACAATTCAAGTTGAGAGCGTTGCCAACGTGAAAAGAAAAAAGATTAAAACTACTTGTGAGACTTGTCTTTAATTTAATTTAATTACCTTTCCAACGTAAATTTCGATACTTTATTGCCTTGTGTGTATGTTACGAGCATCGCCGTCTCAACCACAGGCGGAACAACTGTAACGCGACAACAGCAACAACAACAACGAATTCCAGCTAAATGGCTAAACGAGAAAACTGCCAATTTGAGTGTCACATTTGCGTATTGCGTTTTTTCCATCTTGTTGTTGTTTTTTTTTTCTAGCTTGTTATTGTTATTCGCGTTTCAGAGAAAAACTCGGCTACAAAGAGCTTTTAAGACGCTGTAAAAATTATTTTTATGATGTTAAGCTCAAAGATCACAATTCCTAAAATTTAAACTTTATACTAAAACTATAGTTTTGTACCTTAATAATATATTATTTTTTTCCGATGCGCCTTGTCAATTAATATAGCCGATTGGTTGAAGTAAAGCGCAGCATATGAATGTGTATGAAAATGATATGCTGATCCTCTGGGTTATCAGAGAGCATTGCGCTGCGCTGGAATGCCAAAATTGCTGAGGCCGCGCCGAGAACGCTTGCAGTCTGTCTTTTCGTTGGTGACAATACAATACGCGGTCCAACAGCCGGCACATAGATAACATAAACAAATTCTCACAAAGAATAAACGGCATCAAACTGATCGCGAGCGCGTAACAAAGAGAAAAAGCATAAAACACAAACCCCACATATGTATGTATGTATACATAACTGTGATTCTGGTTGTGTACATAATTTGGATAGATAGCGGGCACGATAACACAAACTGATTCCTATCTAAACTGTAACAGGTGCACAGCAGTGCTGAGAAAGCGACGCGTCGTTTTGTGTCGAGATAAATTTCATTGATAAGGCGCCCTAGGTAGTGCGACAGAGAGAGCGAGACAGAGGGAGTGAGTGTGCGAGAACACACGGTGAGCGCAGTCAACAAGCAAAGCTCGAAGAGAGCTTCAATGTGTGACAGGAAAGCTTCGGCTCCAACAACGACTGCTCGTGCGCATTGGGCTTGTGTGTGAGTGTGTGTGTGTTTTTCAATTTATTCAATTTACCGTTATAGCTGCAATTGATGAAAGCGACGGTGTCGTCGACGACGACAGCAACAACAACAGCGACAGCAACAGAGGCAGAAGCGACTACAATAGCAGCAAACGCCGCTCAGCTCAGTGAGTCGCCATCGCTGCTACGAAGCAGCCGCGCCACATCCGCCGCTTCATCCTGGCTGCACGAGCTTGCCGTAAGTTTACAGAATTCATTCTCTCGTTGGTCGCTGCTCTCGCCGATCGCATTCGAGCCGTTCAGTTGTTGCTCTGCCGCCAACGCCGGCGATTGCTGTGTCTCATCTTTAGCTCGCTTCCACTTCCAGTCGTTGTCACTGTCATCAACAGCAGCAACAATAACAAATTATGTGTTGTTCTTCTTGCTTGTAAACTTCTTTGTTTCTCTACACATAATCATACATATGCACATATGTAAAACGTCTTGTCATGTATCGTAATAATGCGGATAGTTCTTTTTGTTTTATCAATCGTTTAAACGGCGCTCTCCACGATGAATTGCAACAGCCGGGCGAACATGAACCGACATCGGCGCTACTCAACTACTGCAAACGCAAGGTGTGTATCAAGGATGTGTTTAAGCTTTAAACTCAATACAAAAATTGTTGCTGTTCTTTGAGCAAACTTCCATAAGTGAACAAAAGTAAAAGGAAGATAAAGATTGTTTGGTGAAAACTCCCTATCAGAGACACAGAGTAAACAAGAGAGAGTAACATAATTGTGTTATTAACCCCCCCCCCCCAGTTCTTCAATACTTACAATCAGAAAATATACTTACATTTTTTTTCAATCTGAGCTTTTCATATCAAATCGAATTTCCATATATATAGAATAGGCTTTTGATTGCATCCAATTGCATGGTACTGGAAATGAATTTGTTATATAGAAAACAGCGTTAGAAGAAAGTTCGTTTGTTCGACTGTATAAAAACACAATTCTTTAAAATAACAGTTCCTGCGTCCATATGTGGCCATTTTGACGCTGGTTGGCCTCAATCCCATCTCAACGGATATGAGCAATGCTCGAGCTTGCTGCAGCTATGTTCAGGCTCTGTTAGTGCTCTGTGTCCTGCTCATAGGATATGTGCTGCGCTATCTATGCGGATATCGGTAAGTGGGAATACACTTACCACTGATTATATAAATTATCTATATACTCGTTTCAGTGGTGATCGTGGCTTTAATAGCTTGCGAGACATACGTCCTGGTGGCTATAGCAATGGCAGTGATGTGTGTGCCGCTGCCGGCGGAGGAAGTGCATCCAATACCATAGGTGAACTGCTCTTCGGTTATGTTGTGCCCAGTGTACTTAATCTGCTGAGCTTCGGCTCGGCGGTGCTCGTCTGCAAGGTGATTGAGCATGAGCAGCTCCAGAATCTCATTGAACGTGTGTTCCTGCTCTCCGCCAAACCGAAACGTTTGTGCCGCATGTTGTGGCTGTATCTGGGTGTGGCATTGACGCTGCTACTGCTACTCTTTGGATATGGCTGCTGTGTGGTCATTATGCAGCCGGCACAGATCATTAAGGTCGCCTGGCTAGCGGATGCATTGCGCGATTGGGAGCTGTGCTTGAGAATTGGTTTGCTGTGCACAATTCTGCTGCAGGATCTGGTGGAGATAATAGTGCTGAGCAGCTATTACATTGAATGCTATTTGCTGCGCGTCCATCTGGAAACGCTGTCCCACAAGCTGCTGATGCATTCCATAGATTCCCTCGACTGGATGCGTGAGATTCTTGAGTTTCGCAAGCTGCTGGAGCGTGTTAATCAACATGTCTCCATACCCGTTTGCTTTCTCATCGTTATGAATCTGGCTTATGCTTTCGCTGGACTCGTTTATCTGTTCAAGGACTTTGATTTCCATTATTGCGCCTTAAAGCTCGTTCTGCTGAACATTGCAAATGTCATGCTATGGCTATTCCTGGGTCTTCTGCCATTCTTTGTCGCCGGCTCCGTGACGCGCGTCTGCCAGAATGCCCAGGCGAATGGCCATCAAATCCGTGTGCGTCCCTTTGTCTATCACAATACCTCGGCCGAGGATCTCAATTCAACGCTGCTGTTTGCCTCATCTCTGGACATGTCCGCCAAACTGTTTCGCATGCCCATCCAATCGAACTACTTGTGCTTTGCCATACTCGTGGTGACCATTGTGGTGCTCACCTTGGGCATGTGCCTCAATTTGAGCGCCTTGGGCAAATTCTAGTTCAGCATAGAACTAAAAAATTCTCACAATTATGTTTATAGCTTTAATTAAGATAATATTTAGCTTATAACTTTTTGCCTAGCATTTTTATTTACAAATTATGTTTGGTTTCTTTTTTGATTGTTTACAAATTAACTACTTAATTTCAGTTCAGTTTAGTTGCATTACTAAAAAGGCAGCAAATCATTTTTATTGCGGGAAAAAATATTCCAAAGATAAATAATAGAAGCGCAAAAAGTGGCATTTATTTTGAGTAAAAATAAAATTTAGGAGAAACTTTGCTATGTAAATTTGAGCTAAAAAAATGTATAAAAAATAAAACAAATATAATAGATAACAACAAATCGGCATTAGTGACGTGGCCCACAACATTTTGGTCTTAACTAAAAAAAAAAGAAAACTTACAAAATTTAAATTTGTTTTGCTGCCTCAATAATTATATACAGAAATGTATATAGAGTTAATACGGAACAACGCTTGGAGTTCAAGTTAAGCGCGTTGACTAAATATGCACTTTGGTTTCAAAATTTAAGATTACTCTGCTCTACGACCACCACCTGCCCTACCTGGTCTCTTCTATCGTCTCACCAGCCTAGCCAAGGCGGATGATTGATTTTTGCTGGCGGGGTAAATGTCAAATTCACGGGTATATTGACTAGCGCATGGACACGCTTCAAACGCTGCAATGTACTGCGTATTATCATGCCATTCTTGCCAAGCAAAAAACCAGCTGGGATATTTGTGTCACGATTGGTTTTATCGTGTATCATCTCGATATAATGCTCAAACTCCGGTGAATTTGAATTGTATTCCGTGATGATGGCACCAATAGCACCAGCCGCCTCCGCATGCAGTGTTTTGGTAAGAAACGAGCATTGCCTGTAAATAAGTTAAAGTTAGAAACAATTTAAATTGCACGCCCCCCCACTTACCCCCTGTCCATGAGCGCAATGCTGCCCTGAAGTTCGCGTGCATTGCGCAGTTTCTGGCAAGCTTCTGGCGGATCTGTTAGGACCATGGGCACACCTTCGTGCTTTTGGGAGAATGTGACACCAAAATCTTTTGCCGGTCGCAATCGATAGGTGTATTCCAGATCCTGGGGCGAGATGATTTCAAAGAACACGTCACCTTGTATTATATCCTGCGTTGTCACCGGTATGTGGATTGTGGCGGTGACGCTGGTGCTGGGGGACGTGGCAGTGCATTGGCTTAGTGCGGCAATTGCAACCAGAAACGTTATTAACATTTTGGGCGCATAACTAGCGTTTGTATGTTGTTGGTTTAATGATAAAACTACATTTTGCTGTGATACTCGATCGAGCTGCCAACTTGTTGTTATTGCCACACGCATATGGCAGGGCTGAACGCAAGCAAGTCTGGCATCACACTGAGCGATGGAACAGTGGTGAGAGCGTAGCAAACCAAAAAATCCGCCAAACTCATGAATATTTATTTATAGAAAACACGAACTAGGTTGATTAGCTGTAAGCCGAAAACAGCCGAAGTTCGATGTGCGAGCGGGCAAGAGACTAACTTTTGTAAGTTTAGTACGAACTTTGGTTATCATCGCTGCACTACAATTAAATGGAACTCATCCATTATTATAAATTACAAAATGGTTACAATGTCTAAAGTGTCAATCCTGTTTTTAATATGTTCAGACGCTAAATCGTCAAATTGAAAATAAATTGTGAATAGTTTTTAAATTTGGAATCACATTGGCAATGTTTGGAACCAATGTATACCGCGTGGAGTTGCAGTGTTGCAATTGATTAATCAAAGCATCCCTGTGTGTGCGTTGCATTGTGAGTGTTTCAGCGGCGTTTTACACCGTTTCTACTCGATACCAAGAATTTCTCTGTCGATACCCATTGTACTAGTTTCGTGCGGTAGCCATTTTAATTTTTGGCGTCGAAAAAACTACGGTGAGCGAAATTCGCAAATTCTGCAGTTTTGTGTTGTAATTGCATTTAAAGCAAGTTAGTTAGCGCTCTCTTGTGTGTGTGTCCGAAGATACAGAAATAAGGAAACCGAAACTGAATTAATTCGAACAAAAGAAGTACAGTAATATGTCGATGTCGTCTGCCACGTGCTACAAGTGCAACCGGCCGGGCCACTTTGCCCGCGATTGCAGTCTCGGAGGTGGGCCAGGCGGCGGTGGACCCGGTGGCGGCGGCGGCGGTGGAATGCGCGGTGATGGTGGCGGCGGTGGTATGCGTCGCAATCGTGAAAAGTGCTATAAATGCAATCAATTTGGGCACTTTGCACGCGCTTGCCCCGAGGAAGCGGAGCGCTGCTACCGCTGCAACGGTGTTGGACACATCTCCAAGGACTGCACTCAGGCCGATAATCCATCGTGCTACAGGTGCAACAAGCCTGGCCATTGGGTGCGCAACTGCCCCGAGGCGGTGAATGAGCGCGGCAACGAAGGCGGCGGTCGTGGTGGCGGCGGCGGTGGCGGCGGACCAGCAAATGTCTCATGCTATAAGTGCAATCGCACCGGACACATCTCCAAGAACTGCCCGGAGACGTCAAAGACTTGCTATGGCTGCGGCAAAAGCGGACATCTGAGACGTGAGTGCGATGAGAAAGGCGGACGGAACTAGAGCAAAGAGTGAGAGCACCCCCTCTCTCTCTCTCTGTCATTCTCGCATTTGAGAAATCAACGAAAGAAAAAAAGTTTTGTCAAATAAAAAAAAAAGAAAATGAAATGAAAAAAATTAATGGAAAAAATCAATTGCCAGCCAACAACAACAACAACAAGAACAGCAAATAAGCATAACTCAAACAAGAAGAAGAAGCGACCAATCAGTAAAACCAAGTCAAGATCAACACAGACACACACAAAACAACCCCAAACATACACACACACACACACACTCACACACACATTCATACAAACATACATATATCTAACCATCATCTAAGCAGCCACATCTCTAATTCCTAAGCTCTGAGCCTGCAGTTAAACCCGAAGAAGAAAAGAAAGAAAAAAATATGAAGGAGAAGAGGAGGAGCAGTGTATAACAACAAGGAGAAAGCACGAAGAAAGGGAAGACAACGATGGCGCTGGCAGCGCTGTGCAGCTGCTGGTAGCACTTGAAGAAGAAGAAGCAGAATATGAGACGAGACGTCGTTGTATTTAAGTAGCGCTGCTACCACAATAGCAACAACAACAACTATATGATTATTATTATAATGCTACCAACGTGTTTGAATTTACTAATTACAATTATAACGAATGGAAAGAAAGAAGAAGAAAAAACAAAACTATATAAGAATATATAATTTACCTTAAACAAAAAACAAAACATCGAGAAAAATAATATATGTACAAGTATGTATGCACATACATATATACTACAAAAGTATCCTATTAGGAGTTCCAAACACGCAAAACAAAACAATACGATGTAGAAGCGGCAAGCGGCGTTAGAGAGGGGGGGGAAAACTCCAGAAAGCTGCGGCAGCCGGCGAGCTTTTGCACTTCACCTATCATCCAAAAACAAGCAAGATCTCTAGCGGGTTAGCTATGTACATACATATGCTAGCTAACAGCGACAGCAGCAGCGCGAAAACAAGAACAACAACGCAACCCAACACAATGGCAGATAGTAAAAGACACACACACACACGCAAACACAAACATACATACATATAAAAAGAACTTGAAGCAAAAAGCTGAAATGAGAAATGGATGAGGATGAACAGAAAAGAACAGACGAAACTCAACAATTGTAATAACTTTTTCACAAGGCGATCTACGAAGATGATGATGAAGATGAAAAAAACAAAAAACGAAAAGAAATTCAAATATCACTGTGATTGTTTTTTAATTGTAAATTAAAATGCTGGAGCTGCTGATTTGAGACAAAATAAAAAATAATAATAATAACCCCACAATACATGCTGTGTGTTTTATTTTACTTGAAATTTCAGTTCATTTTTTGTTATGTTTTTTTTTATTACCTTTTTCAGATCGCGCCAACCAGTTTCAGCTTGCAGATCTTGTTCTTCGAGCCGGCAAATGCAGCAGCAGAAGCAAAAGCAGCTGCCCCCCCTGTGATTTTTGCGCGAACACATGGTGAGGCAGCTGATGGCCCAGCCGGCTCTCGCAATCGTGCTCGCTCTCTCCCTCTGTGTGTTGCTCTCTCGTTCTGCCCGTTACTGAGTCAGACCGGTAGAGGTGCTTCTACATAAAGCAAAAGAAAAAAAAAGTTCTGCCATTGTTTCTAGCGTTATATGCGTGTTCTGTGTGCTTTGTATTTGTTGTAGTTGTGTGCCGCTTTCTTTGCTGTGCTTCCTTGTGCAACGACGATACCGACAAGGAGACATATGTACATACACACACAAACATACACGTGGGCATAAAGCATATACATATAAAGCACATACATACATACTTGCGTGCTGCTTCTTTAACCAAAGTACAGTCGTCGCTGTTCGCTGCTAATGGTGAAAACTTGCAAGCGACACACACACACAACCATGCGCAAAATTAATGTGTGTGTGAGCTGGCGACGCTTTCGGCTTGTGGGGGTCTGTTGAACGAAAGCAAAGCGGGAAGACAAGACTGCGTTGTCTTCGCTAGTTGCACTTGGCAACAAGTATTTTTGCTGGTTTGATTCGCCTGGTTCGTCGGGACTGCATGCGCATCGCGCTCATCCATTGTCTACCGCGCTCTCTCGCTCTGATTGAGGGTCAAGGTCAGCGAGCATTCGTATCAGCTGCTGCTGCTGCGCATGTGCGACTTAAAACGCAAAGTTTCATGAAGTTGGAACAAAAAAAAAAAACGAATAAAAAAACTGCTCTTGGCACTTACATATATGGCAAACTTGCTTTCCATGCGCTGTACTAGCGCCTACTAGTATGCGTGCGTACACATGTTTAAGCGAATTATGTTATTAAAGCATGAAAAGCATGTGCATATGGCACAGTAGACAGCACGACTGGAAATGACTGGAACTGGAACTAAGTGAGCAATTTTTGTGCATTCGCAACGAATGCTTAACCAATGCATTATACAGTTACATACATTTTATTGGAATAGCTTTAGGTAGAATGGCAATTTGAATTGAAATTGCATTTAGCATTAGCGCACAGGGTATCTTAAAGTCGAGCGCTTGCGTTTGTTTTGCCATCTTATTGAATAAGTGCCAATTAGTGTGCGTGTTAAAAAGTGTTGAGTAATGCAAGCATGTTAAGGCTGATCTGTCAGAACATACGTTATATTTTGTTTTACACTCAAATCGTATATTAATTTACATAATTATTTAATTTTTATTGAATTATCAATTATAGCATAATGCAATTAAATGTAAAACTACAAAAACATTGAATAGATCGTATTAGTTTTGTATGGTTTTTGGTTAGTACAATAGTTGTTTGGAGAGCCTTGATGGATAGGATAGCATAGGATAATTACACTTAAACTTATTTCAATATACGTATAAGTATTAATATATTAGCTATGACAACTCTTTCACATAATCACAAACAAAGTAAATATATATTTTATTATACCATATATATTATCATTATGATAATGTCGAATTACTATAAATATTACTAAAAACATGAGGTTTATATTTGTTTTATTATTTTATTTTTTTCGGCTATTATCTTTTGTGATGTACGCTTTAACATATTGGCCAAATTTGAGCACCGAGCAACTAATTTTAAAAACACAATTCTCGATAGGAATATTAAGTTATACAGTTAAACTTCTCTAAATTGAACTGCTGCTTGGAATAACTAAGAAAACTCTCAGTTAAAGCCCAGAAAATAATTTATATTCTTTTTAGTTGCCTAAAATATGTTCAAGAAGTCTCTAAATAGAATTGGTTTAACTTTTTTTGAGTAATGAACTTTTAAGTTTTAGTATAGATACTAATGCTCACTTTAGAGAAGTTCCGACTGCGTTAATTTAGTGGACGCACTACTTGGTGCGTGGTTTGACCTGGCCGAAAGAAGTCGTTGCCTGAGATTTTTCTGCCTTGCTTCTGCTGCTGCGCGGCAAAGTTGTGCAACTAGCTGACATCGATTTGTCCTGCAAAGAGAAAGGTTTTATTTGATCAGAACTTATCTCTTTTCATATCGACTAAAACATGCTGAAACTGCATAAAACGCTTATTTATTTTGTTTGTTTTTTTGTTGTTAGTAGGCAAACACAAGGCAAAGAAGGGGCGGAGAGGTAAGTGGCAAGGTGCTTAAGTTAAGAGCCAAAACGAGCGATGCGAACACAAATCTTAAACACGGGAAGAATTCTTTATGGCTTTGTACTAATCCTCGGGTCTTACATCAAATCGAGGTTTCTAACTTGAGCTCCTCATTTGTGGCTGCCTCATGCTGCTGATTAGCTGCCGATTTGCGACGCACATTATCTTTGATATTCTTGAATAGTTGGCCGATACCTGACCTGCTGCGTTCCTGCGACGTCGTCGATGTTATGCTAACGGCATCTGCAGCTAGCGTCTCCTTGCGCGGTGGCAAGGGTGGCGGCGGTGCACGTCCCTTGGCATGCAGCGCCTTGGGACGCAGTGTTGGTGACTCTGGTTCGAGTTGAGCACGAAAACTATGCTGTATCTGCTCCAACGTTGCAAGCAGTTCACGTGGCGATACTGTTTCCGACTTACTTAGGCCATCATCTGCTTTGTTTAGTTCTTGCTGTGATGCTTCCATTTCGGATCTGGTCTCGGTTAGAACCAGTAAAAACGGATCCCCCTGGAAGTCTTCCGTTTTCGGTGTCATATCAAGAGCCTCTTTGAATGATTCTTCACTGGTCTCTTCAACTTTTGCTATCCCCTTTGGTTTTTCATATTCCACTTCATCCAACATTGGCATTGCTTCATAAAAGCTCTCCTCATCTTCGTCCTCATCATCCACACGGTTTTTGTCATTCTCTTCTCCGCTTTCGACAATCTTTGCGTGCATTTGCTTTTGGCTCTCATTCTCTTGTTGCTCTTTGAGTGCTTGAAAGTAACGCTCATTTTCCAAATATACCTCAGCTCGCATATCTTCCAGAATTTGCTAATCAAATCATCATTTTCATCAATAACAAAATTATAAATGTGCAAAATCTTTGGGAAAAAGAGCTAATGGTTTGTTCCGAGGTGTTCTCAAAACTCGGTTTTCTGAATTCCCAATCGAAACACCTCGGATAGATAACTGTAGTATCAAAGCTTACCTCATTGCGTTTGGTCTTCAGGCGCGCCTTGGACGCATTTGTCATGGATGAGGTGCGACTGAGACCGTTGCCACCGACTGGGGCACTTATTGGTTCCGCACTAGAGTAACCCGAACTGATGTCATCCGTGCTGCGTATGTTGTAGCTACAAACAGAATTCGTGTGGCAGGTTAAAATTGCTAGACCATAACAAAAAACTCACTTGAAATCGCCAGCTTGTTTGCCCGCCGCAGCCGGGGAGGCGTTGGTGACATCCACCTCGGTGAAGTACATGCCAGTCGAGTGCCGAGTGCCGCTAGCGGAACGTCCGACGGGCGTATGATGACGCTGCCGGAGCAAACGTGTAGGTTGGGGTCGCATCATGACAGAAGAGGAGATCGAAGACCTCATGACCTCGTCCAGTTCATCCTGAGTGCGATGCATATCGGGTTCGCTGAGATCGCTGAGGCTATAGCTGCGTTTGATGGTCTGCACCAAATTGCCGCCGCCCTTTTTGTGGTTTTTTGTTTTGTGAATGAGAATCAAAATATTTTGTGATTTGGGCAAATAGCTAAATCGATTTCTTTTTAATAACTAAACTTTGATTAAGTTGATTTCAAAAGATATATATAATAACTAATTGTTTGCTGAATATGGAACTGTTTGTGTGTGTGTGTGTGTGTGCGAGTTTTTGTGTTTTTGAGTGTATTTAAAATTCGTTGCTTGAATGCTGAGTATCATGAATTTGCTTAGGTTAGAGAGCATCGTAGACTAATCGCCGACGACATCTACATCTGGAGTTGCCTCACGCAACTTGCGACGTGGACGCAGACTACCATAGTCCCCTGGCTGTGATACATTTGACTTGGACTTCGAAGCGCCACGCGTGCCACGCTGGCTTGCAGCAGTAGTGGCAGTTGTTGCATTGCCCCTGGCTGTTAATTTTGTTTTTCTAGCGGGCATATCACGTATACGCGCCGCACCAGCATCATTATGTCCCAGGGACGGCGGCTCCTCCTCCAACTCGGTTATAATCAGACCCTGATCCGCATAGCTTTCAATGAAGTTCAGTGAATTGGAACGTTGCAGTATTATATCATTGGCATCAAGCATATCGTGATCTTGTTCCCTTGACAATTCATTGGCGGACTGTGAATTTTGTATGCCGCGTGCCTCCGACGAGGCTATCATCTCGATGGCCTGCAGAAGCGTGGGGCGTGGTGGCAAGTAGCGGGTATTAGTATTTGGCAGGCGGGGTGCATGTGTTGTTGTTGTTGTAATTTTGTGGTAAGTCAAATGCAAAGAAACGTAGGTAAGAAAATTATAAAGGGTTAATCGAAAAATAAATAAGTAAAACAAAACTAAGTGCTTAAATTATAATACGTGAAAAGTGTGATATGGAAATAAAGTGCAATTAAAACAAGAAAACAGGGCAGCAAATTACACACACACACACACACACACTCGTTCGCTATATGGTATATATATAGTCCGACTGGTTGAGGCGCATGCCAATCCCTCGTCTCTATTTATATGCCCTACCCTAGATACATATGAAAATATACAAAAAAAAAAAAAAATGCATTGCAGCTCAATTTACAAATTATATCGTAGTATACATATGTATGTATGTTTGTTTGTATGTAACTGATATCAGCCACACATCTAACTAATTAGCGCTTTCCGAGCATCGTTGAAATACCTGATTTGTTCAATTTGAATGGGTTTGCTTTAACATTGCTCAGCCATGCTTAAAATAAAGGTAATCATCTGCGATATGATCAGCAACAATTAAAAATAAGTCTCTTTGTTTCATTTGAAGCTTATAAATATAACGAGAAAAATTCATTTCAGTTCAAGTAATCTCAAAAGAAATGTGGTTTACGGAATTATTCATGAATAATGTAAGGAATAATCTTGATCAAGTTACAGCATAAGCTTCATTAAGTTTTGAAGGGATTGTTATATGGAAGTACGATAACACATACAAAGAAGCTTTAATCAAGAACCAAGAATACTCGAGATATTTTCACAAAAAATATTGCCACTTGACCTAACAAAAACACGCAAACAAAGCAAAATTGCATGCATGCCACGACGAATCGAGACTGAGTAAGATATTTGTATACATATTCCTATAAGTTCTTTGTATGGCAACCTCACAAAGACCTGAACACACAGAGAGAACGTTTAACGATGTTGATGATTAATTCACCAGCTTAAGCTGAATCAATTTCTTTACAATAAACAAAGTATGCGCAATAGATGTTAATACAAAATTAACTTCAAATGTTCATGCAATCGAAAAGCTTAGAATAGAATTTATTGCAATCGTGAAATGTTTACATACTTGATAAAATTTGGACTAACTCAACATTTGTTGTTTGTGTTGTTGGCATAAAAGATCGAACCAGATGGCTCTTTTCATTTTGATTTTTTTTTTTATTACAACTCGTAATTCTACATGGCTTTCATAGTACTTGGCTAAAATCTTAATCCACACACAATGTAAGATACAAAATGAGACTACAAACTAAAGCGTAAGAAACAAACACGTTTAGGGAGCACAAAGAACGAAAGCATTCAATATAGTATGTCTTTCAATTTGTTTGTTTAAATGATATTTAAAGTTAATGAAAACAATGAAGACGCTTTGCTCGTTGTCGGCGATTGCGACTGGCACGCGGCAGCTGCTCGAGCGAGATGTTTTCTTGCTGATCTCGATGTCGATGATGACGTTGATGATATGACGATGTTGTTAATGTGATGATCAAGATACAGACAGGGGGGCGAGATAGCGAGACAGAGAACGAAAGAGAGATGAACACCAAAACGGGGGCACACTTTTAAGCGAAAATAAATAAACATTGCGCAAACATTTTCTACTATATAGAAATGGTGTGGCAGTTTGCTGATGCTGTGGCGCTTTGTTGTTGAACACTGCGGCAGCGGCAGCGGCGGCTGTGGTTTGTTATTGTTGTTCATTTGTTGCTGGCTGCTCATTTCATTTTATGCAACGGCGCTGCTGGCAAAATGTTGTAGTAGAAGCAATTGAAAGATATGCCAGATGAATTCGTTGTGCGTGTGTGTGTGAGTGTGTGTGTATGTATGTGTGTGTGTATGCTCATGTTGTTGTTGTTGTAGCTGTTTATCTATGAGTTACCTTTATGGCCGTCTGCATGATGACATTTGTGGCATAATTAACGCCCTTTGAGCCCAATTGCAGCACAGCTGAATAGCCACGTTCGCGAGCCTGATTCAAATACTCATCGATGTCCTGTAAGAAAAAAGGCAAATTGGTATAAATGTATATGTAAGAAAAATATGCTATTTGGGCACGCACCTGTTCACGGCGTGTCAGCATTGGATGCACAAACTTGCGATACAAGGTGGAACTGCCTTTGGTGGCTGGCGATAGCAGCCAAAAGACAATAACCACTTTAACCTCATAGTAAAATGGGAACCACGACAAGAATATATCTGTAAATGTTTCAGTGCATGTGAAAAATGCAAAGACAATCCAGTACATCATCCATTTGACCTGTAAAAGAGAGAACAATAATAAAAAGTTTTGCCGTTTTGTTAGCTTAAACAAACAAAAGATTACTCACATATTCCTTAACATTCTTTGTGCGTACAGCCTTGTAGGAGGCATAGGCCGGATATAGGGTGCCAAAGAATAATCTGAAAGCGGGAAACAATAAACTCTGTGCACAAGTGCGTGGCGCTATAAATATAATGATGAGCGAACAAATGCAGGTCGTATTAAAGGATAAACGGGGCAATGGCCAACGCTGCAGTAGCTCGAACAGACGACCCAATGCATTGAGATTATGCACCACAGCTGGCGGTGGTTTAGCTAGAATCGGTGGCTGTTCCACAACAAAGGCTCCCTCATAATCATAGTCATAGTTTGTAGAATAATCGCTGTCCAATGAGTTGAGAGAATCGTGTCGTTGTTGTTGTTGCGCTGTTGGATATATAAACTTGGAGTAGACGGGCACAAAATGGCCAGCGGTTGCAGCTGCCTGCTCCTCAAGCGAATAGCTGCGTCCATAAATAGGCAACGCCTGTTGACGTAGGCGTTTAATATTAGCTGGCCGTTGATGGTGATGATAGAGCAGCTGCTCCTGCTGCATATAGCTAGGCCGGCTCATGGCGACGCATTGCCCATTAGCAATTGTAACGATCCTAGCTGCTATAGCGACGCGCAAAGACTATTCAGCTAGCATTTGCCCAAGAGCATCTAATGCTCATCTGACGAGCATGCTTATCTATTAATAGTTATAGAACAAGAGAGGCGCTGCAGCAATGCCCCCAAAAACTGAGCGAGTACACAAATATTGTACATCTATTACAGTAGTCGCTCGCAAGTACGAACTCATTAGAAATTTGGGAAAATAATCTGTGATCGAAATGTTTGTTTGTTTAACACAAAAGCTTGCATTGGCATGGCTGTAAACAAAGTGTTCTCAGTATTGAGCCATAACTGTAGTTGCTGCTTGGAGTCGCTATATATGTATGTATGTAACAATTTGCATGGAGTTGCAGTACCGGCGATCTGCGGCAAGTGTTTACATGGAACATTAGACACTGGCCTCCTCTGAATATAGTATCGCGGCAAGGCGAGTACGTCAACCTCGCGAAAGCTCGCACGGCCTTATAAGGTGGCAGGCAGCGGCTCAATTGACTTTGACGCTGCATAACGCGACTAACGGTAACGTGCTTTGTTGTTGTTGTTGATTTTTTTGGGCGCTGATTAATAAACAAACAATTGACTGGCAACCACTGAAGTAACGCTCGAAAAATCACAGCGTTACGCCCACAGAATTAGGAAGCGGAATGAGTGAACGAAAAAAAATATTATTAATCTACGAGGCAAGGCCAGAAACTGAAAACAATAAAGTAAAAAAAGAGTTGCTCGCTCACCATTTTTTTTATTTTGGGGGTCAGCAAAAACAACAACAACAAAGTAGCAGCAACGACAACGCATTCGTGCTTCTCTATGTGTTGGTGTAGTTGCTAGCCTCTTAAAAAATACCCTTGCATTGAGTATGGTGAATGTACATAATTGATTTATTTCTAAAATTTAATTTTTTCAAATTGTTGCAATTTTATCTCACAAGCCATTCAAATATTAATTTCATCACAACTTTTCATAGCGTCGACCTGTCTGCAAGGGTATTTAAACATCGGCATGCCGAGGAAAAAATTAATAAATTTATGCTTCTTTTGTTTCTAACTCACATAATAAGCCGTGAAAATAAGCTGCTAATCATATTGAAAGCGTTTATGAATTCCTTTGATGCGTTTGTTTCGTCTTCTTCTTTACTTCTTCTCTGCTTCGCTTGCTGTCACTGACAGTTGTGTAAATGAAAATGAAAAATTCAATTACAAACAACTTTACGTGTTGCAATTAGCAATAATTTGTAATTTAAACTGGAGCTCACCTTGTTGCAGTTAAAAATTTCTTACACAATATCTATGAAAATTTACAAGCGACCAATCGAAGTTTGTTTAATATTTGAATGTGTCAAAAGAACAAAACGAATTGACACAATAATTTTTTGATGCTTGCTTTGATTCTCCGTTTGTTAATTACAACGACAACAACAACGTCAACAACGCAGTAGCACCTTGTTGCGCAGCACTCCTCTATATATAATTGATCAAACGTTTTAACTACATTTTTTGTTGGCTTTCGTTTCGAGTATTCAATGCACTTTTTACTGAATTGCGCGCGCGAACAATGCTTTTGTTAAACAAAAACGCAGGCAGACAGAGATAGACAAACAACAACACAGCTGGAGATGTGTATATGTCTCGAAAAGAGTGAAGCTATTTGCTATCGATTTTCGATTTGCTTGATGCAACAGCTGTTGCTGTGTCATTGCCAGCCCAATATATGAATTTGAATGAACTATGAATATTTGGTATTTTGATGAAAATCAAATCTGTGTCATAGTTCATTAAAAAAAGGTAATGCTTATACAACTTTGCTTTTCACATAAAACATAAACACCAGTTTTTAAATATTTGCCCATCGATAAGTGGGCTTTGTTATTATGCGTGAATTATCCGATATTATCGCAAGTCCCATCCATTGTTTTGCAATTCAGCTGCAACGCGGCTTCATAAAATTTAGCTGGTTCGTTATTTCGACATAAGAGAATAAAAACTAGTGTATTGATTTGTTCTAGTGGATGTGGTTGACAAATTCTTGTGTATTAATTGATTTATAATTGCAGCTCACCAACACAACTCTCGCAGCACGTGCCAAGGCAACAACGCGGCTTACGAGCACAGCGGACACAAAAATGGCGCAAAATGCACCAAAGGGCAAAGATACGCAGGTATGACATCTGATAGACGTTTTATAGATATTATAGTAATTTACCTTCATTTGGTATTTTTCAGGATGTACAGTTCAAATTGCATGACAAATTTGAAGCTTTCCGAAATTGCGGCGAGCCACGCAGCAATGTGAATTTATTGGCTGTTTCCAGCAGTCGCGGCTTATTGTTTGCCGGCAATCCAACAGCGCCAGAATTGAAAGGTATGCTGTGTGTGCTTCTTATTAAAAATTTGGCTGTGATAACCACATCATTAATATGCATGGTTTTTCGTTATGTTTTTGTTAGTAATAATCATCAAAGATATCGCTGCTGCAAAGACGTCTTGCAAGCAGCCGCTGGCACGCTTGGTGACGTTGCCCAGCATACCCAATTACATGTCCTGCAATGCCGATGGCAACCTATTGGCCATAAACTATACGCAACAAAATGGCAACAGCCTTTTGCTCATCTATGCAGTGCAATCGTTTATGACGCCAGAGATTCGCATGCTATACAACATAAGATTGGCACCCGAGGATTATGTATTTGCCGTACAACTGCTGTGGAATCCCGTATTGCCCAATAGTTTGGCTGTTGTCCTAAGCAATGGTGGACTGAGCATGTATGCTTTAAAGGATGGCGGCAACTTGGAGCTGCATTCGCTGGACAAAAGTCAGCAGGTGAAGTGCGGCTGTTGGTCACCAAAGGGAAAGCAACTAGTGCTTGGATTTCCCAGTGGAAGACTGCAGCAATTCAAACCGGATCTAACACCCGCCAAGACTTTGGCCTGTCCACCCAATGTGCATGATGGTCCATTTGACACTATTGCTGTTCATTGGCTTTCGACCTATCAATTTGCCGTGATCTTTCTGCAGCATGGCGAGGATTGCATTCCGGGTTTATATATAATTAACGCGCCCAAGGCCGGTGCGCCGACCTATACAAACTACTATGATGTATGCTTCAGTTTGAACGGACCACGCAATCATCAATTCAATTTTACGCATGTGCCGCAATGGAATCTATTGCTCGTGAGCTCGGCAAATGGCATTGAAGTGGGTGTGCTAGGTACATCGGAGACAGGTGACACGCCAACATGGCAGCATTTGACGCTGCTTGATGAGGCACGCATTGAGATGCCTTTAAGTCGGGAAAAGCAAGATGAAACCTTCCCCTTGGGATTTGCCTTTGACTTTTCGAGCACTCATCATTTGACTCTGAATGAACAGCAGCTGCCCAACATGCCAATGGTGCATGTTCTGGCCACCGATGGCACTTTGCTTGCATTCAATTTTCTCAATCTACAACCAGGCGTGGCATCCATATGCTCTCCTCCCCCGCCGCTTGCGGATACATCGGGTCAGTTTATGGCATTGAATGCGCTGCTTGGCGCGGAGGAGCAGCCTTCAACACCAGTAGCACCACCAGCAGCAGCACCTGCTCCACTTGCTCAGGCATCTCCAATAGTAGAAGCCAGCACGCCTGCTTCAAGCGAGATTTCCTTTGCCTTTACGCCCAATACGGTTACTTCAACGCCCGCTCCGCCAAAGGATAAGCCAAGCTCTTTGTTTGCCGGCTTTGGCAACGTACCCAGCAACAAACAAGCTCCTTCTGCCTTTGGCGCTCCAGCTGCAGCGCCGTTAAACTTTGCTGCTGCCAAACCGCAGCCAACTCCCAGCTTTGGGGGTTTTGGTGGTCAACCTGCAACTGGATCTATGTTTAGCATGCCCGCTGGAAACCAACCAGCAAACATTATAGGCACAAATCCTCCACCACAGGTGGTAACAACAGCAGCAATATCATCTGCACCCAACAAGAACAGCAACAACAACAACAAGCCACTCTATACAGTTCCACCAACTTTTACGCCCGTTGCGACGGCATCAGCAGCAGCACCAGCTGCAAATGCAAAAAGCTCTGAGTTTAATGCTGGCGATGTGGATGATGTTATAGCAGAGATTATGAATGTCCAGATTAGCGCTTTCAATGATCAAATTGAACAGCAAAAGCAACAGACTCAAGCGCTGCTATCAAAGGTAAGTTTTTAGCTTGCAAAGCAGACCTTTCTGATTATGTTCTTTCCTTTACAGATTGAATCACCATCCACGATTAAGTATTATGCCAAGCGGCTGGAGGACTTACAGGAGCTAAATGATCAAGCAAACGATGTAGACTTTGAACTGGATATGCAGGGATTGAGGCACGCGTTGAGTGAAGCTTATGCCATGATGGCCGAGTGTCGTGCTAAACTGGAGGTCTACAGGAAACCAGAGTAATATAATTTGTTTTGAATCACAACAATGGAATACTTACATATAAGCTTCATTACAGCATAACCCGTTTGATGACCGCCACCAGTTTCGATGCGTCTGGTCGCCGATTGCTATCCCGACTGCAAAGCTATCTGGCTGCGAATGAGGCGCAGCTGCAGCTGGCACAACAACTGATTGATACACAATGGGAACAGTATCAGGATGTGTTGCGTCGCAATTCTAAATCCAAAATGCATATGCCCTGCCTGGAGGGCATCTATCAGCGATTGACACGCCTGCAAAATCTTGCATCCGATCAGCGCATTACGCAGAACAACATTAAGACAAAGCTCAAGGAGCGCGGACTGCTGCAGGTGGCGTTCCTCAAACAGGAGAATAGTCGCAGTCGCAGCAACGAAGCGTAAGCACTCAAATACAATTTTGATTATATTAAATTGAAATTGAATTTAACTTTTACAGCGTAGACACACTCGCCGATTCCATACTCTCAATGAGCCTGTATCAGGCGGTAGACACAAATCGAGCCAAATTGTCGCGCAAAAAATTGCAGTGTATACGCGAGCAGCTGCAGCAGCATAAGGTGCAAATCATTAGTCCGCAGCGACCCGATCGTGTTGGTCTAAAGTCCGAAGTCATCTTGGAGACCAAACTAAAAGCAGAGCTCCAAAAGAAGACAGCTACTGCAACAGCAGCAGCAGCGGCGGCAGCAGCAGCCAAGCCAATAATGGCGCACAAAGCAACTCAAGCAGCAGCTGCAATTGCCAAACCCACCGCCTCCAAGCCAGACATGACTATGGACAAGGCACAACAGCATAGTCTGACGTCACCAGCACCGACTTCGACTTCACTAAGCTTCAGCCAGAGCAGTCCCTTTGTCAAGACCACTGCGTCCACAGTGACAACAACAACTCTAAGCGCTGGAGAGGTCACCAAACCCACTCAATCCATGTTTGGTGGCGCTACACCATTTAGTTTTAGCCAAATGGGCAGCAACACAAACAAGCCCATGACGATGGCGCCAAGCAAACCAAACCAAGAAAATGCTCCCAGTATCTTTTCCGGCTTTGGTAATACAGCCTTTGATGTCACCAAGCCCAAAGCAATGCCAGAGCAGCCCAAGGAAGCGCCCTTCAAGGCAATGGATTTGAAAAAGGACACAAATGCGCCGGTGGAGCCAAAGGCAGAGGTGATCAAAAAGACACCAGTTACGCCCAAAGCGGAGCCAGCTGCCAAACCCTTTAGTTTCGCCGGCTTTGGCAGCAATGCAGGCGGCGCTATTGGCAGCGGCAGTTCCACCTTTAGTTTTGGCGGTTTTGGCTCCTCGCTGGGCACTACTGCAGCACCACCAATTTCAGCGGCTGCTGCTCCAACAGCAATAGCTTCACCTTCATCCGTTGCCACCAGCAACTTTGAGTCGATTGTCAGCAGCAGCACAACTCAAGCTCCGGCTTCGACACTCGCTGCAACTCCAAAACCAGTTGCTGTTGCTGCTTCAGCTGCATCGAGCGAGCCCAGCAGCACCAGCAGCGTTGCAAGCGTTATAAGCACAGCTGCAGCTCCAGCTGCCGTAACTGTAACAAGCAGCAGTGCACCAGCTATTGATAATCTCTTCGGTTCCATAAATATCTGTAAGCCGCAAACAAAGGACAATGTTGCTGGTAAGAGTTTGTTAACAAAAAAAAGATAGGGTATTTAATTAATACATACTGTATCACACAGCTGCCGCACCCGCTAACATCTTTAGCGGCTTTGGTCAAAGTGCTGGCACAAGCGTTGCGAGTCCTTTTGCAGCAATGCCAGCTGCCAGTTTCGATGCAGGCAACAAACTTTTTGGTGGCACAGTCAGCGCTGTAGACAGCAGCACAGCAGCAACAGCACTAACAACAACGACACCAGCAACAAGCACAACAGCAACATCAATTGCAGCACCACCACCTGTTGCGCCCGCCAGCACAGCAGCAGTAGCAATGAGTACAAATGCAACTACAGCGCCCGGCAGCAGTTTCTCGTTCTCGAATGCATTTAGCAGTTTGAGCACGGCCAGCACAACACCAGCTGGCCCACAGACAGCTACCAGTTCGGCCACTTCGGGTTCAATGTTTGGTGGTGGCAATGCCTTTGCACCAGCTGCATCAACTATTAGCAGTCCGTTTGGGTCAGCAACAGCTGCTGCTCCTGTGGCTGTTACAGCCGCCGCCGCCGCTTCACCTACTGGCAATATTTTTGGCAATGTGACCAAGCCGCAGGCGAGCGTTTTTGGTTCTGTATCGCCCAGTGCACCGCCCAGTGGCCTTTTTGCATCGGCTGCTGCTGCTGCTGCTGTTACCAGCGCCTCACCCTTTGGCGTTCCAGCAGCAACTGCCAGCTCTGGCGGCAGCATCTTTGGCCAGGCAGCAGCCGTAACTGCAGCTGTGAAACCCGGCGGTTTTGGTTCACCTTCAGCTGCGCCGGCTGGTGGTTCAATTTTCGGTGGCACCAGCAACACCACAACTTCTCCCTTTGGCGGTAGCTCGATATTTGGTGGTGGCAACAGCGCACAGAGTCCCACGGCTGCTGCGCCTGGAGCTTCAATATTTGGCCAAAACGTATTTGGTCAGCAGCCGACGGCTGCCAATGCTGGTAATCTGTTTACCAATACTAGTGTTGCACAACCACAGCCATCTGGGTTTGGTGGCTCCATTTTTGGTGCTGCTGCTGCTGCAAATCCAGGCACGCAAGCAGCCTCGGGCGGCTCCATCTTTGGCGGCGGCGGTGGTGGCAATAACTCTGGTGGCTTTGGTAGCTTTTCACAAACATCGCCAAATCTTGGCGGCTTTGGCAGTGGCTTTGCACAGGCTGGTGGTTCAGTGGCGCAGACCGGTTTTGGAGCACCGCAGCAACAGCAGCCACAATCGCCGCCTGGTGCTTTTGGTGGCAAGCCAGTGTTTGGTGGCTCTCCGGCTTTTGGTGCAAGTCCCACCTTTGGTGGTGCACCCACATTTGGTAGTCCCAAAGGCTTTGGCGCATTTGGTGGCAGTCCTGGTAGTGTTGTGGCACCGCCTGCGTTTGGTGCAACACCTAAACCACCCGAGGGCAACATCTTTGATACGCTGGGCAACAACGATACGGGCCTCTCCTTTGGCAACTTGGCTCAAACTGGCAACTCCAATGCCCCAAAATCCTCATTTGGCGGGTGAGTTGAGTTTATTGGAAAGTTCTCAAAGCTTGTAAATTCTAATCTTTTTTTTATCATTTGTTTTGCAGCTCCTCCTTTATGACATATCGTTAAGCATATTTGTTTGTCTTCGTTAAGTGAATTTGTATTAAATAAGTTTAAAAAAAAAACATACCACAGCCCAGCTTGTAACCCGAGAATAACAATGATAGTAATAAAGTTGGATATTTAACGTTTAGCAACAGCTATTACACATTATATTTTCAATTGGTTATACATATACAATAATATGCATATAATTAGTGCGCATAGTTATACATTAATAAAAATATATATATAATATAGTCAGATATATATATATATAAAAAGACAGAACTTAAAAAAAAACGCAGACGAAATAAAGACGTAAACGTACGATTATACATACATATACTATATATAGCATATAAATAGTAGTGAAAAATAGTCAAAAACATTTTACATATAGAGTTATACATACATACAGCATACATATATAGATTAGTATAAATAATTTGTTTTTTTTTTTTTAAATATATATATTTATTTTTTAGGTTAGGGATTTTTAAATGCAATTTGTTTTGTTTTTATGATATATATTTTAATTAGGTCTAACTTAGTTTGGTAATTGTTAGAGATTTACATGCGACTACCCAGCTTAGATGTTTGTTATCCGATTTATATTTAGGATTTATTTTAGTTTGTTTGCTTTTCGTTTTTGTTTTCTTCAATGTTAGTTACCGTTTTAGCACACATTTAATTTGTTTAGTTTAGTTACCATTATTATTATAATTATATTATTTTTTAAATTAATGCTAGAGAAAAACACATTGCAACAATTTGTTGAAAATTCGTTAAGCTTTTTTTTTTGTTTTTGCTTATTGCTGTTGTTGTTCTGTTACTGTTTCTGTTAGTGTTTTGTTTGTCGTTGTTGAGCAACATACTTAAGCACGCTTATTATTATTATCTTTTTTACTCGTTTCTTTGAGAGTACGGCGCGTTTAAAACGACCGTTACAAGTTGTGGTGTGCAGCTTTCTTTGTTGTTGTTGTTTGTTATCGTTATTTTTTTAAATTTATTGTTAAACAACTGTTTTCTATCTACAAAAGGAAACTGTTACTACTTTCAATTCACTTTGACGGGGCGCAGACGTGGGGGTTTTGGGGGTGGAATGTTCTTCATTTAACATACCTTCGTTGATGCGGAGCGGGAGGCGTGGCACATGCAATGACTTGCTTAAAGCTTATACACTTATTCGGTTGTGTCTGTCTGTGTGTGTATGTTTATGTTAATATGAATGTGTGTGAAAAAGGTAATGAAATTGATTTCTTTAAAAAAGAAGAAAAGATTTGAAAAACTGTTACATTTGAAAACAAGTTTGGAAAGGAAGGAGAATTAGTCAATTAATTTTGTTTTACGGCAGGGGCTACAGTTGCGTTCAGTTAAGACATATACTATGTATATATATACTATATACGGTATGGTTCAGTTATAGTTTGCTGTTTATATATATTTGTACATCGCCTGGGTAGCTTGCTATGTATATAATTTGATATATAGTTATATATAAAAATTAGAAGCGGAAGTATTTTAAGAAAGTTAGGAAAAGGCAATAGGCAGGGCCGCTCCTTGTTACATAAAACATATATAGTTCATATAAATATAAATTGTCAATACATATATAATGTATATATATATACTATATAAAATGGTTAAGAGTAGAGCTGGAAAAAGGTGAATTCAAGTTTGGTAACTAAATTTGTGAAATTTGTGAAAGATCGTAATCAAGCTCTACTTATATATAAAGAATATATATATGTGTGTGTGTATTATATGAGAATATATGTATGCATATATATATATCGATAGAGATGTGTGTATGTATGTGGAGGACATATAGTATATAATGAGCAGTAGTCATAGTCATAGTTATAGTCATAGTAGTAGTCATAGTAGTATTGGTAGATCGATGATTATAATGACGACAATGAGCTTTTGGATTGGAATCAGGTGGATAAGGTATTCGAATTTTGATGATCGAATACCCATTATTGTACTACCAGTGCATTAGACGCAACTGATCGAGAATGCGTTGCTTGAAAAAGGTGCCCAACATGCCAAAGACTGTCGATACGGCCGCAATGGCCATCATGACCTGCATGACGCAATGTATGCCCGACAATTCCTCTTCGGTTTGCTTGTGCCGATGCCGGGCACGATGATGCCGTCGACTTGTCATGCCACCCGACTCGTGTAGACGCTGCAAACGTTCCATATCCTCATCGAATTGCGGTATTATTGCCAGATTGATGACCTCCGTCTTCGATAGCAGCTGCTCGTTGGCAATTGTGTGTGCCTCGGTGGCTCCGCCGCCGCCACCACTGCCGCTCTTACTGCTGGTCGCCTCATTGTGCTCGCGTTCGCGTTCTCGCTGCTGTTCGAGCTCACGGACACGCGATCTCTCATCGAGCATCGTGTTGTCGCGACTAAAATCAAAGTCACGTCCAGTTGGCAGCTGCAAGGACGACTGCTGCTGCTGCTTGGTTGTGGGAAACTCGGCAAGATTCACTTTGGTTAGGAAGTGCAGATTGGTGCTGCCCGGCTTCGGATCAGTCGATTCCTGGGCAGGCTGCGCAAGCAGCGAACGTGGCGTTGCCTCGCTCACACCCAGCAAGGGTAGATTATCGCGGACACGTGTCTCCTGGAATTGATTCTTCTTGATGCCCAGCACCTCGGACAACGGACGATTAATCATCGGCAGCAGCGAATCCGATGTGGGTCTTATTATGAAGCTGCCGCCATTAGCTGGCGGCTCCAATATCTCGGGCTGCAGTGGCTTGGCAGTAACTGCTGCAGGAGCTGGCTTATCGCCAGCACTTTCATCCTGTTCGCTGTCCGTATAGACCGAATCATCCGACGAGTCATCGGAGCTGTCCTCCTTGTTGGGCTTGTTGGAGGGCTCGGAAGTTTTGGTAAACTTGTGCGTTAGATTGCGTATCGGCTCGTACTTGGAACTCTCCGAATCTCCACGATAAAGCAGCGCCACCTTGCCATCGGGTGTTAGTACAGGCGTTATTTTTGGATGTGGCGATGGAAAACGATGACTGCTCTCCGGATCCGGTGACAAGGCATCGAAATCAGTAAACTGTGTCGCTGGCTTCTGCTGTGCCGCCAATTGTTCTCGTTCCAGCTGTTGCCTCTGCTGCTGATGCTTATCCCCATCGCCGTCTTGTGGCGTCTGTTGATACACAATACCAACTTTGCCCAAAGGCGTGGATATTATCTTGATGGCATCGTTGCTATTCTTGCGGAAATAGTGATTGGATGCATGATGTGCGTTTTGGGCGCCGCGAAAGAAGCCAGCGTTGTTGTCATCGTTGCCATTGTCAGCGTATTCATCATCGACACCGTCATCGTTATCCTCGCCATCCTCATCATCGTTAGCAAAATGGCCGCTGCTCTCGCGCAGATCAATCGCAGTGCTCGGTACGGCTACGGCAATGTCTGGTGCAGCAGCAGCTGCTATCAACTCAGCCCTCTCACTCTCCGTCAGCAGCTTCTTGCGTATGGTCTCCAGATGCGTTTGCCTATAGCTGGAATTGGGCTTGAAGCGTGTTTTATAGCTGCTGGAGCCGGAGCCGGCGCCGGCGCCGCTGCCTTCCTCATTTACAAAATGCTCCTCATCGGCACGGGGACGTGCGGTGCGTGGACGTTCCAAGGCTATACGCTCATCATCCTCATCATAGCCCATGTCCTCTTCCTCTTGCTTAGCTGCAGCTGCCTCCGCTGCTGCTGCCGACTCTTCACTCGACTGCTGTTGTTGTTGTGCTGTTGGTGAGATGAGACTTTTGGGATCAGGCAGCTCTTCGGGCTCCTCATCATCATCATCATCGTCATCATTATCATCTGAAAATAAGCTCGTCTCGTCATCCAAACCATCATCATCAACATCGTCATCATCATCGTCATCATAGAGATCCGCTTGCATGCGCTCTGTATCTGTTTCCATGTCCTCCTCCTCCATGGCATAATCATCATCATCATCAACAACATCCTCCACCATCTGCCCCTTTTTGTTGTCATCGTTTAGCTGCCCCGTGCTATTATAACTACTGCTATGCGGCTTATAACTAAAGTTATTACTACTGCTACTGCTACGATTATTATTATTATTATTATTATAGTTATTATTATTGGTATTGGTATTGGTATTGGTATTATATGTTAAGTTTAATTGTGTTCCTAGGCTAACATCTAAGCTGCTATTGCTTGGTTTAAGCAATTGGGTAGTCGCATCTTTCAGTCAGTAGCATTTCTTGGTGCATCCACATTTACGCACAATATCTAAGTTCTTGATATATTTGCGATTATTGCTGCACACCATGCGAACCTGTACGAAAATAAAAGACATAAGGGAAGTTAGTATATTGAAAGAACATCTTTTATAAATAATCTATTGTTGATTGTGTCTCTATAAGGAAGGTTTTTAAAGCTTTCCTTTCCTTTTCCTTTCCTAAATAAATACTCACATTAGGCAATCAAATATTTAAGTTTTCTCGTTAAGATATTTCAACTTTGAGGACACTTACCTTGCGTCTTCGCACTATTTTGGCCGCACAGCATTGATTGCCGCAGCCGCCAACGCATTTGGCATACTTTAGTGGCTGCCTCGAGCGGCAGTCGTTCTCCGTATAATACTCACGCACCTGCTCCTTGCGACACGTTGCTGCGGCTGCAATATATATATTCCATCAGGAGAGAGAAGAAGAAAAAACGAAAAGATGAATATATATAATATGGAACGAATGATGAAACAAAACGTTGAAATGCAATTAGTGAAACCACCTTTGACAAGGCAGCGGCCAGCTAATGAGATTACACACACACACACACACACACTGCCAGCAACAACACCATTTCCCAAACCATTCTGTAAGCCTGTGATGTGTGAGATGAAATGTTCGTGTGTGTGTGTGTGTGTGTAAGCAAATGATGTTATGCAGCATAGCCAAGCGAATAGGGTTGCATTTGAGTTGGGCGTTTCTATATATACGCTAGGTAATCTAAGGTGCAAGAAAGTTGCACAAGTTCCCATGAGTGCCGCAATCAAAATGAAAGTTTTGTGTGCAAATTGTGTAAGCAAATTACAACGCACATACGCATACTCTGCCTCCTTCCTCACCCTCCCTGCCTTTCCTTTCTACAAATATAACTTTTGAAGAGCTCAGGTTTTATTCAGACACCGAAACTTTTTTTCTTTCCTTACGCTCAATTTACTCGTTGTTGTAAATAGTACTTTGCCAAGTATGCAGTTCATGGCACTCCACATTTAAAGTCAATTAGTCTGATTAGTTTAGATTTCAACTTTAGCAAATGTTAAACAAATAAATTGCTTACAATTCCCAAGTAGTTTAGGCATTATTTTGATATTTGATTTGATTTTGTATGACATTTGTTGGTTGTTGATTAGGATGATTCTTTATCGGATGAATCTAGTCTTAAATCCCACCACGCAATTCACTTGGCCATATTATGTTTGTGTTTTGTGTAATGATTGTTAGTTGTGAGAGTTGGCAATATGTACCGGTGATTGTTGGGGGCTCAGTGCTGCCCTCACCTTGATCGCAGTAGCGTCCACGCTGGCCATGTTTGCATTTGCATTGATAGCCATCCCTTGAACTGGTGTTGGGAACACAGCGACTGCCGCGACGGCACTTGTGCTCCAAACAAGGATCCACGGGCTCCTAAAGGTAAGCAAATAGAACTTGTCATTAGTAAAGGTTTTTCAAAAGGCTTTTAGATAGACTCACCTCCTTGATGTGCGGAGTTTCATCCATGAAATCCTGCTCATCATCCTCTTCGCCTTCGGCGGGCTCACCTTCGAGCAGCGCACAGCCTGGCGTTATTTTCTGCTGACGCTGCGCATTGCCAAAGTCCACAAGCTTGTGATTGATCCACACCTCCTTCATGCAACCCTTGAAGCTGGTCAAATTGCGTATTTGCCAATTTTTGTACGCCTGTTGAGCAGGTTCCACGGGCAGACCGCCAAGGAACATGGGCGTGCTGAGCTTAAGATAATCATTGGATCCCTCGTTGATAATGGAACGAGCCAAACCGCGATCAACGCGTAGCGTAAAATTCTTTTTGATGGCCAACAACTCAACCGCATGGTATTTGCCATCGGCAACCATTTCAAAGCTGTACATTGTGGACACCGGGTAATTGCCAACATCATAGCTAACTCGAATGCGTCCATTGAACAGCTCCACTGCCAAATGTGCATCCTGTCCATCGTACATGAGAATACCATTCTGTTCAGCGCTGCTAAAGACAATGGTGACATTTGCCTCTGGTCGCGTGCGCAAAGGCTCCAATTCCACAAAGGAATTGTTGTGGACAAAACTGATGCTGGTTAGATACTCGCACCATTTGCCCGTATAGCCCGGATGGCATTTGCACAGATAATCCGAACCAGCTGCGTTTGGCTGAAAGCAAACACCATGTTTGCATTCATGATTCTGGCACGGCGACGTTTGTGGATACATCATGGAGATCATGTTGTGACCCTCACAATACTTTCCCGTAAAGTCATCCGGACATTTGCAGACATAGTCGTTGATGCCATCAATGCATGTGCCACCATTCTGGCACATATGATTCTGGCAATCATCAATGTTGTCCGTACAATTGATGCCATGGAAGCCCGCCGAGCACTCGCAGCTGTAGTGGGTGAAGTGATCCACACACTTGGCACCATTTGCACAGGGATTGAACTCCTCACTGCAGAACTGTATCTTTGTATCGCACCATTCACCCGAGAAACCCGGCTGACATTCACAACGATACGACTGGACACCATCGATGCAGGTGGCATTGTTCTGGCAACGAATATCCTCGCCGAGGCAATCATCAATGTTCGTCTCACAGCGAGCTCCCGTATAGCCCGGCGCGCACTGGCAACTGAAGCGTCCCTCTTCGAGCACTGTGCAGGTGGCATTATTGCGACAGGGATTGCCATAGCAGGCATCGATCATGAACTCACAATGCTTGCCATGATAACCAGGCTGGCAAAGGCATTGATAGTCCCGCTGGGGCAGCGCCAAGCATTGAGCCTTATTCTGACAGGGCTGCTCAAAGCAGGCATTGCATTTGGCCAAGATCTCATTGCGCACCTTGCCGCGACAGGCGAAGTTCGAAGATGGCGTCGACAAGATCAACTTGTCCTTCATGTTCTCCGGTTCGGCACAGCGTGCAATGCCCGGCTCCACATAGTCCAGCTTAATCCAGTCCGAGAACCATTTCAGTGAGCAATCACAATACAATGGATTGCTGCCCAGCGCACTGTTAAACAGTGTAAAGAATTAGGTGAAAGGGTCAATAAAGGTTAACGGGAAAAAGACCAGAAAGTGCATGCAACTTACATGTGTGTCAGCGACTTGAGGTCCTCGAAGGAGCCCTCCGGCAGCATGGATATCCGATTGCCATGCAGCGAGAGCACGCGCAGATTATTTAGACCAGACAACGCATGACGTTGCAGACATTGCAACTTATTGTACGAAATGATGCTACAAAAAAACAAAAAACCAAAGAAAAACAGGTCAAAAGAGAAGCAAATGAAACGTTTACCAAATTGCATACACATGCGGCATTTTCCACATTTCCACAATGAAGATGAAGAAATGAAAGTAATTGCAAAACGTTTTTAACCAGCCAAAGCCAAATTGAAAAGAAATTCACCAACCTAATGGTTCAGAGGGCTTGACTATCGCACTACCCTGTCAAGGTAGGCAAATAACTTAAGAGGAAAACTTTCGGAGATGATTAAATTATATATTTTTGGTATTTATTTGATCGGATGATCGTTTATCTTGCAGATCTCAACGTTTCCTTCTAAAGTTATATACCCCTTTCAATATACCCCATTGCTCTTAATGCGTATAGGGTATAATAAACGGCACAGCTTTGATTGCGGATAGCGCACACAACAGCGAGACGTGAAGGGGGTAGTTGAAGGTAAAGGAGAAGGAGTTGCAGAACGACGACAACTAATGCTTAAGCACGAGTCACGACTTAACGTCTCGAATGAATTTCGTGGCCGGTTGAGACGAGCCCAGGCCAAGGGTGGCCAGTTACAGCCGCCACCAAGCCACCAATAAACCGCAAAATGCAATTGCCACAAAAAAACGAGTAAGGGGAACGAAAACCAAACTGAAAAAAAATTAAAAAACGAAAAAAAAAAAATTGTGTCAAGCCCTCTTGAGGTTGGCAAACGTTTCGATTCGTGTTGCCTCGTATGCCTCGCCGTCGGTGGCGCATTGTGTGGCAATTAAAAAGTCATTAGAAATGTTGCCCCTTTTATACTCTTAGGTACTTACAGCGTGGATAGTTTGGTTAGATTGGCAAAGGTGTAATTGGATAGTATGGTGATTTGATTGTTGCTAAGATCGCTGCAAAAAACGAAAAAAAAAAAACAGAGAATTTTTATAATGTTGCAACATTGTTGTGGCAAACACTATGGCTACTTACAGTCGTGTCAGCGCACGTAAATGCCTGATGCGCTCATAATGTATCTGCTCAATCTCATTGGACTCCAGATACAATTCGGATGTCTCGGCTGGTATGCCGCGCGGTATCTCCGTCAATTGATTGCGCGAACATCGTACCACTGTGCCGGTGCACGTGCACGCCGGCGGACAATAGCCATCGCCCAGGCAGCCGCCGTTGTTCTCGCTGCTGCATTTGAATTCGTTGTGCGGCAGATCCTTGATTTGCACATCACGTACCTTTATTGGGGCCGCACAACGTGCTGTGCCGCCGTTCAATGATTTTTTACGCAACCATTCGGCGAACCAGGCCAAATGACAATTACAATTGAATGGATTCGATGCTAGATTTCTACAAAAAAAAAGCAACAACAACAAAATTGTTAGGTGGAAATGCAAATGTTTCTTTTCTTTTTTGGAGTAATTTCAATTAGTTTCAAGCACGCGGTGCACTTTTCAAATTGTTTTCTTTTGCGACGCAAGCAAAGAGAACTTTGAAATCTTAAATTCACTTTGCTTATTTTTCAAGCTGAATATTAAAGCATAAATATGATTAAATAAATTATTAATAATACTATAAGAGAGAAATTAGAAATAATTTGATATGGCTTTAGCGTAAGATAAAGCTTTACTGAAAGCTCAATGCTCCATTCTATCATCTTCCTCGTGTTTATCTTTCTTTCTAGCCATCGGTTTGCTTTAGTTAAGCTTTGATTTATGTTCTTTATATTGAGAGAATGCAGTTTAGCTGACTTAAAGCTCAAAGCTCTCTCTCTCTCTCCCAACCTCTCTGATCATTTGCTCCTTAGTTAGTTAAGCTTCTAAAGCGCTGCTTAGCTTACATAGAGCTCAAGTCAATCAACTTTCTCAGAACGACACCCAGTGATAATTTCATTATATTGGCTTTTATTGATATTTAGTATCAGCTTTCACACACACTCACACACACGCACACACACAAAATCATAATTTTCAATGGTTTCATTAATTATGACAAATTTTGCACTTTTGGCATGCAAATTGTTTTCAGCATATGTTTCACTTTACTTGGGGCACACACACGTACACACACACACACTCAGACAAGTATTCACAAATAAATGCTATAAGGCCTTTAATTATGCGCTTGGTCTGAAAGGCAAAGTGAAACAATGGATCGCAAATTACATTGGCAATTCCAAACGCAACACACCAAGTCCAGACTAATTTAATAAGCAATGCTGCTTTGTCATGCCACAACAGGCTGCAAGTCTCTGTGTGAATGGTGGCCGGTGGCAAGTAACCAACACTTTTGCTGACTCCTCCCTAATTGAGGGCACACACCTCCCATGCCATGCCATCCACGTGAAATGATTGAGTATGTGGGTGTCGTGCGGTGCACAGCACTTAATGACTTTCATTGATGCTATTTATTAGCTAGTTAAATGAATTTTACAATTATTAAAGATGAGGCAAACGAAACATGCACCAACACCTTAGCCACCACGAAAGCAGCTCCCTACAACAGGTACAGTCGAACCTTAAATAAGTCAATCTTATCAAAACATAATTATCAAATACGCTGCAACAATATTTCAAAATACTTTTTGACCCTAAAAAAAGTAACATTGCAATTATGTTCATTTTTATACCCTTAACCCATAAAATGGGTAAATAAGGTATAATGGTTTTGTGCAAAGTGAACAGGCATAAGGAAGCATCTCCGACCCTATAAAGTGTATATATTCTTGATCAGCATCAACAGCCGAGACGATATAGCCATGTCCGTCTGTCCGTCTGTCTGTCCGTCTGTCCGTCTGTATGAACGCGTGGATCTCAGAGACTAAAAGAGCTAGAGACTTCAGATTTTGGATTTAAGTTCTCCTATACCATGAGCAGAACAAGTTTGCTTCAAATTATCGATAACTATTCTGGTTTCCGATATACACATAATATCGATAGCAATAAAATATCGAATTTGGAAAATCTAAAAATGAGGGTTGAAGTAATGGATAATGATAGAACTTTTCTGAAAATTTCGTCCAAATCCGTTGAGAAACACCAGAGATATTGAACTTAATCGATGGAAGCTAAGCCAGTATACCAAAGTCTTATATAAATTAAATATATTTATTGCAACTGGGTTCAGGGTATCTTCTAGTCGGGCTCTCCCGACTAGAGCCTTCTTACTTGTTTGGCTTAGGCAGGTTGTACTGTATATGTTTTTGCGCTCTTTATTGAACTAAATTTTAATTAATTAAATTATCGAAGGCAATGCATAACTCTCACTATTGTGTGTGTGAGTGTGTGTGCGTGTTGTGAGGGTTGATTTATAACAATATGAAGCAACGAGCAGAACTACACACACAAGAAGGCAGCAAGCATATTCTATGTATGTTTAGCTCTTATCGTAGGCAGCCCTGCTATACATTGAAGTTCAATTGAATTATATACAATAGTTGGTGGCATGCAACGAAGAAATACGGATTTGGTAAAGCAGCGAGCAGCAAGCAGCAAATAGCATCAACATCAGGCAGCTTCTGTTTTGATGTGATACGAAATCAGACTGAAGTTCAACTAGAGAACAATCAAAACCATTAACCTCAATTTGATGTGCCTATGCCTGTGCCCCATGTGATAGTGCGTAGAGAAGAACACGAAAGAACGAAGCAATTAATGCCAAAGCTAAATCATTTATCTATTGAAGTGCACCAAAGCACTTGGCACAGTTTTAATTGCTATGCATAGCCAGCAGATGCATCACGAAACAACTTAACTTAAAATAAGCTAAACGAATTTTACTTACAGAGACGTCAGAGAGTTCAGATGCTCAAACGATCCAGGCATAACGCATGAAATTTGATTGTCATAAAGATTGCTGCAATTGGGGGGAGAAAAAAACAAAAACCCAAAAACATCACAAATCAAATTTTCACATTAAACTTAAACTTTATAGAACTTACAGCGTTTTGAGTTGATGCAAGCCAAGAAACATTTTATTGGATATTTCCTTAATTTTGTTTTCACCCAACTGCAAATCCTGTATACGAGATGCACCCTCAAAGGCATTCGGCTCAATGCCCGTCAGCTGATTGCGCTTCAGTTCCAGCTTAACCAGATGCGGCAATCGACCAAAGAGTCCGTCCGAATTAATGCGACCCAGTTCGTTGTCATTGAGTAAACTACAAGAAAGAAACACACAAATAAAAAATATATGTTTACATTTACAACATAAAGTCGAATGTTAAATATTTAAGCAGCTTATTTAAAATTTAAAATAAAAACCATTGAGCAGAAGAAAGTGCTTCACAAGGTTGCAAGTTCGTTAATTAATGTTTAATGCTGTTGGTGGATTTGGGGAAGATTTTAATGCAATTACGATGACAAAGTAGACATGTAAGATCAGGAATAAAATTTGTTAAAAGTTTATTAGTTTTACTCTTCAAATTCTGGAAACTAAGCTTAAGCTTTGTCTTATGCCGATTTTGATCGACTCTCACTTTAAGTTCTAGCAACTTGTGCCACAAATTCTGTCGAAATAAATATGCGCCCATTTACAGAACTTACAAGCTAAAAGCATGCTTTTGTACTAATACTATTTTAGAGTGAAATACAAGTATATTAAGTGGGTTCTTGGTAGGCGAACTTACAGCTCTGTGGTATGCAATGGTATGTCGCGTGGTATTTCCTTGAGACCACGTCCCGCACAGTCAACGGTAGTGCCTTCGCATTGGCACATTGCCGGGCAGTCCGAATCCATGCGACACTCACCGGATAGCTTCATGCGCAATTCATCCCAGGAACCTGTAAAGTGGTAGTGGGTGGCGTTGGGTGTTGGGTGGTTTAAGTTTAAGACATATTCTTTAGTATTTCTTTTGTTGTTGTTTGTGTGGAGGAGGTTTTGCACTTACATTTGAATTTCTCCTCGCGCAACGATTCAATGCGCCGGCGATGCATCCGCTTCGGTGACTCACAGCGTGCTCCACTTGTCTCTATGGGATTTTTGTGCAAATAGTCGGCCAGCCAGCGCAGATTGCAGTCACAAATGAAAGGATTCTTGGCCAAATGTCTGTATACGTTGTATACATACATATATACATAAAGTTGTGTGTTGTAAATGGAAAGAAAGCAAGAAAGTAGCATTGAGCATTTGTACTGAATGAAGCCAAGGGGATTTGCAAAGAGGGCGAGTGGAAGAATAAGTAGGAGAATGTTAAGAAAAGCAAAACTGTTGGATGGCGACTTGAGACGTCTTAGAATTGTACGAGCCCTGTGGCTGCAACATTTCCGTTGTTTGTTGTAGTTGTTGTTTGATAAAAACTATTTTGAAATGCAATCCTAGACCAGAGTTGTGCCTGTTTGACAGAGTGCCCATAAAATAGAATAGTTTGGCAACCTACTAAAGTCATCTTAACTCATCTGGTAATTAAAGTGACAATTTCAAAGCTAAGTGAATTTTGTTTAAGCTCAATGGGTTTAAAGATATGTTTTGGGACTTGGGAATTTCTATTTAACTACATATTATATTTTGTTTTTGCAGTGATTTTGATTTTTACGTTGACAACCCTGACAAATACTTAACCCAGTCAAGCATATCGTCAAGAACCACCAACAGCACTTAAAGACAGCGCATTTATCGATGCTCAAGCTTTTTGGCTCATACCATATCGCACCCCCCCAGCCCCCTCTTGCAGCATTAATATTATGTTGTTGGCCTAAAGTAAACCGCCCCCATCCTTTGTTCGTAGAGTAGAACACACATCTTAACGTTTCACAGCCGATATGTATTACTGAATAGGCGGTACGATGTTGTTTGGCTGCTAAACAAATGTCAACGAGACGAGGCGCTGCAGCGGGCCGTGCCAAAGTCAAAGCAACTACTAAATGCACTTCAGAGGTTTAACACCAAAGTGCCTTCTGGTGCCTTCTGGGTGCTCCTTCATTCAAGTCTGCTCTTGGCTACAAAGCAGGGGGCGTCAGCTTACTTGCAACATGCAAGTCGCAATGATGGTGGCTTGGGTGGGTGGGTTCGAGGGGGTAGGTGGGCGTGGTAGTTAGTACTTACACCGTTTTGATGCTCTTCATGGCGTCGAATGTGCCATTAGCCAGAGACTGTATGTTGTTGTCGTACAATGAGAGCAAACTGAGGCTGTGCAGGTCGCGGAAGGCATCCTTGCGTATGCACGAGATCTCGTTGGCATTCAACAGCAGCAGCTGCAGTGAGCCAAGTCCTTTGAATACGCCCGAGGGTAAATCCTTTATTTTATTGCCATACAACACGCTGTAAGCATAAAAAAAATGAAAAGAAAAAAAAAAACAAAAGAAATGAATAAAGCACAAATAGAAATACAGCAAAATGAATATGTTAGTCGAGTTGAATGAACGACTTTGTAGATACCCTGCATTAAGATTTAATAGACAGTCTGTTACAACGGTTTCTCTAAGTTCATGATACCCCTTAAGCCCATTTCAAATAAGTAAATGGTAGAAGTGAAAAAAAAAGCTAGGCATCTTGTTGTTCTTGTGGTGGATTCCTGTTGTTGTCATTGCGGGCGGTGGCAACTGGTTTGGCACACACACACACAGACAGACAGACAGACATGTTAAGAGGTGAGGGAATGGGCAGGGCGGGGGGCGGGTCATTGTGGCCAACACAGGTAATCTGATGCCTTGCGGTGTTGGCAACGCTTAGCATAGGCCGATTAGCCCCCTCAAGCCTAAGCTCCAAGGCCCTTAGGCCCAGCCTGTCTATACGAGGAGTTTGTATATGTGTGATGGACCTGACACCACTTCATACACACACACACACACACTCACACACACAGACATACACTTAACAAGGCGACTGCACATTTGGTTGGCAGTACTTGGCTACTTGTTGCTAATGTTTGGCAGTCTACTTACAGTGTGGTTAACTGCTTTAGGCCACTTAACGCATCGTGGGCTATTCGCGATATATTGTTGTTCGACAGATCGATGCGTCTCAGTCGACGAAAGCTCGAGAACGATTTAGCTGGCAGCTCCGTAATGAAATTCTGCTCCAGGCGACTGCAAGATACAAAAATAAAAGTTAAAAACATGCGTTTTATGTTAAGTTGAAAGACTTACAGTTCGGTGGTATCATCTGGCAGCGTAACGGGCACACTTGTCAGACTCTTCTCACGGCAATCGACGATGCCATCGGCACAGCGACAGGGATGGGGGCAGCTGTTCTCCACGCCGCATTCCATTGGCGCATGCTCGGTGAGGCCTGCAAAGTGGCAAGTGTAAAGCAAACTGCATATTTAGCTTGTTATACAAGGCAGGCAAGCGAGCCACTTGGCTTTGATTTGATCCACTACACCAATAGGCTAAAACAGCCGCAGCAGCCGCAGCAACTACATAATTATGAATGCTACTGCATCGCGACTCAAGATGCAACAACTGTGGAGCTGTGCCACAGCTGCCGCTGGTCATAAATGTTTACCCACATAATTCCATAGCATTTCGTGTACACAAAACGAAAGTCAAACACAAGCAAACTTGAGTCAATGCTTTGACAACGACGAATATTCGATGCTCTATTTTGGAAGGTGAGATACTCTTTATCAATCTTAGTTTTCAGCTACGAAGTAAATGCCATAATTTGGAGAACAATTTAGATCGCTGTGTCTTACCATTTTGGCTGTGCGTTGATAGCATCTTATTTGTCTGGCACTATTTTCCCTTGTGCTTAATGCTTTTTATATTACAACCTATTATTTAACCTTCCCTTTTTCTCATGATTTATTTCTCCTTTCGAACACCTTCTCCTTACTAACATTCACCTCTCATCTGCCCGTTAATGTTTATCCATTAAAACGCAAATCTGTTATTACTGATTCATTCAATCAAAAATTTAAATATGCTATTAAGCAAAGCCAAAAACAACAGCAACAGCAACAACAAATCAAATCAAATCAAATTAACGGCTCATTAAACAATTCTTATTTCTAGAATAGCTGAGCTGAAGTAAAGTGCCTGCTAAAAGTGTACAACTCTCAATATATATGGCTGTAGTACAACAATAAACGATGGAAGTAAAACTCGTTTCATGGCATCGTTTGGCGCACATTTTCCGCTTCATTGAGCAGAGCAGCATAAGATTTTTATATTTTGGAGTTGAAGACTCCATTGGGAGGCTTTCCAAATGCTGGTGCTGCTGCTGCTCTTGTTGTTGTTGTTCTGCCCGCAGCCGCAGCGTTTGTGAGCATCTGCATCCCAATCAAGCAAACGCGATGACGGCGTTAAACGTTTTGGCAAACACAACCCCCCCCCCCCCCCGCGCCAATGCTCCACTCTACAGTTTGAACAATATCCGCTTGTTGTTGTTGCTATTGGTTTCGAGTGGGCGGCACAGCGAGGGCGTGCCCATATGACTGCTTATGATTTACAATGCTTTGTTTTGTGCTCTTGCTGTAGCTGTTGCTCTGGCATATAAAACTAATTAATTTGGCATAGCATCTTGTTGTTGTTGCTGTTGCGAGTTACCACGACATTTGTCCATTTTTGGCAAGTTAAATAGTTTGGCTGAGTCTGGTGTATCCATACCTGAGCATTTGAACTCCTGATCGTGCAGGTCCGCCACGTTTTGGCCCTTCAGTTGCGATGGTGACTGGCAGCGCGTATAGGGGGCAAGACGAGGGGCGCTGCGTAGGTAGCGGGACAGCCAGGACAAATGGCAATCGCAGGCGAACGGGTTATCGGAGAGGCGCAGCGCTCGCAATTTTCCCAATCCCCCAAAGGCATTGTGCGGCAGAGCGGTCAAGTTATTGTTATTCAGTGTGCTGTTCGAAAGATGCATTAAAAAACGACAAGAAAAAAGCGTATAGAATATGAGCAAGAGAAAAGCAATAAAGAGAGTGTGTCTAAGGGGCGGGGGAGTTGAAGTTGCATTATTGCATTATCAAGTGAATGCATCTTTGGACTTGGCCAGTTAGCCAACTGGCTAAAAGAAACTTAGGGATGGGCAACAGAAAGCACTTGAGCCTCCCTCATTCGGGATTATCAAGTGAAATGAAGGATTATAGACTTTTATTGATTTTGCTATTTTTTGTTAACTTGCATTCGATTTAACGGTTTAAATGTTTTTTCTTTAATCAACACTGTTGATTTTATGCATTAACCAACACTGTTTATTTATAAAGATTACTGTTGTTTATTGAAGCTCGTTGATTGCTCAGATTTGCTTCTTGACGCATCCCTAATTTCATTTTGGATGTTGTTGTACTCACAGTATTTCCAGCTCCAACAATCCCTTAAAGGCATGCTCATCCATACATGTGATTTGATTGTTGTCCAACTGTAGGCTCCGCAGCGACTGGGCGCCCTTAAACACCCGACGGCCTATCGTTGTGATGACATTGTGCGAGATGTCTCTGGAAGTGTGTGCGAATTGAGGTTGTTGCAGGCAGGCAGGCGCGCAGGCAGGCAAGCAGGAAAAGGAAGGATTTGAGAGTCAGTTAGTATTTGTAATCTATTTAGGGTGGACCAACTACTGCTACATACTAATCATAGTATATGTAGGTAGATGTATAGTATAATATAGTAATTGTGCTACATGGCTACATTTTGATTACTTACAATCGCAAAAGACTTGCTGAACTTGTCACAAAGTTTTCAGGTATTGCCTTAAGTCGATTGTTGTTTAGGCGTCTGATTTATATAGAGTGGAAGGTGTTTGGTTTTTTTGTTTTTGATTTGGTGTTTTTTTGATTGGATTTTGGTTTTTTATTTTTTGGTGTACGAGCATATTAGATACGCAAAACGAAACGCAACGAAAGTAGAGAGATATGCATAAAACGAAACGAGAAAAAAGATACAAAAAGTTAAACTCAAAACTCAAGATTATCGCAACAAACTAAATCGAATATTTGCACGATAAATATTTGGTTTTTATTGTTATTTTTTATTTTTTATAGCTACAAGCTATGTGAGAATCTATTTCTATAAAGAGCAGCAAGATTTGATTAGTTCATAAAGTGAATTAGTTTTATAATTTAAAAAAAAAAAAAAATCTCATGCAATAGCATCAAAATTAGCAAGTCATTCGATTGGTTTTTGCTTACATAGTATATAGTTAAGATCTCTACTTACAGTCGCTCCAATGAAACCAAATCTTGCAGCGCATTCTTCTCAACGGAGTGTATTTGATTGTCCGTCAATTGACTGTGGAAATATTTGAAATAAGTTTCAAAATAATACATTTTAAATATTTTCTGCGACTTCTTTGTTTCTTCAATCAACAAGCACTTAACATTTAAGCTGATCTTAACAGCAAATTGTTTGTTGCAAAATCCAAATAAATTTTAAACTTATCAACAAACAGTAGAAACACATGTTGCAAGACCTGTTTTACTCAAGAAACTTTCAAATGCAATTTTGTGGCTAAATTTATGGGAACGCTATCATGACATTTGATGTCAATTTGCATGCAACATATTTTGGTATTTCGTAACGATTAACTTAACGACAGATAATGCGTGAAAAAACGTAATTTAATACGCGTAGAGTAAGTAAGAAAAGCTAAACATTAATTTAGTATACAAAGCTTAAGTTTTATTAAATGCTTCTCTCTTCATAGCTTGATCGAATTACAAGCAATTTGGCTTATGATTTAAGTTTATCGCTTGCGGAAATCACCATAAAATAGCCTTACGAATAAAAACTCGAATAGTAATAATAAAATACTTACAGCATTCGTAGCTTGGTCAAACGCTGAAAGTCCGTCTCATATATCACGGTCAAATTGTTGCCTTGCAAATCGCTGCAAAAGGAAAGAAGTTAAGAGATTAGGCAGGCATTGTCTTTAATTATGTTGCAACCCAAGTAATCGCAATGCGCTAATCGAAATCAGCTGAAACATAATGTTTCCAACATGTGCGAGCGCGGCGATAATATTTAATGCTTTAACAGGCATACAACAACAACAACAGCTAGTACAACATCTAAGATATGGCATACAAGCAGCTGAAAGAAGATGCAGATGCAACAAGAGCGTGGAAAGGAAGCTGCTGTGGCTGTGTTGCTGCGTTGAAAATGCAGCCTTTTGTCTGATAACGAAAATATATGATATTTAATCATTTGAAAATGCGCGCAGGAACGAAGATGAAAACTTGTTTTGTCTGCTTTTGCGCTTTATGGTGGCGCAGACAGATAGAGATACAGAAAAAAAATTTGTTACCTGTAGATGTCATAACAATGAAATGCAGCCTAAAAGATACAAAATACCTGAACAACAACAGACCCGTGTGCGCATGCGCATGCGCAACAACAACAACAGCAACGGCAACAACTCGTTGTGGCACAGTTCAGCTGCTTATTTTGAGTAAGGTTTGGCAGTCAAAAAAGAGCCAAGAGGCTAAGAGAGGCTACAACAACAGGTAGCAAGCAAAGACCTTCGGTCTGGGCCCACAGCAACAGTCTCAGTTCGAGCCCAACACAAACACAAACGAGAAATATTGTGTTCAGGCCTTAAGCCTTAATGAAACTCGCATCAAGTTGCCGATGAGCATGCGAGTGCACTGAGAAAAATAGTTTTTACAATGCGAAATATTAAAATTCTAACATTTAAGCTTCTTTTTGTCTTGCATTTTTATTAAGTTTCATTTTTGGAAGAAAATAACAGAAATGTATTATTACTGCTTTCTTTTGCTCAGTGTACAATTGTGTTTGGTCCCAAGCTGCTTTGCACAGCACACACACACACAAGCTTGGTTTTTTTTAATGAGCTTAATATCTTGGCAAGATGTGGGCATCTCTTGCTTAGATCCAACTGATTACCGAGACCTACAACTACGACAAGATACGACACAACAGACCTGAAACAAAACAAAACTCAACAAAACAAAACAGAAAAAGGCGCTTCTAATTGCTAGAGATTTTTCAAAAGATTTTTTTTTTTCGAAAATATTATTATAATAAACGTAAGTTTATTTTTATTATTTGGCCGTTTGATTTTTTGCCGTTTCGTTTTGTCGCGAACGTTATAATTAAATTTTTTTAGCATATTTACATTCAACTTCATTAGATTTTTTGAAGCAGCAAGCTTTTGTATAGTTTTTTTATTTATATTTTTAAGGCTCCAATTAGTTTTCCGCTCGAGTCTGTTGTCTTTGTTGATTTTTGGCAGCTATAAATTAGGCTTTACCTTTTTCGTGTTTTATTTTGGATTTGTTTTGTTTTTAAAGTGAGGTGTAAAAAGGCTTTTGCGGGCCAAAATTAAAGTGAATTTAGCTTGGTTTATGGTATAAAGGTTCGGGCCATCTCGAAACAAGTATATGCAAAATTCGTGTCGTGCCATTTGTATAAAATGTGTAGGTGTAGCGTGTGCCTGTCGCTGACTGCCTGCATTTGACAGACAGTTAGCTAAGCGACCATTCTAATCCTCATTTTAACCTGCTCTTAACTACCTTTCTCCCTCTGTCTTTGTCTCTCACTCACTGTCACTAGGGCCATTTCCAGGGCCATGGAATTGTTCTATGTAATTAAATGGCAAGTTTGGTTTGGCTTCGGCCTCGTTCGCTCTCTATGTGTTATAGGGCTGGGCCAACATTTGCCCTGGCTCCAGTTTTTGCATTGTTTTTTTTTTTTTTTGCTATTCTAGTGCCTGCCAATAGTTGTGGGCATGTTCAATATTTGATGTGCACAGACACACACACAACCGTACATGTGTGTGTGTGTTAGTTGAACATGAAACCAATGTTCGCATTAGGGTGACTCAACTAAAATGCTGATTAATATGGCACTAATATAAACAGTGACTTTTTATGTATTTAGGCGCCAGTAATTAACTAAGCATCAATTAAAGTTGTTATAGGGAATACTTTAATTTAAGCTTATGCTTTTATTATAATCTGAATAAAAGGTTAAGGTTTTGTATAGTTATTAAATAGTTAAGACAAAGACTCAAGTCTTCACATTACTGTGTCGTGATTTCAATGGCATTTGAAAATTATACTTAAGCTCTTTAGCTTGCTATCAATAAATAATTATTCAAGCATCACAATAAACACAACACGATAGTAATTTAATAACCAAACATATCATTAAAAACTGATTAAGCTCAGAGTTTTTTTATTCAATTAATGATTGAAATTAAAAACTCCGCCTTTAAAATTCCCAAGAGCTCTAAGTATTTAATTATAAATTCTGAATATTTTTTTTTTATGAACATTTAACTGTCAATCATTTCTGTCAAGTATTCTCTTCTATACCATCCCTCTCTGTGTGTGCAGCTTAAGTTTCATCTTTCAATTAATTTTTCTTTACTTTGTACTCAGATTTCCATTGCTGTTGTTGTTTTCTGCTTAAGTTTTAATTTTCATAAGCTCCCTTGACATGTTGTTTGCCGATTCTATATCTTCCCGATTTTCCAGGAGTTTTTCAATTCATTTGAAGAGCTTAACTTTGGCACACATTTCTATGTGTGTTTCGTTCTTTCGTCAAACTGAATATCTGTCAGTCAGTCAGGGTGTCTGGGTGGGGCTCGGGTGTTTACGGCAACGTTGGCATGAAACACCCTGTGTCGGACAGGGCGCTTGATATTTGAAAATGCAAATATGCCGTGCATGCTGATATGTTTTTCAGTTTTTGCTTTTCATTTTTCTTTCTTGCATAATTTTTAATTTTTTTTTACATACTTTTTTTTCTTATTTATTTTCTGTATATTTTGCATTTTGCATTTTGCTTTTTGCATAAAACAAATGTGTCCCTGAGCGCTATTTGACTGTTTGGGGCACCTCTGACTGCTTATAACAACTGGGCTATGTTGCTGTTGTTGTTTCTTCAACGTTGATATCTGTTATTAATTTATGTAGAGAGAGAAAAAAAAAAAAAAAGTAAAACGGCTTTTTGAGGTCGCTATGGAGCAGGTCTGTTGGGAGTTTTGTTGACCGGGTAATTGGCGGGGTTAAGGGGAGAAGGTTGGCTCCACTGTGGCATTTTGCATACACTTGCTAATTGCCAACGCGTTAATTTATGTGGCGTCGGCTTAATGCATTTGACCATTTTGCGCACGTTGCATGCAACAATTGCCAAAGTGGCCGCCACTTTCAGTCTCAGTATCGCAGTCTCCTTCGGCGACAATTAATAAACTTAATGGCGATTTAATGTACGACTCAAGAGACACCAAAAGACCACAACCACAACAACAACAACGATGACGCTGCGATTTCCGTAACGACGATCCCAACACAGTTTTTCCGTCCATTTGTTGTTATCGAGACTCTCTGCTGAATGCTTGGACATGGTCACGGCTTTATTTGCCTTTAGCTCTGCTTGTTGTTTGTCTATGCTGATTTCTCGCAGTTGTTGTTAAACAAATACCACAAATGGTCAGCTGCATGCGAATGGCGTTATGTATGCATACATAAACATACATATAAGAAGTGTTACTTTATAAATGTATATAACAAAACATATGTTCAATATATGCAAGCATATATATGTAGATCATTCATTGCCAAGGCTTTAAACAAAGACAGATATCGAGATAACTTTCCAATGCTCAAATCAATATCGAACACATCCAATATAAACATTGTTAGCTAAGTACCAAACAGCTGCTAGTTTTGTGTTTTTGCATAAGTGATTTACATTTACATATTTAATATTAAACAAATATTTATTTAGTTGTCTATGATTGTTGGCTAACGCAAAACGGTATCAAGTTTATAATATTTGGATTTGTTTGCCTACGGTTGTAACCTTGGAATTAAAATTGAATAAAATATATGAATATTCAAATATTGGAGCAAAACATTTGTATTTGTTGCAGTAATTATGGGATTACAAGCTTTGTTGGCCTACAGATACAGTTAATTATAATTTGTTATTAGATAGCATGAATATTTAAAATTGTAACTATCAATTTGACTGGAATTCGAACTATTTACAAACTAGTTTTGCTTTTGAAAAAGTTATAGCTGTGCAATATGTATTGAGCTCTACACAGAATTATTTTAAGAGGAGTTTTGTAGCAAATGTTAATTTTTCTATAGCAGAAGAGATTCAAACGTTAACAATTGAATGTTGGTTCAATTTTGATATGGATTTGCAAGGGTTTTTGCATTGATTATGAAATGTTGTACTTATTTATAGGTCAGCATAGCGAAAGAGCAGTACAACATGTATTTTGATAAAAATCATGTTTTCAACTTTATGCATTTAGCTAAGGGCCAAAAACATTCTGTTGTGCCACGAGTTGTAATAGTTGAATGGATGTTGTTTTGGGTCAGTTTGCAGTAGTTTTGATTTTGCCTGCAAGGATGCTCAGCATCCTATGAAACTATGTTGCATTTCCATGCATGTTTGTTTGTATACTTACAGTCGTTCAACATCCGCTGATATTTTGCGTGGCACCTGCGTTAATCCACGATGCGAACAGTCGACGGTTAAACCGCTGCAGGAGCATACCCTGGGGCAGCGTGCCTCGGTAATGACGCCCACACCGCCACCGGGTATGTGAATGCCAACGGAACCCAAACCGCCGCTGGCAATCGCCGAACTACCATATCCTCCCGAATATGGTTCCGCATGGACCGATGTAATAATGCTCAGCAATGGCAAGAGCAAAAGCACGAGGAACGGCAGCAACGGGAAAGTTTGTCGGATTAGTGCCTTAACTGTGGCTTTACAACGCGTCGGTGGAGCGTGCAGCGTTGACGGTGGTTGCGTCGTCCTGGACGGCGGCGCCATTGTGGCACATTTATAAGCAACGTGCCTAATTGAAAGTATCGAGTGCGTGTACGGACGCCACTTTGTCAACAGCAATCACGTTTTCACAAATATTTGCACAAGGCAAAAAGGATTGCTGCTGGGAACACTACGTGTGTGTGTTTCCCTCCCACTTCACTTCACTTTACCTCTCCCCTTTGCACTTTGTGTGCGGGTGAATTTATATATTTTGATTGTGAGGCGGACTTTTATTGTATTTCGTTGACGGACGCCGATATTCGTTATTGTCGTTATTGTCGTTGTTATTGTATCGAGCACTACCGGCGCGTACTTTATTTACTTTTGCAGCCCGTCGCGACCGCTCGCCGTTTCAGAACTGATAGCAGCAATTACAGCGGACAGCTGAGGCAAGAGATAGATAGATGGCAATTGTAACGAGTAGCGTTTTGACGAGTGCGTAGGTAGCTACACTCTATCCCTCTCTATCTTAGGTAGATACCCGGAAATGCGCTTCAACTGCACACTGGCGCTGACGCTGGCACACAAGCACTTGGCTGTCAGCAATTTTTTCTTCTTTTTTCATTTGCTTTTCAGAGTTGCCTCGCCAACAACTTCTTCATCATCATCATCATCATCAACAACAACACGGTTGTCGTCATGAGGTCCGTTCGTCTATGTGACCTGCTGTGCGCATCTGCAACGAAAAGAGAAGAGTGAATGAAGGCGGAATGTCAGGGAAAAAAAATCATGAAAAATTATCTATAAATTCGGCAAAGCGTGTCTATGTCAGTGCAATGGCAGGAAATTGTTACTGACTGCAATATAAATACTATATAGATTTACACACGCACACACACATACATAGTTGTGTGTTTTATGCTTTATATCAATTTAATAAAAAATGAAATAATACCAAAAATAATGTGACAGTTGTTACTCAAGTGGTGAGTATTGGCAATTTGTTGCAGTCACAGGAATCAAATGGAAAAGTATAAGGAACATATTATTCTTCATAAAAATAAAGCTTATATAATTTGATTTTTACAATTCTCTTAAAACATTTTAAGCATCTTTAACTTCCTACAACCAATAAAAGTAACAAAATAACTACATTTTCCAGTTCCCCCTTCTTAAGCTACTAAAATTAAAGGTCCTCCAACACATGCCGACTAAAAATAAAAATATAAAAAAATACTTCTTTTGCCTGCCGACAAATGCTTGAGGGTTAGTTTTGTAACCACCTGTCAGTAGCAGGAGCTGACAGCGCCAACCGAAAAAAAGACTAATCACCTTGGGCTTGGCAGAACTATTATTGTTATTATGAAAACTTACATTGGGAACATGTGTTTTCTTTAGTAAAAGTTGATGGAAGATGATGAGAAAAACAAAAAAACACAAACAACCTGTAGGCAATGAATAACCACACTTAGCTAATGACTCAACTTATTAGCTGTTTAAAGTTGGTTAGCCGGAAAAATACAAAAAAAAAAAGAGGAACATGTGTTTTAGTAACTTTGTTACTTTTCCCAAGCCATTCTTCTGAGAATTCTAATGTGTATGCTGATTAAGAAATACTTTTTCTTTCAAATTAACTCATTTGCTAATTGAATTGGAACTGCTTGATTCAGCCTACGACTATTTTGGGTTAAACTACTATTTTATGCCCCCATTAAAAGCTAGCTGGACAACAAAACAATTACTACATAGATTTAAGAGCTTAAGTGAGCACTTTGGCTCAATTAAATGTGTCTAGAATTTTTTATTCATTTTTTTTTTTTTTTCCTGTCTTTTTCTAAGTACTGAGATCTTCTTTTTTGTTCAGTTCTCTTTTCCACTTGAAATCAGTCACAAACTCTCGGAACGAAATCAGTTCTATATTTAGTGCACTTGTGCACTGTGTGGTCTTTCCTATACCCCTCATACCCACACCACATCAATTTAAGCATCTCCTTACCCACTTCCAGTTTCAATTTCCATCTCTCTGTGCGCGTTTGCGGCACACTTCCCGCTGTCTCTCTGTTTTGTCTGTCATGTTGGCTATTCAATTTGCAAATTGACATGTTAAAGATATAAATTCACATTCTCCTCCCTCCCTTTCGCTCGCTCCATTTTGGTTTTCTCTGAATTCTACATATTGAAATTAATTGTTTAAATTAACATTTGTATAGCTGACAGCAGCGATTGACTTGGAATTTGATTGGTAATATATATATGAATGATAACAAGACGCTGCAGTAATCACAGCAAACCAAATTGAAATTGGGGAAACGATGAGAAGAGTGCGGGCGAAATGCCAGTCAAATCTTCTTAACTGACAATCAACGAAAACTCAATGAACATTGGCTACCAAATGTAATTTAACAAAGCATTACATACCCTTCGATAATATGGGCAAAGGCTGGGATGGACAAAAGACACAATTGATATATTAAAAAGAGTATGAAATAACTTTACGTAAACGAAATCAATTCTTGACTTATTTTAAGCTAGAACATCAACAAATTAAAGACCAAATAGTTTTAAATTAAGCTATACACTTTCCTTCCTACATTATTTGCTTATTTCGCTATATTTATTATTCTTTCCATTTTCAAAGATAATTTAATTGCAGGATATATTGCAGCTAGGCAATCATATTAGCAAATACACCTACAACTTGTAGTTCACGTGTGTGTGTATGTGTTTGAGTGTATGGAGTAGCCTATCAAAGGCATGCCAAACACAGACAGGCAGGCGGCATTGAGGCAGTGAGGCAGCCAACAACCCATCCATACGATGGGCCTTTAATCAAAAATTTATCATTTCTCTAGCTCGAAAAGGAGCAAAAGCAAAGCAAAAATATTTGTTGTTGGCAAAGGCATGCCATTCTTCATATGATGACGACGCCGATGATGATGAGGACTATGAAGACACGACAAAACGGAAGTGTGTGTGTGTGTAGGTTGGATAAAATGCTGCACAAAAGATGTAATCACTGCATTGTCACCCAGACCGGAGACGGGCATTCGTCTCAGTCTCAGTTTCTGATTGGGAAGTTTGATGGTTGGGTGATTGATAAAAAGAAAGTCAGAGTCTTGGGTTCTCTCCTTCTCTGTCTTTCGCTCTGCCCCTCTCTTATTTCTTTGTGTTTGATATGAAACATAAATCAGTAAAATTCTATACATGCCAATGATTGTCTACTCTTTGGCTTGTGCTCAAACAACAATAAATAGTTGAACACCAAAAATTCCAAAAGTTTAATTCAAAGCATGCCAATAACCCATTATTTCAGAGATGCTCCAGTACAAGCCTAATGAATAGAAAGAGCCCAACCCACACCCACAGCCCACAACATCTTTGGGTTTATTAAGATAACGGCGTGAAAAAGCGAGTGACATTTGGGCAAACAAGCGAAGCGCACTATTCAAATATAAGACTAGACTAGACTAGAAGACTTGCTAGATAGAAATGAAGCTGTAAAAGGTCTTTCAGATTAATGAACCAACACTAAGTATGGCCTTTTGAAACAATACGATTTATGGAAAGCCACTGGCGGCGCTGTTGTACTTGCTGTTGTAATAGTAGTTGAAAGTGGCCCACAATCGGGCCGACTAACTAAATGGCCTGGCCCTTTGGGCCGCCTTGGGCTCTTGTGTGTGGATTTTCCAATAAATTACGCTTAAGTATGCACTTAATTCAAATAATGCCAAGCTGCGCAAACCTTCTGCTTCTATTATATTATGGTGGCTCGTGCTGTTTTGTCCCCAAGTGATTTGTTTTTTTGTGGCTTATGAATGATGTGGTCGAAGCATGGGAGGGGGTCCATGAAGAGTATATATTTATTGTCTGTTTGCCTATTGCTTATGACATATGTCAAATTCTCTTTCTTACTAGATAAGCTATATATAGTGAGAGAGAAGTGTTTGTTCTTTCAAGCGCATAGGGATTAAGCTGTAGTCAGAGAGTGTAACAGGCCAAAGGCGGAACTAAAGTACCTTTTGGCTTGTTATCATCATGAGTGCATATCAATCAAGGCTTCAGTTCAATATTGACCATAATTGGGAAGCTGTCTGTCATGGAGACCTCATAATAAAAGCAAATATTTAATAAAAACACATAAAAACACTTTAAAATAACATGATATAAAACATCAGCCTCTTCCTCCCTTCAAGTGCATTCATAATGCATTCAAATTGTCGAATGTATACAGAAACAAGACTTTACCAAGCTGTGCAAGAGGAACAAAGAAGAGAGAGAAGAATGGAAATAAAATGATGTTGCAACTTTTTAATAATAACTTTTCTATGAAAAGATACAATTAGTGTTCCCATCAATCTGTAGACTTAAACTTACTTTTCAATAGAAAAATTCCAATTCAAAATGAATTGTTTAGCTTCTGTTAATGACATTTATCCCTCTCTCGCTCTCTGTCTCTCTCTTAGAGACTAATTAACGGCCCTTACCTCTTTTGCTGTTGTGTAACGTTATATCATAAACTATTCATCTAATACACGTACACCATGTCCAGCTGCATTCTTTTTACCTCGTGCTCTGGCATTTCCGCACAGACTCTTTCATCAATGTGACAATGTAAGAATGCTTTGCCTTCACCTCCCCCGCAACAACCCCTGCAAACATTCATTGCATTACAAATGCTGCATAAATGGAAAGCAAAGAAACAAAACATAACCCTTTTTTTTGTTGTTGTTTTATTTTTCTTTTTGTTATTGCCATAAAGTGGAGCGTGGTCAGCGCTCAATGAATTGTATTAAGGCAAAATGCCAGAGATGGGCAATGGCGATGGCGATGGCGTTGGCAATGTCGATGGCAATGACGTTGGAGTACGAGTAACTGAATGAAACAGAGACTGAGAATGAATGATGTCTCGGGGCCTTTTAGTCTTTTTTGTAAAAGACCATCTTCAGTAAAGCCGGAAGTGTCGCATACTTTTACGGATACACCGGCTTAATTATGTGCATAAAATGTAGATATAGTATATATATTTTTATTTGTACATTCCTCAGACACAGTCATGGCATGAAATGACAAAACACGAACATTAATTGCTCTACATTCAGTTGGAGTTTGTTTTGCTTTTGCTTTTGCTGGTATCCATCCCCCAGGAGAGTACTACAAGTGAAAAGTAAGAAAGAAAGCGCAAAAGGTCTCAAACAAAAAAGCCAACCAGGCTTATAATTTATTAATCTATGCATAGTGCACACAAACACACACACACACACACTCGTACACTGTGGCACAACAATAACAACTTTAAATATAATTCCATTTCATGCCGCCTCAACTTTCTACATCTTCTCTCATCTCTCATAACGGTGGCAACACTCTCTGGATTCCATACCACCAGGTCCAGACACTTCATGTCACTTTAATCTCTTAGAAGTGTCACTTTTGCAGCTCCTCAAGTGTTTGTGAGTGTGTGTGTGTATGTTGTCTACTTTGTTGTTGTTGCTTTTTGTGGAGGCGTTGTAAACAATGTGCTGCCGTGCTAGTTGAATTTGAATTTTCAGTTTGATAAGCAACAAAAAGCATAATAACACATCAAATTGCATAAAAGGCATTGCAGCAGAGATGAGGGGATGAAGTGGTGTGTTGTGTTGAGGATATGGTACATATGAGTGCTTTACATACTATACTTATATAGTAGTATACCAAGGTTTGTGCCCTTCGAATGCAAACCTTATGGTAATGAAGTGTGGCAGCTGTTTTTGAGATCTGAATTTTGAATAAAAGGCACAGTTGCACTGTGTGACAAGATTAATTAAAAGTTATGATGACTCTTACTATAACTGTTTTGAGAAAATGAAGATACTGGAAATATAAAGGTAAGTTAAGTTAAACATTATTACTATTATTCATGTTGCGTTATGAAAGCTTTGTGCCAAGGGTAAGAAAAGTTTAAAAAGAAATTGATAAATAAATTTAACGGAATTGTAAAAGTAATACAAACTTCTTTGAAAATTTTCCTATAACATAAGTTTACACAAGAAAAATACTAATACTTAATTAAATTTGAAATTGAAAGCCCTCACCCAAATTTGCAAGTATTATAAATCATCGTTACAACAATTTAATAACGATTTAAGCAATTTTAAACATAATTAAATTAAATAAAAATGTTGACAAATTACAATGTTCATTGCCATGGTTGCACTGTGCATCTCGTTACGATTTACATTAGATACAACAGAGGCAGGAGGCAAGAGGCAAGAGGCAGAGGCTGAGACGAGAGACAAGTTGACTGACTACTTGAACAATCAAATTCAATTTATGACAAACATTCAACCACACATTCATTTTCATTTATTTTATGTATGAATGTTTGTTTTCATATTCAGTTTTTCGTTTCTTGATCATAACACAAGTGACTTTGTTGGGCGACGATCAAGTGCCACGCTCGCACCTCAGAAAAAATTAGTAGTTTGGATGAGAGAGGAGCGCCAAGAGGGGTCGTCGTTGGATTATTATGGCAGATTATGTTGCTCTATTTGATTAAGACTTGATTTGGATTTATTATAACAATGGCGCCCCAAGTGCCGCCGCGACTTTATGCTTATCTTTCTGCTTTTTTTGGTGGTGTTGTGTGGGTTCATCCCAAAGAGGAAGAAAAAGCTTAACGTTATTTAAGTTTTCTTCTTGTCATTTGTTTGTTATTTGTATTTGAGGTTAGCGCATCAGCTGAAGGGCTGAACCAAAGCCAAAGAAAACGAAACATAAACCTAAATTTCCATGTTTGGTTATAAAATGTTTCCGTGCTATTTCACAGCAGCGGCAGCAGCAGACGGAAAACACTAAGACTAGGCATTCAGAGCCAGAGAGAGAGTTTAAGTCTCGAAAACCCAAAAACTGAATCCCATCTATAGCGCTGCGCACCAGGTGCAATGCATTGCGCTGCAGTTGAGAACCGCTTTTGTTGTTATTGTTGAGTTTATTCTTCTTTTTTTTTTGTGCTCTGTCTGCGCCCGGGGTTTTACGGGGGGTCGCAGGTAGTTTCGCCTGAATGCCCGAGCATTGTTTTCCCTGATATTTCGCTACAGGGAATTCACTGTGCTACAAGGCAACATCCAACATTGACTACAAACTACATATGTATATAGTACGTATGCTCAGTCTCTCGGCTCTTTTGGTTCTGTTGGACTCTTGGTGCTCGTGCTGCATGCGTCACAGGGATTAGTGCAGGTAGTAAATTTTATTGCAGCGCACGAGAGCCGCCACAGAAGTCAAAAAAGTTGGCGGAAAAAGAGCACTAGAGTGCAATCTATCATAAACTAAGGAAACGAGCATGTTCGAAAAGTTTTTAGAGTGAGAAAGAGTCAGAAATGTACAAAATAACGATGAAGAGGGTTAGCAAGAGAACGGATTATCGGAGGAGAGAGAGAGAGTTTTGGAACAATTCCAGACAAACGATGTAAAAAATGATAACAAAGTTTTCCAATTTTATGTACCTTGACTCAAATTTGATTATGCCAATTATTTCTCTTCCATCTAGTTTATTATTTTGTCATTAGGTAAAAACATGTTGGTAAGTGCCAAAGTTTATGTTGTTCGTAAGGCTAATATAGTAAATCGACGCTGTTCAACGTTTGTGGTCCGATAATAAGTATAAATAAAAATATTTTGCAATTTGGCCCTGTTTGAAAACAAATAGTAATAAAAATATTATTGCCCTTTCCAATATTTCTCTCCATCTCTCTCCTTTTTAATACATATTAATTTTACGACATCTCCATAACTTTGTGCAAACACAGCTCCATCTCAAACCCCTCCCACTCATCCCATTATTCCGCCAATAAAGCTATGAAACCACCCTCGCGACAAGTGCAATGTTTTGCTAAATGAAAGGACATATACTACATATACATATATATCGATCGATGTTCGTTATGCCGAGCAAGACATAAGCAAAAAACAACAACAACAACTTTAAAATATTTCAACACGATGAAAGTTGTAAAGCGCATAAATACTTTGAGAACTCACATTATAATGGACACTAAAAAATGAAATGATGGGCGCTTGAAGTATTGAAATTTTTCAAATTACCTTGCATGCGAATGTCATTCTATTGGACTGTTGCTCTTATGTTTTCTCTTTCAATACCCTATAACATGGTTGGATTCCTTTATTTGTGACTGGTTATGTAACATGCGATATTGTAGAAATGAATGATAAATTCAAATAAAATTTATAAATGAAATATGCTCAAAAAGTCAAAGATAGAGAAAATATATTTTTGCAGGATATTTGCTAGTCGCCTAGTCGGTGCTTACTTCTCTCTGGAGAGCACTCTTTGATTGTGTCTCTGTGATATTGCTGTGTGTGTGTTGTGTTGTGTTGTTGTGCTGTTGGATGGTCCTCAATGCATTGGTATCAAATTTCATGGCTCTCAAAATGGGCCCACAACAGTTGAGTGCGTGTTTATGACAGATTTGCTGTCCGCCGGGGAGTCGATTTTCGTTTCGTTGAAAGTCAATTTTACTTATTTATTGTCAACGTTAGTGGGACGCACAAGTGTGTGTGTGTCTGTGTGTGTATCCTTACAAGTATGTACACACAACGGGCAGTCAACAGAAAAGAGAGAGAGAGAGAGAGAGCAAGAGACTGGGTATTGATTCCACTTCCATGCGGCGCAGCGGGACATTGTCGAGTCAGTCAGTCAGTCAGTTAGCCCAAAGCCAAATTGACATGACTCAACAACAGTCATGCTCAGATATATATGTATATATATCTTATTTGCTCTCTCTCTTTGCTCCTTTGGAGTCAACGTTTGTGTGCTTATTAAATATTTAAAAGCTTGGCCTTTGTTTCAGACAGCTCGCCGAGTCCCGCGAAAATACTTAATAAACATTTTTAACAACAGCCGCAAAACTCTGCAGGTTGCTGCCACTGCCACTGCTGCCAGTGCTGCCAGTGCCAACATCATCATGTAATTCATTTCCATGCCCAAACAAATCGGTACTTTGATAAACTGCACGCACAGAGGGCGACCGTCTCCAGCAAGTTCGAGGAAACTTTGAGTTTGCTGCGTTTAAAATACAAATTACACGATTTATATATATAAGTATGTATCATATGTGTTCTGACTCATACATATGAAGCAATTGAATTGGGTTGGTCGTCTTCAGGTAAGACACAATGAGTGCTTATTAAACGCATCCCCATTCAAGTATTTCTAAAGAAATTCATGTTCATAAGTTCTGAAGTTCTTTGCTACAAAATCCAAGCACACACACGCAACCAGAAGATATTCTTTCTTGAGTTCAGTTAATTACAGTCACAATGGCATGAAATAATGTTGGGCAAAGCCTACAGACATCATAGCTGACACATAAGAGCGACAACTGACGTATATTTCCGGCTTAAAATCAATATTTAACTTTTGTGTTTGTCTGTTTCAACTTATGATGAAAAGGATGGGAACTGGAAAACAATATTAAGACCAAAAATGCACAATAAATGTTTCATTCTGATTAATGGCGTATAAAACAGCTTAGGAATTATACTACAATATATAATTCTATAACTTAACATTTTAAAGAGCAATGGCCTGCAACTCTACCTGGGAACGTATAGAAAACGTAACAGCTGTTTTTTTACACAATAATTCACATGTCAAATGAATTATGCAAACGAATAAACGTCATATTCGACCCCCCCTTTTATGCCCACTTAAGTAGTTGAGTGATATTTACAGTCCTTACTATTTTTAGCTTAGTTATTTCCAACTTGATGCCATATTTTCCTTGTCTTTTGTGAATTTCAAATCGAATTTAAAACTAAAATTTTTGCATCTTTAATTTCAATTCGTAGTTGCAATTTCCACTTTTCATTTCCTATTTCATATTTAACTCTCTGAAATCTGCATGTGAACCGCCTGCTAAACTGAAAATAAGTAAAAAAAAAATCTTCTTGTCCTCCCCTCCCCGCCCCTCCCCATCCTCTCAATCCTCCCTCAAACGTTACCTCGTTACCCCATTTTAATATTCATGCTTAGTTGAGCTGAAACTCTTTCTACTCATTTCGCAGCTGAGTTAACGTTTTTTTTGTTTCTTTCCTTCATTTTTCTCTCTCTCTTTTTCTCACTGGCAAATAGCTTGTAGGTAGTTCTATGAGTATTTAGCTAGTCCCACGCTTAAGTTTGTTAAGCGGACACCTAGAAAAACTAAAACCTTTAACTTTAGTACACTCTCTTTCACTCTTGAAATATTTTCTGGCTTGTTGAGGCTTCCTCCTTTATGGCGTTCAAGTGTTAAATCTATTTGCAGAGTTCCTAACTGCTTGCTGCTGGCTGCTGGGACTGTGTAACCCTAAACTAGTATAACACCCCCCCCCCCGCAGCCACCCTTTCTTTTTACCCTTACCTTTTCTGCCACTTCAGTGTAGTGCATCGTACAACTAACACTCATTTAAGCCGCCGCCGCAGCAGCAGTAACTCGGGTGGCACGCAACACTCGGGGATGCATCTTGGGGCGCTGCTGTTTTAAGAGAGCGCCTAAAACAGCGCTATGCAGCAGCAGCAGCAGCAGAAGCAGCAGGGGAAACAGTCGTATAGTCCGAAAAACAAACTCAACTGCCATTCCAGGCATGCCTATGTGGCATGAAAATCCGACTTTCCTAGCTCAACCTCTACTCACTTTTACACTGTTCGAAATATAATTAAATGTAGCTGGGAATGAACATCATTTCGTTTTTAAAAAACAATTAAATCTTCTTAAGAGATTTCTTTATTTGGAAGTTTTTGGGTTTGGTTAAAATCTTAATAATGCTTTTTTTTTTCCTTCTTTTCTAAACTTTTCTATTTTTGGAATTCATTTCAAATGCGCTTAACAAGATATGAATAAGGAAACTTTAACTTTTCGGATAAATAATATATATTCTGCTAGCAGTAAATGTCCTTTAAAAGTTCTAAATTCCATATTGTTCTTGCTAATTTCTTTATGTGTAGCTGCTGTAAATGCAACTGTTGTTGCCGTTGCTGCTGATGCTGCTGCTGCTGCATTTGTCGTCGTCTGATTTCAGCAAATATTTGCAAATTTACGTTGACTGTGTGTAACCCCAGCTTGGCCCGTGACGACGACCCCGCTGCTCTCTAGTTGAGCGGAGGAGGAGGAGGACGTACAGGGTAGGCATGCCAGCGGCATTAGCGACAACTGTCGTAGAGTGGCACTTAATGAGCAACGGCTGCTGTTGCTGCAGTGGCCCGCATGCCACAGTGTGCAAGCGAGAGGGCAACAAATAAAGTTGAAGTTATGCACGATGGCCATGCAATTGCCCCGCTCTGACTGTCTGTCCGTCTGTCTGTCTGTCTGCCTGCAGCAAAATGTATCTTACGGATGCGCACAAACGTTCATTGTGGCTGGTACAAGAGTCGCCGGTCGCCGGTCGACAGTTGCCAGTTGGCTGAATGCTGCTACAGATTCTTCTTCTTCTTGTGCTTTGTATTTTTCTTCTACTGCTTTAGCATTGCAGTAATTTGACTTGATTTGTTTAAGCTGCCACACACACACACACACACACACACACATGCACCAAATGGACCCCTACTAAATGACAAATGTGCCGCTGCCATGTAATCGCATTAAAGTCCAGTCGCTGCTGCTGCTAGTGTTGCATGTCGTTGTTGCTGCTGCTGTTGCATATGTTGCGCTCATTAAATTTGTATTTATAATAGTCCCGGCCAGCGTAGCTAAATCGCCTTACATTTGGCTACGCCCGTGCTTAGTGGCAATAATGGTAATCATCATAATTTTTTTTCTTCTTTTTTCTTTTCGATACCAGATACAAAATTGTCGTTTGACTTTAGTTGTTGGTGTTGCTGTCGCTGCTGCTGTGTTGTTAGTTGACTAGGCAAATTGCAAAATTAATTAAATTTTAGCACAACTTTCGAACGGTATAACACAAACATTGTTGTTGCTGCTGCTGCCGGTTTTTGTTGGATAACTCTCTGCGCGTTGATTGGCGCGATGTGGTTTAGTGATTGTCGGTAGCTTTGCTCGGTTTTGTTGCCTGCCTCTCCCTGACTCTTTCTATCCCATTCACAGCAACAACCAATACTCGTAAAAAGAAGGAAAAATTATTTAAACGAGAGCAGGCAGGCAGCAGGCATTGCCTGAGTTGGTAACTCAACCCGCTCGTTTGCTCGTTCTCTACATTTTAACATTTTACGTACATGCAAGTGACAAGGCAATATCCGTCACGCAAACAACAGCAACAGCAACAGCAACACTCAACCAGCAACAGCGACAACAGCAACAATTACAACAATAGCAACAGGAGCCGCAGTCCAAATGGCACAATGGTACGAGACCAATGTTAATGGATTTAATCAGCATTATGTTATCGATAAATTAAAAACATATGCTATTGAACTATCGATTTTTATCGAGTTTCGTTTCTGTTCATAAATTTACTTATGCCAATCGATAAAGTATCTAAATGAAAAAAAGATTAACTTACCTTATGTTAATCAAAATAGTACGATTATAATATCGATAGGAATGGTATCTGTAAAATAAAATAAAAAGTTATATGGTATTAGCGAAAAGTGTTTAAATACATAAATCAACAGCATTTGCTACAAAATTAAACAATCTTCTCGAAACCTAACTCTCAACAACAATTTTCTATTGTTTCAATTAGTTAGAATTTTACAGGCTGTTAGGGAGTACAAATAATTTGTTTGTGGGCGTATCTAAGCAGAAATTTGTACTTGTATAGTTTCGTTGTTTGTGAATAGATCAAAGAATCGCCGTCTAAATTGGCAACCTGCTTTACTCATTGTGAATTTCCCCGTGAGACTGAAAGAATCTTAAATAACAAATTCAAATCATGCTTTCAACAGTTGTCTTTAAGTATCAAACATAATTTTCGGATTAATACCAAACATTAAGAAAGTTTCGCACTGTTTATAGATTGTCGATAGCTATGCAATAAAAATGTATCTTAAATGATGTTTTGTGTGGCTGCATGGCACAATAAATTGCTCTTTTATGTACTGAAAGTTAATCTTGGGGCGACATCAAAATGCGCAATTACTTTGACGCAATCTGGACACTAGATACGAACCCACCCAAAAAAGACCACATACAGCATATGGCGTGTAGTATGTGTAATATGCTAATGAAATTGGCTAACGAATTGTTTTGGCCATTTAACTGCTATTATTGTCCACTGTGCATACTCTGTCTGTGTGTGTGTGTGTGTGGTGATGATGGCTGTCCTGGTGAAATTATTATTCATCGCTTGTACAAGCGACCACGAAGCGAAGCTTGCGCTGCAGTTGATTGCGACTGCGACTGTGGCAGCGACAGCGACAGCGCTGCTTCAGTTGACGCACAAGTTAATTACGGTCCATTAGACTGCACAAGGGGTGTTTATTACCACATCAGTGGCGCCGCCACCAACGCCAAACATCGCCATTGCCGTCACCAGGACACACGCTACGAAACCTGGCCAGCTGCATGATTGAAACTAAAAAGAAAACAAAAAATGTGCCTGCTTTTGCTGTGTGTGTGAGTGTGGACATGAAATCAGTTAGAAAATCTGCTTAGATCTGGAACTTTGCTAGCAAAAGCTGTAAAACGTCAAGTGGAAAAATCATTCTACAAAAAATAATCAAGAATTCAATAATTAATTTATTTAATCCTGAAATTAAGTCAAATTTAAAATGTCGAAGGGATTCGAGTTTAAAAACATAAAGTTATATAGAAATTGAGTTTGCTAAAAATATGCAAATAAAAGTTTTTGCAGCGGATTCTGGTTTGAAAAGCGTTTTAGTTTTAAAACAAGGAACTTGACCGATTGGACACAAAGGCTAACGATATAGCCATTGTTATTGTTGTTGTTGTTGTTGTTGTTGTGCCCCTGGCGACAAAAATTTATTAAAATATTACGCAAGGTTGGGCAGCCAGTTTTGTTGGTTGCTGGGAAGTGGAGTACCAGGCGTCCCCGGCAAGGGTTGGCGAACGAAGGGGCGCAACTTGTGTTGTGTTTGCATAAAACTTTTTGCCAAACAAAACTTAGCTTTTTTCCCTCTGTCAAACCGAGTATCCGCCGCCCACGGATCCTTTTTTTTTATCAAAATACTCTTTCAAAGATGGTCGAAAGGGTATACAAGGATCGCAAGTAAGTTGAAGATAGTAATTGCATAAAATAGATTTTATATTAAATGTGAAATTCGTAAGCTTCTTTGCAATTATTTGTTTTTTTCAAGATAAGTACAGATACTTAACTTAGAACTGCTAACTTTCACCTTTCGCAAAGCAGAATCAACCTATGAGATACAATTTTGAACACATATTTAAGGATTTAGTTACGCTTGAAACGATTTCAAACTAAGTATAACTAAGTCGTTAAACTCCTTACTAAATTCTTACTTGCCTTTTCTTCCTCTTCTTTTTTGTGCGTTCGCCTCGCAAATTTTCAACAAATTTAGAAGAGCGGAAATTGCAAAGCATTCAGCGAGTTGAGTTGAGTTATTTGTATGATTGTGTGGCGGTAGGAAGTGGGGGGGGGGGACTAAGAGGGCGAGGGCAACACAAAAAAAGGAAAGTTTTAGCTACCCCCTGCGAGAGAGAAAGCGACAGCAAGAGTTCGGAATTGTAGGAGTTTAGTTCTGTGTTGGACGCAAACGAAGGCGTTGCAGCGTCGACAAAATAAAAACTTTTCGCGTTGTTTACATAACAAAGGCAGCCAGCAGTTTGAGTGAGAGAGGAGTGGTGAGGGTGGCAGTTGGGCAGCTTGGGGGATGAGAAATTGGGTGAGAGATTGGGTGCGGTTGGGTGGCCCCTGTCAATTTGTGCATTGGAATTTAACAACATTCACGGACTGCATGCAGCACATAAATTGAAGTTTTATTGTTGGCTGCTACTGCTGGCCATAAACAAAGTAATTAAACGCAAAAGCCAAGCAGCAGTCAACAACATCAGCTACAGCAACAACAACAACAGCAAGGAGTAGCCAAACGCAATTAAAGAGTTTAAAAAAAAAAAAAATAATTTTTTTTTTTTGTATTTTTTGTTTGGCTAACCAAATCGGATCCATCTCTGGTTTATATCACAACAGCATCACATGTGTGCCGCAAAAGGCGTAAAAATTCAAAGCAATTCAATCTTTCGAGTATTAAATACTCTTTGCTGAGTCGAACACAATCTTATTAACCAAGATAAACGAGTTAATGAGATTTTTGTGTAACAACTCAACTATTGATTAAGTAATCAGATTTTACCAGAAAAATCGTGAGCTTTATTTTATGCCATTAAGCTAAATATTCGTTGAAGTTGGCCAAAAGTTTGTCACAAAACACAAATACCCTAAGACTAGAGTATTATTAAGAGGAAAAAAATCTGCAATTGCTGCTACATGCAAATAAACAGACTTCAGCAACGCGGCGCTAATTGACGCGACTGCAAAAAGCAAGAAAAAATAAAGCCCCAACAGCGACGGCAACGACAAAAGAGATGACGAAGATGGAGACCAGCAATTGCAATTGGATCTTTGCTGCGGCTGTTGACCGTTGTTGACTGACTGACAGAGGCTGCCTGATATATGCCTCAATCTCTCTGTCCCTAAGTGATTCTGCGTGTGTGTGTGTAGAGATGAGCTCGTGACAAGCTTAAATGACACGCGTGTCAAGCTGCATGACGAAATAAAATGATAGGCGTAAAAGATTTTCCAAAAGCTCAGATTACAATTTATGTTTTCTTATTTTGTCGCAATGACGAGTCAGAAACTTCAAAAAGTCGCTAAGATGCTTAAAAGCTTCAAGCGGTATGCTATAAGTTTTCAGCTTTAATAGATAAATAGTGATAATTGCTTATAATATCGCTTTTGTTTTGTTCAATTGTCGTAATGCTTCTTCTTCATCTAATATATCTAATAGATGAATATAAGAAAGGTGAAAACTTATTCAAATATAGTTCCCATACTTAATTAAAGAGATGTAGTTTTATTATTAATAAAGTTATAGGAACAATCTTATAAAGTTTATCAGCAAGTTTTTCTACATTTTCTCACAGAAAGCTTAACCCACATTTTTCCTATTTAACTGCCAACTAAGCACTAAAAATTAAGTATTTGACTGTGTTTTTTATGGCTTTTTCGCTCTGTGGGGGAAATTGTTATACAATTTTTCGTCATAAAGCATATTTAACGAACAGCAGTTGCTACTATAAAGTTGATCGCTTTAAAGCGTTGAAGCGATGCGAAAGATTTGTCTTAGATAAGTTTTGTTCAACTAACGATCGTGTCACGCGTCCACCATTAACATATGCAACGATCTTCCGGGCAGTTTTTGTTGGTGTTGTTGCACCTTAATTGGCAACAAGTGACAAGATTTTGTATTTGCAATTTAATACAAACACAGGTGTGGGCAGGTGTGAGAGAGTTAAGTTGACAAAAGAAAAACTTAAGCTAAAAAATTTTTGTCATTATTGTTATTGTTTAACTGGCCAACGCTAATGGAATTGTCGTCTAATTGCGAACTCAGCAACAATTGTACAAATGTGACTTAATTTGCTGTTGTTGCAAGTTCATGTGTGTGTGTGTGTGTGGGCGGTTTCCCAAAATGCCCATGAGAAATTAAAATTTACAACATTAAAAACACAACGCAATCATCATTTAAGAGCTGAACAACATCGATTTATGCAAATGTTTAACAAATGACAGTTTGCAATATTTTGTTAATGTTCGCCATTTATTTTAAAGTTAAAATAGTTTTGTTGCTGCTTTATATTAGAGTTATAAATGGGCAAAAGTACTTATATATGATTTACGAACACAGACAACACTTTCCTCGTTTTTTGTTTGTTACCAGATTGGCGTTAAACAAAAAATTAACGAATTCATTCAAAAACAGCAAAAACAACAAAAAAATGCGTCATAAACTTGTCTAGTTTTGCAGACAGCCACAAGCATTCTAGAAACTAAATTAAAACGAAAATGCAGTTACAAAAAGCTGCTCAATACTTCATTTGCTGCCACATTTTGTGGCACTTTCCATAGTGCACCTCATGTGGTTGCTACAAATGCAAAAAAAAAAACCCAACAGCAACAAAGAGTTGCTTAGCGTTTTCAATTAGCTTAGAGCTACTTCAGCTTCTATCTATCATCTAGTGCTTCTTGTTCTTTTCTTGCTGAATCGCAGATGCAGCAGGTAAATGTAAAATGGCAACAAATAAATATAACGTTGCTGCGACGGCGGCAAACTTCCCGGAATGATTTAAATGTAAAACGTACATTTTAACACGCGGCTGGCTGCCACGACAAAAAAAAAACCCCCTCTTCTGCCCCTTAAAATCCCAGTGCCAGCACCTGCCACATGGGCGAAGACATTGCCACAAATGAAGCAATTGCAACAACAGCAAACAGGCGCGGCAGCAATAACAGCAACTACAGCAAAACCCATAAAAATGAAGTAATATGCGCAGCTAACAAAAACAAAAACGAAGAATTTTGACATTTTCTAATGTTGCCGAAGTTTTAATACCCTGAAATCTGGAAAAATTATGATCTAATCTAACAAACTGACAATTTTTAAATACATATTGAAACTAAAATTTAAAAAATTGTTTTGAATGCGAGGAACTTTATATAACTAAGTTATCCGCTGTAGTTTTCGTAAATGTTCGCTTTGGAAAAAAAGCCCTAAAACTGTTTAACTAATTGTAAAATATTATATAATGTTCATTACATGAAGACCCTATTGTGTTTAGGGAATCTCTTTAACTAAACTTCCCGTTTTGCAAACGCAAAAAAAATATAGAAACAAAAAAGGAAGAAAAATTTAGTGCGCAGAACAGCAAACTACTTTATTGCTCTGGGTGCTGGAGTATGTTGCTGGACGACACAAGGGAGGTGGTGAAGTCGTTGTTGCTGTGGCGTCAGCGCAAGGCGACGCCGCAACAACAAGAACAAAACATAAATTCCAATGAAATAAGTTGATTTATGCTGCTGCGCGCGCCGTGAGCTGACAGGCAAAAAGGCAACCAGCAGAACAGAAACTGAAAACTGACTGAAGAGAGAGAGTAGCAAAGTCAAAGGCGCAGAGACCTGCGAATGCCATCCATCTGGGCCCTGAGCTCATATGCCATATTTCTCTCATACGAGAATATATACTTTATTTATATATGCATAAACACTATTCACTAGTCACACTATTTGCTACTCGCACTTGACGTGCCGCATGCAAAGTCAAAAATAACTTAAAAATAAAAAATAAAATGTGAAAGAAATGAAGAATTTCTACTTGCTACTTTAGTTGCATGGCGGGCAAGGGGGGGATGCGTGTGGCACTTGGCGTTGATTGAATTATATATTTTTGTTGTTGTTGTTGTTTTGCAGCGGATAGCATAAACCGAGCCGCCTCCCCAACCTTTTCTTCCGTTCCTGTTGCTTTGGTCTTGCACAATCAAAAAGCTTATGGCTTAGCGATGGGCACGTGACAAATTAATCATGCAACGTTAATCACGAAGATGACGGCGCAAAAGTTTTGCAGCACGCGCGCTCCTTGCAACCAACAACAAACAACTAAGGAAGAGAAAACAATATGAAAAACTTCCTTGTTTGCCAACGTTGCAAAAAAAGCAAACAAATCTTGCACAGAATTATAAAACAAGTCGAACTTTAATATTAAAGTTGATGCAAAATTACTTTAAGTTGTGTTTAACAAGTTTTTAAGTTTTTGTAAGTAATTTAAAATCAAAAAATTATTTTCTCATCTTTCTCTTTTATCTAAAAATGTTCTATCAATTATATAATTTGTTCATCTACACTCTTCACAAAACACTTTTCGTCCATCAATCCCTTAACGCGCTCAAAAACTATATTTTTCTAAAACTAAAAAGAAAATTCATTTTGGCCCACTCGTCGTATGCGCAATGTGTTTAGGGCCAGAAGCATTTATTTTTTATGAGCATGTTTAGATCCAAGTGTAAATCATGAAATTATAAGCCATTTAATTAGCTGCCCTTTGGGCGTACGAACTGGGCTCTGAGTCCATCAAAAGCACATTTCATCTGATGTTGAAATATGTATGTGCTGAAATGTATATGTATGTATGTATATATAGAGACTACTACTCTACTTTTGACTTGCTGAAAGCCATTTCCCATTTTCCCAGTGCTGGGGTCGTGCAAGGGGTTGGACATGTGTTTGGGTCTTGGTCTAATTTAAAATACGGTCCGAAAGCGGGGTCAAAAATGCATAATGCTCATTCAGACTGGGCGCGCTTTGATGTTTGCTGTTGCTGTTGTTGCTGCTGTTAATGTCTGGCTGTTTTGTTGCGGCGATTGATTATGCGCCTCGGTTTTTCCTTTTCTTTCTTTCTCAATTCGAAGTGATTTGCATAAAACCCACCACCACCCCCCTACCTAAAAACTTTTGATAAAAAGGTGTTGTAAACAAGTTATGGGCCGGCCAGGTTGTATGGCTTGCTTTCTGTCAGTGTCATAAATTCTTAAACTCAGGCTCGCGCAATCAACTTGCCACAGCCAGTCAGTCGCTAGCTACAGCTAGCCACATGTGTCTCTGCCTTTTGTTGCTCGTTGCGCAGTCGCCGTTAAAATCGTTGCAGACTTTGACTTTTGAGGCGGCTTCATTGGGCTTCAACTGTTCGCTTCAGTTACTGCTGCTGACTGTCAACTGTCGAATGGATTCTTTTGTATACCCTGTAAGTGTTTTATAAGCCGAGCTATGGAAGATTAAGCCCAAAAACTTGGTACAAATATTTGCTGAGAAGCTGTAGATAATTTCATTAAACTTAGTTTGTTTAGAGTTTTAATTGTTGTTCATTTATCAACAAAGCCAAAATCCTGCTTACAGGGCATACTTCAAGTCAAGTTATCTTGCTTAGATTCACTTTAACTTGGTTTTTTTTGTTGTTGTTGTCTACTTTAGCGTGCAACGTGCACCTGCGCGATAAGATAAGATGTGCCACAAGAAAAAAACCATAGAGAGAGAGTGAGGCGGGGTAGGGTGGGGCGTGTTTCAGCGTCATCATCAATGTTGAACGTTGTTGTTTGTCGTCGTCGTCGGCTTTTTGGCTTTTGGGTGTCTCCAATCTGCGGTGGCATGCGGCTTGTAAGTAGCTTGCCTTTGTCTGTTGTTGTTACCGCTGTTAATGTTAATGTTGTTATTGTGTCCACTGAAGAGTGGCGCGATGAAGGAACTGTACTGGAAGAGGGGGAGGTTAGTTGCTGTTGCGGTTTCTTAGAAAATGTTTACCTAGGGAATTGTAAAAAGAATTATGGAGTTGACTTTAACTTGGTGACCAGGCAGCAAACATGGCGAATTGTTCTTCAAGCAAAGGTTTTTGATGTAATGAAGGGTGAAAGAGCAAAAACTGGGAACAGAAGATGTCAAAACGATTGTGTAAGACTAGTAATGAGATGAAGTGAAACTTGAACTATTCACATTTTAATGCATGGTTCAACTAAAAGGAAACTTTAGTTCCCACAATCATTCTAAAACTATGTTAAGTTATTAAATATTAAATTTAGAACCCTTTCTCACTTTGTTAATTACCAGTTGTCGCCGTATAAAGCTGTCTGCCTGTCTGTACCCCAATCACAATTAACATTATCTGATTTCAAAGCTAACTAAACTTTTACCACACACACACACACGCCCCTCTCTCTCTCTCTCTCTCTCTGTTCCGTGTTGCATTCATAACTGTAATTACAAGTGCTGAACTTTGGGCCGCCCACTTCAATTGCGTAAAAGCAAAAAAGGACACACGAAACGAAACTGCAAAGAGTTAAATCACATGACATTATGCATGCATTTCGAAATCAGTTCCATAACATCTCTAACTAAGTGCCCGAAGGTGTAAGTAGTGTTGTGCAGCACTTTTCCATATTACTCAGCGCTTTTCCGGCGCAAGTCTGTGACTGATTTTGCAATCGGAGAGTCCTTGTGGCTGGATGAGGGGTTGTGTGATGCCGTCGCGTCATGTGCTTAATGTTTTAATTTCGAGCCATTAACAGCTGCATATTTAGCCGAGACTGACATATGCCACAAAAGCAGGGGGTGCCTCTTGTTGGTGGGGGAGTACGGGGGGCGGTGGTGATGTGTTGGGTTGGGTTGGGTTCGTGTACATCATTTCGACATTTGCCAACATGCATTAAACAGCAGCAACAGCGGCAAACAGCAGCATCAAGTCGGAAACAATGCCATTAGATATATCGCAACGAGCAACGCCCATTTTTTGCACATTTTTTGGTTGCCTTGATGTATTCAAAGGCTCACACAACAAAATGCACACCCTCACAACATTTCAACCCCTAACGTTTCTTTCGAGCCCAACCCCTCAACTTAACTCGACTCAACTCAACTCAACTCAAATCGCTTCAACGGCGCAGCAAAAATTAAAAGCATTAAAAATGCCCAAGGCAAAAACCAAATACAGACAAAAGGTAAAAGTTGAGCAAGTGTGGACGATGGTATCGAAATTGACAGCGTCGGTAGAGGGGCGGTGAGTGAGTGGCGGGGGTCTCGACTGAGGTGTTGCCGCTGCAATAACCTTGCCCGAATACACATATAAATAAATCCACCAAAGAATGTCTGCGGTTAAGGGTGATCAACTTAAAGATACCTGCCAAAATAAGTGAATAAAAGATTACAATCTTAAGTTGACTAATTAAAAATGCTGGAAATTCTAAAGCAAAATATCTCTAAAGAAGTTTTACAATTTGTTGAGCAACATCGATTTTTACTTGAAATGTTTCATTTTTAAGCAATCTCTAGAGGTTTATTTGAATAGAATTAATTGATTAATGGTTTATGAAACTTTAGGAAAGTGAAATTTATGATATTTTTCATTGATTTTAATAGTTGATTTGAATTGCGAACGTGTTCAAGTTTATTCCTTTCGCTTTAACCCTTTCTTTTCAATCTGAGATAAAGTTCTTTATCTGAAAATTTAAAAAAAAAAAAATGTTTCTGCACCCGCATCTTAACATATTATACCCTTTGCTGCGAGTTGTCAGTTTAGGGTATGGTCGAAAGAAAAAATTAAACCCAAAAGACTATCCCGGTTATACTATCACATAACGGTACTTTCCCTCCTTCCCCCTCACTCGCATTCATCGTCTCTTGCACCGTAGCGAGAACAAATCGTTGTGGATTTTTACGAGTTGCCTTAACTCTCCGCATCCCGCACCCTTATCACACACGCGGTGTAAATTCATTTTGCCCCTTTCCCCGTGCATTGTTTGTCTTCTGACAGGCAGCAAACAGATTGTGTTTGTGCCACGTTGTAACACGGCTGGGGTTGTATGTAGTATGTTGCATCCGATCAGCTCATATAAAATACATGTTTGTATGCTCAAGTTTACGTTCTTTCAAAATTGGTGGTGGCAAACGGAGGCTGTAGACAAAAGAAGAGAGAGGGTTGGAGGGGGGAGGGAGATGCGTGCGGCCGCAATAATTGCGATGAATTCTCATTTTGGGCGTAGAAGCGTGTGTGGCGGAGAGCTATAATTTAATTTAAACGACACTTCACTTGCAATTTTCAGTTATGAATTGAATAATGAAAAGTCCCGAAACCAACCCACCCCACTGCAACCCTACACCATCACCACCACCTACCGATTGAGTGACACTTGGAAGAGAGAGTGAAAAACTCTAATGAGACACAATTTAACGATACATTTGCGGATAGTTTAGCTTGGAGGAGAAGCGAGCGCATCCGACGTTTTTAATAACTATTGCAAAGTGAACCGGAAACATTAGCAGGGTCATATAGCATATACCCAAGGGGCAAACAGACATTCACATATCCATATTGTTCCGCGACCTATTTGCTTTTGGCTCTTTTATTGCACCGGGCATTGGGCAGCGAGCATTAGATTGAAACGTAATCGTAGAGAAACCCTAGACCCAAATATACATATACATACATAGTATATTTAAACAACCACCGTGTGACACTGGGATCCGGTGTTTTTTTGGAGGGCAATGTGCCCTTTAAGTTCAACTAGTTGACGTGCGTTAACAGTAATACCCTGTAAAATGAGGCAATAAACTGCAACTGCAAGTGGATCAAATTTAATGAGTTTCCATAGCATATTTATCTGATCCAACCAGCGATACCTTTCGGTAGTTAGTACAGGGTATTCTCTAGTCGCGTACCTTAATGCGAAGCAATCATGCTTAGTTTTAAGATTGATTTATAGAAAGCAACTTTGTTTTATCTTTTTGTTTTTAGTTTTTATTGGGGAGTTTTTTGACCTTATCAGAAAACCTAAAAGACCGTGTTAAAGATAAGCAACAAGCTTTCGTTGTTTGTTCTAACTAACGCTTACACACACATGCATACATAAATTATTATTATTGATCTGGATAAAGTGCATTGAAATGATACCAAATAAGAACTATTGCTCACGTTGTATTTCCGGTGCGTATTTTGTACTTTTTTTTATAGTTTTAGGGGCAATTTCACGTAAGTACTTGAGGACCCGAGTTTCGGTGTCGACATTTGCCTGGGAAATGTGTGTTTTTTTTTGTTTTATGATAAGCTCACATTCTATGATTAGACTTGCCCATCAGGGTAAATAGAATGATTTATTTATATAAATAAATAAAAGTAAACGCTGGAAAAAGTGCGGCGCTGGGCAAACAATTTTGGATATCAATTGTGAGCAGTTGGATTAATGCCAATGATAGAGTGCAGAAGAGATAAAGGAATTCAATTTATGAGAAAGAAAGTTCAAGTACAAGAAACTTGACAAAAACAAACATTAAGCTATGAATGATAGGCCATAAAAAGCATCTGATTTAAATATTTAACAAAAATAAAATAAAATCAACACACGTTAATAATAAAAATCAATTTCCAATTTACGACAAAGAACTTTAACATGATACTTAAACTATAATTCCGAAGACCTAAGCTTACGTTTCGTACTTCCCAGCTTTGAGCAGCTTAACGCTCATTAAGTTATGGCATTCATAAAGTTCTATCAACTTCTTTGGTCAACTTTCACTCAACACAAAAGGGCATAGAAGTTTTCTTGCACTAGAATATCCCGAAGAATTTATGTGCGCTTTCAATTTTTAATTTTATAAATAAACAACTATTAGCAGCACCAAAATGCGACATAATTGTGCTGTAATCCTGACTAATGAACCGACACAAATTATACAAAAATAAAAAAATACAACAACGAAAGAAACATCTTAAGCTTTGAATAGTAAAAATGTAAATGTAAAGCAGACTGAGGCAACCGAAGACCACCAGGTGTCGAGTATCTCACGATTCTTCTATCAAGCTTGAACAAATTTACACTCTCCTACTTAAGCTTCCCTCTCTCCTACCTTCCTCATCTTCCCGCTTGCGATGGCAAATGAATAGAAACATTTTGTGTATCGGATCCAATGTAGTATTAAAATGCAAATCAAACAAGGCCGTTAAATTGAAAATATTTAATTAAAACGAAGCGACATATTCGAAAATGAGGCGCGCACACACAAGTTCTCGAATGTTTAAGAAGAAAATGTCGTTAGACTTTCCACGCTTTCATCGGCAAGAAACGTGGGCCGCGCTGATTGTTTGTTGTTGATGTCATTGTTGCCTTTGTTAGTCCATTTGTTATTGTTCGTATTTGTGGTTTGTTCAATAGACCAAAATATTGTTGGAAAATCAGTTTAAATACCCTGTAATCTTTTGTTTGGCTTAGCATTTAGCCATGTGATAAAAATTAAATAATAAATCAAATATTTAAATCATTTCTGAAAAAAAAAATATGTTAGAAATATGATATATAGCTAATTTATGCATGTGCTAGTTAGAGTATTCACGCTGCGAGCTGCGTTTCTCATCACCATTTGCTTTCATTCTGATTGAAAGTTTTTTGTGTGTAGGCAAACCAATAATGAGACAACGGCAACAATGTGACAATAGCAACAACAACAACAACAATGACAAAACAAATATGTCGGCTGAGAAAATAGTCGGGCATTTTATTGCAGCATCACGTCTACCGGATGCCTGCAATATATCAAAAAAATCAACTCGAGGGATAGAGAGAGAGAGAGAGAGACTCAAAGCTGGAACTGGAACTACGGAGATATTGGGAATCTCTCTGTTTCTCAGCCAATCTGTTCATGTGTCAGTTGAGTCTGTTTTACTTTTAATAATTCCGCCAATGCCCGAAAGCACAGCCTGATGAACGAGACAGAGTCACCTAACAATAGGTTTCTCCCACAACTATACCTCACCCCCTCTCTCTCTCTCTCTCTCTCTGCTCAGGCAATTGCAATCGCTGGGACAGTTTGTCTGGTCAGCGTCTTGTGTCTCTTTGGCTCTGTCTCTGTCAGTCAGAGTTTGTGTCATTTGTGTGCAGCCAGGCATAGAAATTTAAGTACTCCCCCCCTAGCCCATTGCTAAGCATAACATTCTATAGATCCACCATTCACCATTCAGAAGGCAGCAGGCATTCAACGTCCACTGTCGCCGTTAATTATGGGAAGATTTGAACGAAGTACAAATGAGTTGAGTTGAGTTGCGGAGGAACTTTTTGTCAGCCTAATGATGGGCAGCGCCTCAATGGTCTTCTGCAATGCTTGGTTAGCTACCAAATTTATTGTAGAGTGGCTTTTTCATCTACCCAAAGCATGAATGCAAATGATGATAGTGAAGGGAGCATAAATTCCAACAACAACAACAACGACGAAAACTAAACGTAAATTGGTTTATAACATTTTTTCATTAAGCCACAAAGCTTGAGAAAACAAGTGAAGAGTAACATAAGCGAGAGAATATTTGACTATAAAATACCCTGTATGAAAGACTAACAAAAATATATTCAAAGTTCAAAGTTGAATCCATCAATCAGTTGAAGGCAAAAACTTTCACCAATTTTTAATGCCCTTCCATACATCATATTAATGATGAACATACAGTACAGGGTATAATGAGGCATATAAGTGAGGAAAGAGTCAGTTTGGAGTGGGTGCGGGTGCGCGAAGAGCGTGACGCTATCGTCGCTGCCATCACCTTCAAATCAACGACAATCAAATAATAGTTTTAAGACATATTTTTATTTCATTACACACTTGAACTAAATGGCACAAGAGAGAGGGAGCTTTGCCCCATTGTTGCCAACTGTCTTGAGAGATTTTCAACAAGCCATGATGATGATGATGATGATGATGAGCTGAATGATGTGACTGAGACAGCAAGACTGAGAGGCAGAGCTAAACTGAGCTCAGTAAAGCAATGTCTTGAGTCTTAAGTCTCGGCCGAGTCTGCGGCCAAGTGCCAAGTGCTAACGATTTGGCAATGGCCACACGATGATGTTCGTTGCAAAAACACACATACGAAGCACACACAACAACAGAAAAATCCCTAACCCAACGAAGCGTTGAAGCAACGCTAAATGTTTTTTTTTTTTCTTTCCTTCTTTGATATTGTTGCTGTTGCTTGCAACAGTTGCACTAATTGGGGATGGGCATGTGATCGGCAACGTGAGCGTAGCGTGAGAGTTCAAATTTTAGAGAAGAAGAAGCATTCAAGCGTGTTAGGGTAGAAAAATATTGATCAATTGTTTGGTTATATGTATGTGAAAAGTTTTCCATTGAGAAATAAAAACTCGATTGTAAAGTTAGTCAACTTTGTTTATTTGGAACGAGACCTATATGTAAATGTATATGTAATAAAATTTAATATACAAAATCTTAGCGAGTTTTAATAACAAACATTCTCTTCATATTATAATGTTCATAACTATAATATATATGCATTATAAATAACAATTTAGTTAAGACTCGCACAATATGTTATAATAAATATCAATTATTTTAAATGAGATTTTCGTGCAAACACAGACAGAGGGTAAAGGGAGTAAAGATTAGTGTCATCTCTAAGATGTAGCCAAATGTGGCTACAGGTTTTCATTTCGCTTCTTTTTTTTTTTGGCTTTAACTTGGGCTGACCAAAGCGCGATGGATTCGACGGGAGTCTCGGGACTAGCCTCTGACACCGACACTCCGAAGATGCCGAATGGACGCCAAAAACAACAACAACAACAATGTAACTTGCCTCGTTACAATAACAACAACAAAAGCAACAAAAGCAACAACGCGCAGTGCTGTTAGTATAAATTCTCGCCTTTCATTTTGGCGAGTAGTCACGATTTATGCGAAATCATTATAGGCGAGTTTTTAGTATTTACGACGCGACTTTTATCTTGCAGCAAGGAAGAAGACACACAACCGCAGCAACAATAATATATATGTATACACATTTATATATATATATAGTGTATACACTATAATTGCAGTTGAGTCAATTAAATACATAGATTGCGGCATGTCGATAAGGCATTAACCTTCCCAACGGCTCAAACTTGTGCTGCTTTTTAGCCAGGTTTTTTCTTTGTTGTTTGAGCTTAAGCTGCTTTCTTATGATACCCTGTAAGAAAAGCGTGATGATCAAATGTCTATAAGGAAAGTGGTTAAGAAACATAAAAGTTGTTAACGGGCAAATGGCAAACAGCTAGGATATCTTGCAGTCCAGCTCATTTAACTTTAGCTACTCTTTACTTTTATTTTATTTTATTTTTTTTCCTCAACAAAATGGCAGGTCATTTCGCTTAGTCAAAAAGTGAGGGCCCATGGCCAGCTGGAAAAAAAAAATACAAACCAAAATAATAAAGAAAGAAAGGCCCAAACCGAGCCAAGAGGCATGCCCCAGAGTCTAAAGTTGAAGTCGCAGTCAGCGTCAACGTCGCCGTCGCCGTCGTAGTTTAAGTAGCGCAACAATTTATGAAGACATGAAATGACTTTGATGTTTAGCTGCTGCACTAGGGATGCCAAATACTTAATAGAGAGAACCTCTTCAATTTCGTCCCTCTTCCCCCCTCTTTCTATTTCCACTCTTTTTTTTTTGTTTTAGAGCCACTTCATGACTTGGCAAAATCAGCGTTAACTTAAGTTTAACTTTAAAAGTAAATTTACCAGCAATTTGTAATTGACAAACTGTTTCTTATATATATTTTTTTAGTTCTTCTGGGGTCGTGTCTTGGCCAAAAGGTAAACAGAATGGCAAAGACACGGAAATGATTGAATTGTAGATAACTTTATAATTGTCCCTCTCTCTTTTTTCTCTCCCTCTCATTCTTGTAACGTTGTGTACCGTAAGGCAGGTAGAAAAAAAATTATTTCTGCAGATGACGCAGAGCTTTAAGACATGATAGAAATCTCTTAAGAGGGAAGTTACTTTACTTCAAACTTGCTTAGAATTTACAATGTTTGTAAGATTTAAAGGTAAAAAAGTTATTTACCTATAACATCCATTCTAAACTTAAGATTTTTTTTATATTTATGTATGTCTATATATTATTGGGATTACAAAACATTAATTTTTCTACTTGATTTCAGGTTTACCAACTGGCTGCTGGCAAATGTGGTTTTTCTTGAATTGATCGCATCGTTTTCACTGGTTCATTAGCCAACAATTAAGCAGCAGCTGCTTAAATTGGGAAATCATTAAGAATACCGTTTGACCTATAGAAAAATTGTTTTTTTTTTTTAACTTGGCAACTTGGTATGCAAACCGAAAAGAAATAAACTGATTAAGACAAATGCAAACATCTTAATTAAGAACTATCAAAGACAATTCACTTTTCCATGTTTTTGGATATACTTGAGTTAAGATTAAAGCAGCTTTTCTAGGGCATTTCTTTCTGACTAAGTTGTGGCCCACCTGAGACACTAAGACCTCTCAAGACTTTCACTACACGAATAGTGAAAGAAGGCTAACCTTAATACCCCACAAAGAAAAACACTTCACACCCAGTCAGCCAATCAGCCAGTCAGCCAGTTAGTCAGTCAGTCAGTAAGGGCATTGAGCATTAGCATCGAACATTTTTGTAATCAACACTTTTATGTGATCCCAATCCAATTCACAACTAATTACACGCATCGAAGTAGCATCGAAAGCAAGCAATTAACAAAGCAGGCATTAAAACGGCGGCGTTGAAAAAGCAAATGAGCCGATTGCGATGCGATTTCGATTGTATATTGTTTTTGTTATACATATAAGTATGTATGTATGTGTTCTAACCAAATGAGGGCTGAATCGATTGGTTTATTGTTGTTATTACTTTGTTTAGTTCAAGTTTGTTACAGATTGGTTTGAAATCTTTAGCAGTACATTTCGAATCAAGACATAAATCAAGTGAACAATCAAAGATAAGAGCATTCAATATAATGAACAAGAAGATGAGCCAAACTATAAATGTTTGATATTTAATTACATTTTAAGCAAAATACAAATATTGCAATTCAGATTTACTACAAATTTAAACAAACATTTTAGCTGCAGCTAAATGCACATCTCTAACAAGTGCACATAAAGATTATGTTTCTCTCTCTGTGTGCGTGCGTAAGTAGTTTTGTTTATTTACACTTGAGAACTTTTTAAGTAAGTTGTTAGGAGTGGGAGTGAAAGTGCGAGATAGACAATCAAAATTTTTGAGTTGACACAAGCAAAAACAAAACAAAACGAATTCCATTTGGTCCCAAATGACAAATGAGACATGAGTGAAATGTCAATAGATGAGAAGAAACATTCAAATCAACGACTAGCCTTCACACACACACACACACTCACACACAGCAGGAAAGAGAGTGTGAGAGTTAGAAGAGATGATACTCAATGATTGTTATTAGTACATTTGCAATTGGAGTATGTATGTACATCTAATTTGCCATTGATGTGTACATTAATTTTGTCTATGCCTATTGCCTGGGCATACGAATTGTCGTAAAACATTAGTGTCCCCCGAGATTAGAGCGGCGACGAGGAAGAGGAAGAGAATGTGCGGAGTTAGGAGGAGAGAAAAAAGGCTGGCTCATCGCCCTTTTATTTGACACAGGCAATATTTATTGCGAATTCATTTTAATGAAGAAGAAGAAGAAAACTAAACGCAGACAAGCCTACTCACACAAACAGGCACACACACACGCGCAGAGATAGGGCTTCCTGACAAAGCGAAATGCCGAAATACGCCATCAAAATAAATAAAAACAACACACACACACACACAACCAGACAGCGACAGAGCGACGCAAAAGCTGCGAATTTCAGTAGCACAGCATTCGGCGCTTAGCTTGCGTTCGAGTGAGCGGGCAAGCATGAGAGAAATTGAGAGACAACAGCGCGCTGCAGCGGCAGAGGGTAAGTTTAGGTGTTCCACCCAAAAACCGTCATGGAATCCTTTGTGCGTTGTGTGTATATGTGTAAGAGTGTGCGTTTTGTTTGTCAACTAGCCAAACGGCGACATTAAAATGCTAATACAAAAAAAACTTCAACAAATTGTGCGTACAACTCTTGTTTTTCTATTTTCTTGCTCTTCCTTGCCCATAACACATACAAATTGAGTCTGGCAATGCGAAGAGGAGGATGAAAAAACTGGCCACACTTACCGTTTTGGTCTCTCAGGCAATTGTAAATAAATGCGCCGCTAATCCAAAGGTGTTGCCAAACTGCACAAAATTAAAACACATACACAAAACATAACACACCGTTATGAACACACATACATATAAATGCCAGACTGCATTTGCAGAAACTTTTTTAATACATATTTTGTGTTGCGCCTTTTTATTACGATTTATATTTCTTTTTGTTGCGCTGCCCGTCGCGAACGAAATTCAGGAATTTCAAGTGGAAATCTTGTTTGAGCACTTTTTTGATGGCAACTGCGACGGCGGCGTCGGCGTTGTTTTTGTTGTAAGCGGCAATGCTAAGAAAACCTTGTTTTATTTGCACTCAGAATGCTTAGTTTAATTATGCGCGCGCCTTTATTTAACAAATGCAAGTTTTTTTTCAATTTAGAAGGTTCTCTATTTTCACTTGGCGCGCTTAAGCAGCGCTATAATTAATTCGTTTTGATTGCTCCTTTTTCGATTTTCTGAACTTTAACTTCTCGTATGCGTCTTTAAAACGCGAACAACCGTCGTGCGACCGCTCGCTTCAATCACAAATTTCACAATAACAAAATGTTAACGTGAAATAGGCATTTTGCTTATGCTTAACAGTGCTGTTAAAGTTGAGAGCGAATTGAGATGTTGAGAGCGTAAAATCGCGTCCAAAACGCGTGCGCGCAAGGAAAGTCGCGAGTAAATCGGTACGTGCTGCTGCATTTTTAACATAGCAACATGTGCTTGTCCTTTTTGAGCGCTAGCAACATGTACATTTTTCTGTAAACGTACTGTTATGCTGAAGTTTCTGTTATTTTCTCGAATGCGCTAAAAGGTGTTCACAATAACGCTAAGAGCTGCCAGATAACTGAAAGTTAGTTATTATTAAGTAAATGCGCAAAATACCGTACTTTAGTTAGTAAAAAATTATTTTTGAACTCTTAAAGAATTTAATTTAATGCTGTTTTGTATCTCTAAGCTATGCAAAGTTAGTTGCAATACATTTTGCAAAGGCTGGCAGCACCTATTGTCTGGCAATTGGCGGGTGCGTGCCAATTTGAAAGTTCCGGGGATTAGACGTCTGCACCAGATAAAAATGCAACCAGCAAGTCAAAAACAACAAAATGTAGGTAAATTGTGCGAGCATGCCTGCGAAAAAAAGTGTGTTCATTTGAACTTTAATATGGTATAGAAGAGTAATAACTGTGTGCTGCTTCCTGTGCATATATTCTTTGTTTGCAGTTGGGCGCTTCCGTTTTATTTTGAAAAGTTGACTGGTCACGTTTATTAATCGGCTTAAAAATTAACGTTTTCCCTGCGCAAATGCTCTGCACTTAACTGGCAGGCACGTAGCCAGGCAGCCAGCTAACCAGCCTGCACCTATTGTCATCTGGGATCTGGGACTTTAAGGGCAACGACGCCAGCCTCTAATCGTGAGTTACGATTATCAGTGATGCCAAACTTATGACAAGCAAAAAAAAAGCTTACTTAACTAAAAACAATTTAGCTATATTTAATGAAATAAATCTACTTTCTATACATAAAAATCATGAACATTAAAAATTTATAAAACAAGCCAATTTAGTTGCCTTTTTACAGAACAATCTTATTTCAAGCCAAATTTGTTGAGCAAAGTCGTCAGCACTGTTAAACAAGAGGGTAGGTTTTTCAAATCCAGTCAGAAATGACTTTTGTAATTGCATGTTTGTTGTTGTTGTTGTCAAAAACTAATTAATTATTTATTATTATATAGTATGCATTATTCGATATATATGTAGCTACATTATAATATTCGTATATAACTAGCGCTAATCAAGTCTAAGAAAGCAAGCAGAGATATGTGATCAATACAGAATTATGTATATGTATATATATAGTTTTATATTTGTATATGTACGGTACGATATATTAGTCAATTAAATCACAGATGTATTATTATTGTTGTTGTTGTTGTTATTGATGTTTTGGGCATCGCCCACACCGGGCGTCTGATCTGGCGGCTCAGCATTAAGCACCAGATTCTCAATCGAACGGAACGAGGCATCCTCCAGATGTGTGGACATCGTGGCTGGTGGACGCGGCAGAGTTGTGGCAGTGCCAACACTCTGGCGTGGATGTGGCGGCGGTCGATGGCGTACAGAGGATCGTAATATGGTAACCACATCCTCTGCAGTATATGGATGTGGTGTTGTCGACGATGTGATGCCCCTCTGTAACTTCCTGCCCAGGGATTGCGAACGCTGTGCATAGCCAGCAGGACGTTGACCAATCTCAATGGATTCGGGACTGCTGCTGCTGCTTGTTCCGGCGCCAATGGTTGGACTTGCTGCACTTGCACCAGAGCCTGAGGGATTTGTAAGTATGGTCAGGTAATCAGGCGGTGCTGCAACTGGCGATGGTGACTCAGCATCCAGCGATAGTATGGGTCGTGTGCGACTCGAAGAATCGCCAAGCACTCTAAACAAAGAAGCATTTAAAATTGAGCAGTTAGTGTTAAATCGGTGATTAAATATGTTTTTTTTCTTACCTGCGCACACTTCGCCTTATACTTTGACGCAACAATTTGGCCAGCCTTGCACCTGTGGCAGTTGTATATGAAGGTGGTGGCGTATATTTGGGCGGTGCATCATTCTGTATATCGATTTGGGCATTATCATGTTGCTGGGTCGAGGCATTACGTCGTTCCTGGGCTGATCTTTGACGCGCCGATGGACGACGCGGTGCATCACCCTCCTCGGGCGGACGATACAAATGTTGAATGCGCTACAAGTAAAAATAAATCAGTCAAGCTTAGTTTTCTTTATAAACTTAACTAAACTTACCTCAAGTATATCGGCTGGACCGTTAGTCAAATAGCGATAGATTTGAATAATAGCCGTTACGGGAATGATAAGCACAATGCCAATCTGTATGAGACTTCCCATTTTGCGACTCCAATAGCTAAAGTATGACTTGCCACGCCAATAATAAAACTGATTGGACAGCGAAGCCTTGTAATCAATCACCGAGAGCGTAATCAAACCAATTGGTAGCAGCACATTCCAAGAGAGAGCCAGGAATGCGGACATTGAGCCGCACATGCGCAAATCATTGACCAGATCATCTCCATTATAGGGACGACCACGTATGAGGAAGACGCCAAAGATTTGCGCTGCCCAAATGATGGGTATAAACCAGGAGCCGCCAAGCAAAAAGTCAACATAATACAATATGCCAATGCCCATTTCAGTGGCAAATGGAATACTCAATAGAAGTCCAGTTACACAGCTCAAGAGCACAGAGCTTGTTGAGTTACCCAATGCACTCGAAATGGGTTTCCACATGACACAAAGCTGAGCAAGACCAAAGACAGCAAACATGCCAAAGGCAACAGCAGCCCAAACCCAAGAAATGGCATCGCTGGCCAGCGAGAGAACAGCAGGAAAAAGTTCTGTTATAAAACGCAACGCTTGAAATCCACTTTCAATGTGCAATATGGTCTTGTTACGACGATAGGTTTCACCCAAAAACGATGAGTAATGTGGCACTAGCGAGCGTGGATACGATAATAGCTGGGGATTTGTATGCGCCTGCAGCGAATAAACGGAAGTATAACAATCTGGTGTTTCTGCAAGAAGAATGACCATTAGCTTAAGCTTTTTTGAAGGACTATTTTCAATACTTACCAAACGATCCTGGCACATAGATATAGCCATGTTGTCGCAGAATCTGTGCACAGCACAAGGCTAATAGCGCCATTAAACCTAAGCCCAGCAGCGTAAGCAGCACAAGCATTATTGCATCACGTCTTAGCGTTGCTTTGCTGGCCGTGGCATGAGTGCGACTAGTTATGGCTATCACTGAGGCTCCAAGCAGACCCCATGTAAGAAATGTCTCCTGGGTCGCTGCTGTCCATGTATTCGAATTGACCAGAAAGTCATCAAAATCGCTGGCAGCAAAAACATTCTAAGGCAGGAGAAGAATGCGTTTACAAATGAGAGCTTTGTTAGTTTTATATATAGGATGACGCACCTGTAAACTGGCCGGATCCACAACGCTGACAAATTTGCCTGTGACGGCAATCAGAGCCAGAAATGGCAAAGTATTAATGAGATAGGTTAACTTTCCCAATGACTTTAATCCTTTGCAGAGTATCAAGAAGACGGCCGCCCAGATAAGGGCCAAGTAGAACGCCAGCTGCTGAATAGAACTTAATATGTTAGTTGAGGATATAAAAAACACACCACAAAGTTTACCTACCCGATCATTGACATGGAAACGCATACCACTCGCATCCGGATGCTTGGCCAAATGCAGTCGCTGCAGCACCACTATATTGAAATATTCTGCAACTGTTTGCGTTAGATTTCCTGTATCGTTGGCAGCATCGTAGCGATAAGGGAATGCTAGCTCCTGCCAGCGATACCCATTGCGCGTGGGCGTTGGAAAAACATCACGCAAATAGACAATAATCCAGGCGACCGATACCGTCGAATAGATGGCCAGAAAGCATTGCACCATGACCAGAGCAATGCCAACGCCTGAACATATTGGACTTATTTTCCACATGGAAACAGGGCCGGCTTTAATCTTAGCTCCCAAACACATTTGTAGCCATAATAACGGTATGCCAAAGATGATGGAGAGCAACAAGAATTGCAATAGAAAATTCCCACCATAGTTGATGGTCAGAACGGCAAAGCGGCAAAGATTAAAGACGCCCAGGGTGCAGCCAATGAGCGCCAGACTGCGACTGCCGACATGAGGCCAATAGCTATTAAAACCACATTTTTCGAGCAACTGCTGCGGTTCCAACGGCGCTGAGCTACTTCCACCGCCGCTGCTTACACTGCACATGGTCGTTTGCGTCTGTGCCAGCTCCAATTGATCCTGATCCGGTGCCGTACTAACAGTGGAACTATCACTGCTACTATTACTGCTGCTGGCCAACGAGACGGGACTTGGGATGCGCGAGGAACGTGCTGAGCTTAGTTCTGAGCAGAGAGTCGATAGCATGGGCTGCGTGGGCGTCTCGAGAGGCTCACGATGCAGCTGATGTGATGTCTGTGCTGGGGCACTCTGTGGTCGACTGAGCGGTGAGACTAGTCCCACATTACAATGCACTGGACTCATTGACGGATGTCCCTCCAAACGGCGTCCATACTGACGTGGACGCTGTTCCAACTGCTCGCTTACGGCACGTGCTGTTCGCTGCTCATTCTGCAGCAGATTGTCGAAGATGTGCGCTTCAGTTAGCATTTGAAGAGAACGTGGCTCTGCTCCAGACTCGGAGAAACTGCGTCGCAATGAAGCCATTTCACTGGGCAGCTGCACCAGCAACGAGGATGATGCTGCTTGCAGCGCTGCTGTTGGCGGTGGCTCTCCCTGATCCTCATCCATGGCTTTGGTTTTGTCAGCTGCATTTCGCATCGATTGGCGATGCCAAACATCCAAACATTGGGCAAACCCAGTGTCGCCAGTTTCTAGTAATGTATTCGAGGCGGCTGCAACAAACATACAAAATTAGTAAATTGCGAAAGTTTCATAGAAATTATTTCTAAAGCAAATGCAAATGAACCACGTTTATAAATAATAGAAACCATAAAATGCAAATTAGTTAATTATATTGCAAGACTTTCACTAAGGCTAAGGCAAACATCTCAAGTTCTCGAGTTGCCTTTAAAAGTAGTTCATTAAAACGTGTTTGGCCACTTTTAATAGCTATACAAAATTAATGGCTCTATGCTGAGTAAATCTGTATAATTATACTGTTCTTATTGTTATAGCCATGTACCCATTTTATATGTGAAAAATAATGTCTAAACAAAGTTTGACAAACATATATAACGGACAAAAGAAATTGTTTTAAGACTAACAAATAAATTCGAATTAAAAATTGTTTAAACTTGGAATTAGTTAACAATATGCCAAATTCCCGCTTTTTTAAACATGATTCATTAGATTACTCAACAAGCTTTTAAATGTTTTTTAAGTTGAATCATGAAATTTGCACATTGCTATAAATTTAAGTCAGCCTTCTATTATTTTTAATAGTATTGCACCATGGCCTTGGGCTATGAGCATTACAATATGCATACCGTTAGTGCTTGTTGGCGTCAGGCCACAGCTGAATGTTTTTCGCATCTGATGTCCACGCTGGAACTCATCATCTAGCGTAGGATGATGCGCATCCTCATCGTCAGCCAGTTTGTGCATCTTTCGCTTGCGATTTAGCGGCAATGTTCGTGTGCGTGGCTCTCGTGTTAAACTGTTGGTGTGCCCAGCGATAGGCAATGTATCATCTTTGTCCAACTCTTCTAAGTAGTTGTCCAGATCCATGAGATAATTCTCAACTTTGTCATCATCCGAGGACGAAGTGGAAGATGGGCTGATGCAGGAATTGGAGGATGAGTTGTTGCCATTGAGCTGCGATGCGCCATGTACATCCAATATGGCATCCAGTTCATTTAGGACACTCATTGCTTCATCTGGCAAATCACCATCCACTGACTGCTTGATGGGTGTGCTCAAGGGCGCTTCTTGGCTTACGTCACAGAACGCATTGCATTCATCATCGTCCTCAGTTAGCGGCATATTAAAGCTAAGTGGATGCTGCAGCTGATGCTGCAACTGATGCTGTTGATAGAAAGTTTGTGGCGTTTGCTGTATTTCAATTAGATCGTCATCGCTTGGCTCATCGTCGTAATAATCGCAAGCCTGCTTTATCGATTCACTGGACAAACTATGCGAGAGTCCATAACGTTCTGGTTCACGTAATGACTCCTGTTGTTGTTGTTGCTGTTGCTGTTTACGTTTTTGTTTCTCTTTCGTTGTTGTTGATGGCAAACTTGCGTAGGCGTTTGAATTGCGCTTGAATTCCCGGCCAGCTGTTTGTTCTTTTCCGTTCATATTGTTTGCATTGCCGTCTCAGCTGTTGTGCGTCACAGTGCTGCAAAGCGATATTGCGAATCCTGCGAGTAAACATAAGTGTTGTTCAATTAGTTATTGCGGCTGGTCAGTTTTGCACAGTATGCTAGAGATGAGCACAAGTTTTGGAGCAGTGACTAAAACATCTGTATGAAGGAACTTTGTATGGAAATAAAAATATTTACTACACATTTTGAGCCAGGTCAGGCATTTTGTTATGGACGAGCAGATGAGCGATAACAAAGCAGATTAAACGGCTGTCAGACAAGCATAATTTAACCTAAATATGTAATTTAATGCAAAAAATTATATTGAACAAATGCACCCAGCCTTGTAAAGCAAACATTTTAAGTGACTTGTGACATGACTTGTGGTCAGTCACAGAGACAGTGACTAAAATAGCGTGTAGCTAAATCTTAACACTTCAACGCTCAATTGGCGGTTTCTAGCATGATAGCCACCGAATGCAATCAAATGCAAACAAGCGCGTGCTCCCTGATTTTTATGATATGGTTGCACGTGAGTGGCTGCCCCGAGCGACAGGTAGTGGGAAATAAAGCAACAACAGCTGTCCATGCTTGGCGACAGCCGTAAATAGCAAAAGTGTATAAAAATGAAGAAAAAATAAATAAAAAGTAGAAGTAAAAATAAAAATAACGCGTGTTCATTCAACTGATCAGGTGAATGTACTTCCGTTAATAACTTTTTATGCACGATATGTATATGTATATATGTACATACACTACAATAAATACAATCTACGTTTTGATGCTGATTGTCGCTTTAAGGGAGTGGCATGCCAAAACGTACATACATACGTACACATATGTATTTGTGCATGTTAATTCACACAAAGGTGTAGTCGAGAGCAACTAGATCGCCATCGCTGGCACGTTACCTCGATTAAAGCAAATGTCTGGTTTTCGCAGCAGCCGCAGCAACAGCCACAAGAGTTTCAATAAGTTTAGTTTTCTTGTTGTTATTATTATATACATATATACTATACATATAACCGTGACCTTCTCAGAGTTTTTGTCGTTGGTAGTATGGCCATAAAATTAAATAAACAACGTTAACAGCGCTCAGATCTTTGCTTTTCATACACGCTCACAAATACGTGAATATAACAAGTAGTGGTGGAAAGAGAGAGGGGGTGGGGGGAGCGGTTGCACCTTTTGTACGAACTTACCCTATAAAAGCTAATAGAATGAGGCGGCAGCTGTATATTAATTGTTGACTCAAGAGGTCAAATTATTTAGCGAACAAATGCCATTGATCGCAAATTTACACACAGAGTTGCATTCAGCAACAATTCCCCCTCAAGATGAACGTCACATACCGTTAAATTTCACTCCCGTTTCGAGTGCGAATGCGAATACCGAAATGTCGAGTAAAAGTAAACAAAGCAATTAGTGCTGCCACACGAAAAATTTTAAAAATCGACGGTAAGAGGTATAAAGGGGATAGCTGACCTTCATGCGAAAATGGTAAACACACCAAACCCCAGGTGCAACTTGTTTTTGTTGCAAAAAATGCCACAGCTACTTGCAATTTACAATGAAATTGACATTCAGCAAAATCAAATAAAACTAGTTAATCGACGAGTTGAGACGGAGCGATTAATACACACACACACACACAGACATACCATTCACACACTAACGCACGCACCATGGCGATTGAGAGAGAAAGAGAGAGATCATGATGCTACAGCAACAACAACAACAAAGAGCAAGAGTTTTGTTTAACTGTTTAACACAGTATTTGTGTAAGAACTGGTACTAATTATTAAATAAGCACCTTTTATTATATTTAAAAATAATGCATTCAATATGCTAGCGCAAGTGATGGCAAAGAGAGAGAGGGTAGACGAGAGCAGCGTAAACTACATGCATGAGTAATAATAGTGCTGTCAGCTTCTTAAACAACGAACGAAAAACTTAATACGAATGGACCAACTATATATAAAATAGGCTAACAAACTCCATTATTATTAAATTTATAAATCTTTCAGTATATAATGATTAGACTAAAATTTAACATTTCCCAGCTTTAATTGACTTAAAACAAAAGGCGAAGCTGGCAACACTGATAACTGCGTCGCTGTCGGCACTTACACATTTACGTTAGTGTAATTGAAATTAAGATCAATATTTAAGTTATGCGCTGGGTCACAGAGCAGGCTTATTTATGTCTAGCGTTTGCCAATTGCTAAACAATCGAAAAACAGAAGAATCCACATAAACACGTATGTATTTACAGTGAGAGCGCGAAATTTATTATTTATTTACATATGCACGTATGTGTGCCGACGATATAACGGGAACTGCTTGTCTGCTACTGCGTTGTTGAAATGTTTCTTTACAAAACAAACACACACACACACAGGTATAAACCAAACCAAAAATACGCAAGCGTTGAGCGAGTCCCAGTTGTACGATATTAAACAGTTCTTATGGCAACCGAAAAGACACCACAACAAAAAAGAAAACTGCTGAGCTAATGCTTTAATTTTTTATATTTTGGCACGGGTCTTGCAATTTTTGGGGAATACCTTGGGAATTGCTCATGCGCAAGTTCTAGCGCCACCTGACGTTTGACACCAAAAACGCCAAGTACAATAAAATGGATCCTCAATTGAGCAAGAGTTGAAAACGCATACATACATAAATACTTATGCTGAAAGAAAGATAGGTGTCTGCGCTAGTGTTTGTATGTATGCGAGCAGCGCTTTTGTGCTTATTTCGAAACGAAAACGCGGCCAGTTCACGATTTGAAGAAGATTTTTTTTGTTCGTGGCGTCAACTTACGAAACGAATAATAAAAAAAAAAAGAGTAACAGGCACCACCACCAATCGCACACAAATACAAATGCAATGGAAAGGGGAGCGCGCGTTGGCGTGCTGCTGCTGCTTCTTCTTGCCACACAATCACAATGTTGCACTCTAACTCTCACTCACTATCTCGCTCACACTTGCGTACTTAGTGGCAGCAGTTAGCATAATGCACACACGCATACATATCTACATATATATTTAATACTCACACAAAAACACACTCACGCGCGCTTATTTGGTATCTTGTATGTTGTTTTCTTTTCAATTGATATGCTACAATTATGTGAGTTTTTTGTTGTTGTTGCCCGGTATACGTTGAGAAAACTTCAACTTAACTAAACTTAACTAATAATAATTGTGCTTTTCGTTTTTTTTAGAATTCATTTTAAGATCGACACGCGCGAGACACGTTCACTTCGTCTAGAAACAGTCAACTGACGAGTTCAACAAACAAATATAACAATAATTTGACAGCCAATATAACACTAGAAGCGCTAGCAGTGCATCTCAAACTGTAAGTAAACAGAGCACTGTTACTGTAACAGTTAATAATAATGTTACTTACTATCGATTAAGTATTTCATTATTCATCGACTATTTAATCGAACTTTATTAATCAGCTGTTTACTTGCCGCAGACTTATTTAACGCATACAAAACTAAACAAAAACCAAAAGGATGGAATTGGAAGGATCAGAATTAGGCACCAAGGAGTACTGGGAAACCAGCTACACTCGTGAAATAAAAAACTATAAAAGCCATGGCGATGTAGGGGAAATCTGGTTTGATGAGGACTCCCAACAACGCATAGTCGACTGGCTAATGAAGCAGCAAACAGTTGAAAAACAAACAGCACGTGTTCTAGATTTGGGCTGTGGCAATGGAATGTTTCTTGTTGCTTTAGCCAACGAGGGCTTCAAACAGTTAACAGGAATCGATTACTCTCCAAAAGCCATAGAGCTGGCCAAGGGCATTGCCAAGGATCAATCTCTTAGCATTAATTACAACGTGGCGGATCTGACCCAAAAGGAACCGCAATCCTTAGGCACCTATGACATTGTCCACGACAAGGGCACATACGATGCCGTCAGCTTGTGCCCCGATAATCCCAAGGAAATGCGTACCAACTATTTAACAACAGTCGCCCAGTTGCTGCACGATGATAACAGCTTATTTATTATTACATCCTGCAACTGGACAGAGGACGAACTGCTTCAAAGTTTTGACAATCTGTTTGTCAAACACTGTTCAATACCAACGCCCACATTCAAGTTTGGCGGCAAGGTGGGAAATGTGGTTACATCCGTTGTCTTTAAGAAACGTAAATTAACATAAGATAAATATAAATTTGATAAAATTTTAAATAAACACAACCAAAACCTTAGCCATCATTTAGTCTTTGAGCCTTTCATATTGTTTGCTTGATATAAAAACAACGATCATAATAATTCGTACAGTTGTGTTGTGAACATTTAAATATATTTATTTTTATTTCGGTTTTTTTTTTGTTATGTGCTGCAATAAATTCACGATTTATAATAACACAATCAATAACAAGATATAGACAGCTTTGTGTCTTCGGCCAAAGCCGAATTATATAAATACCCTTGCATATGCAGATAAAGCTAAATTTAAATGTTATAGTCGTAAAAACCAAAGCGTGGTGTTTAAAATCATATTATACAATTTTTGGTTCTTTATCAGTAAAATCTTGAAATATTTTCCAAATTTTATATTTTTTTAGTGACGCATTTTTAATATAATTTCTAATATTCAAGTATAATCGGCAAGCTCACTGGTAAGTTATCAATAGACGATTTCACGATTTGGCTAAAAAAAAAATTTGTATAGTATCTAAATTTCTGGCATATCCGCAAGGATACTTTTCTTTTCTAAATAGTAAACAGTTGATAATATTTATGTATGTAAAATTGCATTATAAGCTTTGACACTCGATACGAAAACACACGCACATTTAGAGTTAGTAACATTTTAAATTGCATTTGCTATCAGTTTAGTAAACGATTAACAGCTGATAGAGATGCCACGCCCTTTGATTACCTTCAACCAGTTTAGATAAGGCGTTACAAGTACATAGTAGACAATATGATTAATGCTAAGATCCTTCATTTTATAATTTTGATAGTTGAGTATGTGATTAGAGATGTGTAGCTTCAAGATAAAAATGTTCGAACAAATCCTTTAATATCCGCTCGACACATGGGACAATTAGCTACGCTTGGAGCGCACTGATTACAGGTGGCTGTTAAAATGAAAAGAAAGGTGAATATTAAAATTGCTTAGCAGGATGTTTTTTGTTTCCTAATTTAAAGCTCACCTAAATGTCCGCAGGGCAGAAAAACTACGCCAACTTCCTCGTCAAGACACACTTTGCAAAGACGTGCATCCTTAAGCAGACGATTCTCCTCTTCGAGCGATAGATTGGTATTGGTATTGGAGCTGCTGACCAGAGATGGTATAAGGGGGGAAGCTGATGCAACTACGGGTGGCTGTGGCCTGTCCAATGCTGCAGCTTTGCTTGTCGTCGCTGAGCAATTCATTGGAGCAGCTTCACTTGGTGGAGATGGTTCCGTCACCTCCAGCGCAGCACCAGAGCCGCCTGCGTCATCGAATATAGCATGCAACAGATCATCTAATGATTCATAAGCACAACCCGAACTGGACAACTTTCGGGCAATGGTCTGACGCACCACACCAACATCGATGCCCAAGGCTAAGGCCTCACAAGCTGGCGCTGCGGACATGGCAGTGCTAATGCTTGTGGGTAGTGGTGGCGCTGTGGCAGCTGTAGTTGGCGATGCAGCAACAGATTCAAGCACTTGACGCACATAATTTGGTCCCTTTGCGAGCAGGACAAACTGGCATTTGGGTGACCATTTAGCGTGCTCATGCCAAGGCTCATCCTCCTTTTGCCAGGAGCGCAATCCTATGTTGCAGTGGAAACATCGCACCTGGTCATCGATCTTTTGGTAGTAGAGGCCCGCCTGGGCCAACGCTTCTGCAGGCTGTATATCCGGAATAGGCCAATCGCTGAACGTACGCAATCGCGACTCCATGCACGAATATTTGGGACGCTGCGGCAACGTTGTCGGCTGTATGCCCAGCTCTTCCAAATCTTTACCAGCAAACTGTATTAGAGGTCCCATTTGGACACGTGGACAGTTTGGAAAGAAGCGTCTATGCTCGTCGAAGGCATTGTCATTCTTCTCCCACTTGGCAATGACGCCATTACACCATACGCATCTCACATGGTCCGATTGATTAAAATAATAAAAACCAGCTTTGGCCAAAGACTGTGGTGTGACATTCGGATTCTGCAAAGAAAATTATATTTACTTATTTACTTTATTTATTGCATTTATATACATATTTTAAGCAGGACTTGGGCGCATGGCATGGTATTAGGTTTCACGCGCCCATCTCTTATAAAAATTCAAAATACAAACGGGCCAATCCTTGAACGTTGCCAGTCGATTCGCTTCAATTAGCAAATCGGTACTGGGTGTCTGAACCTGATGAGCTGTTCCGCTATCGACGACGCTGTTGCCCTCGCAATCGTTGTTGGATGGCTGCTGTCCAGCAACTGGCTCCACAGGCACATTTCCACAATGTCCGGGCGCCAACACCATGGAACAGATGGGTGAAACGCGACGATGTCGTTCGGCCACCTGGTCACCGTACTCCCAGTGATCAATGCGTATGTGACACCAATTGCATTCCGCCTCTAGCCAATTACCCGTGGCAAAGAAGCCGTTTTTCACTAAATCTTCCACTTGAACTGGTGCATTTGTGGGCCACTCAAGAAACGTCGCATATCGTTCGCTTTCATGTTCCAGTCGACGATCAGTTGTCATTTTTTCGTGTGAATCACAGTGTTGATTGGATCTTTTGTAACTGGGCTTAACTAAGCAATGATGTAATTTGCTCAGCTGCGATTTCACAAAAGAACCAAAACACCAAAAACGCAGCTGTGAAAATAAAGTTTATTGATTACAAGCCTGTGTGACCGTTTACTGCAACACTCAGTTTGCACAATGTCAAATAAAATTTTTAGTATTTTTATTACACAAATGGATGATGTTGGATGGTCTCACTCCTAAAACATATGTTCGATGTCAAGAATGTTATTTATATTGTAAAAGCCATTTAAAAACAAAATTTAATTTTTGTAACAGTTAATTCCAGGCGCTTTTGTTTTAATTGCCGCTCGCATCACAAAGCTGGATTAGTTTTAATAAACAACTTTTAATTTTACGTATTACTCTTCAACGTACTCATTTTATTGAAAGAATTACTTAAGAAAGAATTTATAAACCAAAAGTCCAGTTGATTTCTTAAAACGGAGCGCTTCAATCCTCCTTACTGGAAGTAGGTCCTTGGCTTTCTGTACGAGAACAGCTTCCTGTTGCCCTTATGGTGAACGCGTTGCACCAATGGGAACTTGATCTTAGAGTCGTGGAACTGCTTGACGTGCACACGACGCGTCTTGGCTGCAGCAACTGATTCCACTTTAATGATCTGAATAGAGTGGGCACGGGCACGATGACGGGCTCCCATGTCACGATAGCACTGTGTAACGGCACCGCCAACGGTCAAATCACGGTACTCGCGGTACATGTTGTGGGTTCCCGAACGCGAGTCATAACGCAGCCAGATGCCAAAATTCTTGATCTTAATGGGAGATGTCTCGTACACTTGCTTAAGGGAGACAATCTCACCAGTGGTTTTCTTGAACTTTTTCAGCTGGCGCAAAAAGTACCAGAAACGGGATTTGGCGACAATGTTGTCGGGAGCAAAGATGCGCATCTTGTACAGAGGCGTCTGTGGCTCCTTCTCGCTTGGCAGCTTGCGGCCAACGACCTCGTATTCCTTCAACTGCAATATAAATAAATATGTTTAGAAGGTTTTTCAACTTCTTATTGTAAACAAATGCGGCAAAACGGGCAGTCAAAACACACACACACACATATTAAAATGCAAGCGCGTGGACATATGTAGGTTTGTTGTTGATTATAGGTTATGCATGGGTGTCCATTTGGAATTTAAGGCGTATTTTGATGTTTAAAAGCCGTTTGTCGTCAATTCAGCATCATGATTAAAAACATGCTGCAGCAGCACCTTCTATATTAAATCAAAAGACGGCCGCATAGTCCATATATACTGCTGACAGTGTTTTTTTGTGATTTTAGCACAGAAACTACCCACTTTTACACATTTTATCAATTGCACTTGATGGCCGGCATGTTTGACTGCTTGTTACACACATTTTTTACATCATTTGCAGTAGTTTTTGTTTATTTTAAGTTAATACTAACCAATCCCTTGGCTCTCATGATGACGGCGCACGCGAAAAAGGAAACGGAAAGAGCTGTCAAATTGCTTTTACCATTGAACTGTAACACTCGCGCACAGTGTTGCTCGCAGCAGTAGCGTTGCTTTTCGGACAGTCACCACAGCGTGCTATTGCGATGTTATCGATGGAGTTCGCATCGCTAGGCTACTGCGCGTGTTCAATGGCTGCGAACGTCGATAAAATTGCTAAAAATTTGCTTAAAACGCGTTATTAAGCAACAATAATAGTAAATATACAAGGCATACACAATTTTGAAAGTGCGTTCAGAAAATTTCAAATGGCCCAAGCCCTAGAGTCCAGCAAAAAGTGAGCAACAAAATATAAGCAAATCCAAAGTGAGCAACGAAAAATAAAAAAAAAAATGCAAAGCGCAATGTGAGACGTGCAATAAAAATATTTTTCCTTTATTCACAATAAAAGCAGCGCAACGCATTTTTGGGCAATTACAAATAAATACGTATCATTGTGAAATTCATGCGCATGTTTTGGTCCCCTTATTACGCAGCACAATGTGCAAAAATAATAGAAAATAAAACGAAAATTGTATAAGTGCTGCTACCACAAACGTCTGGTCTATCCATCCACACACACGCAAGGTAGACGGGAAGAGCCCAGAGTAAGAGGGGTGTTGTTCTTGTTCACATAAAGAAAAAACGCGCGGCCGCCGCTCCGCTGGGCGCTCCATTGCCGTGTCTCGCTCAGTTGTGCAGCGAGCGTCCGTGCCGTCGGTTGTGTTTGACTCCTCTCTCTCTCTCTGTTTTGCGCGCGTAAATATTCTGCTGCGTGTCCGCCCCGGCAGCTGCCACTGCGAGCAGGTAAGAGAAATGCGTGCATAATTATCTGAAAAAAATCCCATTGCGATTGCATGTATACTTTTTCCACTGATTTGTTGTGCACTTAATATTTAAAGTAAATTTGTTAATTTATTTATAGCCAAAAGTTTTGCTTTTGCTTACATATGTATTTATCTTTGCACCCTCTGCTTGCTTCCGCCCCAGCATCACATTTTTTGCGCAATTTATTTTGGTATTTTCAATTATCGGCGTCTGCCTTGCGTGCGCACTTCGTTCGGCTCCAGGGCTGGCAAAGTACACATCAGCGTTAAAGAATTCAAAGAATCTTGTTTCCAAGTATTCTTTTGTTTTGCTGTTATCTTGTTTCCTGTTATTTTAACTATATGTTTGCCTGAACGTAAAAATTTATATTTTTTTCAGCGGCAGCTTTAAGACGAAGACAAAGCAAAACTTACAAAATTGTAAACACAACGTCGGTGTACGGCATGCAAAGGTAATGCACATCAATCGATTTAAGACCTATCGATAAAGTTAATTAACGACTATTTTGCTTTGTTTTGGTTGTCATGGCAGCGCGTAAATGCTAAAAGATGATAAAAACACTGGATCAACAGAAAGAAACAAGGAGTACGCCTAACATTGAACCACGTGCGGGTGATACGGAAACGACGCCGACACCCAGCGAAGAGGATGATTTTGAGGAACATAATACGTTTCAGCTACGTCCCAACAAAAACAACTCAAACAGGAGTCCGCAACGTGAGCTGGAGCTTAAGCAGAAGCTGAACAATGTGTTGGAAAAGCAGATTCCGAAGATAGAAAATGGACGGGCTGCAAAAAATTCCATTAAAGAAAAATGTCTTATTCCTGATGCAACTGCTACTGCTTACAGCTTGGACGAGTCACTTAAGCTTTTAGCTGAAAGCTCTGTTATACTGTGCAGGGATAATTGTACAAAACAGAAGAAATCTATTGCAGTTGCGATTGAGGAACCGTCCACATCGCGGGTTGCCCAAAAATCTTCAATTGTCATAAAAATCGAAGAGAATTGTTTTTCACCTGCGATTAGTATTGGTAGTAGTGATGATGGTGACTCCTCGTCACCTGGCAATGAATCTTTTGCAGATGAGTCAAGTGAAAGGACAGCAAAAAGCTCATCTGTTATGAAAATTAAAGAGGAAGACCCGTCACAAGATAAATTTGAAACAAATTTAAATGATAGAATACAAGTGGAAGATAAGTGTCCACTACCTGTGATTAATAAAGATGATGACGATGCTGATGATGGAAAATTCTCATTACCTGGCAAGCAAGCTTCGTCAGCAGATGAGACGAAAAACGGAGAGGCGTCAAGCAGCTCTACTACTATGGACGAGAGTCATTCTCCAGATGAGATTTTGGATCGACATTTATCAAAACGAATAAAAATTGAAGAAAAATATCAGTTATCTTCGAGGAGCTCAGGTGAAGAAACTTCCTCCTCGCCTGTGATCAAAATTGATGACGACAACTCTCAAGATGATCAGATTGATAATGAGGAGGAAACTTTTTTGAAAGTCGGTGGACAGAAATTATCACAAGATGAAGAACATAGTTCACCTGCAAAAATTCTGATCTTGAAAAGCGAATCCCCAGTCTCCTTATCTTCTTCGTCAGCATCATCTCCAACTTCTGCGCCTGTGATCAAAATTGATGAGGACAACTCTCAAGATGATCAGAGTGATAATGAGGAGGAAACTTTTTTGAAAGTCGGTGGACAGAATTTATCACAAGATGAAGAAGATAGTTCACCTGCAAAAATTCTGATCTTGAAAAGCGAATCCCCAGTCTCCTTATCTTCTTCGTCAGCATCATCTCCAACTTCTGCGCCTGTGATCAAAATTGATGAGGACAACTCTCAAGATGATCATAGTGATAATGGCGAGGAAACTTTATCGCGAGTCGGTAAAGATAGTTTATCACAAGATGAAGAAAATAGTTCACCGACGAAAAATCTGAGGCTGAAAAGCAAATCACCATTATCTTTATCTTCTTCGTCAGCCTCATCATCAACATCTGCGTTAAACATCTCTGAAGACATTAAAAGCGAAGAGCCTGATGATTTTGTAGTAAGTCAAGAAGGAAAAGACTCGTCAGCCTACGGAATCGATGAGAATAAATTTTCTGAAAAGAAAAATGAGCGAACATCACCTGTAGACCATCAACAAGGAAATGACTCGGATAGATCGTCATCGCCCGTCTACGCAATCGACGAGGATAAACTTTCTGTTAAGAAAAGTCGACGAACGTCTGTAGAAAGTCAGCAATTAAAAGATTCAGAGAGAGCGTCATCGCCTGACGAGGAGAAATTTTCTTTAAAGAAAAGTGAGCGAACCACATCTGTAGACCTTCAACAAGGAAATGACTCGGATAGATCCTCATCGCCCGTCTACGCAATCGACGAGGATAAATTTTCTGTAAAGGAAAGTCGACGAACGTCTGTAGAAAGTCAGCAATTAAAAGATTCAGAGAGAGCGTCATCGCCTGACGAGGAGAAATTTTCTTTAAAGAAAAGTGAGCAAACATCACCTGTAGACCTTCAACAAGGAAATGACTCGGATAGATCCTCATCGCCCGTCTACGCTATTGATGAGGATAAATTTTCTGTAAAGGAAAGTCGACGAACGTCTTCTATAGAAAGTCAGCAAGGAAAAGACTCTGAACGGTCGTCATCGCCTGATGAGGACAACTTTTCTTTAAAGAAAAGTGAGCGAACATCACACGCAGAAATTCAGCATGGAAAAGACGCGGATAGATCGTCATCGCCCGATTTCGCAATCGATGATGATAAATGTTCTGTAAAGGAGAGTCGACGAACGTCTCCTGTGGAAAGTCAGCAAGGAAAAGACTCGAACAGCTCGTCATCGCCGGCCTTGGCAATCCATGAGGATAAGTTTTCTGTAAAGGAAAGTCAACGAGCATCACCTTCAGCAGTAACACCCAGTGATCTCTTGCCCGTGACCGGAGCAGCTGATGAGGACGCCTCCGCAGACAGCGATGATGGTATGCAAATCGATGATGAAAGCTTCAAGTTGCCAAAAACTGAGTGTGCGATTTCAGCAACAGTCACTAAGATTGAGTCCAAATCGGGGGAGGAAGATGTTCAGGCAGAAAAGAATCAGACAGTGGATTGCCAAAATGCACCAGCAACTAAGAATAGTAAGATTAAGTTGGTTGCCAAAAGAAAGAAACCAAAAAAACTTAATGGCCTACATTCAACATTCGATCGAGAACTGAAGGAGCTTGCGAAACAGAAACAAGACCTATTGCAATTGTCTGTGACAGAAAACAACCACAAGGAACCGAATGCGGAACAGCAAGCAGAGTGCAGTAGGAGAACTAGCCGCAGCAGCAGCACAGTTAGCTCCACATCACAACAGCTGGTTATTGATCATCCTGAGAGCGAGCAAAAAAGCAAGCAACATCACCATCTAGAGCAACAGCAGACAAAAGATCAGCAATTGTTGTTTGCATCTAAGCGCAGGCGCACCGGCAGCAACAACAATGACAACAACAATTGCAACACAGAACCAACCACAAGCAAAAGGCAGTGCGTGGAAGAGCAGAAGAATCAGCAAGATCAGCAATCATCGTTGTTATTGCAACGGCTGCAGGCACCAGTTCAAAATACCAGCGATCTAGGACAGACTCTCAGTTGTTATAAGTGCAATGCTCAAAGCTTTGATAATTTCCAACAGTTAAATGCCCATCACGAAGTTTGTAAAGCAACAACAACATCAACAGATGTCCCAACCACAGCAAATACAATCGATGCAGATGCTTCCGTTTCAACTATAGACCTGGCTCCCAGTCAACCAACCGAACCACCTAAGGAGCGATTCTATCGATGTGCACGCTGCAGCACTGTGCATCAATGTTGGCACTTTTTTCTTCATATGCGCGATGTGCATCAGCGCTATTTATGCCTGTACTGCTCTCACGTGTTTGCTAGCGTTGAGAAACTCTCGTTGCATCTGGAGAACAAGCATGACATGGATCAGCGTCATTTTGCCAAAGTGGAGGAGTGGAGAACACTGCAAACGCAAGAAGATCGACCGCGTTATCTCATCTGCTGCACTTGTCAGGCAACATTTGAGAGCGGCTCCCAGTTCGAGGATCACGATTGTGCCGAGCTTATGCAACCGTGTGCACTGTGCGGTCAAAAGGGTGCACATTTTAACGGCTGTAAAAATGGCAACACGGTCACCGACAAAAGCAACTGCAATCGCAAGAAGACGGCAATAGCGAAACGCAAGCGGAAGCCTGTAAAGCGCAACCAGATATTACCTACGCCAATAGAACCCGAGAAGCCGCAATACCACAATACGGAGCTGCCCAACTGCATTACGGAGACGAAAGAGAAGTTACTCCAAGAGCAGCAGCAGCAATCAAAACTTTTGCTTGAAAACAACAGTAAGTTGAATCTTGGCATACAATGCCTAAAAAGCGTACAAAAATTATTACATTTTTGCATACATATGCTTAAAATGTTTATCACGGATTATTTTCCATTTGTATTTATTGTAAACAGTGCTGGATGACGCGTATATAAAATTATTATCAATGTGTGTTGTTATCTTTAGATATGTAGGTGACTCGCTGTTGCTATCGGTTTACGGCAATATAGTTTCAGCTGACACATTGACTGAATGGAATAATTTGACTGCCAAACAAAACTTTAGAATTGATTAGCTAAAAGACCATCTGTCTGAATTAATAAATGACTCTGATAAAGAAATTTACTTACTGACCGATTGGTTGATTGAAACAGCAATGACTGACGTTTTGTCTCGTGAGTTTTGTACGCTTCTTCTGGCATTGGACTTCTTTCTCTATTAAATAATCACAACTAATCAATTACAATAGTTCCAGCGCCAATTGAAGATGCGCCACAAGAGGAACCAATGCACCGCCTGGTGGTGCCAAAGATAATGCTGCGTGTGCCCAAAGAGTTTCAAAAATCAGTGGATGCAGCGCTTAGCAGTACGGACACCGAAGACGATGAGAACGATGAATTGACATCAGCTACAGAAAGTGCTTCACTGCTCACAGTGGATGCAGTGCATCAACAGCAGCAGCAGGAGAAGGAACTACAAGAGCCGCTGTCATCACAATCGGACGATACAGAGACGGCCACTGAAACGGCATCTACATTGTTTGAAGCAGCGCCCATGCCCGTCAATGCCTTGCGCGATTATGTGGGTGATGAGGATTTGAAATCGACAAAACTGCCTCATGTGCTTGCCGAATTTGAACGCACTAAATTAGATATTGCGCGCACAATGGCAGAGTTGTTGTCTAAAAGGCATCTACAAAAAGAACAACAGCGACAACAAGAGGAGGAGTTGCAGCATCAACAGCATCTTCAACAACAACACCAGCAACTACATCAGCAAGAACAACAACAACCACTGCAGCAAATGCAGCAGCAGCAACAACAACCACTGGAGCAACTGCAACAACAACAGCAGCAGCAAATAAATGAGCTGCAACAGCAACTGCATCTGCAACAACAAGAACAACAACCACTGCTGCAACTGAAGCAACAACAGCTCGAACAATTGCTGCAGCAGGACGGGCAGCAACAACAGCAACTCTTGCCCACAAATGAAGCAACGCAGCAGCGACGTCGTTGGTCCCTAACGCCGCCCGCATCTCCTCATAATAATAACATCAATCAAGAGACGCATGTGCCAAGGGAACAGCCAGAGGAGGCGAGTAAGCAGCACATTGAACCAGCTGCAGCATCTGCTGATCTTTCGACACCTGCCTCACTACAGCGGCGGGCCACGCTGTTCAGCGAAAGCATGGACTTAGATGAGAGCATAAATGTAGAGCAAGAGCCAGTGCAGGAGCAAGAACAACAGCCTGAAATGGAAGCGCCAGTTGTTGCACCAGCCACGCCACCGCCGCCACCTCCGCCCGCCGATGGCATTGAAGTAGCCGGCGAGGATACGCACACACTCGATCTACAACTTGATCGTCCGCTGGACAAATTCGAAATGGTTGACTTTGTGCGTCTGTGCTTGAAAATGGTTTATCCATATTGCTTGTATTGCAATCACGCGAGACGAATTGCTGTCGATGCCAGACAATTGGTATTGCATTTGATAGGCAAGCATCGTTTTACTGCCACCGTTGACAGCATCACCGCAGAGGAGTTGCATGCGGAGACCATAGTGATGAGGCTGAAAAGTTATTTGCCTGCTTTTGAAGGTGGCCACTATATGAACTCGGAGAGCTGTTGCAGTTTGGATGCTGGACGCTTTTCGTTACCCTTCAATGAGCGACTTTATGAATGCTTTCAGTGTCGTTACGTAACCGCATCGCATAAGGAGCTCTACACGCACAATCGCAGGCTGCACATTAAAGCAAACATCAAGTGTTGCATGTGTCGTTTGAATTTCTTTAGCTTCAGTGAACTACTTTGTCACATCTGTCCAGGTGTGGCGACATGCAATGATTTGGATTTACAATTTCGTTGCTGTCTGTGCGAAAGAGCACCGTTGCCCTCAGCTTTCCGTTTGATGGTGCATATGAGGAAACAGCATCAGGCCTGCGATATCTGTCTGGAGGATTGTCACAGTCAGGCCAAGCTCTCGTCGCATGTGTGGAAGCATAAGCTGTTGCATCTCTGTTATCGCTGTGGTATCTCGTATCGAAACAAACTGGATATCTCCAAGCATCTGTTCTGGAAGCATGGCACGGAGAGTGCTAGCTGTAAGCGTTGCTTGCAGAAACGTTGGCGTCATGTGTATCATTTTTGTATTCCCCCGGCGCAGTTTACTTGCGAACATTGTCTATTAACGTTTAGTAAAGCCATATATCTGGAAGTGCACAAGCGTCAGCATTTACATGATTTTCGTTATGCCTGCAACGAGGAGGACTGTGAGGAGAAGTTTGTTTCACGCAAGCTGCTGCTAAAGCATGCTGCTCAGCATATTGTAGAAGTACTGCCGTCAGCGGAGGAGATTACAAAACAAGAGCAAGCGTCTGCCGATGTGAAGCTGGAAACTGGCGACTCCATTACAGCTTCGGAGCGAACGGATGAACAAGCGGTGCAGCTTAAAACAGAGATGTTATCACCCAAGCGGAAGAAAGAGGATCAACAAGTGAATGCCAAAACGCCCGATGAAGATAAAATCGCACAACCTGCACAGCAAACGGAGCAACAGACGCCTCGCAAGCGACGCAAGAAGAATAAACGCAACAAGGCATCTCTGGAGGATTTAAATCTGATAGCGCCCAATCTATCTGAATCGGATAGCAGTGATGATAGCGACTCGGATGCGGCACGCAGCATAGGGACGCAACAGGACAACCACACAGCACATGGAACGCTGCCCATGCGTGCCTCTGTAGATGATTTGGATATGCCACGGGTAATGCTCTCGCCGTCGTCGGAAAGTGACAGTGATGAGCAGGCGGATAGGGATAAAGAGCAGCCAAAGGAGTCTATAGATTCAGTGCCCAAAGAGGAGTTCAAGCTAAAAACAGAAAACGTGGAAAAGGAAGATATGCCCAACCTGAAGAAGGAGGAGGAGGAGGTGGTGGAAGAGTCACAAGAGATGCCAGATATATGGAAAAATTTGCTGCAACATCAACCACCTTCAGCAGCACCCAAGATGGAAAACGAAGCTCCCGCTGAAGTTGAGCCTACGGAGGAGCAACTGCGTCCAGTCAAGATGCATGTGATCATATCCGATCATGATTACTGCAAAATGCGACGCACACCGCCGCCAACGCCACCACCCTCACCTACAAAGTTATCCCCGGTGAAGCAAGCGAAAGCCAAGCGGGGCACTGCCTCCAGCGACAGTGATAGCTCCAGTAGTGGCAGCTCCAACTCGGATTCTGATAGCTCCAGTTGCTCCTGTGGTTCCAATTGCAGTTGCAGCTCTAGCGCCAGTAGCTCCAGCGACGATGACTCCGACAATGAATCGTCCGCTCGAAAGAAGAACATCGAACGCATTCCAGAGTCCAACAACAATAGCAACAACAACGACAAAAGCGATGATTATGTGAATGTGACCGCTGTTAGTGAAGTAGAACCACGCCCCGCAACGCCTGTGCCACAACCAGCGCAACTCTACAACGAATCCGACTACGATACAAATGTTTCCGACACAGATGAAGAGTTCTACGATGCGCATCCCCAGAAAATGGCCAGAGAAATGGCAGAAAAGCGTCTGGCAGAGAACTCGGCCCAGCATAATTCGGGGGGCGCTAGCAACAACTATCTGATAGTGGAGAATAGTCGTCCATCGACGCCCTCGCTGCCGGAGGAGGCTGCTTCGTTTGCGGATAAACGTGAACGTGTTAGCAAGAATAAAAAGAAGAAACGCGAACGCAAATCTACGTGCAAATCAACGAGTCAAGTTAAGGTGATGCCGCCTATGGAAACGCCAATGTTGCTGATACCCCAACCACAAATACCTGTTGATATGGGTGTTGCATCAACTCCACAACCACCACTAGCGCTGCTGCAACAACAACAAATCCAACAACTACAACAACATCTGCAACAACAACTGCAACAGCAACTACAACATCAACTGCAACTTCTGCCCGAATCCCCAATAACGCCTATCACACATCGACCCAACTATCAGCCACGCATGAGCGAGGGCAGCAGCTGTTCCGATGCCGATGGTCAACTGAAACGCTCTAAGCGCACCAGGCGTCCCAATAAATTCTATGGCTATACCAGTGACGATGAGAATATGAGTAGTGTTCTGGCGCCACCTTTGCAGGTTGGCATGCAGTTAATAAAACCGCAACCACCGCCACAGCTTACCTGGGCCAAGGAAGATTTGCCGACGCCGCCCAAACAGCATCGCAATCGTAATAATCACAATGCCGATCATCAGCAGCAGCAGCTATCATCTTCGTCACCTCACAATAATTCACATCAGCATAGCAATGGCAGCGGGCGCAAGCGTCCCAAGCACATTATGAGGCTCGCAACTGGAGGAAATGCTGGTTCCGGTCGACGTGCAGCAAAACGTGTCAAGCAATCACCGGTAGTGGTAACGGAGACAACAACGACACCATTGCCACCGATACCCACGCTTAAGATACGTCCTGCTTTGTTGCCTGTCGCAAGTGCCGATCCCAGCGACACCAGTGATAGCAGCTCCGATGAAGATGACGAGATCAATGTGACGAGTTTGATGCCGCCATCACTAACAAGGTTACAACCACCAACACTTGTTATCGAGGCACCACCGCCGCCAGCAACAAAAGCTTTCAATCAACCCATACCGCCAGCACTGTTGCCCAATCCCGATTTCGGAACGTTGCAATACTTTAAGGCAAATAATATTAGATACCCGATAAGGCCACCGGCTGGAGCGCGTCAAGCGAGAGAAGGTGAATCGGTATATTGCTATTGTCGCTGTCCTTACGATGAGGTATCCGAGATGATAGCGTGCGATGGACAGAAATGTATGATCGAGTGGTTCCACTTTGAGTGTGTGGGAATTATGGTTGCACCGCAAGGCAAATGGTTTTGTGCCGAGTGTCGCCCCAAGTACTCTGAGGGGCTCTATCCCGGTCAAATGAAGGCCATGTAAAAAGTTTTAGTTTTAACTTTCGATTAATCCTAATTATTACAACGTAATTAACAATTTAAAAAGGAAAAAAAAACACCCACTTCAGAATGGATTACGCTTATTAAATGTTTAAAAAAGAACTGTATATATTCGTTGTATTAAAGCATCGGATAAATACAAAACACAAGGTCGATCGATTGAAAGAAAAAAAAAAATCAAGTGAATATTAAGTATATTTTAAGCGAAGAATCGGAATATATATGGATAAATAGTATATGTTTAAGAAGGTCTAGGCTCAATGGCGACTTGGCTACAGCGTAAATTAAGCCAATATAATTTTTAAGTAAAATTAATAATAAACCCAATACGCACTAAACGCATCTTGTATGTACTATATTCGTATATAATCTATATATAAATTTTTTTGTAAATATGTGAGAGTTGCTTAAAAAGCCCAATCGAATATATGGGTACTCTATAAATAATTAAATATACTATTATGTAATTGTACAATATTTGGCTCATCCAAAATCTATATCTAATAGTAATAACTTTAACTCTCTTTATCCCCAGCATCAGTAGGTTTGATGATGATTATGATAAACTTAAATGACTATCGTTAGCTATATATGTGTGTATAAAAAATAGCAAACACAACACAGAAGAAAAAATCACAATAACAAAAGGCGAAATCTAAATTCAATTGAGATACGAAAAATAAACATTCAGTAAGTGAACCATATTCATTTTCATTTGTTTTTATTGGTGGTGGGAGAGTTTTTTTGTTTCAGTAAACAAAGCTATCATAATTACTCTGGAGGAAAGTCAACAATTTAAGTGCTAATAATGCACATAAAGGAAGTCGCAAACTTAAAAGAACTTAAAACGTAAATTGCTTTTATAAAGCTTGTACTCTATTCGTTCTATATTCCAGCACTTACCTACCAATCGTTCACTGAACTTGGGTTTAATATCCTGTCAGGGATTTTGAAATTTTTGTAAAATGCATATGCTTAAGCATAATGCAAATAAGGCACGATACACAATACAATGCTAATGTTGTTGTTGTTGTTTTAGCGGCGCAAACGGAAAACACGAACGTGTGTGATTACCCAGCCAGGGTCAGTGTGGGGTCATCAAAAAACACGGGAAAAACAAGGAGCAGCAACAGCCAGCAACCACCACAAAACTGCGAAGAGGTGTTTTGTTTACCAAAAAAAAACCATATAGTGCGCGTTGATTTTAATTGCCAATGCCGAAGGCGGGAGACAAAAGTAACGAGTGACGAGTAGCGAAGCAACAGCCACAACAACACAAATTACAGGTCAGTGAGTGAGTGAATGAGTGAGTTAACGGTAAAACACGACCGACCACCAGTCGGGCAGTTATTCATGCCCGTGGTGTATGCGTGAGTACAAAATTACCATAAATCTGATTAGGGTGTAGTTTTATAGTATATGGACAAAAAAGTCGTCGCTGCTGAACTTGAGCTATTCAGTTCGTGTTGAGTTGACGTTGTGCGCAGTTCGATCCTTGTGCTCCTTGCGGATAATATTTTTTTGAATTAAATATTAGGTTCTGGACAATTGCTACGCGTTTTGTCAAAGTGTGTGTGTGGGAAATGTGGCAAAAATTTATAGTCTTTAACGGACAAACAAGACATTATTTGGAATCATGGTGCGACGCGCCTCAAGCGTGCCGCATCTAAATAATAGCGGCGGCAGTAGCGCCGATAGTGTTACAGGACGTGTCAGAGCATCTGCAGCGGGCGTTGCAGCGGTTGCACCACCACGTGGAAAACGAATAACAGGCAGCAAGGCAACAACGCCAACGCAACAACGACAAAGCTCAGGCAGCAGCAATGGATCGAGAATGCCGCGTTCGCGCAGCTTAACCAACGGCATGCGGCGTCTAAGTCCGCAAAAGGCAGGCAGTGGGAGTAGCGGTGGTGGTGCTGGTACCACCGGTAGTACCGGAGGCAGTACGCGCAATACACCGTACTTTCTGCGTTCCCGTGAAAATGAGTAAGTTTAGTGCGTGCGTTAAATTTAGCTATAACACTGCGATGCTTCCCACCCTAATCGATAGCTCTAAAGTATTTGTTGCACCTTTAATGCAGTAAAGATTGTTATATAGAAAAGAACCCTAAGAAACTAATGGAAGAATTTCAAGATTTTAAAAACCCAAGACAAGTTTTGATAAGACCAAGAGTATATTGGTCAAAGAATATGCAGTGAAAACTCTTTGAGCGGAAACACACAACTTGGCCTTCCTGGGCGAACTAAAGTTGGCCAACATTGAAAGTCCGGCTAAGAGACTTAGTCACAAGGTGTATCAAAAGTCTTTGCAAAAACTTGCCTCTATATCGTTGTCTTCATGTTTAAATCTGTTTTTTTTTTTAATTCACTTTCACAGTTTATAAAACGCTTTAAATAATTATCGAAACACTTATTAATTTTGGCTTTTTGAATGAATATTTTGATTTGATAAATTTATTTATTATTTTGTGTTTTCTGTTTGAAATAGTGCTGACAATGTGAGAAACCGTTACGAATTTATTAACTTTCAAATATTAATAGAACTAATAAATAAATAAGTTATTTGTTTGCCAAGTTTTAAAGTATAAATTTTGTTGTCTGCTGAACTGAGATAAGAAAAAACTACTACAATACTACTACTTAATAATAACTCGGCTATTGGCTACCAACCCTTGATGAGGTGCTATTAAAAAAATGGAAAAACAGCACGAACCCTTTATGCATTAACGCGGGGCGTAATGACCACGCACAATAAGCTAAAAGACGGACAAATGGACAGACAGGTAGACAGGCAGACAGTACTTTCAATTGGTCATGTTATATGTTTAAACAATTAGTTGAATTCTCGTGAACAACCACGACATAAATCGATTTTGTAATTATCAAGCATTTTGAGTACCGTCAACTACTCGAGAGTCCTTTGAGTATTGCCTGACCCGTTCCGAAAGTGAAAGTGACATATTTATGTTTGCTATTTGAGCTGTTTTGATAGGTGTTGGAGTAATAGTGATTGTTAAGGGACAGCAATGTACGAGTACATCCATTGTAGTTGGTGGTCAAACAAGTCCCATTTAAGGTTAAGGACCTGTCGGTTATTTGGCCTAAGAACAATGACTGGCGGCAAAACCTAATTAAGTTGATTATTGAGTTGGTAGTAGTTTTATAGAGTTTTTGAATAGTTTTAATGTGTTCTTCCTGCTTCTCTATACAAGTAAATTATTCTCAATTTATTTTATTTATATTTATAAATATCGTTATTGTGTGTAATGAGCTCAGATCTATTCCCTATCACGATTGCTAAGTATTAGATTCGATTTCTCACCTTGCTCTGATCATTAACACTATATATATTTTATGCCACTGATTGGTCAGAAAAACCTATCTTGTAATTATTTATTAATACTCTTTAGGGACATTGACTTAGTCGCTTGTGTAATGTATTTTAACTATTGTGTTTGGCATGTGATTCCGATTCTAGTGTTTGTTTTGTCGAGACTCCGCACTATATAAATATTCCATAGTCACATAATCACCGTTGAAATCCGATATTTTCATTGTTGTATTGTTTGCACAACAAATAAAATATAACGACCTGCATTTGAGTCAACGAGATATGAGAAAAAATACGATAAACAACAATAAAGTGCAACTCTCACTTTTTTCACATACGAATGTGTATATAATATCTATATAGCTAGATTTCAGTTAATAACAATCTCGTGCAATGCTAAGGTTTAGGCAACGAAATGTCAACTTTGATTATCTGTGGGCATGAACCATGTCCCAGTTGCTCCATAGAATAACGATTATGACCTAACCAGCGTGTTGTGCATGAAAATGTAAAAAAAATCCATATTAGATATATGTTAGTTTAGCATTTTTAAAAATTTTTATTTATTATAATAGAATGCTTACTGCGCACGTGCTCACACTTATTATACTGACAAAAGTAAAATAATTGTTTTGGTTTGTTAAATGGGAATTCTTTCTACATACATGTAGCACATACATCAATAGAGTAACTATCAACATGTTCATTAATCAAAGTGAACATGCATGTTCCTTAATAATAATAACGCCTTTAATGAAGTCTTAACTAGAGTACATATGTATAAGCCAAATCTATTAACATATATGTATATAGCTGATCCATTAAACTACATACTATTTGTGTCAATTTGTTCAAGTATAGCTTTTAACCCACAAACACATAGTTGGACCTACTAAATTATCCACACACGTTTTATCAAGCTCAAACAAATGTTTAATACTAGCTCCTAAGTAGGTCAAAGTATAGCTTTTCCAAACAAAATCGAAAACAAATAATATTATAATGCTTGATAATGAAAGTGCTTAAAGGCTGGATAAAATATTTGATCTCTTTCCACCTTAAAACTAGTTTTGGACATCGAATTTGATGACATTCGAACATTTTGTCAGCATAGTAATTTTGGCCCCTATTGAAAAAAAAATAACTTAAGACTAACAATAATTGCAGTCGATTAAGAATTCCACATTTATATACAAATTTTATTATTTTTATGCCGTCGAGTGAAGGAATTACTTATAGGACAATCATTAGACCAAAGTCGAAACTTTTAACAAATGCCTTTGCTCATTAAGTATTTAGCAACCATTTGAACTAAAGTTGATTGAACTTTTGTTGATTGGAAATTGTTTGTCTATTGGCCCCGTTCCGTGCTCGTGTTAATTTTTGTTGTGACTTTGGCCTCTCCTTAAATATTGACGCACTGCACACAATAAAGCTGAGGCGTAGATCCAAAGTTTTCTGCCTGATTTATATATTTACACACATGTCCAGTACTTATAGTCTTTATTAGTACGGTAAGGGAATCGTGTATTGGTCATTAATGAATTAATATTTCACATGCCTTTTGTGCTAAAATGTCAACTGTCACCGCTTATGGAATATAGATTATAGATTAAAGATGAGTCCTTTTCGATATCTTGTTGTTCAAATACATTTTCTTGAGCTCGTCACTTTTCAAAGAAGCCAATTTATCAAATAATGGAAATTTCTTATAAATTCCTATGAAACGTCTTTTGTTAACTATGTAAAAACACGCTAGGAATTTTTGCTCTCACGCCACGCGGAAACTAATTATGCTGAGAGCCGCTACGCAATCCAAAAAATCAAGAAATTTGACGGCGTCCATTGTTAACCTTGAGCTATTTATAGTACCCCTCAATCAGAGAAACGTCATCAAGTTCAAGGGAATTGGAACAAACGATTCGGCCACAACAAACCAAAATATTCATTACAATAACGAACTTTATTTGGTAAGCTTTGGCCTAATGATTCCATTTAGTTAAAACAATAAATAAAACGTCGATAATATACCATGTACTATTTAACAGTTGACCTTGCTTGTTATAAAGTCTCCAATTAGTAATACCAAACTCCAACATTGAGTTGAAATACCTTTAGGGTTATTTTATGCGTAATGGAAATTTCAGAAAACTTAAAGCCTATAACTAACAGTCTTAATTTTAAGAAATATCATCGATTTATCAATTTTCGCTTTAACAATTTGAATATAATTTTTGTTTGTCTTAGAATTGGCAGTGCGGATACTTTGGAAGTTGTGGCCTCCAAGTCAACGGGCACTGGCAGCGAGGAACCCTCAACGCCCGAGGATAATATCAATGTGGTGGTACGAGTGCGTCCCCTGAATAATAAAGAGAAACGTGACAGGCATGGAGCCACATTACAATTTCCTGGCAATGGACAAGTCATTGTAAGACCAAAAAAAAGCAGAAAAAAGTCGTTTACTTTCTATTTAAGCATACTTATTTCTTTGGCAGATCGAGGGAAGTGACACGGGTGCAAAACGTTCTCATAATCGCGACAGTGTTAGAGTATTTACCTATAACGTTGTCTTTGAGCCGGGTGCTACTCAGGAGGATATATTGGATTATTCGGGCATCAAGCGCATCATTGAGATGGGCATCGAGGGCTTCAGCTGCACAGCCTTTTGCTATGGACAAACGGGTTCGGGCAAGACACATACCTTAACCGGTCCACCAGAATTGGTAAGCTAGTGTGCCTGAGTTTTTTTTTTATATTTATCAATTGGATACTTTGTTTGTTCTTGCAGTTTGTGGGCAAACCGAATCCAAAAGATCCTGGTCATGGTTTGATCTTCCGCTCGTTTTTGTATCTCTTCCAGTTGATTAAGAATCGCAAGGATGTTAACTATGTGCTCAAGGCATCGTTTATGGAGATTTACAATGAACGGGTAAGTAACTCGTATGGCTACCATTTTATCCATTATCTGAGAAATGCATTTCCATTAAACTAAATGTCCAATTTTAACTGAATTGCAATACTACTGATTGGCTTTTTTGCATTTCGACATGTCGCAAATTGCATTTGCTTATAGAACAATTGAGTTTAGAATGCATTGCATTGACCTTTATTTAAAAGAGGCCAACGCGACAAGTTCCCTTACTCTCCCTTTCCAACCGCGCAAGTTGTCGCAATGCAGTTTGCATGGCATTTTAGATGATTTGTTTGATCAAGTCCAAGTCCAGGCGCCTTGTTTGGTGGGACTGCCTTAATTTCATTATTGGTTTTGTAAATTGAAATGCATTTTATATGAACAGGTAATCGATTTGCTCAATCCGGGAAGTGCACGCAAACCCCTTGCCGTTCGATGGTCTAAGAAATCGGGTGGTTTCTTTGTCGAGAACCTATTTACCGTCGACTGTGAGGAGCTGGACGATTTGTTGGCTGTCCTGGAAGAGGGTAAGTGGGGGTTTATAACATGGCACAGATTGTAAAGAGGTTTTATTAGTTCTTATCGAATTTTTTGTTACCAGGCATGCGAAATCGCGCTGTGGGTTCGCATGCAATGAATGATCATTCATCGCGTTCGCATACGATTCTAACGGTACACATACTATCGGATCAGCAAACGGATGGTGGTGTCTTTCTTTCCAAGCATGGCAAAATAAATTTTGTAGATTTGGCCGGCAGTGAGCTGACCAAAAAGACAATGAGCGAGGGCAAGACGCTGGAGGAGGCGAATAACATCAATAAGAGCTTAATGGTGCTGGGCTATTGCATCTCATCGTTGAGTGATAATAAGAAAAGATCGGGTCACATACCATATAGGGACAGTCAGTTGACAAAGTTGCTCGCAGATAGTCTGGCTGGGAATGGAGTGACGCTGATGATCGCCTGCGTCTCACCGGCACATTATAATCATGCCGAGACATTGAATACGCTACGCTATGCATCCCGTGCGAAGCGCATTCGGACTAAGCCCGTCATTATGATGGATCCGCGGGAAGCGTTGATACTTAGTCTGAAACGGGACATACATGCGCTGCAAATGGAGAATGAGCATTTGAAGGCGGCACTGAATCTGCATCATCAGGCGTCTACAACAGATGGAGCCACTGGCAATCTGATCGAACAGCAATTGGAGCGGGTAAACAGTGGCGACGGTAGTGTTGCCGTACCCAAAGTCGATCTTGAGCGCTTACCCGAACTGGATGGCAATGAGCTGGCCGAGCTGGTGAAACTTTACATGGCAGAGAATGAATCTTTGAGGCAGGAAAACAATCATTTGTTTACTGTGCGTGAAACGATCTTAAGGGATCAAGAGATTGTGTGCCGGGAGAACGAACGTTTGCTCAAAAAGTTGGAGGAAGTGAACAAGTAAGTAGTCAGTTAGTGCCACTAGCAACCAATAGAGGGCGCGACACTCGGGCTCATTGTTGTTGTCTGCTTCTTGAATCATTCTAGATTGAAACCGAGCGAGGACAATGAGAGAGCGAGTGTCGAGCCTGAGACCGAGCCAAAGGCGGGGCCTGGCTCATAATCGGCAAATACCTTCAAATACAAATTACAATTTAGCTAAATTCATAGATAGAACATATTTTTGAAACGAATTCTGAGTGTGACTAGTGAGACAATCCTAAATAAATATGTTGTTTTTGTTGCTGCTAGCGTTTGTGTGCGTTCTCCTTTGATACCCGCACGACCTGCATTCTCGCCAACCACGGGCAAAGAAACGCCTGGTACCGAAATGTGGACAAATCCTGAATCCGTCCTAGCCGCAGCGGTTTTACCGCTGGAGCAGAGAATGTCGGAGAATGCGGATGAGCGAACACATACGGCCCAGAAGCGGATAGATCAAGAGCGTATTGCACGGAATATACTGATGATGGCGAATGCGTTTAAAAAGCCACAACCACAGCTAGAACCCAACAACAACAAAGATCTACAGGCGAACAACAACAATGAACAAATGCAGCCCGATTTAATGCCTGAGTAAGTGCTTGAATATAAAATCTCAATCGCTTTGCTAATAAAATATTTAATTTTTTATAGCATGCTTACGTAATTAATCTATTTATGTACCTACATTATATACGTATATTTTTGGTACAAACAAATGTTAAATCGCAAATTAAATAAAACTGTTAAGAAATTCAAAAAGTCTTTTACTTTCTGCCAAGTTGGCAGCAATTGCAAAACAGCTGCTTTTAGGTATGCACAGTTATCGATAACTTGTTATTGCATGTACATAGCATATTGTACATTCGACAGCAGCAAATCAAACCTTATTGATTTTTCGGTGATTCAAGAGCTTAATCTTGTGCCTGAAATAAGCTTTTAAAAAAGGTAAAACCTTGGAGTTTTGTTCGTCTTACGCTTTGTATAAATGTTATTTTATTTGCAGCTAATCTTAATTTGCTAGCAATCAATTTTGTGGTTGACATTCACCATAGGTCTTGCCGAGACTGCCGTTTTGGATATCATGGCTGCTAATTTGCAACAGCAGCGCACAATAAATGAGCAACTGCGTCGGGAGGCGGGTATACAACGCATAGAGGTCTCTGAGGCGTGTAATGCCATTATGAAGTATACGATAGATCATGAATCGGATGATTGTCTGCTTAGTGGATTCAGCAATCAAAAAGTGAATCCGTTCCGCGAGAAGAACTCGTGCAACATTTTATAAGCTCAATTTGTAATAGGTACACAAGTTCCTAGCACAGTATTCATAAATATGTAGACACATGTACAAATATTGTTTACATTTTACTCTTGCTGAACTCTAATAGACTAGAACCAATACAAAACAAAAATCTATAAATGCTTGCATGTGTGTGTATAACATTAGTTGTTTCTCGTAAATGTATGCTGACCTCAATTATGTCTATAAACTAAACTTTTACATAAATATTCTAGAAAAATATTTAATAATGTGCAAAACGAAAACAAAACTTAAACCGTCTTTAACATACATACAGAAACAATAATATATACTACATACATACCATGTATTTTGCTGGCCCTGTAGCTCTTTTTTGGAGATTGGAATACATGCAAATACGAATGTATATAGAATATGTATACGAGCAATTTAAAAAAAAAAGTATATCCCTACCAAAGTATGTTTCCTATTGAATAAATAATACACACTAATAAACGCACACATAAATGTTTGTTTACGGTGGGAAGTGTTAAAAAAAAGTCTTAGATATTTTTTTTTTATATCTATGCCATTCGAATTTAATATTCATAAGAAATCGGTTTAATGTCTCTCAACATCTTTCGACTATGGAATTCTGTTGCAATGCGTATAATTATATATCCACGTTATTAGCTTCATCCGGCCTTGCCCAGAAAACAATATAATTAAGCATATGTGTATATTATTTAATTTTTAAGAAATCAGATGACTCGCAATGTAACACTTAGCTTTTATCACTTTCGTTGAGAGACGCATTATTTGTTTATTTTATTTTACATTGATTTTTACATACAAATATAAATTAGATCTATGTTGTTTTGTATGTTCTTTCATGAAATAATTGTTTTAAAATAAACACACCCATTTTAATATTTATAACTTTAATAACTGTTGATAAATTTTTTGTATAAAGATTTCTTACAATGAGCAAATTGCCAGTCAATCCATATTTTATATTTCTTGCCGTGTTTCGTGAGAATCTTTGTAAACGCGGTTTGACAGATATTAAAATTACAAGTGTGGCTAAATTAGCTGGTGGAAGGTGGCGCAAAATGAGCTGTGCCCAAAAAGCTCCTTACATTAAAACTGCACAGAAAAATCGTGAAAAACGTGCACAGTTAAATCGAAGGTGTAAATAAGTTTAATATACATTTTGTTTTGGCGCCCATTCTTCGAGTTTACTAATCGATTTTTTTTATCGTTGGCAATCGCATATTTATGAGCGACAACACATTGTGCGAATAGAAGAAAAAAGATTTGCTGCAAAAGTAAAAATGAGTTCCGGATTTGTTACCGAATCCGAGGCGGCAGAAGTGCGCCAGCGTCGCCAAGAAGAATGGGAACGCGTACGCCAGCCAGAAGATCCAATGGAAAGACCAGAGGAACCCTACGACGGTCGATCATTGTACGACCGCTTGAAAGAGCAAAAAACCAAAAAGGATATGGAATTTGAAGAGGCATACAAACTAAGTATGATTTTAGAGCATTGTCAAATCTAATAACAATTAACAATGTCATATCTGTTTGAAGAGAATTTGATTCGTGGCCTAGACGATGACGAGGTGCAGTTTTTGGAGCTTGTCGATGCTCACAAAATGAACGCAGAGCGTCAACAAATGCGTGATGAAGAAATGGAGCTAAAGGATTTTCGCAGTCGCGTAGAGCAACTGCAGGAAGAAAGCGTCGATAAGGTGAAGTACTACAAAAAGAGCATTATTGATTTTAACTGTGTTGTTTTTTAGAAACTGCAAGCGGAGCTTAAGACCACAGTTAAATCCATTGGTGCTCCGGCCACAGCGCGCAATACACAGAAGTCTCTCTTGGCACAAGGCATCAAGCGTAAAAATGGTGAATTACCCACAACCAGCAAATTGTGCAAAACGGAGCAAGAGAAACCAACAGCAGCAGCAGCAGCAGCAGCTCCCACTGTCTGCATAAACACAACCAAACATGATATGGGCGGTCTTAAATGCATTGCTATATTGCCAGGCATTTCTTCCTATACGGATTCAAGCGATTCGGCGTCGAGCACTGAGGATGAGGATCATGATCATGGTGGTAGTCTGGTCGATTTATGTGGTCGCAAGATGCCTAAGAAAAAACAGTGTGCCGAGTAAAACCTTAGGATTTTAATTTACTTTTTTGTATTTGTTAAAAGGGGTCAACACCGTTTTCAATTGGATTCTTAATAATTAATGTATAACGTTTGCTGCAGCAAACCATATAATCTATAAGATAAATCAATGCTACTATTTGTCCTTTTTCTTGTTACGATTACGATTCTTCACATTCGTTGCCTCATAGAAATTGCTGCCAATTTTCTTGCGCTTCTGACTGCGCTCCAGTGCACGCTTTTGTTTGGCGTTAAGTCGCGGCGCCTTGGATGTACTAGGACCCTCGTCCTCGCTATCATCCAGCTCATCCGAATCGCCAGGCTGCACCTTGGCCACGCGGAATTTACCCGACGATGTAATAGCTAGCTGTTGTGTCTTCTTGGTCTTAGATTTCTTGTGTACGACACGCTGCAGATCGTCATTATATTCGTCCTCCGAGTAGAAGTCATCGGCACCATCGCTTGAATCCACCTCCATTTCTGGGTTAACTATACGCGCCTTCTTGCGTGCCGCACGCTCTGCCTTCTGTTGCTCCAGCATTTCCAGATCGATGTGATCCAGTTCGCGCTCATCCCCCTTGTCATACTCCAGACCCACCCGAATCTTACGGAAGTCCTGAATTTGCTTAAACTCGCGCGCTTTTTTCACTGACTCGCTCACAAATGTCGGAGCCTCTGATTTAGCATCGGCATCTTCAGCAGCAGCAGCGGCAGCCTCTTCAGCAGCAGCTTTTTCCTCTGGTGTGGGCTTGCCCTCTTGAGACTTTGGTATGACAAAGCCCTCAGGGGGCACATAGAAAGGCAGCTTGCCACGCTGCCAATCGTTGAGCACCATGCGGGCCATTACCGCTACGTCCGGTTCACCACCCTTAAGCAGTTTGCCCGACTTCTTGGCCAGCTGCTCTAAGAAGTTTGTGGATGATGTCCAGTTTTCAACTTTATAGTTCTTGGCAATGTACTCCTTTCGCACGCGCTTAAGCACTGTCTCGACGTAATCTTCTGGATTGGTTACTAGCTCAACGCGCACCACTCCCTTTAGCACCTTCTCTGTGTCTGTTTCGGCAGAGGGATAGACAACGCCGGGACAATCGATGAGGAAAATGCGTTTCATAAGCGTAATATACTGCCAGACTTTAGTCTCGCCAGCTATCGGTGCCACATTGCAAACCTTCTTGGAGCGCAGGGCATTGATTACCGAAGATTTGCCTACATTCGGATATCCAATCAATCCAACGCTTATCTGTTTTTTGTCTATGTGCAATTTACCCAGCTGACGAAACAGATTGATTAACGCACCTGTTAAACACAGAGCAATATTGATCAGAAAGTATTGGAAGCTTTTATATGTGTAACTGACCTTTGCCAAACGGATGCTGCAGAGAAGCATGAAATGCGATTGTTGGATATTCGGCACTAAGGATTGCCACCCAACGCTGTGTCACCCACACGGGCACCAAATCCACTTTATTCAGGATAAAGAAGAGGTGTTTGTGTGGCTTCTCCTTGCGTAAAAACTCCTCAATGTATTTGGAGCGCGTGCCCATGGGATCACGTGCATCGAGCACCTGCAGAAGCACATCGGATGCATCCACGACTTTGTGAAGCTCATTCCATATACGTTTGCTTTGACCCGCACCGAAAACCCAATCACGCACCACTGCTTTCTCTCCTGTGTCCTCACGAATAAGATCCACATCTTTGTCAGCATCATACTGCTCGGCCTGCTCATCAGCGGCACGGCTTAAGTCTTCTAGATCGCGCACCTTGAGGCTAACACGTTTGCGCTGCTTTTTGGGTCCAAACACGCTGTCAAAACTTTCCGTTTCCAGCAAATGAACGCGTTGATATTTTGAAGCTTCATTGAGAAGCGTCACGGGCAATTGAGAGGGCTTCATTATAACTTGATAGGGATCCTTGACAGCCTTGCCAATCTCATCCTGAAACTTTTGCAGAGCCGTCTGTGAAATAACTCGCGAGTTGCTGAACCATTTCGGAGTGGGTTCAACTCTTGCCATTGTGCCAGCGGGCAGGCGACCCTAAAAAAGCATACATGCAACAGGTGATTTTTTTAAACAACAAGTCTCCTTACCTGAAACGGAGCGGGGGTAATAATTTTACCAGAACGATCACGCTTGGCCTTGAAATTACGGTACATCTGCAGCCGCTTAATGGTGCCCTTAGTGCGCGGATGTGCGACACCCTTGAGACCGCTTGTCGGGCGCTCTGGATTCATGGAGTGGTTGGAATGATTGAATCCCTGGGTACGAGGCTTGCCCGTGGTACTGCGTGTCTTCGGCATCGTGTTTTTGTTTTATTTACGTGCGATTTAGTTTAATTAAAGTGCTGCAGTATCAGCACGCACGTATCAAAACAATCACGTTCCGTTCTTAAAAGAAAGGTTAGGTTGAAGGATTGTTTTTGTTTCAGTGAATAATCGATGTTATAAATACCTTGCGTAGCGATATAATTAGGTGGACTCTTGTGCTGCCATACTTGTGCAATTTTAGTCAATACTGAAAGTCTGGTCACACGCGGTCTTATGCGCCGTTGCAAATAGCAATTGCCATAGCCAGTTTATTAATTAAAAAAATGTATGTCTTAGACATTACATTTATAAAACATGTGGATATTTGTACATGGAAAGCTATCACAAAATATTAATAAATGTAAAAACTTGTTCCAAACAGCTCCTTAAACGGACTTACATATGGTATATTTGAGCAAGTGACCATATAAATGTGACCCATTGTGTAGTTCAGAAGTAAGCTGGTTTGTATCCGTGTGGCTGTATGCATATTTGTATTTGTAGTACATTTCAATGATGGCCACGAGCTGCACGCTAGCTGCACTTAATAAAGTCGAAATTAAAACGTCTTCGCGTCTAAATAGTAAAAACTAAAAAGTTAACATGTAAATAAGTATTCTTTCAATCGAGTGTAGTAATTAGTTTGCAAAAAGCGCGAAATTCAGTTCGACATATGCATGTATTTTACAAGCTTGCTTGTTTGCTGTGTACGTGTGAGCCATTTAGGTGTGTGCGTGTGCTTTTTGGAATGTTGCTTTGCACGAAATTCAAATTGTGACCATCCTTGAGATTTTGAGTGACACAGCAAGATATAGCGAAATAGAGAGAGAGACGAAGTCAGACTATAAATTATGCAAAATAAGATCGAAATAATACAAAATAATAATAAGAAATGGATGAGCACACATTAAATGACCTGTTAGAGTGTTCAGTGTGTTTGGAACGCTTGGACACCACATCCAAAGTACTGCCATGTCAACACACCTTCTGTCGCAAGTGCCTGCTGGTAAGTGTTGAAAGAGTTGACTATTTCTTGATGCATGAATATGTAAAGTGCATATGTGTTTTGTAGGACATCGTTGCCAGCCAGCATAAATTGCGCTGTCCGGAATGTCGCGTGTTGGTCAACTGCCGCATCGATGAGCTGCCGCCAAATGTCTTACTGATGAGAATTTTAGGAGGTAAGTGTTTTGAGTGTAGGTTTTGTTAAAAATATTTAAAATTTACCCACTCAATAGGTATGAAGCAAACATCTGGAAAAAGCGAGATTAAAAACGAACAAACGAACGAGTTGCCAATAAGCAAATCTCAACTGCAGCAGGAGTTGCCATCTACGCAAACAGCCCAACAAATAACACAGCAGCAGCAGCACCAACAACAACAACACTCGCAACCAGTGCAACAGCCACAATCGTCGGAACAGCCTCAGCAAACGTCTCGACAAAAGCATCGCCGATTTCTTCTTCCACACGCCTATGCACTGTTCGATTTTCTCAGTGGCGAACCCAGCGACTTGAAGTTTAAGAAGGGCGATTTAATATTGTTAAAGCAGCGCATCGACAACAATTGGTTTATTGGTCAGGCGAATGGGCAGGAAGGTACATTTCCTATTAACTATGTTAAAGTCGCTGTTGCGCTGCCCATGCCGCAGTGCATTGCCATGTATGATTTCAAGATGGGCCCCAACGATGAGGAGGGCTGCCTAGAGTTTAAGAAGAGCACCGTTATCCAAGTGCTGCGACGTGTAGATCATAATTGGGCCGAGGGTCGGATTGCACAAACCATTGGCATATTTCCTATTGCATTTGTTGAACTAAATGCTGCAGCTAAAAAGATTCTGGAAAGCGGTGCCAGCACTCCTCAGCCAGCTCCACAAATGCAACATCAGCAGCAACCACAACGCGCTTTGCCTCCAGTGCCTGTGATTGATCCAACGCACAACAATGACTCCAGCACTGGCTCCTCCTCGAATAGTAACTCATCTTCAAACAACAACAGCAGTAGCAACTCAAGCTCCACATGCAGCTCTAACAATTGCAGCCCAAATCATCAGTCTCTGCCTCACACGCCGCAAAATGCAGCGGCTCTAGCAGCAGGTGGATCAGTGCGTTTTCGCGACAAGGGTGCCAAGGAGAAGAGGCACTCGTTGAATGCTCTGTTGCAGTCGGCACCACTTAGTCTGCTGCAAACGAATCGCCATTCGGCAGAGATACTCAGTTTACCCCACGAGCTAAGCCGCCTGGAGCTCAACTCGCAGTCAACAACGGCAGCCACAGCTGCATCGCGCGTGCTCAAAACTCATGTGCATCAACAGCAATTGCCGCCCACCTTACCGTGGGGCTACCTCGCTCTATTTCCCTACAAACCGCGTCAGTCGGATGAGCTGGAGCTTAAGAAGGGCTGCGTTTATATTGTCACCGAACGATGTGTCGATGGCTGGTTGAAGGGCAAAAACTGGTTGGACGTTACGGGCGTCTTTCCGGGCAATTATTTGACACCGTTGCGCACACGAGATCAGCAGCAGCTAATGCATCAGTGGAAATATGTGACTCCCTCAACGGATGCGAATACGCCAACACCAGCGCAATCGTTAGATGTGCGTCTCAGTAATATGCTGCCCACACAGCCACCAGATTTGCCCCCACGACAACAGCAGCAGCAACAACAATCTACGACCAGCTGTTCGGTCTGGACAAAACCAGTTGAGGCGCTGTTCAGTCGCAAATCTAGTAGCGCCAGCAACACCACAGACAGCAGCAGCAAAGTTGACAGCTCCAGCAGCGGTTCTGGCGCTGTTGGTTTAATGCGACGTTTGACGCACATGAAAACGCGTTCCAAGTCACCAGGCGCGTCACTCCAGCAGCAACAGCAGCAGCAGGTGCCCAAAGAGTTGAACAATGCAGCAGTTGATATCAGCATGAATGCGGCACCACTGCATCCAGTTCATGTCAGGTGTGTAATCACCTTCGATTCTCCCACTAAACATATTTAGCTAATGCTTTTTGCGCTTCACAGATCCGGCTCCTGTCCCAGTCAGCTACAGCAAAGTCAACCACTAAAAGAAACTACTGTGGCGGGAGCAGCTCCATCATCGAATGCAGTCCAGCAACAGTTTCAACCCAACAGCAGCGCATCATACGGCTCACAGCGTATTAAAAGCAATAAGGAGCGACCGCATTTGCTTTGGTAAGTTAAGAATAAAATAAGCTGCGAATTATAAGAAACTTTAATACTTTTTAATCTCTTTTGCAGCGCTCGGCAATCCCTGGACGCCGCCACCTTTCGAAGTATGTACAACAATGCTGTTTCGCCGCCGCCACCGTCAAGCCATACACAAATATCAACAAATACACAAACGCAGCTGCATGCTAACATGATAATGGTGCCCAATCATCGCAAGACCCAAAGTCTGGATGCAGGACATGTGCTCGGTGGCAGCAATAGCAACATTAACACCAACAATAGCAGCGTGATAACCGAGGCAGCCATCAAGGCTAGTGCCACTACAAAATCGGTGTACTGCACACGAGAGAGGTGAGTTTGGAGGATCGTTTGGACATTGGGATCCTTTATTAAATAATATAATTTTCAGTCGATTTCGTTGTATTGTGCCCTATCCGCCGAATAGTGAGATCGAGCTGGAATTACGGCCCGGAGATATTATCTATGTGCAGCGCAAACAAAAGAATGGATGGTATAAAGGCACACATGCGCGCACTCATAAAACTGGTTTATTTCCAGCTTCCTTTGTGGAACCGGATATTTAACTTAGTACTTAATTCCTTTAAACATTCGAAATTCCAAATTCCACACACACTCACACAAACACACTTGTCAAAATTCTTCCCATTTTGAATCGCCGGTCGATTTGTGCTTCCATAAAAATGTTTTCCAATCTCGCAAGCTCTTTTCAAAAAAGAACTTTTCCATACTTCCTACAGCACTCGAACAAAAATGCTCGTTGATGTAGTGTTTATAAGAATTTTAATCAAAATAGGGTAGCAAATACGACTTAGTGAATAAGTAAAACAAAACATAAATGTACTTAAGGCATTATCCGTTAATAAGATAGTGAAATCGAAATATTGAATATCGAATCAACGAATTGAATATAAATTCCTTTTGTACTTTATATAAAAGTTTATAACTAACAATTATATTAAGCGTAGTGCTTATATACACCTATATACAAACCAATAAAACATATGTAGAAACACGTTAAAAGATTTAACAATTTAATGCGTGGAACACTTTATTTGTTGGCAACTAAACATAATTTTATTGAACTAGTTCAGAGCAGTGATTATTCGGTCTTGTCGAACTTGGAGCCATAGATGGGAACATACTGCAACACCAGCTTCCAGTCAGTGTAGTACAGCAGGGCCAGGCCAGCTGCACCACCGAATCCTGCTCCAGAGCGTACGCTAAATAAAAAGTATTCGTAAAGTTAAAGTACGTACATAAATTTGGCAACAGTCGGTTATGCAATGATATGCGAAAGGCTTATTCGTTTTTACATACACGATAGCTTTTAGCATTCGTCTTTCAAAATGGTTTAACTTACAAGGAGGTCGCGATTTCCGCCTGCTTCTTTCCAAAAGGTAAGCGCAAACCCATTTTTGTTAAGATTTCAATAAACTTCTGGGATAAATATGCAGTGGCTGCTCGCTGTGTGCCCGTTTACCAATAATCTGAAAAATGTCAAAGGTAATTTTGCAGAGAAGTGCTAAAGCTCTGAGAGCTTAAAAACTATCTTTGCACAAGTTGGCAGCCTTTACATCTGGCCTACGTGAATAAAAACAATTCGTCAGCCTTTGCATTTGTGTCGTTTTTCTTCTTAATCTATTTAATAACATTTATCAATATGAAGGTGGCTGTTTTTGGCGAGGTTAACACATTTGAGCAGTTCCTTTTGCTCAGTTTGATGCCAACCGTTTTCATTTATCTGTGGACATTGATCACCGGCGACGTTAAGGTAAAGAATAAAACATTATCAGCTCGTATTCAATATGTTATTTTTTTTAATTTGCAGAATTTCGATAAAAGCAAGACCGCTTATTCAGTCTACACGGCAAAGGACCCTGTCAATTGCTATCAAAATTATGTTGAACAGAAAAAGGACTCATAAACTTAATTGAGTAAACTGCATAACATAAAAAACTTATAGAACAAAAACTATACTAAAATTACTAAAGATGGTATAGCATGACACTTAGGGTATTCAGTAGCTATGCTATGTGCGTAAAGTGTTATATATAATACAGTGTAGCTAGTGATTGCACTTTTTACGTTTCTTTTGTCGTATTTGTGCTAAGTCAGCTCTTTGCCAGTTCGATAACAATACAATCGATATTTAAATTGAATTGAGCAATTGTTAAGCTGAAATTAATAATTTAAAATAAAGAAGTTGTTTATATTAAATATGCCAAGACAAGGAGTTAAAAATGAAATAATTAAGCGGAAGGTCGATTTAGCCCTACTGAAGTTGGAGTTTGTCGATGGTACGGCTGAAGCTATGCCAAAAACATTAAAAAACAACTAAAGCATTTGCAAAATTTCAGATGATGACCATGTTGCGCACGATGAAGTGATGGACGAGCTCATTGAGGAGTTGTCAATTATATCATCGTCTCGTCGGGGAACAAATTATCATGTTCCCAAATCTTTTATTTGGCGAACAAAAGTTTTGCCGCATTTTAATGAGGAGCGATTTCTCCAGATGCTGCGGGTAACAAAAATGGAATTCAAGGCTATTGTTGAACTAGTGCGCCATGATGATTGCTTCAAACCATCGGTATTCCGGTCCCAAATTCCGGTTGAGAATCAGGTTGCAATTGTGTTGTTCCGCTTGGGGTCATCTGGGGAAGCAGCCTCGATCAAGGAAATTGCAAAATTGTTTGGAATAGGAGATGGTGGAACAATCGGCATTATAACAGACCGAGTTTTCGGTGCAATTATTAGAAAGTTGCCGCAACTTATCTGTTGGCCAAGTGCAGCAGAACGAAAAAAACTTGCACTGGAAACTATGGACGAGTTGCCATATTGTATAGGGTACATCGATGGTACAGAGATAAAACTTGCGAGGACACCACGAGTGGACCACAAAGTTTATTTTTCTAGGAAAAGGATTTACGCGATCAAGATGCAAGTTGTGTGTGATCACCATTTGCGGATAATAAATGCTGTTGTTGGTAGTCCGGGCAGCTATCATGACGCAAAAATATTGCGGAACTGCGCACTTTTTAAGGAGCATGACAAATATTTGTCCGGGGAGGAGTGGATTGCTGGAGACTCTGAGTATCCCTTATCAAGATTTATTGTTACACCCTATCGGTGCAACGCAACATCCGCTGATCCCACAACCCAAAAAATTTTCAATGCGCTGCATAGCCAGTATCGCGTAAGAGTAGAAAATTGTTTTGGATTGCTTAAGGGAAAGTTTCCAAGCTTGAAGGAAATGCGAATAAACATGCGCAACAAAAATAGCCATTCCTTATTGTGCAAATGGGTGCTTGTTTGCTGCGCACTGCATAATTTTTTGCTGAATCTAAAAATTGAAAATGATTCTGATGAAGATTTCGATGATGACGAATACGCCTCCAATGAGTTCAATTTAAATTTTGGAACTACACCGGAGGAAAAACGGCAAGCAATTGCCCATTTTATAATTAATAATTAAAAAACTTTCTTTATTATTCTGTAGTATACACATATATTCATATATATTCAAACTATGTACGGCTCTCGCGCTGACTTCTCTGCCGAAGCAGTGGCCAGCCTAAAACTTAGAATTTAAAGAATCAAAAAGACATTCAATAAATGAACATGAAGACCAACGGTTATGTTTTCATTTATTTCAATTAAGAAAATAAATGTTATTTTTTATTTATTTCAACACTGAAGCATTTTTATATTTTAATTCTAACTCTAATTTTATTAAAATTACTAAAGATGGTATAGCATGACACTATTTTTTGCTGTCTTTCAGTTGACGCCTCTTCTTGATACTTTAAATAGCGCTGTATCTTATTTATATATGTATCGAATAGTCGATACATCGGCGGCATATTCAAGCCAGTTATTAAAAGAAGTCAGTGAGAAAAAGAAATTAACAGATTCCAACATTAAATTACATACATATCTATTTAAACCGGTTAAAGAATAAAACTTTTAACTGTCCGTTTTGTTTAATAAACATGCGATTGTTATAATATTAAGGTCAAGATTTTGGTCTACAACATATATTAGAAGCAGCTCGTTTTTGGAACAGTCGACTCTTTATGTACATCTCGCGACAGCGCCTTTCGCATGTCATACGCTGGCTCTCCATAATAATACCGTGGTATAGTGCGGTATATGTTATAGCCACGATTTGTATACATTCTAACTGCCACCTCATTGCTTGGCCGCACAAACAGGTCTACAAAATAGCAACGTTTCTTTTCCGATACGTCTTCTAGAAAGTTCATTAGCAGCGATCCTAATCCAATTTGCCTGTAGTCTGGTGAAATTGTGACAGCTGTAACATGACCATGCCATTTAAGCCCATCGCCCTCAGCCTTGCCCATGATGTATCCCATAATGTTTCCGTTGGGTGACTCGGCCACCTGCAAGTATTCTGGCCATTGTCCAAGATATTGAGTATAGAATGAGAGTTTGAAAGTTTCTGTCAGCGGGTCCAAATTCACATTATTGAATTTAAAGAGGTCGTCTAAAGTAAATGGTCGCAGCGTTGTCATATTTTTATTTTTAATATATAGTAGTTCATATGAAATCTACAATTGTTTGTCTTGCCTGAATAAATACTATTCAAAGGCCCGCCTACTACGTAACTTGCTTTCATCTGTTCAGGTTTAATAAATAAACGATGTTTTTAGCTTCTTGGAAAGTATCGGTATCGTTTGTTGGATGAGGGCTGCCATACTTTTCTCTGGGAACATATCGATAGTGTGACACTGCTGGCAATCAACAACGTCACACACACTGCAACTTTATATTTTCTTAACGTGCGTAGGCGAAATTTCTTAATTTTTTAATTAAGGACGTGACCAAATTTATGTTAAACTTTATCATTGCATTCGCACACATTTTGCTTTAAGCAACTGCGCGAGCGGCAGCTGCAAAATCGTTATTTAACACGTCAAAATCAACACAATATGGGAAACACCGACTCTAAGTTGAACTTTCGCAAGGCAGTTGTGCAGTTGACGCAAAAGAATCAAAAGATTGACAACAACGATGAGCAATTTTGGGATCAGTTCTGGCAAGCGCATCAAACAACACTCGAGGATGTCTTTGCTTTGGTCACAGCAAGTGAAATTCGACAAATACGCAATGATAATCCCGCCAATCTGGCCACATTGTGCTACAAGGCTGTGGAAAAATTGGCTCAAGCCGTAGACAGTAGCTGTCGGACGCAGGCAGATCAGCAGTGTGTGCTAAATTGTGTGAGGCTACTGGTGCGCATTTTGCCTTACATATTTGAGGATGACAAATGGCGTGATTTCTTTTGGAGCAGCCTGCCAGCACAGGAGCAGGCCGCTGGCCATGGCCAGACAGTGCCGCTGGCGCAATCTCTGCTGAATGCCATATGTGATCTTCTCTTTTGTCCCGATTTTACAGTGACGGGCACGCGTCGTGCTGGACCCGAGAAGGCCGAGGAACTAGCGAATATTGATAGCTGCGAATATATCTGGGAGGCAGGCGTAGGGTTTGCCCAGTCACCGCCACGAAATGCGCAAATGGAGCGTCGCCGCACGGAGCTGCTCAAACTGCTGCTCACCTGCTTCTCGGAGCCTATGTATCGCACTCCTCAGCAATCGGAGGAACCCAATAAATGGATTGCTTATTTCACCTCGGCGGATAACAGGCATGCGTTGCCCCTGTTTACCTCATTTTTAAATAGTGTCTGCTCCTATGATCCTGTGGGCTTCGGTGTGCCTTACAATCACCTACTCTTTGCTGATACCACGGAACCCCTTGTGGAGGCCTGTCTTCAGCTGCTTATTGTCACTTTGGATCATGACATGGTCATTCAACATCAGCACCAGCAACACCAGCAGCATCAACATCAGGTTACCCATGCTGGTGGTGTGCAGTTCACGCCCTACGATGAGGGCGGCTGTGGAGATAACCTCTTTATCAATTATTTATCTCGTGTACACCGCGATGAGGACTTTCATTTTGTGCTACGCGGTATAACGCGACTCCTAAACAATCCGCTCGTACAAAACTATTTGCCCAACTCGACTAAACGGTTGCATTGCCATCAGGAGCTGCTCATACTGTTCTGGAAGATTTGTGATTATAACAAGAAGTTCTTGTACTTTGTGCTTAAGAGTTCCGATGTGTTGGACATTCTGATACCAATTCTTTATCATCTCAACTACTCCCGAGCGGATCAGTCGCGTGTGGGTCTTATGCACATTGGCGTCTTCATACTATTGCTCTTGTCGGGTGAGTCTGTGCATTTAAGACTGTTACGTGCGTGAACTATCTATTTAATTTATTTTTCAAGGGGAGCGCAATTTTGGTGTGCGTCTAAACAAGGCCTATTCAGCAACGGTGCCCATGGATATTCCCGTTTTCACTGGAACTCATGCAGATTTGCTAATCACTGTGTTTCACAAGATCATTGCAACGGGTCATCAACGTTTGCAGCCACTGTTTGATTGCCTGCTGACCATATTGGTGAATGTTTCGCCATATCTGAAGACCCTCTCGATGGTGGCTAGTGTAAAGCTGTTGCATCTGCTGGAGGCATTCAGTACGCCCTGGTTTCTGCTCTCCGCGCCGAGCAATCATCATTTGGTCTTCTTTCTGCTGGAGATCTTTAACAATATTATACAATACCAATTTGATGGTAACTCAAATCTAGTCTATACAATAATACGCAAGCGTCATGTATTCCATGCCATGGCCAACTTGCCCACGGATATGGCAGGCATATCCAAGTGCCTGAGTAGCCGCAAAACGGGCGGCAAATTCAATTTGCCACGTGTGCCGCAACGAAAACAAGCGGCGGCAGCGATGACTAACCAGGACTTGCCCTCAGCTCACGTGCCCGATGAGTATGCCGAAGAAGATGAGGATGAGGAGGAGGATGACGATGTCGATTTAGATGTTAGCGGTATGCGCCTTAATAAAGATACAATTGCCGAGGAAGACCTCGAATCGGAAACGGAATCCCATGAACGCTCTCAGCTAGGCGATATCACGCAGCTGCCAGAAAGTGCAGCACCAATGACAGCACAGCCAGCTGAGCCAGGCACACTGAAAACGTCACTGTTGGATACGCCAGACATTGGTCAGATGACGGAACGCGAACAGGCTCATCCCAATGAAAAGGTAGACTACGACAAATCTTCGTCGTCGCCCGTATCAACAAAATCCAAATCACCAACAGCATCCGGATCGCCTACGGAACATACGCGTCTCTCGGTTGCACATCGTAGCAGCATTAGAATGGTGCCTGGTGATGGTGATCGTTGGACTCCGACGCCCGAATGGATTGTTTCATGGAGATCGAAGCTGCCCTTGCAAACGATTATGAGATTGCTGCAAGTTCTTGTTCCGCAGGTGGAAAAGATATGCATTGACAAAGGTCTAACCGACGAATCGGAGATTCTCAAATTCTTGCAGCACGGCACTTTAGTGGGCCTCCTGCCCGTTCCACATCCCATTCTTATACGCAAATACCAAGCGAATTCTGGAACAACGGCTTGGTTTCGCACTTACATTTGGGGTGTCATTTATTTGCGCAATGTGGAGCCGGCTATTTGGTATGATACGGAGGTTAAGCTCTTTGAGATTCAGCGTGTCTAAGACAAAAAAACCATTTGTAAGTGGCAACAACAACAGTAACACAAACGTCGTAGCTTAATATTTAAAAAAAAAAGGAGAAACGCTTTTTGTATTTACTGTAGTTAATTTATTTATTTCATAACTTTCCATTCCAAAATTTTCAATGATTTCCAAAAAGAGTAAATGCTGATAAATCAGGCACAAGTTAATTATAACAAAACCATAAGGAGGCTTTTTATCAATTTTTTTTATCAGCTTTCAAATTGCATTTATCAACATCATCTACTATCGACTTTATTGATTTTCATCTAGACAATGTTCCTTGTGCCGTACTTTTAACTGTTTTTTGCCTAAGTAATTTATGTCTGTTTAAATGTACATTTTATTTCCTACAACAAACTCTTAAGCTTTTGTCGTACGTGGTGCAATTTTTTGTTAGCATTGAATATCTAAAAAAAAAAGTATATTTATAAGAATTCCACTATATTAAAACCTATTAATTTATTGAATAGTCAAGCTTTATTTATGTAATTTTTGTGTAATTAATTAAATTTTTAGTGTATTTGCAATGTCTATTTAAATATGTACTTAAATTTTGCTTATTTTTGAAATGATTGAAGTGGATCAAAATCAAATGCAACTATATAATAAATATATTCATGAGCATAAAATTCAACCTATAGACAAAAAAAAATAACATGTATATTAAAAGAAAACAATTGCACTATATTATGACGTGCTTATAAATAAATACATATAACGAAGGTATTTAAATTATCAAAAATGTATTTAAACTTTATTTATATGTAGTATTTTTTAACAATATCAAAAGACTTCTATTTGCGATCATTGCTCCTAAATGCGCGAAGCCAAAACACGTACTTTAAAGTTAATATAAAAACAACTGATGCAGCTGCAAAAACAACTGGCTTTGTAGGACCCGGACGAGCTCCATTATTGCCTCGCTGCATTGTGGAGTAGTTGTGACGAGTTTGAGCTATGTCAACGCAGGGCATATGCAACAGAGTAAGCAGTCCGGGTGTTTTATTAGTGAAATGCATCCGAGTCCGTGTTGGTTGTCACGACTGAAGCGGACTGAGTGGCGTCTGACTTGGAGTTGCTTCAGTTGCCACCGGCAATATGCTGAATTTAATGAACCCACCCTTCTGCCGCTTTTGCACAATTTTGCCAATGATTTGTGGCTCTTTGATAGACGTTTCGATTGCCTTGACAATGCGCTCCGCATTGCCTTCGTCGGCACCACTCACATTGCCCTGGATGAGGACGCGCACTTCATGACGCTTGTGTAACCATTTCGAGATGTTCTTCAGCCTAGAGCCGAGATCATGATCTGTCATGCGAGCGCCTATTGTTAAGGTTTTCTCTGTCTTCTTGCTGCCCTTGTCAGCTACTGACTTCGTTGCGCCCTTGCTATCCGCATCATCGGCCAACATCTCAGCAGCTGTGACCAATCTGAATGATGTGCGTTTCAATTATATTTATATAATTAATAATAATAATATGCAATACGCACTTGAACATAATACGTCCTGTTTTTGCATCAGTTTGATTTAAACGCAACAGATGCAATTCACGCCGCTTGGCCAGTTTTTGGGCCTCCTCCAAGGTGGTGACGGTCATTGCCTGATTTTGGGCAATCAATGTTATCTTTTGTTGTAGCTGCTTCGATTTTTGGTCATCTGTTTTTGTTGTCTTTGCCGCTTGTGTAAGATTTCGATTTAAACAAAATTCGTATAGTTTTGTCTGTTGTTGTATTTGCTTATATTTCGGCAATTGCAGCGCTAACGAGCGTAGCGCCAACAAGTTGTGTATTGTTGCTAATCGCTGCGGTTGCATTTTGTCTTGTTTGTTTTGCTTGTTAAATTTATTTGCTCGGCCAATTTGCTTTCTGCGTCAGAGTTGTAAATATATCGCAAAGGCTAAATGTTATCGATGTATTTCGTTTGAAAAATAATTTTATTCAATATGTACATAACATTAAATTATTTTTTTCTACAATAATTCAATTCAATTAAAAAATTTTTGAAAATGAATAATATTTTCTATGCAAAAGAAGTTGTGCTGACGCATGTATCGAATACAAAATATCGTCATCGGCTTTGTCGAGCGGATATGGCGCCTTATTAACTGTAAATAGAGTTGCTTGTTGCATTTCTTTATTTTTTCAGTTTACAGTTAGAAAGTCTTTGATTACCATAATTTAAGTTGGGTGGAAGTGGTCAAGAAAATAAAATAAAATACATTGAGTACAAAATAAATACATTAAAAACTCAGCCCCATTGCCGGTTGCCGTTATTTTGCCTTCGGTTTGAGTAACGGCCCACCTCTTCCCGATTTCTTTGATCCGCCCGCTGCGAGGCTAAAATGATTTGGCATTCTTGTGAAATAGCGTGCTGCTCTTGCAACTGTTGGAATTCTGGTTGGCGACACTCCTCGCACGCCTCCCACTTGCTGAATTTGTTAACATTGCGATCGCAGCGATCTGCCGCAAATAACATGCACTCATCAGCACAGAAATTATAGAACCAAAAGTGTCCAACGATTGTTTGATTGCTGCAGCGTGGCTGTTGTGTGCGTAGCATTCGAAAACAGCGCTTGGACAGGTAGTTATCCTCCCCTTCTTCCTCTGCATTGGTATCATCAAAACCTCTGTTGAAATTGTTGTTATTGTTAGAACTCTGCCAAGGAGTTCTCTCTGTATACGGCTCTTGATCTGTATCTGCATCGACATCAGTTTCGGGTATATCTCTGCCATTGTATTGCTGTCGCTGTGCGGGAAAACGCTGGTCTTGCCCTCTGTAGTTGTTGCCGGGTCTGTGACGTTGCAAAGGTGCACGCTCCACATTATCCAGTCGCGGTGGCATCTGGCCATAGTTTGTTGCCTGCTGAGATATTTTGCGTTTTGGTGGCCATTGTGCATCCGATCTTTCTTCCTGACCCCACTGGTTGCCTTGGATGCCTTTTAAATTACCCACATCGAATGGGGATTCACGGTAACTATTATCAATTTGGCTTTCATCGTAATTTCTATTAAAATCGTTTCTATTTCTAATAAAAACATCTGGCTCGATCTCCGGTTCTGGTTCTGGCTCACGTTTCCACTCAGGCTCTCCATATTGCACACCCAAATCACCACCATTTAAATTCCCTAAACATGCTTGGCCAGCACACTGACGCATTTCCTGCAGCTCCACTCGATGCACGCTCTGGCACTTGAGCTCCGCATTGGGATTAAGATACTGCCGCTGACGCGTCTGATAGCCCTCACCACAGGTGACGCTGCATGGGCCCCAACTGCCCCAGTTGGATAATTGACACTCGGCGCGTCGTTGCTGCTGACCAAACTGCTCGCGTTGTCCAGGACGTTGCTGTTGCAACCTCATATCGAACTGATGATCGTATTCACCGACGTCCATGCGCATTGGATCGCTGATACCGCAGACTTGTCCCTCGCAGCCGCGTTCCTGATATTGAAGCACATTGCAATTGTTAATTCTAGCCAGCTCTGGCTGCTTGTAGACGCGTCTTCTATACTGCATGCCCTCGCCGCATTTGGTCGAGCACTCACTCCAACTCGCCCAAGGATGTGTTAAACACTCCCGTGGCACATCCACATCGTTGTTGGCTTGGGATGGATTGTAATAACTGTTAAATTAATATTTTCTTTTTTATTAGTTGTTCTAACTTACATTCTTCATCCGCACAGCTTCGCTCGTAAATGCGCTGACGTCGCACAGTAAGAATGGCCATTGGTTTCATGGGTGCTCCTGTCTCATCGTAGAAGGGAGAACGTGGATCATTGGGAAAATCGGAACGTATGCGTCTGATTACATCTGGCGGCACCTGTGGCTGATCGGGCGACTAACAAAACAAACCATTGAAGCATTAAGCTGTTTATAGTGGCTTAGATGTCCATTGCTTACTACATAACTAGGGCCTGCATCTGTGCCCACATCCCAGGGATACAAATTGATCACTTTTTCCTCTAGCCACGTACAGTTGCGCAGGCACAACTCCATTCCGGTAACGCCAACAATCCAATCTGGTGATGGTTCAATTTTAGATGCAAAGGATATCATATGATGAACTGGATCCACACGTACAGATGCCATTGTTTTGCTGTTCAGGTTGGGATATGCAGGTCCACGTGCTTTAATTATGGTGCGTATCTTTTGATCCTGCGAAGAATATATCCTATATAATTAATCGAATCTTTTTTTTTTCTCTTTTTCAAACTCACTCGAAAATTAATGCTAAATTCACGTTCCAGGAGTCTGGATGAACAGTGCTCTGCATACAGCTTGACTGCTTCGCTAGCAAACCCACCCGACTCCCAGAAACGATAGTCGGAACTGTGAGCAGCACCCATTAGCTCACAGAAACGCGTCTCCCAACCACGAGCTGGAAAGTCCTTAGGATGCAAATTGCGCGACCAAACACCTTCGAATGTAAGCTGTACGATAATTTTATTGAATCGTCTGATTTCTGTTTCAAGTTATATTTAAATTCAAAACTCACTTCATATCGCGCCTCATCGCAGGCACAGCAAGGTTGCATGCTCAGAGCACTTCCCGTTGGTTGACTTTCGAGATCATCGACGACCTCCTCACAGATACGTCGTGTCAATCCACCATCGTCCATATGCCAAACATCTCGATGTTGCAAGACAGTAGCACGAATCAGTATGCAACCGCTTCCCGGTTCACTGGGCGCTATCCAGGTCAAATGCATATGTGTCTTGGGATAGGTGTTAGTGTTCTCCACCATATTGATGCAGTTCGGACTGAAACGCGTCTCGATCATATCACTTGGCTCGAAACGTCCTAGCTCATTCATATAGTCACCATTCTCATTCTCAAGAGCAAGTTTAAAACTTATGAAGCGGTGTCCGTTGAACGCATTAAGCGAAACTGTCGCATACAAATTTATAAATTGAAATAATCAAACAAAACTTATAGACAACCTTAGCACAAGCCGGCTTATCTCGTTACGACCTTGAAACTAAATTCGCAATGTCCTGATAAGCAATATGTCTATGCCACGATTTGTTTACACAACAAAAAAACGAAAAATGAAATCTTAGCGAAATGTTTTGTTTTTGTTTGCTAGTTGAAACACTTGTCGAGCAGTCTAAAATATTTTGAAGTTCAAGTGCAAAGCCAATGAACTCAATAAGTGCTCAAGCTCACCGTTATATTCCTGTCCGAGTATATATGTTTCCGGATTGCCTGTCACGCTTATCACATAGTTCTCATCCACTGGTGATTTGGGCGTATTAGTATTCGCCGGATGACGCGTGCAGATCAATGCCCATCCATTGCAGGGCAACAGCAGCACAAAGAGCATTAATAAATGCCACATATTGAAAAGTGCAAATTGTGTATTAATCTTAACTTGAGCATTCACTCTTGTCGTCTTGAGCTACGTCTTAAGACTGATTGTAGATTTCGAATGTGAGATTTTCTAAAAGCCAAACTCGGCGGCTGATAAGCTCAAAAGACAACTTTATTTTTCTGACCCACTGGTACCAATACAAAATATAGGTTCTTATCAGCAACAATTCAGCAAGTAAAAAGCCGGAAAAACAAACTATAAAGCACAACAAATGTTATTTATTAAGAAAGAGAGAGAAGAAAGAGAATATTATTTGTATAATAAAGCTCTTAATAACAAAAATCTTATTGAAAAACAAACACAAGCATCAAGAGAAAAACCCTTAAATGATCGAACATGAAGAACTTCCTTAAGTAATTCTGCTTAGTAAACTTCTCTTATATAAAAGTATAAAATATAATTTAATGCTTTAATTTTATTAAGTGTTCAGTTACCATAACGTCCTCGTCTGCCATTCGCATTGTTATATTTGTTTCTTGTTTGCGACATGGGTTCTCCAAATTCTTCACCAAAACCTCCACCTGTTCGCATAGCATCACCTGCATACGGATTCAGTTGCACTGCTCCTCCTCCATAAGGAAAATTTTCGTCATTTTCCTCGGTTCGCGCTTGATTTATTTGAGGTAGCAAACAGGTGCCCTCACAAGCCATCAAAGTGCGAAACCTATTTTTATTTTCATCACAATTATCCGTTGTAAAGATCTTGCATTCGTGATCATCGTGATCGTAGAACCAATAATTGCGTACAGTCACCGGATTTGCTAGACAGGGCTGTGAGGAAGCAAAAGGCTTCTCGTAGCAATAGTTTTGCATTACACTGTAGTTGCCCGATGCATCCGGCTGACGATCCCCGTAACGTACAAATGGTGCACGTGTACTAAAACCAGGTCGAAGACTATAGTCAGGAGTTTGTTCATATCTGTTCGGCTTATTATCCTGCCTGTAGTCATCGAAGTTATTGGGGTTTGTAATTGGTTTGAAGTCGTTATCCTGCCTGTTATAGTTTTTAATGTTTTCATTATTTACATAGGGGGGTGGTGCATTATCCTGCCTGTAATCGTTGTAGATATTAGGCTTATTTTCATCTGTAAAATCCTTATCCTGACTGTAATCATTAAAGCTATTGCCTCTATTTCCCACCAGTTGCTCATTGTGAAAGCTATTGGAAAAAGGACGTTCCATTTGCATAGGCTGTCGGCGATTGCTGTCAAAGCCATGCGGATACTCTGTGGACGAGGTGGTGGCCAAATTTGTGTTCCATCCTTGCACTTTTCTATCCGCACCCAAACCCCAAGTAGGTCTATTATTGCCGCCAGCAAAGCCATCCTCATTTGTCTCGCCAAACATATCTGGCTGCCTAAAACCATCGAAATCGTTATTGTCGGGTATGGTGCCACCACAATCGGAACCCGTGCATTGTCGCGATTCCTCCAAAGGCAATCTCGTCACAGTCTGGCAACGAATTCTTGCCTGTGGATTGTAATAGTCACGAGTGCGTGTCGAAATGCCACGCCCACAGGTCTTGGAGCATGGCGACCATTCGCTCCACATGCCCAGCTCACATTCGGCAATGGTAGCTGGTCCATTGGGATTATTGCCATCAAACTCTCCATTTGCTAGCTCATCGCCCATGCCACATTGCGTGCCCTGACACTGACGCATTTCCTCTAAGCGTCGATCACAGCTAAACCTGGCAGCCAGCGCTGGATTCTTGTAGCTACGAAAGCGTTGCGAGTATCCAGGACCACAGCGTGTGCTGCAGTTGCTCCAATCGTTCCAAGGATGTGTGCCACATTCCAGTGGGCCATCCTGAGGTTCTATTTTTTGGAAAAAAGGTTAAAGAAATAAGAATAGATAGAACATAAAAAGTTCGTTAGCTCTAAACAACAAAAATAATTAATCAAAACATAATATCCGCTCTTATTAAAGCTCTATTGTCAACTCATACGTCACATACCTTCTTCACACTCGCGTATATACAGCTTTTTTCTTGTCACGTAGAGCGTGGCAAGCGGCTTTATTGGTACCCCGGAATCATCAAAGAAAGGCGAACGATAATCACTGGGATACAAGGAGCTTATACGGCGTATGACATCTGGCGGCACCTGAGGTTGATCAGCTGACTAGAAAAAGTAGTTAACTGAAAAAAAGAAACTCAACTTATAACCCAGACTTACCATGTAAGAAGGACCCGAATCTGTGCCAATATCCCAAGGATATAAATTTAATACTTTGCGCTCCAGCCACGTACAATTGCTCAGGCACAATTCCAAGCCAGCAACACCAAGTATCCAGTCTGGCGAGGGATCAATTTTGGTTGCCAGCGAGATTTGATGATGCTGCGGATCGACACGAGCATTCGCCAGCGTTGTGCCAAATACATTTTGACGATACTCTATGCCAGGAGCTTTGATAATGGTGCGTACTTCGCCATTCTAAAAGAAACTGGGCTAAGCATAAAGCAAAAAGTGCTCAAGAAATATTGCAAACCTGTGTATTATCTCGGATTTCCTGCTCCAAAGTACGTGTGGCTCCATGCTCGGCGAGCTCACGCATGCCTAGGCTGGCACGTCCACCATACTCCCAATAACGATAGCTATGGCTATGTGAAGCGCCAATTATTTCACCTAATCGTGTGCGCCGAGCTTCGGGGGGAAAGTCCTTGGCATGCGTATTCCTTGCCCATTTGCGCTCAAGAACGATCTAAGGTAAGTTGCGGCTCTTGGAGCAACATTTGATTATATCAATTAGTTTTTTTACTTACCTCATATTTGGCTTCATCACAAGCACAACAATGTTGCAGTGTTGGCGTTAAACTATTCAGGTCATCAATCTCCTCCGAACAGATGCGTTTAGTCAAGAATCCATCATCGATAAACCACACATCGCGATGCTGGACAACGCCCGCTTTAATCAGCACACAACCGCTATCCGGCAACTTGGGTGCCACCCAGGAGACATCAATGCGTGTCTTGGCATTTGTGGTTGTGCTCTCAATCATATTCTCACAGTCAGTGCTGAATCTTGTCTCGGCGGTGTTAAACAGTTCAAAGTGTCCAGTCATATCCGGTGCATTAAAGGGCACCGCAGGATCCTCGCTTTCCACCACCAGCGTAAAGCTTGTAAACTTCATGTTGATGGGACACGATAGTGAAACTATAAACATGATTTCGTCATTTGTTCAATAATTGAGTGACCGTTTTTTTGTATGCTCACCATTATATTGATGATCGGGTATGTACGTTTCTGGATTTCCATCAATTAAGATCTTAAAATTATCATCCACAGCCGAACGTTCGCCCCTAGCTCCTTGGGGAATGCGATTGCAGTCGCATTTCACATCCTGAATCCAAGCTAAGCAACTAACAATTAATATCCAAATTTGCCACATTTTCTTCCGGAAAGTCTAAACGTCTGTGGCCACAGCTCGATGGCAACTGTCGAAATTGGGTGAGTTGACGTAATTCTTATATTATTTCTCAGACTGCGCGTTTCTTAATTGAGTTGTTGTCACTTTAAACATTTTGTATAGCGCCTTTTAATAAGTCGTCAACCATATATTTCGAGTCGTTCCATTAATTTATTTATTTCGCTGGGGTTCTTTGAACTTTTGCGAGTCGGGTTGAGTTTTGAGCTTTGCTGGAAAATAAGTGGGTCAATGAAAAACCTCAGAACGTCTTGCAGATGGCAAATCTTAAAACCGTGTCGAAAATCATAAAGGCAAGGAAATTAAAAACAGTAGTAAATTGATTTGAAGTTTATGTATCGGTTCTTTCGTGCATTCCCTCAAAATGAGCTAAGCTCTTAATCCCGGCTTAATTTAGGTGAAAAGGCTAACTTGTTGAAAATGAAAGTAAAAAGAGCTTTAAATGCTCATTATTTTTGTAACTTTCTTTTTCGAGATTCAATGAATTCTACCTTCAAATTTTGGAAGTTTATATCTCTTGAACATTTTTCTTTATTTTTATATAAGAGATTTTAATTGTTAGTTATTAAATACGAGATTACATAAATGAATAGCCATTTGTTGATTCAAACACACATTCGAGCAGCTAATACTAATATATAATAAATAAATTCAATGGTAATTGCCATTTTATTGCCACTTGTCACTTTCGTCATTGCTACTGAGCAGACATGGCATCATGACGCACTTTTCGATGCGCACACGATCCTTGCACTTGTAGCTTAGATCGGTATTGAGCAGAGTGCGAGTGCGTTGGCGCACCGAGTTGTCGCCACAGCTTGCCGTGCAAGGAGTCCAGGCGGACCATTCGGAGTAGCGGCATTCATCACGCGGCACCAGCGTTTGCAGCTTGGCGGGCACATGACGTCGATCGTTGAAGCTGCCACTAACCGAATACATATCGTCGCAACGCTGATAGCAACGATCCATGCGCACCAGATGCTTGGGACACTGCTTGCCACCGTATTTGGGAGTGCGCAGCACGCGGCGAGTCTTCAATTGGACACCGTCGCCACAGGTGGCATTGCAGCTGTGCGAAATCCATTCGGAGACAAGGCAATCGATACGTTGTATGGGCTGATCGGAGCTATGACGTTCGGTGTGGAGCTGCTGCTTGTGCCGGGGCAGGCGACAGGTTTCGTCGCACTCCTCCTTGGATTTGAATTTGTTTAGATTCGTATCGCAGCGATCTGACCAATAGATGGCGCACTGATCACTAACATGATCGTAGTACCAATAGTTGGTGACATCGCTGTCCCGGCAGTGACTCTCCCGTAGCGTCTCGAAGCAATAGTTGGGCACAATGATGTCACAGCTGGGATTCGTGCAGTTGACCACCTCGAGCAGCTTGATGTGACGACAGGGATCGGTGCCATCGTCATTGGGATCGCGTACGCCATAAACCTCATTGTTGTTCCACACTTTGCGCATGCGCTTGCGTATCCCTGTGCCACCACAGGGACCCAAGCAGGGCGAGAAATCCGACCAGGGTGAGAGACCACAAACGGGTGGCACATAATCCTCGCTGCGTTGACTATAGCTCTGGAAGTTGCGAAAAAGTGAGCGCTTCTCTGCCGAACCATTGTCATTGCCATCGCCATCGCCTGCTTCGGGCTGTGCCTCTTCGCCGTCGGCTTCAGTACCGCCGTTGCCTGATTCGTTGGCAATGTCGCCACCACAATCGCTTGCCTCGCAGGCTTTAATCTCCTGCAGTCGTGCCTTGCTCGCCTTCTGGCACTTCTTCTTTGCCCGTCGGTTGAGGTAGTGCCGGGAGCGTGTCATCTCTCCAGTGCCACACGTCACCGTGCAACTAGACCAATCGCTCCACTCGGACAGGCCGCATTCGGGATCGGTGTTGGGTAACTCTTCGACGGGCTGCTCACCCTCTGGCACCTCCTCATTAAATGTAGCACACTTGCGACCTTGACAGTGTTTTTCCTCACGCAACGCATTGTTGCAACGATGGCGCTGTGCGGGATTTGGATTAATTTCTTATGAAATTCTTTATCCCAGTGAGCTTACTTACTTGAGCTTGTGTTGGATTCTTAAACTCTCGCGTTCTATACTGTTTGCCTGGACCGCACTTGGCGCTGCACTCATCCCAGCGACTCCAAGCGTGCGTGGCACACTCCGGTGGCAGTTGCTCCGCTAAGGAAATACACATAGGTGAGTCAGGGGAGGTTAACACAACTCAATTCTTACTTACTGTCAGCAGTTTCACAGTTCTTCTCATAGAGCCGGCGACGATTAATGTGCAGAGTAGCTAGCGGTTTCATCTCCGCACCCGTCGCATCATAGAAAGGCGAACGTGGATCATTGGGGAAGTTGGACTTGATGCGACGCACAACATCAGGTGGCACCTGCGGTTGATCAGCGGACTGCAAAAGAAATGATATTCAACGAGTTCTATACAATATCCATATTCAACCTACCATATAGGAAGGACCACTATCTGTGCCCGCATCCCAAGGATACAGATTATGCACTTTATTCTCCACCCACGAACAATTGGGCAAACAAAGCTCAAGGCCAGAGACGCCGACTATCCAATCGGGTGATGGGTCCACCATGGAAACCAATGAAATTAAATGATGATTTGAGTCCACACGGAACACAGCAAAGGTTTTTCCTGTCACATTTGGATACGCAATGCCACGTGCCTTAATAATAGTGCGAATGTGTTCACTTTGATCCTTCAGCTCGCTCTCGAGAGTGCGCGTGGAACCATGCTCGGCCACCTCACGTAAACCCTCACTGGCCAGCTCACCATATTGCCAGAAATGATAGTCGATGGTGTGAGAGGCGCCAATGATATCGCTGAATCTTGTGCGCCAACTATTGGCAGGAAAATCTTTAGGATGCGTGTGACGTGACCACTTTCCCTCAAAGGTCAACTGGAACGAAGGGTAATTTAATAATTTTCAAATGGTTTTTACCTCTCTTACCCACCTCATATTTCGCTTCATCGCAGGCACAACACGGATCCACAATGCTGGGCTGCGTATTGATATCATCCACCTCCTCTTCGCACATGCGTTTCGTTAGCAAACCATCGTCCATGAACCAAACATCGCGATGCTGCATAACAGTTGCTCGAATCATGACACAACCAAGCCCTGAAGTTGTCGGAGCAGCCCAGACAACATCAACATGTGTCTTCAGATTTGTGTTGGTATTTTCGACCAGATTAGGACAACGTGGACTGAATCGCGTCTCTGACAAATCAATTATCTCAAAGGCGCCCATCGCATTCGGATCATCTTCAGCATCGCCATTCTCTAGCTCAAGTGCAAGACTGAAACTTACAAATGAGAGTCCCGAATAGGCGCTGAGTGTTACTATAAGAAGAAAACAGATTCTGTTAAAAATGCTTTAAGGTAAGTACTCAACTTTTTACCATTGTACTTCTGGCCAGGCACATAGCTCTGTGCATTGTTTGCTACTGAAAGCACAAAGTTATCATCCACTGGCGATTTGGCTGCAGTTGCTCCTTGGGGCACACGACTGCACGCCTGTATAAGCGGTAGGCGACATGTGCTTGCCAATAAAATGATTGTAATGCTTTGTAATTTGCACATTGTGTGTTCTCTTGCTTTTCCGCTATCTCTCTTTAAAATTGTGGGTGCTGTAAATTAAAACGCCATTAATTATGTGATCTAAAATTAGCTTTGAGGGATTGAACAGTTATAAAGAAAAACTTTTTAAACACAACACACGCAAAGAGCTTTTGTTGCTTTTCATGCTCCTTTCACTTCCAATTCAATTATTGTGTACATGCGTATGCTTATGCGGGAGCTGCAGTAACATGTGAAAAACTTCGCTGAATGTGGTGGGGTTGTTAAGTAATGTGAGAGTTGAGGTGAATAATTAACTGGAAGCTGCAAGTCGCACTAAAATTGTACACACTCCTTTCCTAATGTTTATGATAAGCACAAATGAAAGTTTATTGAAATTACGTTCTCGTAATATAAGTATATACTATACATATTTCTTTTTTCATATGCGGAAAACATTTTGTTGACCACTTCCACAGATCATTTCAACATTTTAATTGGTTTGCATATGATCGTATTGTATCAAATGTCAATGCCAGGAATGTTGAACAATTGAAATTGCTCTTGACATTGCACCAGTATTCAATGCGTTTACAACTAAAAATAGTTTTTCTTCTTTATTACAGAGGAAGTAAACCAACGTGAATCAACTGGAATGACCCCTTAAAGATAATATATTCCAGGATATAGAAGGTCAATTGATAAATGCACTTTCTATTTCGCTGGGTTGATTGAATTGACAGGCGGAACTTAGTAGCATAAACTAAACTGTGGGAACACTCTCGAAATAAACACAGAAATACTAAGTACTTTATTAGGAGGGACTACGTCACTGATTAAACTCAATTGAAAATTGTGGCGAGTGTGCAAAATAAAAATTAAACGTGTCGAGCTTAACAACAGCAGCAGTAGCAACAGCAACAGCAAATTCAAATTCCAATAGAAAAACAACATGATTAAAATCACTTTTGTGGTTTCAACACTGGCATTGCGACCCCAACAAATCCCCAACATATCGACTTACGTACTATCAATAAAAAATCACAAATATCACGGAAATCTTTGCGTACATTAGAAAATTGTCTTATAACTGTATTTTTTCCATAAATGTTTGTGTATATAAAATAAGCTAGAAATTTTGATTATCTTTTCACTTTTTGCACACAAAACTCACTTAATTTACATATCTATTTAAATTAATATTCACAACCGTCTCGCCAGGCGTTCGAAACACAACTGAAATGCAAATTGCACGAGCTGCTAAATTTCTCAATTTTTAACGAAGTGCAGTTATAATGAGAGCAAGTGAGAGCAAGAGCGGGAGCTGTGGAAAGCATTGAGTGGGTGCGTGAGAGCGGTGTGGCTGCTATCCCTCACTTTACTATCTTTATGTGTGTGCGTTTTGTGTTTTGTTTTTATCGCACTATTCTAAACAAATTTACGTACAGCGAAAGAGCTTGAAAGTAAGAATTAAATGAACGGTGTGATTCCTGCACAGTGGGTTAATTATTATAAAACTATTTTTATTTCTATTGTTGTAGTAAGTAAACTAATGTTATTCTACAAAGTAGGCTTCCTCGTGTTATGGCTAGTGTGTCAACAATTGTGTTCTTTATTCAACATCTAACAGTAAACACAGCATTTCGAAATTCCATTTTTTTTATCTAGGTTTTAATAGTAGGGTTTTTATTTAATACATACAAACAGAAGAAAAACTGAAAATGCGAAATTCCTCAGTTCCGAGACGTAAGTTTAAATTTAAAAAAAAAATTTTTCTTTATTTTTCTGAGCATATTTGTAATTTTTGTTTTATTTAAATGTTCCGACAAAAGCAACTGCGACGGGACGTGCTGCAGATGAAGCAAGCACTTCACAGCCCGTAAGAAAAAAATGTTTTTAGGTTTTTCAAATATCGCTTAACGTTTTATTTATTTATAGCCAAGGGGACGCTCCAAGCTCCCGCTGTATAGAGCCAGAAATGCGACTTATAACATAAGAGATAACAACAACCAAAGCCAATTGAGAGCTACATCGGAAGCACCACCAGAACGCGTGCAGAGGGTACCATCTGACACGAGCCTGATGTCGCGTCGCTCGGATGCTGTCGAAACGCCAGGCAAGCCGAAACAAAAGCTTGGCCTGCCGCGTTCAAATCAGCTGACGGAACAGCGAATGATTTTTACGCGCAACTACGTTGAGAAAGGTGGGTTAAGGATTATATCGTGAAATTTGTATTTAATACACTTTGGTTTCTTTAGTTGCCAATAAAAACTGTTTGACGCCATTGCCGCCCATTAATAGAAGGAAACCTTCTGTACATAGAAGCCTGACAGACATTGTTGCACAAGAGCACAGACTGGAGGTAGAGGCATTACAAAGGCAGCTAGAGGAACTGCAGTCGAAATTTATGAAGGCAGTTGCTAGTCCCCGTCATCAGGGTCCAGGATGCACCTACAAGCTGGTTACCATTGTACATGCGGATACTTCCAAGCTGCTGGTGCATCCTGATGACTTGCTGCGATTGCCCAGGAATCTACGTAAGTTAAATCTTTACATTCTTGGGTTGTTTGTTAGTATTTGGATCTTTAGCTGCCAAGTCGGCTGGTGATTTGAAGAAGCTCTTTCATGAGGTTTTCGAAACCACAATAAAAACTATTTCGGATAAAATCATGCATATTCTGATGCTCAGGGACGATGAAATGGGAGCCCAGACCTGTCAAGGTATGTTCTGCATGCTGCAACCTGAGCTGGTAAGTTTGAATGCTGTCATTAATAATGATTCAAGTGTCAACAAGGTCGTATCAATTGTAGAACAAGAAACGGCAGGTGGTTGATGACGAGATTTTAAAATTGTGTGCTGATGCTGCTGACAAAAAAGATGATTGCATTTGGAACAGCCAGCGAAAACAGTTGGAAACTACTAACTCTGCTTTCAAAGCGGAAATAGACTTTCTACAGCGAAAAGAAGAGCAAGCGATAAATGAATTGAAGGAAGTAAAGGAAAGGTGTAGTGATTTGACTAAGCAACTGGCCGAAAGGGATGCCAAAATTGTTAAAAGCACAAAAGAACTAGAACAACTGCTGGAAAAGATTAAGCAGTCGGAGCATGTGTAAGATAAAGCCAAATTAAATTATATTAAACATAATACTAAACAAAACTCCGCCCTACCCGCAGCAACTCTAAGCTACAAACTCATTTAAAAGAGACAATGGAGAAACTAGAACAGTCCAAACAAAGCTTTAGCAAGCACGAGTCACATTGGCAGCAAGAAACTGCTGATCATGAACTATTAAAAAAGCAATATCAAACCTTAGAGGACAATCTGAATGAAAATTGTAAAAAGATAGAAGAGAACGTTGAAGTTATTAATTTGAAGGACAATCAAATAGCTACGCAATTGCAAACACTTTTGGGCCTTGAAAGTGAGATGATCGTATTGAAACAGCAGTTGTCAATCAAAGAGAGTGAATTAGACCAAATGAAGCAAAGCCAAGAGACCGTTAAGCCTGAGCTACAACAAAAAATAAATTGTTTGGAGCAGCAGGAGAAGGAACATCGTCAGATCTTAGCCAATAAAGATAAGGAGCTTAAAGCGCAAGAGCAAGAGATTAAGCGTCTTAAGTGTGAGAATATGGCACAAATAAGCGAAAAAAATACAATAATTAATCAGGTAAAAACTAAATAACATTTATTAATGCCGTAAATGCCAAATGTATGACTTTGAAAGCAGATTAAAAACGAGTTGGCCTCGTCAAACGAACAGTACCAGAGCCTGTGCGAAACGCTGACATTTAAGGAAAAAATGATGCGTCGTCACGAACAAGAGATACAGTTGCTGGAGGAAAGCCATGAGCGCCAAAAGCTGCGCAACACAAATCTCGGTGAAAAGAATGCAACTCTTGAGGGCAAAGTATTGGAGCTGCGTTCCGACCTGTAAGTACAAAAGTGATATATTATAAATAAAATGTTTTTTAACAATCATTTACAGTGCCAAATATGCCGCGATACTAACTGGCAATAATGGCCAATGTCTATTTGAGCCCGTGTCGGCTGAAGTTGCTTTGAAGGAGCGTTTAAGACGACACAGATAAATCAAAAAAAAAAAAAAAAGAAGAAACAACGCCCGTCCAATGTTACTGCTGGAAATCTATGTAGTTATTGTAGCAAACCCATTAATAGAATTTTTGTGTAATTATACATTTTATCATTAGTTTCACCCACATTCAATGTATACCTAAATTATTGTCTCGATAGACTAAAGTGCATTCAAACAATTCTCAATAGCTTTAAGTATTTCACTATATTTCGCTTGGATTGTCGGCACATGAATGGAACATTTTTAATTGAACTGATTTGCGTTTTGAGCGCAGGGTCGCATAATGCACAAATACACTGAAATCAACTAGATCTAACTAGATATACACGAATGCTTCAGCATAATCTTTATATATGTGTACATTCTACAGTTGTGAGATAGGCGCAAACTCTTCTGCGTAGATTCTTTAATCTCTAATTGTACTCTTTAAGATTTCTTCATGCTTTAGTAGTTATGTTGCGGCTCAGTCGTGTCAAGCATCTTGTCAAAGGCGGTTGCAACACTGCGGTTGAACTTGTAAGCCTAAAGTTGTTCAATATTATATCTGATACTGCCTAAGAGGCAAAAATCCGAAAAGACAAGTATGTAAGAGTGCAAGTGATGTTTTTTTATAGTTAAACCTGTGAAGTTCTTTAAAGAAAATATCCAATTTTAATTGGCTTTCTGATTGACTTATAGTTTTCTTATTCAGAACAGTTCCATGTTGTGAGGTAGGCCCAGCCCCCCCCCCCTCCCCCTCAAAAAAAAAATATATTACATGTAGAACGCTGTATTAAATTGTATATTGTAACAGGCTTAGCATTAAACATAAGTATGGAACGGTGAAGGTTAATAGAGTAAGCATATCATAAGTTAGCATAAAAGACAAGCGAGAGAAGAGCGTAAGTCGATGTGTTTTGTTTGTTCTAACGTTTTGTACATATCCATAAGTGTTTTCATTTTAGGCATTTGAGCCTACACCAAAGATAAGATTTATCACATTTTAGCCCAACTTTAGGATGTGATGTTTGTCAAGTCTTTTTTTTTTTTAAATGACAGCAATTGTCTACTCAAAGAAAACACATTTTTTGGTAGAAAGCGAGAAAAGATATTAATAAATAAATATTTGCTTAATCTAAAAAGGTTCTTGTTCAAGCTGTGAAGTTTAAGATTATACCCAAAAATCTTATCAAAGATTTGTTTAACAAAGCCCCCATATTAAAGGCAGTCAAATAAGTTCCAGATACGAATTAATATTAGGTCATATTATTACCTTTATATAAGATCATACATTGTTTTCCCCTTCTACGAGCATTGAGCTTGAGCAAAAAAAAAATGTTTGAGCGAAAATCGAAGAAAATTGTTTGCAGTTTGACGAAATATTCATAGACAGTACACATAAGAAATAGTCAATAGTGAAACAAGATATTACCCAATATCGTATATAAGATTTTTGCTTAGCAGTTTTCTTTAATAGTTACTAAGTTTGGCATGTACTGTTAACTTCATTTACAAGCTTATCAAAATCTGTAACAATGTTTGATAGTTGATACAACAAATTGTAATCTGGAATCGTAAACCCTACATGGCGTGTGTGAGGCCTGTATAAAAGCCCACTCATTCAAAAATAAACGATGCACTTTGTATTTTGCATCGTTCGGCGCTCATACAATTAACTATGGATGGAAAGCTAAATAGATTGATCGATGGAAGTATTGGCGTAAGCCTGACATATGAAAAGGATTGTGTGGTTTATACAAGTCAATTGGTAAGTCAAAAGAGTTTAATTAAAATTTAAAGTAAACTTACATATTTAACATTTTATAGTTGGCCATGGATAGCAGCAGCGAAGAGGGACGCGAGGAGCAAGAGGAGGAAGAGCAGCATTTGCATCATCGAGATACTTGGGGCAAGGGCGTTGAGTTTCTGTTCTCGTGCATTGCTTTAAGCGTCGGCCTTGGCAATGTCTGGCGTTTTCCGTTTATAGCATTGGAAAATGGTGGCGGCGCATTTCTAATACCCTATCTGGTGGTCTTGCTTTTGGTTGGGAGACCCATTTATTATCTGGAGGTGATTGTTGGACAGTTTTGCAGCCGTGGTTGCATAGGTGCCTTTGATATGGCACCCATTATGAAAGGTAAGTACTAAATGAAAGGTTAATTCTTAATTTTGAATGCGTGGCTTTATCTTTTTAATCATTTTAAGGTGTTGCCTATGGACAGGTATATTCGACGGCTTTGGCTACGACATATTATGCCTGCATCATGGCTTTGACTATACGTTATTTGGTTGTATCTTTTTCGGATGTTCTACCCTGGACATATTGCCTTGTCGAGTGGGGTAGTTCTTGTGTGGCAACAGCTGCAACTGGCACAAATAGCAGCACGTCACTCCGCGGCATTTCCTCAGCCGAGTTATACTTTACGTAAGCCTTTCGATTTTAAATAAGGCATATTTTCTAATATTCTATATTATCTATTTACAGTAATACTGTTTTGCGTGAACCGTATAGCTTAGAGGATGGAATTGGTATGCCCAGATGGGAGATGGTCATGTGTTTGCTGGCGACATGGATCATTATAGCCATCACATTGTTTAAGGGCATACGCAGCTCGGGCAAGGCATCATATTTCCTGGCTCTATTTCCGTATGTCATAATGCTGATTTTGTTGGTGAGAGCGGTTACGCTGCCAGGTGCCTGGCAGGGCATCGTTTACTTTCTGCAACCACAGTGGACTCAGTTGCTCAATCCGCATGTTTGGTATGCTGCGATTACACAAATGTTCTTCTCCCTGGCCATCTGCTTTGGCACACTGATCATGTATGCCTCCTTCAATGACTTCAATAAGCAAGTTCACAAGTAAGTACTGGAAGGAAAGAAAGTATTCAAATTATATTATATGACATTTAATCAACTTCACAGAGACGTCATCATTATAACAACCATAGATTCCTTGACGTCCATTTTGGCTGGCTGCATTATTTTTGGCATTCTTGGCAATCTGGCTTACGAGACAAACACTACGGATATATCTCAAGTTGTCAAAGGCGGTGCCGGATTAGCTTTCATCTCATATCCGGAAGCTATAGCCAAGTTCAAGTACTTGCCGCAATTGTTTGCTGTGCTGTTCTTCTTTATGCTGCTTGTACTTGGAATTGGAAGTAATATTGGCATGGCTTCGTGTGTTATAAATGTGGTCAAGGATCGTTTTCCTCATCTGCCACACTGGAAGTTGGCCATTGGCACATCTGTGATTGGTTTTGTGTGTGGTTTGGTTTATATGACGCCTGGTGGACAGTTTGTGCTGAATCTGGTGGATTTCTATGGTTGCACATTTATTGCTTTGGTCCTGGCTATAGCTGAACTCATCGCCATATCCTGGATATATGGTGTCCGACGCTTGTGTAGCGACATTGAGTTTATGCTGAATATTAAGACAAGTTTCTATTGGCGCATCTGTTGGGCAATTGTGGCGCCAGGTTTGATGTTCATGGTCCTGGTCTACATGCTTGCTAGCTATGAACCCTTAACGTATAAGGGTGTAGAATATCCGCCGGCAGCCTACATGGCTGGCTGGCTTATCTGGGCACTGGGCGTGGCACAGTTGCCATTTTGGGCTATCTACACCATCTATCAGCAGCCAGGCAATAGCTTTAAAAGCGTAAGTTACAAACGATCTATTAAGTAATTAAACCTTTTACAGCTTTTCCCTTTTTTGCAGAAACTGAAACTTGCTTTGCAACCTACTTCGGATTGGGGTCCACGTCAACCACAACAACTGCAGGCTTACCTGTTGCATCGCAAACGTGAAACGGAATCTAAGCAGCCAAGAGGCAAGTTCTTTTTCGAAAATATTTTTGGTTAGTTAAAAACTATGTGTTTTTTCTGCATTTTCAAAATACCTTTTGTACGCTTTATTTTGTTTTGAAATAACCAAAAAAAAAAAAACCACAAGATTGGCTCAAAGCTTTTAGCTTGGATTATGAAAAGAATTTTTTCAAAAACTAACATTTTTTTATGCGGATTTGTTGTTTGCAATATTTAAATATTATTTTAATTATAGGCCTTAGCATTTTAGCGGCGACATTTAAAATATGTTAACTTACTTAAACTAAGTAATACTAAAATTAATAAAAAAAATTAAATGTGTAAAAGACAAAGGAAAATAACCAAAAAACTTGAAACTTGTTTAAAAATAGTTTGGAACTACAAAATTCAAATAAAAAGAAAGTAACGTATAATCTAGTGTCTTTGGGCTAAGGTAGAAAGAAATTTTAACTTGTTTTGAAAACATAAGCTACACTAATAAATGATAAATTATTTATAATTTTGCTGCAATTCGAATGCACATCGAATAATATACATTATTACATTAAATCTCTGGTTGATTATCACAGCACTTTTTGATTTTTCTTCATTATTGTTCAAAATTAAATATGTATACTATGCCAAACGAAGTTGATAATGTTTTTAAACTCAAGTATTTACAGCTGCTAACTTATTTGACTAAAACTAAGCTACTTATTGTTTTGCAATTATTATTTTTTATAGTTTTACATATTTTGTGTTTTGGCTGCAGCTAAGCAATTATTTAAAATTATTGAATAAATTAATTTTGATTAAAGTTTTTAAAAGTTGGTTTGGCTTGCTTTAAAAGTTATTTAACTGGCTAAGATGTGGCTGTAATAGAGCTGTTATTAAATATATCATTTTTTGCTTGGCAGATATTTGTTAGACTTGGGCAATTTCTTTTTTATTAGTTTTGAAACCCATTAAAATGTGATTTCCTTCCCTATGTTTATGCATTTATTTGGTATACAAATTACAAACTATCAACACTAATAGATTAAGAATTGACTTTTTTATTATTTCCATAGCCTACATTTCAGCGCAAAGATAATAAATATTGAAAATTCAGCGTAACTTGGCTAAATATATTTATGTATATTAATTTAACTTGAAAATCTATATAGTATGCACTGGCTAAAAATGGAAGTTGTGGTTTTCACACTAGATATGGTCCTATTTGTGTTTCGCCTATATAGTTTTAGAAAAAGTTAACATATACGATATGAGTTACCTTGAGTATATTGTCTACATGCTAATGATATATATATATTTATATATATGTATTTGTGTGTGTCTGTCTATTAGATTTAATAAGTTGGTTTTTGTGTTTTGCCCCTTAAATATCAGTTAATAATTAGTTAAAAATCGAATCACTTAACAGCTTTTTTTGTTTTGTTTTGCATTTTAGTTTAGTTTAGTTTCCCATCTCTATTTACAGCATAGAAAAATATATATGTATATATATGTTGATGTGTTTATAGATTAACTTTTCCACCTAAAAAGTCTGTATTGGTCGATAGAGTCCTGTATAGCCACAGAGACGAGCACGCAGTGCTGGTATCAAAAAAGCTGCCAATGAGATATCCTTCAATAGTTCCGCACACTCACAGACCAACAGATACATTTTGTCTCCCTTTTGTGAGGTACTCTTATGCAACGCTATGCGGCGCAGACCAGCAGCCCGAGGCAAATATCTAAGTAAGTATAAACATATACATATGTTTGTTTATACGGACTGTAAGCAGCTTTACTCACCTGTACAACATTCGCGCTCCTGTCCAATATAGCCAATTCTTTTCAAAGCGCTCGCCGTCATCTCCCTCGAAGACCTGTAAATTAAATTTGGAATTTTTGATTGGCTTGCTTGCGACCTAATCTTGGAATGTTACCTTGAACACACTGATAATGTAGCCTGTGCCCGCTGTCTGTGACTTCTTAAAGCTGCCAATCTCATTTGAGGGCAACACCAAAGGCGGTCGACATATTGATGCCACCTCACTGTACAAATCCAGCGTGTGGGCGGCAGTGTATCTGTGTGGGAAATAAACAACTTAATTGAATAGGATGACAAAAAGAGTATATAAAAGCATGTGGTAAGTGTATATACTGTAGCTATGGTTATTGGCTAACAGAAATTTGATATTATGATTGTATTTTGATTTGCTTACTTGAGTGTTTTGGGCTCGAATTTGGAGAGCGATGAGACCCGGAGGCTGGCATAAAAATTCGATGGATCCGTTTGCATTGTGTTGATCAAATAATATGATATAAATGGAAATTCAGCTGCAGAAAAGAAATTATAAAAATCGTTGAAGTTGTAGGGAAAGAAATTACAGTCGAACATCCGTATAAGAAGTTTTATGTATTTACAGAAACCCATTACGAGTTTCTTCTTGTTACCTTGAGGTTCTTTATAGTGAAGTTCGACTGTACTAATATCACACTTACAGCTTTTTTCCATATTGGCTAGAATCATGCCACCAACGGCTGTATTCGCCTGCTGCACCTCCGTTAAAAGCTCTGCGGCAATGGCGCGTTGCTTGAGCAATGGATGTGAGAGCGGTGATTCCATGACGGGATCAATGGCTTCTAGAGGACTCATCAGGTGCACTAATATGCATAATTTGGGATCGGAGACCTCCAAAACGCTGAGCGGACTTGAAGCCTTGCCATCGGCACTCAAAGCAGGTAACTAAAAAAAAGAGCTTTAAGCTTTAAAGCTCTAGAATTGAGCTAAAACTACTTACCGGTATTCCAGCTGGCAGGAAACGATCGACGCTATGCACTGGAATGATGAAACAGTCGCGATCCAAGGTTGCCAATGAGATGGGCTCCGCACGGGTGCTTCCCGTGATGCCACCACCACCAAAGTTGCCTGCAAAGGTGCATAAAATTGGCAGGATAAGTACTTGAATAGCTTTGAGTATCGTGAATAGTTAAATAGACAGCAATATTTTGATATAGGTACCATTTTAGCTAAAGAGCTTTTTAGTGAGCTTTTAGTGACAACACAGAAAGCTTTTGCTGCAGATCCCCTAAGAAAAAAAAAAGAGTACTCAAAAAAAGAGCTGAAAATTATTTGCAACTACTTGTTGGCCATTAACTAAGTTAAGTGAAATAATTTTCTAAAGCTTTTGTGAGCTTTTGTTAGCTTATTTAGTGGTGAGATCTTGCCAGCAAGCTTCGCTAGAAATACTGAAAACGAAACATTTAACACTTTTCTAAAGCTTTCGTCAAATGTAAGAATGGATGGCAATTAAGCGCAAAAGCTTTCAAGCGTGTGTATAATATAAAAACATGTCTAGATTTCAGTATTCTTTTTTCAAAACATCAAAGAACTTGCACCAACAACAACAAGATAGGAGAATAATAAATAGAACAACAACATAAAGAAGAAGAAGAAGTAGAAGTATAGAAGGATCAAGTTTTGAGGTTAGGGACAAAACGGTATAAGTGTTATTGTGTTTGTGGTGGAAAAGGGGGGGCTGAACTGGACTAGGCTTGAGGATCAGTGCAACATACGTAGGCACAACAGATGCTGATTGTGAGCTTTTATTAGTTTGACAGTTTTGTTTGTTGGTTTTTTTCTAGCAGTGTATAGTTTGTTTTTTTTTTCGTGGCAACAACAACAACAAGTTTCAAGAACATTTGGAGCTCAAACCTTGCCGCGTTGCCGCAGCGGCAGCTGTTAGCAAACAGTTCGTTGCACTAAATGCATGCTGCTGTTGTTGTTGCTGTTGCAGCAGCAACTGTTGCTGCTGATAGGCGTAGGCGGCATGATGCTGCTGTTGTTGCTGCTGTTGTTGCGGCTGCAACTGTTGCAGTCGGATCTGACTGTTATTGGTGCTGTTGCTGTTGCTATTGTTGCTGCCGCCACAGCCGCCACCGCCGCCGCTGGTGCTGTTCCAACGCAATAGCGAGCCGGATCGATCGACTAACGGTTGCGGCACATCCACTTCATAGGGGTTGTTGGGCAGTGTAAAGGACGTGGACGCGGTCGGGGTACCGGGTATGCCCGATAGAGCGCTACATCGTTCTGCAATTAATTCTCTCGATATATTTTTTGTTCATATGGACACACAAAACAAAATCAAAAATCCAAGAAGAAAAAAAAAAGATACGCAAAATCATAAAGATATTTTAAAAGGGGATTGGTTTGGAGGTGCTTACTGAAGGTTGGTTTTAATTTGTTTGATTTTCAGTTTCCTTTGTTTTGTTTTATGTTGTTTCAGTTAGGCACATTTATCTATATACATTTAATAGTATTTACACAAAACTAGACACATTCATCATCTTTGTTTTTTTCGTTTTTAGTAGGCATTGCATTACAACAATCAACTGTTAGCTGGCATAGATGTTATATAAAACAAAATATACATACATACAAGTTCCATTCGCTTAACCTTTATTTATATATATATATCTGAGTGTAATTGCTATATGCACATTCAAGGCCGTTACCAATTTGCCATTGCCAAAAGTAATAGAATACTCAATGAAATAATAATCGTCGTTTGCCCTAAAAGCCAAGCCAACTGGAAATTCCTAGATTAGCTGAGCAATAATACTATTGAGTTTTGCCAAAAATAAAAAAAACAATCTACAAATCCGGCTTTATATAGTTTATATATATGTACATACGTTTAATCATCGCAAACAAGGATTCCTTCATGCGTGCCTACGAAAGCCTGCAAAGCCTATTCTCAATGCCAAAATATGAAGAAGATGTTATTGTTTAGTTAAAATTGTTAATGGATGAATAGTTGGGACTTTAAATGGGAACTATAGCTAGTAATACACTTATACAATCAGATAAGAAGATAGGAAAAATCGTATTACTTAACCTTATCTAAAACTCTCAATTACTTTTGTATTCTCATATTAATAAGTCTGAGGCACAATATTCCCATTTCAAACATTTAAGTTTCAATTATCATGCATAAAACAGAACGTATGTGTGACATGCTCTCACATTACGTATACGCCACATATGCTGATGCGTTAATTGAATATGTGTCGAAGCACATTGATTGCCGCCTATTATAGCCGAACGTAGAGTCCTTCAGTCCTTGCCACTATTTGTTAAATGAATGCAAACATTTGAATTGAATTTCGAATGGCGAAAATGAAATGAATTGTAAAAAGTAAATAAGGTGAAGAGCAGAGCATTAATGGGCTAATGGAGCGCAAATAACGTAGGCTGAGGGAGTGGGCTAAAAGCAGCAAACACAAAAGAGCAAACAGAGACAGTATTGGCTGAGTAATAGAGATAGATATATTTAAACAACAAAAACAAAAAAAAAAACAGAAAGTGTCAGATAGAGAATTCGAGTATGCAGCAATGTGGTTTGTACTCAATTCACTTTTTAATAGTTTTTATTTTTTGTGGTCGATTGCTTGGCACGACAAATTTGGTTACCTTCGCCCACATCATAGCCGGGCCGATTGGGCGAGAAAAAGAGATGGGTGCGATAATGTATCTCCTCCGGCTGCTGCACCATACCCATATCCCTGGAACGTTTCGTGCGGTTTGCCTTCAATTGCAGTTTGCCGCCGCCACCGCCGGATTTGCTGGCACCCTCGCGAAAATTCTTGCGAAACATTAAATTCATATTGTTGCTGTTGTAGTTGTTGTTGTTCTTGTTGCAATGATTGCTATGAATGTCCTGTGTGATTGAGTGGTGCTATTGAGACTGTGGTTGTGGGAGGTGCTGGTGACGGGCTGTGGTGGTTGTTGGTGTTTTCTTCGCTCTGATTAAATTGTGTTTTTTCACTGTCGCCTAGGGTTGAGCACTGAATTCAAATTGTTGTTGGTTATATATGTATGTATCTGTGTGTTTGTTTTTCTTATTTACTTTATTATTGAGTTAAGAATTAATTTGCATTACATTTTTCTCTTTTCTTTTCTCATGTTTTTCGTGGACTCAGACAATTTTATTTATTTGCTTTTGAGCCCATGATAACAAAGTGTTTTCATTTCAAGGGCCATTTGCATAAGTTGTTTTTTTGTTTCTGTTTTTGTATTTTCATTTTCATTTTTTTTGCAACAGGTCAAAACAACTTTACACCGGTTTTAAGCACAATTTTGTGTCAAATGCTTGAGTGCTTTTTCGTTATTTTGTTCTCTTTCTATTTATAGCAAGATGATTGCGTATTTTCATAGAATTTTCGTTGGTTTGCCACGTTTTATAATTAAATTGGACCCCAAGACAAAATTTAATTAGTCATCGACAAATATGCACAGCAATGGAAATTGTAAAAGCACTTTTATTAACTTTTTATTTAAGAATTATATTTCGATTCGAAATTGGTATAAAATGTGTGGGCTTTGAATTATTATGCAGTTTATAAGTAAGGAAGTTTGATTGAAAACCGGTTTATGAATTTATTTTTATCTTAGCCAAGCAACATGTGTTTTCCATGCATATCATTGCTTACAGCTTATAATTCGAGTTAGCTTAGGTTTTAGACATAAGGTGGATAGTTTTAATTGAGTTTTTTATCTTATGCATGGCATTTATTATAATCAAAAGCCATAAAAACTTATTCGTTTCATATTAATTTTATGCTTAACAATTCTTCTTAGTTATATTCAGTCAAGAAAAAGGTCAATCAAAAGTTCAAAGAGCCCTAAACCAAACATAAACACAAGTATGTGTTGTTTATATTATTTTTTGGTTGTGGCTGCACTTGCGGAAATTATCCATTTCCGCTGCTAAGCAGTTGAAAATTACTCATCACACGGCTGGCAGGAAACGCAGGCCGCAAGCATGAGCCTCAAGTTTCTTTGTGTGCCAAGTAGTTTATTTCTTGGCTTAAGAATGCCCTGTAACTCGTTAGGTTAAATGGGGTATATAGGTAATATAATTGAAGAGTACAAGAAACGAATATATTTCCATGACTTTATTTGTGCAGGGTATCTGCCTGTTCACTAACTTCAACTAAGTTAATCCGTCTTAGCGTAAATTTTTCTGTAGACACGCGAACAGCTGGAAAGCGGAAGTCAAACTGTAAAGGGCCAGCAATTAGACGTTGCCCCAAAAAAGGGTGCCAGAGAGAGAGAGACAGTGAAAGACATGGAAACGAGCGAGTGGGGAAAAGGCGACGGAATAAAGAGATTTGTGTGTCTAAGTGTGTGTGTGTGATTTTAATTAGTTCAAGACACGACGCAATTAGTTTAACTGCCGCTTATTGATTGCCACTGGGCGATAAATTTCGACAGCATACCCAAAATCGCCAGAATTGAAAAGTTCTTGAAAACTCATTTATAACACAACACGGAAGCTATTTGTATTGATATTAAAAGCAGCCATCAACCGGGATTACTGCCAAGTATTTAGGAAAACAAATAAAATGGGTAAAGTTGAGTTGTAAAAATGAAGAAAATTAAGCGGCATTTCCTTAAGAAGCTAATTAATGAGAAAGATTTAATAAGAACGTTTTGGAAATATTAAAGAAGGAGTGTGCCGTTTGCGTCTAAGCAAGGACATTTATTATGAAAGGGTTGAATTAATTTGAGGATTTAAGGAAAAGGTCTAAAAAACGCTTTTTCTTCAACAAAATGCATTACTTTTGCATAATCTCTTGAAAATTATAAGTATGCGCATCTTGTGAGCTTTCGATTATAACAAGTTACTTTTATTTTTATAAACTTTCCCTACAACTACAACAAATTTTATAGCAATCATTGTACTAACCATTTATTGCCAAATCTCTTAAGCTCATAAATTACGTATACGTAATATTTGCGCATGCAAAATCATCAGCTGCTTGTCAGCACAGCACTTAATATGTCTCTCCACACACGCACAAAGAAAACAAACAAACATTCTGCCCCCCCAAAAAAAATCTCAAAGATCTTATAAGAGGTCGTAAAGTTTTTACAGCATTTTATCTACAAGTGGCTGCCACGTTGAACGATTTGACTATAATTAATTGTATTTTATGCCACAAGTTGGAGGAATAAGTTTTATCGTTAAGTCACAAACTAGCCAAATAAAAAAAACAATAATAAAACAATCAAGCTGCATGGTAATGAAAACCTACAAAGAATCCGATTTATTAAGCATAAAAATTAAATTTTGCTTATTCCTTGATTTTTATTTCGTGCCAATGCCAAAAATAAACAGCCCAATAGAACATATAACTCATACACATATAGAGAAGCATGTGTACTTTTTTTTTTATAGATCTCGTGTGCTAGCTGCTTGAGCTAGGCAAGTCGACCAGCAGATACCCTGCATGGGTAGTTTTTATATAATATTCAAATATAATTCCAGGTAAAACATGTTAAAAGCAGTAAACATCACATAAGACCTCTTTATCACAGGGTATACAAAGAGATAAGTATTTATAGTATATTTGAATATTCGTGAGGGTTGGATTCAAGTTGTGCTCGTGCATGACCTAGGCAGAGGCAGACGGCCCTTGACCTTGTGATGTTTGTGTACTATACAGCCAATGAGTGGGTTCTCTTATATAGGTATGTGCGTGTGTGTGTGGGTGTATACGTGTGCGTGTTGAATGATTTGGCAGGTAAGAATTAAATTTGTTGACACGAATTCGTATGACGTTGTCATTATTGTGTGTGTTTCTATATTTTGTCGCAAAGCATTTAGTTGTGGAACTATTTTGGCATGTGATTTGCAAATATTTATGGCAATCATATATAGATAATTAGGCTAGATAGTAGCTGATATGTGTGTGTGTACATACATATAGATACATATGCTTAGCTCGAGGGTCAAGCCAATTAGTAGCTGCAAAAAAGTAAATTGTTTGACGTTAAATTTGCAGGATTTTTGCCTTTGCATTTTATTTAATTATAATTAATGTTGTAATTAAGTTGATTTAAAATTATATTCTCTGTATTTAAATTATTTACACACTTTTTTTCGCGTACTAACAGACGTATACTTAATCATTTTAGCTTTAACACAATGCCTATAGATAAAAAATTTTGAAAACAAAGCCTGCACAAGGCTTCCGTGTTTTTGTTGTTTGCTTATCCTGCCGCAGGATTAACAAAAGCGGCATACTACTACGCGACCTTAAGGCGAATTCCAGTGTCAGCCGGTTCGGCTACGTTATATTTGGTGTGGTTTTTTGCGCGTTTTCACAGTAATTAGACATTGGCTGGGGATTTTTTTTTTTGTATTTTTTTTTTACACAAAAGAAATCAATTGAATTTTTTATGTTAGTATCCAGGACACACATCGAATACATATTTTTTAACTTCATTTATTATTCGACACAATTTGAGGCATATTCAAACACCTTTCACATGCTTGCACATTGAATATTACCACGACGGCTACATAGAGGCGATGCCCCTTCATCATATACATAAATAATATTTATATATACATATATATATGAATTGAATATTTTTTTGTATGTTTTCTTTTTTCTTCTTACTATCCGAACGGGAACCAGACGACAAAAACGTTCACGAGTTGAAAATACGTTCGACTTTGTTGCGTTGCGTTAAATATTCAACTGACAACTTGGGCAAGCTTTTTGGCTACATTTTTCGTGGTCTCTTGGATCACATTTTGTGTGTCAAATATATATGACGACATATATAAGTATATATATTCGAAACTTGCACTTAGCAAAAATGAAAATTGAAGAAAAATAAAAAGCTTATTTTGTCACTTGTTGCGCATACGCCGTGTCGTCCACACGCACACACACAAAACACTTCAACATTTGTCGTCGTTGATTAAATATTTATTTTACACTTTGTTGTTGTTGTTTTTCTTCTTTCTTTTTAATGGAATTTTTATATTCCGACGCAGTCAAAAGTAGCGCACATAACAGCAACTTAACGTCAAATGAATTGAAATCGTGTTCGGCCAGTCTTATAGAGCTTGGACTAAAGCGCAGGATACATACGACACATACAACAACAACAACAACAACAACAACAATAATAATAATACCAGCGAGAAGCACAAAACGTAAAAATAATAAAAAATGAATGCGCATGTTGCGTAGCTAAAATGCGACTAAAAAATACTCAGCAGTCAACTTGATTGAATACAAAAATGTGTTCGATAAAAATCGATAACAAATCGTCTTTAGTTTAAGACTCAGAATCGATAACATAATTGAAAAAAACATGACTTAAGTTTCTTTATTTCATCAACTCCCGCGCCATTCATACCCTATATTAATCACAGCTAAAAGTAAAGGTATATCAGGCTAACAGCGTTTTTTTGTTGTTGTTTACTCAACGTTGTTGTTGTTTTTTCTGCCTTTATCCTGCGTGCTTTTGCTATCGTTTTATTGATTATGTTCTGTGCTTGCCTGGCGGCAGCTAACTGACAATTCCCGTAGCTCCCGGCCTCGACTAGCCGAGAAGTTAAGAGGAGAGGGAGAGAGGCGCAATAAGCTACGAACGTAGCGCGGCCGTCACTCGCCCTTTCCAGTTTTTCGATTGTTTGTTATTGTTTTGCGGTTTCTGACTAATTTGCAGCCATAAAACCGTTGAACTTAGTTTTGGACATTTTTATAGCTTGTTTACCCAAGTGCCGCCCGCTCTCTTGGTGGCGATTTGGTGTAGTCCAAACAGCAAATCACCAAATAGTAATAATGACAATAACAAATGTCTCTTGTCTGCCAAAGAAATCTGTTGCACCCACACAAAACGAAGGAGTTGTAATTAAACAGAGCGAGAATTGTTGTTTCGTACACAATTATGGATAATCAAAAAGATGGAATTAGAATGGACTAAAAGATGACTTGTGAAAAGATTGATTAAGGAGATTTGAACGAGAGATTGGATGTTGTGAAAAGTTTTGGAAACACTTAACATTGATCAAGGGACCATCCTTATTATAAAAGTTGATTTCTGATACTAGAAGGCTTACATTTATGTCTGCCATCATATATATGTATATATATAGCAAACATCTTTTGTAAATAATATATTTCTACTTTTTTAGCTTACATTGATTTATTTTGCAACTCCTTTTGTTTGGCGTTTAGTCAACTCCCTGCATTATTTATAATCCAATTGTGTTTTTTCGTTTGCTTTCATTCCACAAAGGAGCCGCAACATTGTTTTATATAAATGCAGCTCTTTTTTGATATACCCTAAGCCCATCGAATGGGTGAACAAAAGGGTATAATGGTTTTGGCAGACAGAAGGCATCTCCGACCTAGACCTGAAATATGGTTTGTTTGAAATGAACGCGTCGGTTTCAGATAAGAGATAAAGACTTCAGATTTGGTATATAAACTCTGCTAAATCCTAGGCAGAAAAAGTTTGCTTCAAAATATCTAAAACTTTATCAATATCCGATAGATAAATGCTATCGATATCTCTAAGCTTTTCAACTTTGAATAATTACAACTCAAAAATCAGTGAAATTTGCATCGAAATCATTTTCTTTACTCCCTTAACATAACTAAACAAGGTATGTTTTAAGTCTATGGTATCTGCTAGTGAAGCTTTCTTGATTCAAGCCTTTTTGCTTGTATTGTCAGACAGAACACGTGATTTACATGTGTCTAAGCTGCAGCTGAGAAACTGAGCAGCCTGCGGTGCAGCGCCACCTAATCCTGCAGCACATTACAAAGCCAAGTGTGTGTGTGTGTGTCTTTGTGTGTGTGTGTTTTTCAGTGTCATGCATCAAGGGTGGCCTACAGAGACTAAAGTTAAAGCTAAATCAATGTTGCCCCAGGCTGAAAACAACTGCAATTTTTTGCCTTCATTTTATTTATTTTGTTTTGTTTTAGTACAAAAACGTTCCAAAGTTGCAACAACAACTGACAACACGCAACACTGCAACATGCAATTGTCCGCCAGAGAGCAGGTGAAGACAGTCAAAAGGAAGAAATTGCATATACGACTCATGAAATACACTTCCAGAGAAAAAAATATATCAAAAGTAAGTTGATTATCCTCATTTGTTTATAAGCTTAAATATATTCCATATCAAACGTATACTTAATATTAAGTCAGGCAACAATAAGTCGCTTGGTTGTAGTGCTGCTTAAAGCTTAAATAGCTTTAACAACTTAGTCTGTAACTAAGGCAACCAACAAATGTTGAAACAAAACTCCAAAGCCATAAACAATTTTAGGAAATGTGCAGAATTTTGTCTGTTGACTGTCGCTGACTGCCACTGGCTTAATAGCCATGGCTAAAATGCATGTAATAATCTAAATGAAATTCCTTGGCTCGTAGCTTTTAAATGAATTAGTTTTTATTGCCTCAACTAAAGTGTCGCATGGCATGGAGTACAACTCACTGTTTTCTCTCTTTTAACCATTATGCTCTGCTTAAAGTGTGCATAAATTTGTGTGTTTGCAGTGTGGTGAGAAGGCGGTTAGAGGGGGAGGGAGATTGTCATAACTTTTAGTTTAGTGCTTGGCACACGATTTGTGGTTTAACTTTTATACAATAACTTGCAAGTTGCCATTCGGCATTGTTATAAGCTATTATCAAGCCATTCTCTTATGCACTTGTCAAAACAGTTGTCAAACAGTTGATAAGCGTAATTATGATTGATATATGATTTCAACAGCTGTTTCATAGATAGATGTAACAATGATTTAGTTCCGTAAATGGTAAGTTTATGGTTGGAGCACTCTCATTGCTTATCAACGTTGATATTTTAATCAGTCAATTTTCTTTAAAAGAAATGTAAAAATAAAACTGCTTCATTAGAAAAGGGAATCGAAAACTAATGCAATCTAACGACCGCAAATCAAAATAACAAACTAAATAAAAGGAGACCGACTTGGCAATACTCTATATATGATCTTAGATTTGTTTTATAGATTTTCGAAAGGTTCTTTTTATTAAAAACATTTATTTATACTTATTTTGTACATATTCTCTGTACAAAGATTAATATTCTTTTCATCCCGAATGCCTTTTCCTCTGACACTTACATACTTTTACTTTTTATACAGCCCATTTCAACCCATCCCAAACCTTAAGAGGAGCAAGAATAAAATCGAGTTTCGAAGCTGGAAGTAAATCTGTTTGTGTCCGCTTTGGGTTTCGCCTTGGCAGCAGGATTTCTTTCTTTCTTCTTTTTTGTTGCTGTTGCCAGTTTAATACATTACAACAAAAACAAAAATAAAGGAAATACACCACACAACCCCTTTCCTTCCCTTTTCATTCCACACTCTTTTACACAACATAAATTACAACGTCATTCATTTCCGTCATAAAATTGAAAAATGTTGTGCAAATTACGCGTAAATACCAAAAATAATGCCAACAAAAAAATAGCGATGGACGCAATGAAAATGTTCGTGGCCATAAAACTATATACGTATACTTTATATACATATATATACACATATGTATATACACATTATATAATACATACATAAGAATGTAATGTGGTTTTTATGACGGTTGTGCAAATGTTTATAACGAAACCACTGATAACAGAGTTGGCATATGCATTTACTTGCATCCTTCTCTTAGTTGCATGCTACATTTGTAAAAGTATAATGACTTTTTACTTTTCAGAATTTAAATAGTAAATAGAAATTTCACTCTCACAGCACTTGAATTTTATTCAAAAAAATGTTTGCAGTTAGTCCTCAACCTGTTTTTTAATAAACATTTATAACATTAACAGTAAATTCATATCATAAATTCTCCAACTTGATGTCAAACTATCGTTTATCACAGCTTTATTATTATTTCCTCGCAAAAACGTTGTCAACTGTGAAATTGCTGAATGTATCTAGCGAAATCTCACATTAATGCAATCATTGTTGACACATTGTGATTGCATATTTGCATAAATGTAACGCACAACCAGTGCTTAGCATATATGCAATTACCACACACACACAACACACACGCACACACATAAATTGTCATAAAAAGCATTTTGGGGGCAAAGCAAATGTGCTGATATCTAAATAATTTGTAGCTTGCTGACCAAAAGCTTTCGATAAATGTCCAAAACGTTACATCTCGTCCCTACACATCTCTATATATATATGTACGTTTGTGTGTGTCTTTTTTTCTATTTGGCCCTAAGGTCAGCTTCAGCAAATGCCCAAACAATGATTTTTACCTTCACCATACAAAATGCAACAATTCTAAGTTAAAGCCAATATTCATATGGACAGATTTATGCTTGATTGTTATTTGTGTGTATGTGCTCCTTGGGTTTGCTAAAGGCATTTTTCCTTTAAACAAACACTTTTAGGTATATAAAATCCATATTTTTTGTTCAGTGTTTATTTTTAAACTCACCCATATAGTCGCATTGTAAGGGTTCTGGTGGCTTTTCATGTAGTTGCTTGAGCCAATACATTAATTGGGCCAACTTGCTGCGTTTTATGTTTGTTCTCTCACAGTTTAGGATGCTTGGCTCAAATTCAAAGGCAACATCCAATTTGGCTAATTCGTTCGACTTTTGCATACCGCAGCGATACATTTTGCTTTTAATGTTAGGTGATATTAACTGCCAGACACTTAAGTTTCAACTGCGTCTTCATTCAGTTTACTTGCTGGCCGCTAAGATCAATTATTTATTTTATTTTTTTCGTGCCTCTTGATAAAGTTCACCTCGTATATTTAGCGAATTGTTAGATAAGTCAAACCAAATGCCTAGCATGTCAATCAAAATTGTCAGTTGTGTATCTTGCTTTCTGCACAACAGCTTTTCAATTACTCACAAAATGTGAAACAACAATCACAGAAAGACAACAACAACAAAATAAAAATCCCCAGCTAATTTTTGCTGTCACTATTCATTGGGCCTGGCCATTGGGCCCATTGTCCATTCGAAGCTTGAAGGGCAATAAATCAGACAAATAATTCATACCCAGATTGATATTATTTAATGCTATTTATAACATACATATTTATTTATATTTTTTCAGCCTTTCATCATTGTAAAATTCGCAATTGTCATTTGTTATTGCATACTTTCAGGCGCTGGCTGACAATAATAGTTTTTATCTTTTACATGATATAATAGCTTTCATGCCCTGGATTAAGATAAAGATTGTTGATTAGGTAAAGTAAAAATCGATACAAAAATTAATACAGTCAACAGTCTCGTTTCAAAGTTAATTTCTCTTAACTTAAGCATTTCAATGTGAAAAGCCAGTCATAGTGTACAGCTTATAGTTGAACATCATAGTTGGTTTGCATATTATGTAATTATTTATAACTTTTTTTTACCCAATCATACAGCTGCTGCTTATAATTATGTTTGTTATTTATGTGCTAGTTGCGAAATTGTTTTGCATTCGACCATAAATGCTCCTGGTCAATGGGAAATAGCTGGCAATTATGGTCAACCTCATTTAGCATTTCGCTTAAAGTTGTGGACTGCAAATAATTTGGGACAAATTTCGCACACGATTTGCGTTTCCGTTTTCTGTCCATTTTAGTGGAAACCTCAAATCAGAAACTGATTTGTAGTTTGGGTTAAAGAACTTGTTTAGTTGACTTGGTTTGTTTGTATATGAAATATAGGAAAATGTTTTTCTTTTGTTAAACACAATATTATCTAACTAATTTGCAATTGTCATGTATCTCCAAGAAGGTTAAGTTTTGTCATTAACATGGAAATAATAATGTCGAAACTAATTATCTTGTACCTCGCTGTTTAAACACAATCAAACCTAACCTAGCCCAACATACAATTATGTCCAGTCGATAGTTCAAAAGCCAATTGCTTTAAAGTTGTTAATGGCATAACATGACTTAAGCCAAAGAGTATGGCCCCCCAAGCTAATTGGAAAAATATGTTAAGTTAACAAAATCCCAATAGCGTCAGTCAAAGTGCCTTGAGTTTTTCATTTTATATGTAAATTTATTTATTTATTTTTATTTTTTATTTATTTTGCTTTTGAAATCGGGTCATTATTGACGGAGATATGGCAGTCCAAAGATTTGACCAATTCCCATGTCTACGTTTTGGCATACAACATGAATTTTGACCAAAAATCGAAGTGTATATAAATGTAAATATATAAATGCAGTTTTATTCTAGGGGTCAAACCATGACTTTTAAGATGTTGCTTTTGAAAATCGGGTCATTATTGACGGAGATATGGCAGTCGAAAGATTTGACCAATTCCCATGTCTATTTATTGGCATAAAATTTAAACATGAATTTTGACCAAAAATCGAAGTGTATATAAATGTATATATATAAATGCAGTTTTGTTTAAGGGGTCAAACCATGACTTTTAATATGTTGCTTTTGAAAATCGGGTCATTATTGACGAAGTTATGGCAGTCGAAAGATTTGATCAATTCCCATGTCTATTTATTGGCATAAAATTTGAACCTGAATTTTGACCAAAAATCGAAGTGTATATAAATGTAAATTTATAAATGCAGTTTTATTCTAGGCGTCAAACCATGACTTTTAAGATGTTGCTTTTGAAAATCGGGTCATTATTGACGAAGTTATGGCAGTCGAAAGATTTGATCAATTCCCATGTCTATTTATTGGCATAAAATTTGAACCTGAATTTTGACCAAAAATCGAAGTGTATATAAATGTAAATATATAAATGCAGTTTTATTCTAGGCGTCAAACCATGACTTTTAAGATGTTGCTTTTGAAAATCGGGTCATTATTGACGAAGTTATGGCAGTCGAAAGATTTGATCAATTCCCATGTCTATTTATTGGCATAAAATTTGAACATGAATTTTGACCAAAAATCGAAGTGTATATAAATATAAATATATATATGCAGTTTTATTCTAGGCGTCAAACCATGACTTTTAAGATGTTGCTTTTGAAAATCGGGTCATTATTGACGGAGATATGGCAGTCGAAAGATGTGACTAATTCCCATGTCTATTTATTGGCATAAAATTTGAACATGAATTTTGACCAAAAATCGAAGTGTATATAAATGTAAATTTATAAATGCAGTTTTATTCTAGGCGTCAAACCATGACTTTTAAGATGTTGCTTTTGAAAATCGGGTCATTATTGACGAAGTTATGGCAGTCGAAAGATGTGATCAATTCCCATGTCTATTTATTGGCATAAAATTTGAACCTGAATTTTGACCAAAAATCGAAGTGTATATAAATGTAAATTATAAATGCAGTTTTATTCTAGGCGTCAAACCATGACTTTTAAGATGTTGCTTTTGAAAATCGGGTCATTATTGACGAAGTTATGGCAGTCGAAAGATTTGATCAATTCCCATGTCTATTTATTGGCATAAAATTTGAACCTGAATTTTGACCAAAAATCGAAGTGTATATAAATGTAAATTATAAATGCAGTTTTATTCTAGGCGTCAAACCATGACTTTTAAGATGTTGCTTTTGAAAATCGGGTCATTATTGACGAAGTTATGGCAGTCGAAAGATTTGATCAATTCCCATGTCTATTTATTGGCATAAAATTTGAACATGAATTTTGACCAAAAATCGAAGTGTATATAAATGTAAATATATAAATGCAGTTTTATTCTAGGCGTCAAACCATGACTTTTAAGATGTTGCTTTTGAAAATCGGGTCATTATTGACGAAGTTATGGCAGTCGAAAGATTTGATCAATTCCCATGTCTATTTATTGGCATAAAATTTGAACATGAATTTTGACCAAAAATCGAAGTGTATATAAATGTATATATATAAATGCAGTTTTGTTCTAGGGGTCAAACCATGACTTTTAAGATGTTGCTTTTGAAAATCGGGTCATTATTGACGAAGTTATGGCAGTCGAAAGATTTGATCAATTCCCATGTCTATTTATTGGCATAAAATTTGAACATGAATTTTGACCAAAAATCGAAGTGTATATAAATGTAAATATATAAATGCAGTTTTATTCTAGGCGTCAAACCATGACTTTTAAGATGTTGCTTTTGAAAATCGGGTCATTATTGACGAAGTTATGGCAGTCGAAAGATTTGATCAATTCCCATGTCTATTTATTGGCATAAAATTTGAACATGAATTTTGACCAAAAATCGAAGTGTATATAAATGTAAATATATAAATGCAGTTTTATTCTAGGCGTCAAACCATGACTTTTAAGATGTTGCTTTTGAAAATCGGGTCATTATTGACGAAGTTATGGCAGTCGAAAGATTTGATCAATTCCCATGTCTATTTATTGGCATAAAATTTGAACATGAATTTTGACCAAAAATCGAAGTGTATATAAATGTAAATATATAAATGCAGTTTTATTCTAGGCGTCAAACCATGACTTTTAAGATGTTGCTTTTGAAAATCGGGTCATTATTGACGAAGTTATGGCAGTCGAAAGATTTGATCAATTCCCATGTCTATTTATTGGCATAAAATTTGAACCTGAATTTTGACCAAAAATCGAAGTGTATATAAATGTAAATATATAAATGCAGTTTTATTCTAGGCGTCAAACCATGACTTTTAAGATGTTGCTTTTGAAAATCGGGTCATTATTGACGAAGTTATGGCAGTCGAAAGATTTGATCAATTCCCATGTCTATTTATTGGCATAAAATTTGAACATGAATTTTGACCAAAAATCGAAGTGTATATAAATGTAAATATATAAATGCAGTTTTATTCTAGGCGTCAAACCATGACTTTTAAGATGTTGCTTTTGAAAATCGGGTCATTATTGACGGAGATATGGCAGTCGAAAGATGTGACTAATTCCCATGTCTATTTATTGGCATAAAATTTGAACATGAATTTTGACCAAAAATCGAAGTGTATATAAATGTAAATATATAATGCAGTTTTATTCTAGGCGTCAAACCATGACTTTTAAGATGTTGCTTTTGAAAATCGGGTCATTATTGACGAAGTTATGGCAGTCGAAAGATGTGACTAATTCCCATGTCTATTTATTGGCATAAAATTTGAACATGAATTTTGACCAAAAATCGAAGTGTATATAAATGTATATATATAAATGCAGTTTTATTCTAGGCGTCAAACCATGACTTTTAAGATGTTGCTTTTGAAAATCGGGTCATTATTGACGAAGTTATGGCAGTCGAAAGATGTGACTAATTCCCATGTCTATTTATTGGCATAAAATTTGAACATGAATTTTGACCAAAAATCGAAGTGTATATAAATGTAATATATAAATGCAGTTTTATTCTAGGCGTCAAACCATGACTTTTAAGATGTTGCTTTTGAAAATCGGGTCATTATTGACGAAGTTATGGCAGTCGAAAGATGTGACTAATTCCCATGTCTATTTATTGGCATAAAATTTGAACATGAATTTTGACCAAAAATCGAAGTGTATATAAATGTAAATATATAAATGCAGTTTTATTCTAGGCGTCAAACCATGACTTTTAAGATGTTGCTTTTGAAAATCGGGTCATTATTGACGGAGATATGGCAGTCGAAAGATGTGACTAATTCCCATGTCTATTTATTGGCATAAAATTTGAACATGAATTTTGACCAAAAATCGAAGTGTATATAAATGTATATATATAAATGCAGTTTTATTCTAGGCGTCAAACCATGACTTTTAAGATGTTGCTTTTGAAAATCGGGTCATTATTGACGAAGTTATGGCAGTCGAAAGATTTGATCAATTCCCATGTCTATTTATTGGCATAAAATTTGAACATGAATTTTGACCAAAAATCGAAGTGTATATAAATGTATATATAAATGCAGTTTTATTCTAGGCGTCAAACCATGACTTTTAAGATGTTGCTTTTGAAAATCGGGTCATTATTGACGGAGATATGGCAGTCGAAAGATGTGACTAATTCCCATGTCTATTTATTGGCATAAAATTTGAACCTGAATTTTGACCAAAAATCGAAGTGTATATAAATGTAATATATAAATGCAGTTTTATTCTAGGCGTCAAACCATGACTTTTAAGATGTTGCTTTTGAAAATCGGGTCAGTATTGACGAAGTTATGGCAGTCGAAAGATGTGACTAATTCCCATGTCTATTTATTGGCATAAAATTTGAACATGAATTTTGACCAAAAATCGAAGTGTATATAAATGTAAATATATAAATGCAGTTTTGTTTTAGGGGTCAAACCATGACTTTTAAGATGTTGCTTTTGAAAATCGGGTCATTATTGACGAAGTTATGGCAGTCGAAAGATGTGACTAATTCCCATGTCTATTTATTGGCATAAAATTTGAACATGAATTTTGACCAAAAATCGAAGTGTATATAAATGTAAATATATAAATGCAGTTTTATTCTAGGCGTCAAACCATGACTTTTAAGATGTTGCTTTTGAAAATCGGGTCATTATTGACGAGTTATGGCAGTCGAAAGATGTGACTAATTCCCATGTCTATTTATTGGCATAAAATTGAACATGAATTTTGACCAAAAATCGAAGTGTATATAAATGTATATATAAATGCAGTTTTATTCTAGGCGTCAAACCATGACTTTTAAGATGTTGCTTTTGAAAATCGGGTCATTATTGACGGAGATATGGCAGTCGAAAGATGCGACTAATTCCCATGTCTATTTATTGGCATAAAATTTGAACATGAATTTTGACCAAAAATCGAAGTGTATATAAATGTATATATATAAATGCAGTTTTATTCTAGGCGTCAAACCATGACTTTTAAGATGTTGCTTTTGAAAATCGGGTCATTATTGACGAAGTTATGGCAGTCGAAAGATGTGACTAATTCCCATGTCTATTTATTGGCATAAAATTTGAACATGAATTTTGACCAAAAATCGAAGTGTATATAAATGTATATATATAAATGCAGTTTTATTCTAGGCGTCAAACCATGACTTTTAAGATGTTGCTTTTGAAAATCGGGTCATTATTGACGGAGATATGGCAGTCGAAAGATGCGACTAATTCCCATGTCTATTTATTGGCATAAAATTTGAACATGAATGTTGACCAAAAATCGAAGTGTATATAAATGTATATATATAAATGCAGTTTTATTCTAGGCGTCAAACCATGACTTTTAAGATGTTGCTTTTGAAAATCGGGTCATTATTGACGAAGTTATGGCAGTCGAAAGATGTGATCAATTCCCATGTCTATTTATTGGCATAAAATTTGAACATGAATTTTGACCAAAAATCGAAGTGTATATAATGTAAATATATAAATGCAGTTTTATTCTAGGCGTCAAACCATGACTTTTAAGATGTTGCTTTTGAAAATCGGGTCATTATTGACGGAGATATGGCAGTCGAAAGATGTGACTAATTCCATGTCTATTTATTGGCATAAAATTTGAACATGAATTTTGACCAAAAATCGAAGTGTATATAAATGTATATATATAAATGCAGTTTTATTCTAGGCGTCAAACCATGACTTTTAAGATGTTGCTTTTGAAAATCGGGTCATTATTGACGAAGTTATGGCAGTCGAAAGATGTGACTAATTCCCATGTCTATTTATTGGCATAAAATTTGAACATGAATTTTGACCAAAAATCGAAGTGTATATAAATGTAAATATATAAATGCAGTTTTGTTCTAGGCGTCAAACCATGACTTTTAAGATGTTGCTTTTGAAAATCGGGTCATTATTGACGGAGATATGGCAGTCGAAAGATGTGACTAATTCCCATGTCTATTTATTGGCATAAAATTTGAACATGAATTTTGACCAAAAATCGAAGTGTATATAAATGTATATATATAAATGCAGTTTTATTCTAGGCGTCAAACCATGACTTTTAAGATGTTGCTTTTGAAAATCGGGTCATTATTGACGAAGTTATGGCAGTCGAAAGATGTGACTAATTCCCATGTCTATTTATTGGCATAAAATATGAACATGAATTTTGACCAAAAATCGAAGTGTATATAAATGTAAATATATAAATGCAGTTTTATTCTAGGCGTCAAACCATGACTTTTAAGATGTTGCTTTTGAAAATCGGGTCATTATTGACGGAGATATGGCAGTCGAAAGATTTGATCAATTCCCATGTCTATTTATTGGCATAAAATTTGAACATGAATTTTGACCAAAAATCGAAGTGTATATAAATGTAAATATATAAATGCAGTTTTATTCTAGGCGTCAAACCATGACTTTTAAGATGTTGCTTTTGAAAATCGGGTCATTATTGACGAAGTTATGGCAGTCGAAAGATGTGACTAATTCCCATGTCTATTTATTGGCATAAAATATGAACATGAATTTTGACCAAAAATCGAAGTGTATATAAATACAAATATATAAATGCAGTTTTATTCTAGGCGTCAAACCATGACTTTTAAGATGTTGCTTTTGAAAATCGGGTCATTATTGACGAAGTTATGGCAGTCGAAAGATGTGACTAATTCCCATGTCTATTTATTGGCATAAAATATGAACATGAATTTTGACCAAAAATCGAAGTGTATATAAATACAAATATATAAATGCAGTTTTATTCTAGGCGTCAAACCATGACTTTTAAGATGTTGCTTTTGAAAATCGGGTCATTATTGACGAAGTTATGGCAGTCGAAAGATTGATCAATTCCCATGTCTATTTATTGGCATAAAATTTGAACATGAATTTTGACCAAAATCGAAGTGTATATAAATGTATATATATAAATGCAGTTTTATTCTAGGCGTCAAACCATGACTTTTAAGATGTTGCTTTTGAAAATCGGGTCAGTATTGACGAAGTTATGGCAGTCGAAAGATGTGACTAATTCCCATGTCTATTTATTGGCATAAAATTTGAACATGAATTTTGACCAAAAATCGAAGTGTATATAAATGTATATATATAAATGCAGTTTTATTCTAGGCGTCAAACCATGACTTTTAAGATGTTGCTTTTGAAAATCGGGTCATTATTGACGAAGTTATGGCAGTCGAAAGATGTGACTAATTCCCATGTCTATTTATTGGCATAAAATTTGAACATGAATTTTGACCAAAAATCGAAGTGTATATAAATACAAATATATAAATGCAGTTTTATTCTAGGCGTCAAACCATGACTTTTAAGATGTTGCTTTTGAAAATCGGGTCATTATTGACGAAGTTATGGCAGTCGAAAGATGTGACTAATTCCCATGTCTATTTATTGGCATAAAATATGAACATGAATTTTGACCAAAAATCGAAGTGTATATAAATACAAATATATAAATGCAGTTTTATTCTAGGCGTCAAACCATGACTTTTAAGATGTTGCTTTTGAAAATCGGGTCAGTATTGACGAAGTTATGGCAGTCGAAAGATGTGACTAATTCCCATGTCTATTTATTGGCATAAAATTTGAACATGAATTTTGACCAAAAATCGAAGTGTATATAAATGTAATATATAAATGCAGTTTTATTCTAGGCGTCAAACCATGACTTTTAAGATGTTGCTTTTGAAAATCGGGTCAGTATTGACGAAGTTATGGCAGTCGAAAGATGTGACTAATTCCCATGTCTATTTATTGGCATAAAATTTGAACATGAATTTTGACCAAAAATCGAAGTGTATATAAATGTATATATACAAATGCAGTTTTATTCTAGGCGTCAAACCATGACTTTTAAGACATTGCTTTTGAAAATCGGGTCAGTATTGACGAAGTTATGGCAGTCGAAAGATGTGACTAATTCCCATGTCTATTTATTGGCATAAAATTTGAACATGAATTTTGACCAAAAATCGAAGTGTATATAAATGTATATATACAAATGCAGTTTTATTCTAGGCGTCAAACCATGACTTTTAAGACATTGCTTTTGAAAATCGGGTCAGTATTGACGAAGTTATGGCAGTCGAAAGATGTGACTAATTCCCATGTCTATTTATTGGCATAAAATTTGAACATGAATTTTGACCAAAAATCGAAGTGTATATAATGTATATATACAAATGCAGTTTTATTCTAGGCGTCAAACCATGACTTTTAAGATGTTGCTTTTGAAAATCGGGTCAGTATTGACGAAGTTATGGCAGTCGAAAGATGTGACTAATTCCCATGTCTATTTATTGGCATAAAATTTGAACATGAATTTTGACCAAAAATCGAAGTGTATATAAATACAAATATATAAATGCAGTTTTATTCTAGGCGTCAAACCATGACTTTTAAGATGTTGCTTTTGAAAATCGGGTCATTATTGACGGAGATATGGCAGTCGAAAGATGTGACTAATTCCCATGTCTATTTATTGGCATAAAATTTGAACATGAATTTTGACCAAAAATCGAAGTGTATATAAATGTAATATATAAATGCAGTTTTATTCTAGGCGTCAAACCATGACTTTTAAGATGTTGCTTTTGAAAATCGGGTCATTATTGACGAAGTTATGGCAGTCGAAAGATGTGACTAATTCCCATGTCTATTTATTGGCATAAAATTTGAACATGAATTTTGACCAAAAATCGAAGTGTATATAAATGTATATATACAAATGCAGTTTTATTCTAGGCGTCAAACCATGACTTTTAAGATGTTGCTTTTGAAAATCGGGTCAGTATTGACGAAGTTATGGCAGTCGAAAGATGTGACTAATTCCCATGTCTATTTATTGGCATAAAATTGAACATGAATTTTGACCAAAAATCGAAGTGTATATAAATGTATATATACAAATGCAGTTTTATTCTAGGCGTCAAACCATGACTTTTAAGATGTTGCTTTTGAAAATCGGGTCAGTATTGACGAAGTTATGGCAGTCGAAAGATGTGACTAATTCCCATGTCTATTTATTGGCATAAAATTTGAACATGAATTTTGACCAAAAATCGAAGTGTATATAAATGTATATATATAAATGCAGTTTTATTCTAGGCGTCAAACCATGACTTTTAAGATGTTGCTTTTGAAAATCGGGTCATTATTGACGGAGATATGGCAGTCGAAAGATGTGACTAATTCCCATGTCTATTTATTGGCATAAAATTTGAACATGAATTTTGACCAAAAATCGAAGTGTATATAAATGTAATATATAAATGCAGTTTTATTCTAGGCGTCAAACCATGACTTTTAAGATGTTGCTTTTGAAAATCGGGTCATTATTGACGAAGTTATGGCAGTCGAAAGATGCTACTAATTCCCATGTCTATTTATTGGCATAAAATTTGAACATGAATTTTGACCAAAAATCGAAGTGTATATAAATGTATATATACAAATGCAGTTTTACTTTAGGCGTCAAACCATGACTTTTAAGATGTTGCTTTTGAAAATCGGGTCATTATTGACGGAGATATGGCAGTCGAAAGATGCGACTAATTCCCATGTCTATTTATTGGCATAAAATATGAACATGAATTTTGACCAAAAATCGAAGTGTATATAAATACAAATATATAAATGCAGTTTTATTCTAGGCGTCAAACCATGACTTTTAAGATGTTGCTTTTGAAAATCGGGTCATTATTGACGGAGATATGGCAGTCGAAAGATGTGACTAATTCCCATGTCTATTTATTGGCATAAAATTTGAACATGAATTTTGACCAAAAATCGAAGTGTATATAAATACAAATATACAAATGCATTTTTACTTTAGGCGTCAAACCATGACTTTTAAGATGTTGCTTTTGAAAATCGGGTCATTATTGACGGAGATATGGCAGTCGAAAGATTTGATCAATTCCCATGTCTATTTATTGGCATAAAATTTGAACATGAATTTTGACCAAAAATCGAAGTGTATATAAATGTAAATATATAAATGCAGTTTTGTTTTAGGCGTCAAACCATGACTTTTAAGATGTTGCTTTTGAAAATCGGGTCATTATTGACGGAGATATGGCAGTCGAAAGATGTGACTAATTCCCATGTCTATTTATTGGCATAAAATTTGAACATGAATTTTGACCAAAAATCGAAGTGTATATAAATACAATATATAAATGCAGTTTTATTCTAGGCGTCAAACCATGACTTTTAAGATGTTGCTTTTGAAAATCGGGTCATTATTGACGGAGATATGGCAGTCGAAAGATGCGACTAATTCCCATGTCTATTTATTGGCATAAAATTTGAACATGAATTTTGACCAAAAATCGAAGTGTATATAAATACAAATATATAAATGCAGTTTTATTCTAGGCGTCAAACCATGACTTTTAAGATGTTGCTTTTGAAAATCGGGTCATTATTGACGGAGATATGGCAGTCGAAAGATGCGACTAATTCCCATGTCTATTTATTGGCATAAAATATGAACATGAATTTTGACCAAAAATCGAAGTGTATATAAATACAAATATATAAATGCAGTTTTATTCTAGGCGTCAAACCATGACTTTTAAGATGTTGCTTTTGAAAATCGGGTCAGTATTGACGAAGTTATGGCAGTCGAAAGATGTGACTAATTCCCATGTCTATTTATTGGCATAAAATTTGAACATGAATTTTGACCAAAAATCGAAGTGTATATAAATGTATATATATAAATGCAGTTTTATTCTAGGCGTCAAACCATGACTTTTAAGATGTTGCTTTTGAAAATCGGGTCATTATTGACGGAGATATGGCAGTCGAAAGATGTGACTAATTCCCATGTCTATTTATTGGCATAAAATTTGAACATGAATTTTGACCAAAAATCGAAGTGTATATAAATACAAATATATAAATGCAGTTTTATTCTAGGCGTCAAACCATGACTTTTAAGATGTTGCTTTTGAAAATCGGGTCAGTATTGACGAAGTTATGGCAGTCGAAAGATGCGACTAATTCCCATGTCTATTTATTGGCATAAAATTTGAACATGAATTTTGACCAAAAATCGAAGTGCATATAAATGTATATATATAAATGCAGTTTTGTTTAGGCGTCAAACCATGACTTTTAAGATGTTGCTTTTGAAAATCGGGTCATTATTGACGGAGATATGGCAGTCGAAAGATGTGACTAATTCCCATGTCTATTTATTGGCATAAAATTTGAACATGAATTTTGACCAAAAATCGAAGTGTATATAAATACAAATATATAAATGCAGTTTTATTCTAGGCGTCAAACCATGACTTTTAAGATGTTGCTTTTGAAAATCGGGTCATTATTGACGAAGTTATGGCAGTCGAAAGATGTGACTAATTCCCATGTCTATTTATTGGCATAAAATTTGAACATGAATTTTGACCAAAAATCGAAGTGTATATAAATGTAAATATATAAATGCAGTTTTGTTCTAGGCGTCAAACCATGACTTTTAAGATGTTGCTTTTGAAAATCGGGTCATTATTGACGGAGATATGGCAGTCGAAAGATGCGACTAATTCCCATGTCTATTTATTGGCATAAAATTTGAACATGAATTTTGACCAAAAATCGAAGTGTATATAAATGTAAATATATAAATGCAGTTTTATTCTAGGGGTCAAACCATGACTTTTAAGATGTTGCTTTTGAAAATCGGGTCATTATTGACGGAGATATGGCAGTCGAAAGATGTGACTAATTCCCATGTCTATTTATTGGCATAAAATTTGAACATGAATTTTGACCAAAAATCGAAGTGTATATAAATGTAAATATATAAATGCAGTTTTGTTCTAGGGGTCAAACCATGACTTTTAAGATGTTGCTTTTGAAAATCGGGTCATTATTGACGGAGATATGGCAGTCGAAAGATGCGACTAATTCCCATGTCTATTTATTGGCATAAAATTTGAACATGAATTTTGACCAAAAATCGAAGTGCATATAAATGTAAATATATAAATGCAGTTTTGTTCTAGGCGTCAAACCATGACTTTTAAGATGTTGCTTTTGAAAATCGGGTCATTATTGACGGAGATATGGCAGTCGAAAGATGTGACTAATTCCCATGTCTATTTATTGGCATAAAATTTGAACATGAATTTTGACCAAAAATCGAAGTGCATGTAAATGTAAATATATAAATGCAGTTTTGTTTTAGGGGTCAATCCATGACTTTTAAGATGTTGCTTTTGAAAATCGGGTCATTATTGACGGAGATATGGCAGTCGAAAGATGTGACTAATTCCCATGTCTATTTATTGGCATAAAATTTGAACATGAATTTTGACCAAAAATCGAAGTGTATATAAATACAAATATATAAATGCAGTTTTATTCTAGGCGTCAAACCATGACTTTTAAGATATTGCTTTTAAAAATCGGGTCATTATTGACGAAGTTATGGCAGTCGAAAGATGTGACTAATTCCCATGTCTATTTATTGGCATAAAATTTGAACATGAATTTCGACCAAAAATCGAAGTGCATATAAATGTAAATATATAAATGCAGTTTTGTTTTAGGGGTCAAACCATGACTTTTAAGATGTTGCTTTTGAAAATCGGGTCATTATTGACGAAGTTATGGCAGTCGAAAGATTCTACTAATTCCCATGTCTATTTATTGGCATAAAATATGAACATGAATTTTGACCAAAAATCGAAGTGTATATAAATACAAATATATAAATGCAGTTTTATTCTAGGCGTCAAACCATGACTTTTAAGATGTTGCTTTTGAAAATCGGGTCATTATTGACGAAGTTATGGCAGTCGAAAGATTCTACTAATTCCCATGTCTATTTATTGGCATAAAATATGAACATGAATTTTGACCAAAAATCGAAGTGTATATAAATACAAATATATAAATGCAGTTTTATTCTAGGGGTCAAACCATGACTTTTAAGATGTTGCTTTTGAAAATCGGGTCATTATTGACGGAGATATGGCAGTCGAAAGATGCGACTAATTCCCATGTCTATTTATTGGCATAAAATTTGAACATGAATTTTGACCAAAAATCGAAGTGCATATAAATGTAAATATATAAATGCAGTTTTGTTGTAGGGGTCAAACCATGACTTTTAAGATGTTGCTTTTGAAAATCGGGTCATTATTGACGGAGATATGGCAGTCGAAAGATGCGACTAATTCCCATGTCTATTTATTGGCATAAAATTTGAACATGAATTTTGACCAAAAATCGAAGTGCATATAAATGTAAATATATAAATGCAGTTTTGTTGTAGGGGTCAAACCATGACTTTTAAGATGTTGCTTTTGAAAATCGGGTCATTATTGACGAAGTTATGGCAGTCGAAAGATTCTACTAATTCCCATGTCTATTTATTGGCATAAAATATGAACATGAATTTTGACCAAAAATCGAAGTGTATATAAATACAAATATATAAACGCAGTTTTATTCTAGGGGTCAAACCATGACTTTTAAGATGTTGCTTTTGAAAATCGGGTCATTATTGACGGAGATATGGCAGTCGAAAGATGCGACTAATTCCCATGTCTATTTATTGGCATAAAACTTGAACATGAATTTCGACCAAAAATCGAAGTGCATATAAATGTAAATATATAAATGCAGTTTTGTTTTAGGGGTCAAACCATGACTTTTAAGATGTTGCTTTTGAAAATCGGGTCATTATTGACGAAGTTATGGCAGTCGAAAGATTTGACTAATTCCCATGTCTATTTATTGGCATAAAATATGAACATGAATTTTGACCAAAAATCGAAGTGTATATAAATACAAATATATAAATGCAGTTTTATTCTAGGGGTCAAACCATGACTTTTAAGATGTTGCTTTTGAAAATCGGGTCATTATTGACGAAGTTATGGCAGTCGAAAGATTCTACTAATTCCCATGTCTATTTATTGGCATAAAATTTGAACATGAATTTTGACCAAAAATCGAAGTGCATATAAATGTAAATATATAAATGCAGTTTTGTTGTAGGGGTCAAACCATGACTTTTAAGATGTTGCTTTTGAAAATCGGGTCATTATTGACGGAGATATGGCAGTCGAAAGATGTGACTAATTCCCATGTCTATTTATTGGCATAAAATTTGAACATGAATTTTGACCAAAAATCGAAGTGCATATAAATGTAAATATATAAATGCAGTTTTGTTGTAGGGGTCAAACCATGACTTTTAAGATGTTGCTTTTGAAAATCGGGTCATTATTGACGGAGATATGGCAGTCGAAAGATGCGACTAATTCCCATGTCTATTTATTGGCATAAAATATGAACATGAATTTTGACCAAAAATCGAAGTGTATATAAATACAAATATATAAATGCAGTTTTATTCTAGGGGTCAAACCATGACTTTTAAGACATTGCTTTTGAAAATCGGGTCATTATTGACGGAGATATGGCAGTCGAAAGATGTGACTAATTCCCATGTCTATTTATTGGCATAAAATATGAACATGAATTTTGACCAAAAATCGAAGTGTATATAAATGTATATATACAAATGCAGTTTTACTTTAGGCGTCAAACCATGACTTTTAAGATGTTGCTTTTGAAAATCGGGTCATTATTGACGGAGATATGGCAGTCGAAAGATGCGACTAATTCCCATGTCTATTTATTGGCATAAAATTTGAACATGAATTTTGACCAAAAATCGAAGTGCATATAAATGTAAATATATAAATGCAGTTTTGTTTTAGGGGTCAAACCATGACTTTTAAGACATTGCTTTTGAAAATCGGGTCATTATTGACGAAGTTATGGCAGTCGAAAGATGTGACTAATTCCCATGTCTATTTATTGGCATAAAATTTGAACATGAATTTTGACCAAAATCGAAGTGTATATAAATGTAAATATATAAATGCAGTTTTATTCTACGGGTCAAACCATGACTTTTAAGATGTTGCTTTTGAAAATCGGGTCATTATTGACGAAGTTATGGCAGTCGAAAGATGTGACTAATTCCCATGTCTATTTATTGGCATAAAATTTGAACATGAATTTTGACCAAAAATCGAAGTGTATATAAATGTAAATATATAAATGCAGTTTTGTTTTAGGGGTCAAACCATGACTTTTAAGACATTGCTTTTGAAAATCGGGTCATTATTGACGAAGTTATGGCAGTCGAAAGATGTGACTAATTCCCATGTCTATTTATTGGCATAAAATATGAACATGAATTTTGACCAAAAATCGAAGTGCATATAAATGTAAATATATAAATGCAGTTTTATTCTAGGCGTCAAACCATGACTTTTAAGATGTTGCTTTTGAAAATCGGGTCATTATTGACGGAGATATGGCAGTCGAAAGATGCGACTAATTCCCATGTCTATTTATTGGCATAAAATTTGAACATGAATTTTGACCAAAAATCGAAGTGTATATAAATGTATATATATAAATGCAGTTTTATTCTAGGCGTCAAACCATGACTTTTAAGACATTGCTTTTGAAAATCGGGTCATTATTGACGAAGTTATGGCAGTCGAAAGATGTGACTAATTCCCATGTCTATTTATTGGCATAAAATATGAACATGAATTTTGACCAAAAATCGAAGTGTATATAAATACAATATATAAATGCAGTTTGTTTTAGGGGTCAAACCATGACTTTTAAGACATTGCTTTTGAAAATCGGGTCATTATTGACGAAGTTATGGCAGTCGAAAGATGTGACTAATTCCCATGTCTATTTATTGGCATAAAATATGAACATGAATTTTGACCAAAAATCGAAGTGCATATAAATGTAAATATATAAATGCAGTTTTATTCTAGGCGTCAAACCATGACTTTTAAGATGTTGCTTTTGAAAATCGGGTCATTATTGACGAAGTTATGGCAGTCGAAAGATGTGACTAATTCCCATGTCTATTTATTGGCATAAAATATGAACATGAATTTTGACCAAAAATCGAAGTGTATATAAATACAAATATATAAATGCAGTTTAGTTTTAGGGGTCAAACCATGACTTTTAAGATGTTGCTTTTGAAAATCGGGTCATTATTGACGAAGTTATGGCAGTCGAAAGATGTGACTAATTCCCATGTCTATTTATTGGCATAAAATATGAACATGAATTTTGACCAAAATCGAAGTGTATATAAATACAATATATAAATGCAGTTTAGTTTTAGGGGTCAAACCATGACTTTTAAGACATTGCTTTTGAAAATCGGGTCATTATTGACGGAGATATTGCAGTCGAAAGATGCGACTAATTCCCATGTCTATTTATTGGCATAAAATTTGAACATGAATGTTGACCAAAAATCGAAGTGTATATAAATGTATATATATAAATGCAGTTTTATTCTAGGCGTCAAACCATGACTTTTAAGACGTTGCTTTTGAAAATCGGGTCATTATTGACGAAGTTATGGCAGTCGAAAGATGTGACTAATTCCCATGTCTATTTATTGGCATAAAATATGAACATGAATTTTGACCAAAAATCGAAGTGTATATAAATACAAATATATAAATGCAGTTTAGTTTTAGGGGTCAAACCATGACTTTTAAGACATTGCTTTTGAAAATCGGGTCATTATTGACGAAGTTATGGCAGTCGAAAGATGTGACTAATTCCCATGTCTATTTATTGGCATAAAATATGAACATGAATTTTGACCAAAAATCGAAGTGCATATAAATGTAAATATATAAATGCAGTTTTGTTTTAGGGGTCAAACCATGACTTTTAAGACATTGCTTTTGAAAATCGGGTCATTATTGACGAAGTTATGGCAGTCGAAAGATGTGACTAATTCCCATGTCTATTTATTGGCATAAAATTTGAACATGAATTTTGACCAAAATCGAAGTGTATATAATGTAAATATATAAATGCAGTTTTGTTTTAGGGGTCAAACCATGACTTTTAAGATGTTGCTTTTGAAAATCGGGTCATTATTGACGGAGATATGGCAGTCGAAAGATGCGACTAATTCCCATGTCTATTTATTGGCATAAAATTTGAACATGAATTTTGACCAAAAATCGAAGTGTATATAAATGCAAATATATAAATGCAGTTTTGTTTTAGGCGTCAAACCATGACTTTTAAGATGTTGCTTTTGAAAATCGGGTCATTATTGACGGAGATATGGCAGTCGAAAGATGTGACTCAATTCCCATGTCTATTTATTGGCATAAAATTTGAACATGAATTTTGACCAAAAATCGAAGTGTATATAAATGTAAATATATAAATGCAGTTTTGTTGTAGGGGTCAAACCATGACTTTTAAGACATTGCTTTTGAAAATCGGGTCATTATTGACGGAGATATGGCAGTCGAAAGATGCGACTAATTCCCATGTCTATTTATTGGCATAAAATTTGAACATGAATTTTGACCAAAAATCGAAGTGTATATAAATGTAATATATAAATGCAGTTTTATTTAGGCGTCAAACCATGACTTTTAAGATGTTGCTTTTGAAAATCGGGTCATTATTGACGGAGATATGGCAGTCGAAAGATGCGACTAATTCCCATGTCTATTTATTGGCATAAAATTTGAACATGAATTTTGACCAAAATCGAAGTGTATATAAATGTATATATACAAATGCAGTTTTATTTAGGCGTCAAACCATGACTTTTAAGATGTTGCTTTTGAAAATCGGGTCATTATTGACGGAGATATGGCAGTCGAAAGATTTGATCAATTCCCATGTCTATTTATTGGCATAAAATTTGAACATGAATTTTGACCAAAAATCGAAGTGCATATAAATGTAAATATATAAATGCAGTTTTGTTTTAGGGGTCAAACCATGACTTTTAAGATGTTGCTTTTGAAAATCGGGTCATTATTGACGGAGATATGGCAGTCGAAAGATTTGATCAATTCCCATGTCTATTTATTGGCATAAAATTTGAACATGAATTTTGACCAAAAATCGAAGTGTATATAAATGTAAATATTAAATGCAGTTTTGTTTAGGGGTCAAACCATGACTTTTAAGATGTTGCTTTTGAAAATCGGGTCATTATTGACGGAGATATGGCAGTCGAAAGATGCGACTAATTCCCATGTCTATTTATTGGCATAAAATTTGAACATGAATTTTGACCAAAAATCGAAGTGTATATAAATGTAAATATATAAATGCAGTTTTGTTTTAGGGGTCAAACCATGACTTTTAAGATGTTGCTTTTGAAAATCGGGTCATTATTGACGGAGATATGGCAGTCGAAAGATGTGACTAATTCCCATGTCTATTTATTGGCATAAAATATGAACATGAATTTTGACCAAAAATCGAAGTGTATATAAATGTAAATATACAAATGCAGTTTTACTTTAGGCGTCAAACCATGACTTTTAAGATGTTGCTTTTGAAAATCGGGTCATTATTGACGGAGATATGGCAGTCGAAAGATGCGACTAATTCCCATGTCTATTTATTGGCATAAAATTTGAACATGAATTTTGACCAAAAATCGAAGTGCATATAAATGTAAATATATAAATGCAGTTTTGTTTTAGGGGTCAAACCATGACTTTTAAGATGTTGCTTTTGAAAATCGGGTCATTATTGACGAAGTTATGGCAGTCGAAAGATGTGACTAATTCCCATGTCTATTTATTGGCATAAAATTTGAACATGAATTTTGACCAAAAATCGAAGTGTATATAAATGTAAATATATAAATGCAGTTTTATTCTAGGGTCAAACCATGACTTTTAAGATGTTGCTTTTGAAAATCGGGTCATTATTGACGGAGATATGGCAGTCGAAAGATGTGACTAATTCCCATGTCTATTTATTGGCATAAAATTTGAACATGAATTTTGACCAAAAATCGAAGTGTATATAAATACAAATATATAAATGCAGTTTTGTTCTAGGCGTCAAACCATGACTTTTAAGATGTTGCTTTTGAAAATCGGGTCATTATTGACGAAGTTATGGCAGTCGAAAGATGCGACTAATTCCCATGTCTATTTATTGGCATAAAATTTGAACATGAATTTTGACCAAAAATCGAAGTGTATATAAATGTAAATATGTAAATGCAGTTTTGCTTTAGGGGTCAAACCATGACTTTTAAGATGTTGCTTTTGAAAATCGGGTCATTATTGACGGAGATATGGCAGTCGAAAGATGTGACCAATTCCCATGTCTATTTATTGGCATAAAATTTGAACATGAATTTTGACCAAAAATCGAAGTGTATATAAATGTAAATATGTAAATGCAGTTTTATTCTAGGGGTCAAACCATGACTTTTAAGATGTTGCTTTTGAAAATCGGGTCATTATTGACGAAGTTATGGCAGTCGAAAGATGCTACTAATTCCCATGTCTATTTATTGGCATAAAATTTGAACATGAATTTTGACCAAAAATCGAAGTGTATATAAATGTAAATATGTAAATGCAGTTTTATTCTAGGGGTCAAACCATGACTTTTAAGATGTTGCTTTTGAAAATCGGGTCATTATTGACGGAGATATGGCAGTCGAAAGATGCTACTAATTCCCATGTCTATTTATTGGCATAAAATTTGAACATGAATTTTGACCAAAAATCGAAGTGTATATAAATGTATATATACAAATGCAGTTTTACTTTAGGCGTCAAACCATGACTTTTAAGATGTTGCTTTTGAAAATCGGGTCATTATTGACGGAGATATGGCAGTCGAAAGATGCGACTAATTCCCATGTCTATTTATTGGCATAAAATTTGAACATGAATTTTGACCAAAAATCGAAGTGTATATAAATGTAATATATAAATGCAGTTTTATTCTAGGCGTCAAACCATGACTTTTAAGATGTTGCTTTTGAAAATCGGGTCATTATTGACGAAGTTATGGCAGTCGAAAGATGTGACTAATTCCCATGTCTATTTATTGGCATAAAATATGAACATGAATTTTGACCAAAAATCGAAGTGTATATAAATACAAATATATAAATGCAGTTTAGTTTTAGGGGTCAAACCATGACTTTTAAGATGTTGCTTTTGAAAATCGGGTCATTATTGACGAAGTTATGGCAGTCGAAAGATGTGACTAATTCCCATGTCTATTTATTGGCATAAAATATGAACATGAATTTTGACCAAAAATCGAAGTGTATATAAATACAAATATATAAATGCAGTTTTGTTGTAGGGGTCAAACCATGACTTTTAAGATGTTGCTTTTGAAAATCGGGTCATTATTGACGAAGTTATGGCAGTCGAAAGATGTGACTAATTCCCATGTCTATTTATTGGCATAAAATATGAACATGAATTTGACCAAAAATCGAAGTGTATATAAATGTATATATACAAATGCAGTTTTATTTAGGCGTCAAACCATGACTTTTAAGATGTTGCTTTTGAAAATCGGGTCATTATTGACGGAGATATGGCAGTCGAAAGATTTGATCAATTCCCATGTCTATTTATTGGCATAAAATTTGAACATGAATTTTGACCAAAAATCGAAGTGTATATTAATGTAAATATTGAAATGCAGTTTTGTTTTAGGGGTCAAACCATGACTTTTAAGATGTTGCTTTTGAAAATCGGGTCATTATTGACGGAGATATGGCAGTCGAAAGATGTGACTAATTCCCATGTCTATTTATTGGCATAAAATTTGAACATGAATTTTGACCAAAAATCGAAGTGTATATAAATACAAATATATAAATGCAGTTTTGTTTTAGGGGTCAAACCATGACTTTTAAGATGTTGCTTTTGAAAATCGGGTCATTATTGACGGAGATATGGCAGTCGAAAGATGCGACTAATTCCCATGTCTATTTATTGGCATAAAATTTGAACATGAATTTTGACCAAAAATCGAAGTGTATATAAATGTATATATACAAATGCAGTTTTATTTAGGCGTCAAACCATGACTTTTAAGATGTTGCTTTTGAAAATCGGGTCATTATTGACGGAGATATGGCAGTCGAAAGATGCGACTAATTCCCATGTCTATTTATTGGCATAAAATTTGAACATGAATTTTGACCAAAAATCGAAGTGTATATAAATGTAAATATACAAATGCATTTTTACTTTAGGCGTCAAACCATGACTTTTAAGATGTTGCTTTTGAAAATCGGGTCATTATTGACGAAGTTATGGCAGTCAAGAATTTGATCAATTCCCATGTCTATTTATTGGCATAAAATATGAACATGAATTTTGACCAAAAATCGAAGTGCATATAAATGTAAATATATAAATGCAGTTTTACTTTAGGCGTCAAACCATGACTTTTAAGATGTTGCTTTTGAAAATCGGGTCATTATTGACGGAGATATGGCAGTCGAAAGATGCGACTAATTCCCATGTCTATTTATTGGCATAAAATTTGAACATGAATTTTGACCAAAAATCGAAGTGCATATAAATGTAAATATATAAATGCAGTTTTGTTTTAGGCGTCAAACCATGACTTTTAAGATGTTGCTTTTGAAAATCGGGTCATTATTGACGGAGATATGGCAGTCGAAAGATGCGACTAATTCCCATGTCTATTTATTGGCATAAAATTTGAACATGAATTTTGACCAAAAATCGAAGTGTATATAAATGTATATATACAAATGCAGTTTTACTTTAGGCGTCAAACCATGACTTTTAAGATGTTGCTTTTGAAAATCGGGTCATTATTGACGGAGATATGGCAGTCGAAAGATGCGACTAATTCCCATGTCTATTTATTGGCATAAAATTTGAACATGAATTTTGACCAAAAATCGAAGTGTATATAAATACAAATATATAAATGCAGTTTTGTTGTAGGGGTCAAACCATGACTTTTAAGATGTTGCTTTTGAAAATCGGGTCATTATTGACGGAGATATGGCAGTCGAAAGATGTGACTAATTCCCATGTCTATTTATTGGCATAAAATTTGAACATGAATTTTGACCAAAAATCGAAGTGCATATAAATGTAAATATATAAATGCAGTTTTGTTTTAGGCGTCAAACCATGACTTTTAAGATGTTGCTTTTGAAAATCGGGTCATTATTGACGGAGATATGGCAGTCGAAAGATGCGACTAATTCCCATGTCTATTTATTGGCATAAAATTTGAACATGAATTTTGACCAAAAATCGAAGTGTATATAAATGTAAATATATAAATGCAGTTTTGTTTTAGGCGTCAAACCATGACTTTTAAGATGTTGCTTTTGAAAATCGGGTCATTATTGACGGAGATATGGCAGTCGAAAGATGCGACTAATTCCATGTCTATTATTGGCATAAAATATGAACATGAATTTTGACCAAAAATCGAAGTGTATATAAATGTAAATATACAAATGCAGTTTTGTTGTAGGGGTCAAACCATGACTTTTAAGATGTTGCTTTTGAAAATCGGGTCATTATTGACGGAGATATGGCAGTCGAAAGATGCGACTAATTCCCATGTCTATTTATTGGCATAAAATTTGAACATGAATTTTGACCAAAAATCGAAGTGTATATAAATGTAAATATTGAAATGCAGTTTTGTTTTAGGGGTCAAACCATGACTTTTAAGATGTTGCTTTTGAAAATCGGGTCATTATTGACGGAGATATGGCAGTCGAAAGATGCGACTAATTCCCATGTCTATTTATTGGCATAAAATTTGAACATGAATTTTGACCAAAAATCGAAGTGTATATAAATGTAAATATATAAATGCAGTTTTGTTTTAGGCGTCAAACCATGACTTTTAAGATGTTGCTTTTGAAAATCGGGTCATTATTGACGGAGATATGGCAGTCGAAAGATGCGACTAATTCCCATGTCTATTTATTGGCATAAAATTTGAACATGAATTTTGACCAAAAATCGAAGTGTATATAAATGTAAATATATAAATGCAGTTTTGTTTAGGGGTCAAACCATGACTTTTAAGATGTTGCTTTTGAAAATCGGGTCATTATTGACGGAGATATGGCAGTCGAAAGATGTGACTAATTCCCATGTCTATTTATTGGCATAAAATTTGAACATGAATTTTGACCAAAAATCGAAGTGTATATAAATGTAAATATATAAATGCAGTTTTGTTCTAGGCGTCAAACCATGACTTTTAAGATGTTGCTTTTGAAAATCGGGTCATTATTGACGGAGATATGGCAGTCGAAAGATGTGACTAATTCCCATGTCTATTTATTGGCATAAAATTTGAACATGAATTTTGACCAAAAATCGAAGTGTATATAAATACAATATATAAATGCAGTTTTGTTCTAGGGGTCAAACCATGACTTTTAAGATGTTGCTTTTGAAAATCGGGTCATTATTGACGGAGATATGGCAGTCGAAAGATGCGACTAATTCCCATGTCTATTTATTGGCATAAAATTGAACATGAATTTTGACCAAAAATCGAAGTGTATATAAATGTAAATATATAAATGCAGTTTTATTTAGGCGTCAAACCATGACTTTTAAGATGTTGCTTTTGAAAATCGGGTCATTATTGACGGAGATATGGCAGTCGAAAGATGTGACTAATTCCCATGTCTATTTATTGGCATAAAATTTGAACATGAATTTTGACCAAAAATCGAAGTGTATATAAATGTAAATATATAAATGCAGTTTTGTTTTAGGGGTCAAACCATGACTTTTAAGATGTTGCTTTTGAAAATCGGGTCATTATTGACGGAGATATGGCAGTCGAAAGATGTGACTAATTCCCATGTCTATTTATTGGCATAAAATTTGAACATGAATTTTGACCAAAAATCGAAGTGTATATAAATGAAATATATAAATGCAGTTTTGTTTTAGGGGTCAAACCATGACTTTTAAGATGTTGCTTTTGAAAATCGGGTCATTATTGACGGAGATATGGCAGTCGAAAGATGCGACTAATTCCCATGTCTATTTATTGGCATAAAATTTGAACATGAATTTTGACCAAAAATCGAAGTGTATATAAATGTAAATATATAAATGCAGTTTTATTCTAGGCGTCAAACCATGACTTTTAAGATGTTGCTTTTGAAAATCGGGTCATTATTGACGGAGATATGGCAGTCGAAAGATGCGACTAATTCCCATGTCTATTTATTGGCATAAAATTTGAACATGAATTTTGACCAAAAATCGAAGTGTATATAAATGTATATATATAAATGCAGTTTTACTTTAGGCGTCAAACCATGACTTTTAAGATGTTGCTTTTGAAAATCGGGTCATTATTGACGGAGATATGGCAGTCGAAAGATGCGACTAATTCCCATGTCTATTTATTGGCATAAAATTTGAACATGAATTTTGACCAAAAATCGAAGTGCATATAAATGTAAATATATAAATGCAGTTTTGTTTTAGGCGTCAAACCATGACTTTTAAGATGTTGCTTTTGAAAATCGGGTCATTATTGACGGAGATATGGCAGTCGAAAGATTTGATCAATTCCCATGTCTATTTATTGGCATAAAATTTGAACATGAATTTTGACCAAAAATCGAAGTGTATATAAATACAAATATATAAATGCAGTTTTGTTTTAGGGGTCAAACCATGACTTTTAAGATGTTGCTTTTGAAAATCGGGTCATTATTGACGGAGATATGGCAGTCGAAAGATGCGACTAATTCCCATGTCTATTTATTGGCATAAAATTTGAACATGAATTTTGACCAAAAATCGAAGTGTATATAAATGTAATATATAAATGCAGTTTTGTTCTAGGCGTCAAACCATGACTTTTAAGATGTTGCTTTTGAAAATCGGGTCATTATTGACGAAGTTATGGCAGTCGAAAGATTCTACTAATTCCCATGTCTATTTATTGGCATAAAATTTGAACATGAATTTTGACCAAAAATCGAAGTGTATATAAATACAAATATATAAATGCAGTTTTATTCTAGGCGTCAAACCATGACTTTTAAGATGTTGCTTTTGAAAATCGGGTCATTATTGACGGAGATATGGCAGTCGAAAGATGTGACTAATCCCATGTCTATTTATTGGCATAAAATTTGAACATGAATTTTGACCAAAAATCGAAGTGTATATAAATGTAAATATATAAATGCAGTTTTATTCTAGGCGTCAAACCATGACTTTTAAGATGTTGCTTTTGAAAATCGGGTCATTATTGACGGAGATATGGCAGTCGAAAGATGCGACTAATTCCCATGTCTATTTATTGGCATAAAATTTGAACATGAATTTTGACCAAAAATCGAAGTGTATATAAATGTAAATATATAAATGCAGTTTTGTTTTAGGGGTCAAACCATGACTTTTAAGATGTTGCTTTTGAAAATCGGGTCATTATTGACGGAGATATGGCAGTCGAAAGATGCGACTAATTCCATGTCTATTTATTGGCATAAAATTGAACATGAATTTTGACCAAAAATCGAAGTGTATATAAATGTAAATATAAATGCAGTTTTGTTTTAGGGGTCAAACCATGACTTTTAAGATGTTGCTTTTGAAAATCGGGTCATTATTGACGGAGATATGGCAGTCGAAAGATGCGACTAATTCCCATGTCTATTTATTGGCATAAAATATGAACATGAATTTTGACCAAAAATCGAAGTGTATATAAATGTAAATATATAAATGCAGTTTTGTTTTAGGGGTCAAACCATGACTTTTAAGATGTTGCTTTTGAAAATCGGGTCATTATTGACGGAGATATGGCAGTCGAAAGATGCGACTAATTCCCATGTCTATTTATTGGCATAAAATATGAACATGAATTTTGACCAAAAATCGAAGTGTATATAAATGTAAATATATAAATGCAGTTTTGTTTTAGGGGTCAAACCATGACTTTTAAGATGTTGCTTTTGAAAATCGGGTCATTATTGACGGAGATATGGCAGTCGAAAGATTTGATCAATTCCCATGTCTATTTATTGGCATAAAATTTGAACATGAATTTTGACCAAAAATCGAAGTGTATATAAATGTAAATATATAAATGCAGTTTTGTTTTAGGGGTCAAACCATGACTTTTAAGATGTTGCTTTTGAAAATCGGGTCATTATTGACGGAGATATGGCAGTCGAAAGATGCGACTAATTCCCATGTCTATTTATTGGCATAAAATTTGAACATGAATTTTGACCAAAAATCGAAGTGTATATAAATGTAAATATATAAATGCAGTTTTGTTTAGGCGTCAAACCATGACTTTTAAGATGTTGCTTTTGAAAATCGGGTCATTATTGACGGAGATATGGCAGTCGAAAGATGTGACTAATTCCCATGTCTATTTATTGGCATAAAATTTGAACATGAATTTTGACCAAAAATCGAAGTGTATATAAATACAAATATATAAATGCAGTTTTATTCTAGGCGTCAAACCATGACTTTTAAGATGTTGCTTTTGAAAATCGGGTCATTATTGACGAAGTTATGGCAGTCGAAAGATGTGACTAATTCCCATGTCTATTTATTGGCATAAAATTTGAACATGAATTTTGACCAAAAATCGAAGTGTATATAAATGTAAATATATAAATGCAGTTTTGTTGTAGGGGTCAAACCAAGACTTTTAAGAGATTGCTTTTGAAAATCGGGTCATTATTGACGAAGTTATGGCAGTCGAAAGATGTGACTAATTCCCATGTCTATTTATTGGCATAAAATATGAACATGAATTTTGACCAAAAATCGAAGTGTATATAAATGTAAATATATAAATGCAGTTTTGTTTTAGGGGTCAAACCATGACTTTTAAGATGTTGCTTTTGAAAATCGGGTCATTATTGACGAAGTTATGGCAGTCGAAAGATGTGACTAATTCCCATGTCTATTTATTGGCATAAAATATGAACATGAATTTTGACCAAAAATCGAAGTGTATATAAATGTATATATACAAATGCAGTTTTACTTTAGGCGTCAAACCATGACTTTTAAGATGTTGCTTTTGAAAATCGGGTCATTATTGACGGAGATATGGCAGTCGAAAGATGTGACTAATTCCCATGTCTATTTATTGGCATAAAATTTGAACATGAATTTTGACCAAAAATCGAAGTGTATATAAATGTAAATATATAAATGCAGTTTTATTCTAGGGGTCAAACCATGACTTTTAAGATGTTGCTTTTGAAAATCGGGTCATTATTGACGGAGATATGGCAGTCGAAAGATTTGATCAATTCCCATGTCTATTTATTGGCATAAAATTTGAACATGAATTTTGACCAAAAATCGAAGTGTATATAAATACAAATATATAAATGCAGTTTTGTTTAGGGGTCAAACCATGACTTTTAAGATGTTGCTTTTGAAAATCGGGTCATTATTGACGGAGATATGGCAGTCGAAAGATGTGACTAATTCCCATGTCTATTTATTGGCATAAAATTTGAACATGAATTTTGACCAAAAATCGAAGTGTATATAAATACAAATATATAAATGCAGTTTTGTTTAGGGGTCAAACCATGACTTTTAAGATGTTGCTTTTGAAAATCGGGTCATTATTGACGGAGATATGGCAGTCGAAAGATGCGACTAATTCCCATGTCTATTTATTGGCATAAAATATGAACATGAATTTTGACCAAAAATCGAAGTGTATATAAATGTAAATATATAAATGCAGTTTTGTTTTAGGGGTCAAACCATGACTTTTAAGATGTTGCTTTTGAAAATCGGGTCATTATTGACGGAGATATGGCAGTCGAAAGATGCGACTAATTCCCATGTCTATTTATTGGCATAAAATATGAACATGAATTTTGACCAAAAATCGAAGTGTATATAAATACAAATATATAAATGCAGTTTTGTTTTAGGGGTCAAACCATGACTTTTAAGATGTTGCTTTTGAAAATCGGGTCATTATTGACGGAGATATGGCAGTCGAAAGATGTGACTAATTCCCATGTCTATTTATTGGCATAAAATTTGAACATGAATTTTGACCAAAAATCGAAGTGTATATAAATACAATATATAAATGCAGTTTTGTTTTAGGGGTCAAACCATGACTTTTAAGATGTTGCTTTTGAAAATCGGGTCATTATTGACGGAGATATGGCAGTCGAAAGATTTGATCAATTCCCATGTCTATTTATTGGCATAAAATTTGAACATGAATTTTGACCAAAAATCGAAGTGTATATAAATGTAAATATATAAATGCAGTTTTGTTTTAGGCGTCAAACCATGACTTTTAAGATGTTGCTTTTGAAAATCGGGTCATTATTGACGGAGATATGGCAGTCGAAAGATGCGACTAATTCCCATGTCTATTTATTGGCATAAAATTTGAACATGAATTTTGACCAAAAATCGAAGTGTATATAAATGTAAATATATAAATGCAGTTTGTTTTAGGGGTCAAACCATGACTTTTAAGATGTTGCTTTTGAAAATCGGGTCATTATTGACGGAGATATGGCAGTCGAAAGATGTGATCAATTCCCATGTCTATTTATTGGCATAAAATTTGAACATGAATTTTGACCAAAAATCTAAGCGTATATTAATGTAAATATTGAAATGCAGTTTTACTTTAGGCGTCAAACCATGACTTTTAAGATGTTGCTTTTGAAAATCGGGTCATTATTGACGGAGATATGGCAGTCGAAAGATGCGACTAATTCCCATGTCTATTTATTGGCATAAAATATGAACATGAATTTTGACCAAAAATCGAAGTGTATATAAATGTAAATATATAAATGCAGTTTTGTTTTAGGCGTCAAACCATGACTTTTAAGATGTTGCTTTTGAAAATCGGGTCATTATTGACGGAGATATGGCAGTCGAAAGATGCGACTAATTCCCATGTCTATTTATTGGCATAAAATATGAACATGAATTTTGACCAAAAATCGAAGTGTATATAAATACAAATATATAAATGCAGTTTTGTTTAAGGGGTCAAACCATGACTTTTAAGATGTTGCTTTTGAAAATCGGGTCATTATTGACGGAGATATGGCAGTCGAAAGATGCGACTAATTCCCATGTCTATTTATTGGCATAAAATTTGAACATGAATTTTGACCAAAAATCGAAGTGTATATAAATGTAAATATACAAATGCATTTTTACTTTAGGCGTCAAACCATGACTTTTAAGATGTTGCTTTTGAAAATCGGGTCATTATTGACGGAGATATGGCAGTCGAAAGATGCGACTAATTCCCATGTCTATTTATTGGCATAAAATATGAACATGAATTTTGACCAAAAATCGAAGTGTATATAAATGCAAATATATAAATGCAGTTTTGTTTAAGGGGTCAAACCATGACTTTTAAGATGTTGCTTTTGAAAATCGGGTCATTATTGACGGAGATATTGCAGTCGAAAGATGCGACTAATTCCCATGTCTATTTATTGGCATAAAATATGAACATGAATTTTGACCAAAAATCGAAGTGTATATAAATACAATATATAAATGCAGTTTGTTTTAGGGGTCAAACCATGACTTTTAAGATGTTGCTTTTGAAAATCGGGTCATTATTGACGGAGATATGGCAGTCGAAAGATTTGATCAATTCCCATGTCTATTTATTGGCATAAAATTTGAACATGAATTTTGACCAAAAATCGAAGTGTATATAAATACAAATATATAAATGCAGTTTTGTTTTAGGGGTCAAACCATGACTTTTAAGATGTTGCTTTTGAAAATCGGGTCATTATTGACGGAGATATGGCAGTCGAAAGATGTGACTAATTCCCATGTCTATTTATTGGCATAAAATTTGAACATGAATTTTGACCAAAAATCTAAGCGTATATTAATGTAAATATATAAATGCAGTTTTACTTTAGGCGTCAAACCATGACTTTTAAGATGTTGCTTTTGAAAATCGGGTCATTATTGACGGAGATATGGCAGTCGAAAGATGCGACTAATTCCCATGTCTATTTATTGGCATAAAATTTGAACATGAATTTTGACCAAAAATCGAAGTGTATATAAATGTAAATATTGAAATGCAGTTTTGTTTTAGGGGTCAAACCATGACTTTTAAGATGTTGCTTTTGAAAATCGGGTCATTATTGACGGAGATATGGCAGTCGAAAGATGTGACTAATTCCCATGTCTATTTATTGGCATAAAATTTGAACATGAATTTTGACCAAAAATCGAAGTGTATATAAATGTAAATATATAAATGCAGTTTTGTTTTAGGCGTCAAACCATGACTTTTAAGATGTTGCTTTTGAAAATCGGGTCATTATTGACGGAGATATGGCAGTCGAAAGATGCGACTAATTCCCATGTCTATTTATTGGCATAAAATTTGAACATGAATTTTGACCAAAAATCGAAGTGTATATAAATGTATATATACAAATGCAGTTTTGTTTAGGCGTCAAACCATGACTTTTAAGATGTTGCTTTTGAAAATCGGGTCATTATTGACGGAGATATGGCAGTCGAAAGATGCGACTAATTCCCATGTCTATTTATTGGCATAAAATATGAACATGAATTTTGACCAAAAATCGAAGTGTATATAAATACAAATATATAAATGCAGTTTTGTTTAAGGGGTCAAACCATGACTTTTAAGATGTTGCTTTTGAAAATCGGGTCATTATTGACGGAGATATTGCAGTCGAAAGATGCGACTAATTCCCATGTCTATTTATTGGCATAAAATGTGAACATGAATTTTGACCAAAAATCGAAGTGTATATAAATGTATATATACAAATGCAGTTTTATTCTAGGCGTCAAACCATGACTTTTAAGATGTTGCTTTTGAAAATCGGGTCATTATTGACGGAGATATGGCAGTCGAAAGATGCGACTAATTCCCATGTCTATTTATTGGCATAAAATATGAACATGAATTTTGACCAAAAATCGAAGTGTATATAAATGTAAATATACAAATGCAGTTTTGTTTTAGGGGTCAAACCATGACTTTTAAGATGTTGCTTTTGAAAATCGGGTCATTATTGACGGAGATATGGCAGTCGAAAGATGCGACTAATTCCCATGTCTATTTATTGGCATAAAATATGAACATGAATTTTGACCAAAAATCGAAGTGTATATAAATGTAAATATATAAATGCAGTTTTGTTTTAGGGGTCAAACCATGACTTTTAAGATGTTGCTTTTGAAAATCGGGTCATTATTGACGGAGATATGGCAGTCGAAAGATTTGATCAATTCCCATGTCTATTTATTGGCATAAAATTTGAACATGAATTTTGACCAAAAATCGAAGTGTATATAAATGTAAATATTGAAATGCAGTTTTGTTGTAGGGGTCAAACCATGACTTTTAAGATGTTGCTTTTGAAAATCGGGTCATTATTGACGGAGATATTGCAGTCGAAAGATGCGACTAATTCCCATGTCTATTTATTGGCATAAAATATGAACATGAATTTTGACCAAAAATCGAAGTGTATATAAATGTAAATATATAAATGCAGTTTTGTTTTAGGCGTCAAACCATGACTTTTAAGATGTTGCTTTTGAAAATCGGGTCATTATTGACGGAGATATGGCAGTCGAAAGATGCGACTAATTCCCATGTCTATTTATTGGCATAAAATTTGAACATGAATTTTGACCAAAAATCGAAGTGTATATAAATGTATATATACAAATGCAGTTTTACTTTAGGCGTCAAACCATGACTTTTAAGATGTTGCTTTTGAAAATCGGGTCATTATTGACGGAGATATGGCAGTCGAAAGATGTGACTAATTCCCATGTCTATTTATTGGCATAAAATATGAACATGAATTTTGACCAAAAATCGAAGTGTATATAAATGTAAATATATAAATGCAGTTTTGTTTTAGGGGTCAAACCATGACTTTTAAGATGTTGCTTTTGAAAATCGGGTCATTATTGACGGAGATATGGCAGTCGAAAGATGCGACTAATTCCCATGTCTATTTATTGGCATAAAATTTGAACATGAATTTTGACCAAAAATCGAAGTGTATATAAATGTAAATATACAAATGCATTTTTACTTTAGGCGTCAAACCATGACTTTTAAGATGTTGCTTTTGAAAATCGGGTCAGTATTGACGGAGATATGGCAGTCGAAAGATGTGACTAATTCCCATGTCTATTTATTGGCATAAAATTTGAACATGAATTTTGACCAAAAATCGAAGTGTATATAAATGTAAATATATAAATGCAGTTTTATTCTAGGCGTCAAACCATGACTTTTAAGATGTTGCTTTTGAAAATCGGGTCATTATTGACGGAGATATGGCAGTCGAAAGATGTGACTAATTCCCATGTCTATTTATTGGCATAAAATATGAACATGAATTTTGACCAAAAATCGAAGTGTATATAAATGTAAATATATAAATGCAGTTTTGTTTAGGGGTCAAACCATGACTTTTAAGATGTTGCTTTTGAAAATCGGGTCATTATTGACGGAGATATGGCAGTCGAAAGATGTGACTAATTCCCATGTCTATTTATTGGCATAAAATATGAACATGAATTTTGACCAAAAATCGAAGTGTATATAAATGTAAATATATAAATGCAGTTTTGTTTAGGGGTCAAACCATGACTTTTAAGATGTTGCTTTTGAAAATCGGGTCATTATTGACGGAGATATGGCAGTCGAAAGATGTGACTAATTCCCATGTCTATTTATTGGCATAAAATATGAACATGAATTTTGACCAAAAATCGAAGTGTATATAAATGTAAATATATAAATGCAGTTTTGTTTTAGGCGTCAAACCATGACTTTTAAGATGTTGCTTTTGAAAATCGGGTCATTATTGACGGAGATATTGCAGTCGAAAGATGCGACTAATTCCCATGTCTATTTATTGGCATAAAATATGAACATGAATTTTGACCAAAAATCGAAGTGTATATAAATGTAAATATATAAATGCAGTTTTGTTGTAGGGGTCAAACCATGACTTTTAAGACATTGCTTTTGAAAATCGGGTCATTATTGACGGAGATATGGCAGTCGAAAGATGCGACTAATTCCCATGTCTATTTATTGGCATAAAATTTGAACATGAATTTTGACCAAAAATCGAAGTGCATATAAATGTAAATATATAAATGCAGTTTGTTTTAGGCGTCAAACCATGACTTTTAAGATGTTGCTTTTGAAAATCGGGTCATTATTGACGGAGATATGGCAGTCGAAAGATGCGACTAATTCCCATGTCTATTTATTGGCATAAAATTTGAACATGAATTTTGACCAAAAATCGAAGTGCATATAAATGTAAATATATAAATGCAGTTTTGTTTTAGGCGTCAAACCATGACTTTTAAGATGTTGCTTTTGAAAATCGGGTCATTATTGACGGAGATATTGCAGTCGAAAGATGCGACTAATTCCCATTATTGGCATAAAATTTGAACATGAATTTTGACCAAAAATCGAAGTGTATATAAATGTAAATATATAAATGCAGTTTTATTCTAGGGGTCAAACCATGACTTTTAAGATGTTGCTTTTGAAAATCGGGTCATTATTGACGGAGATATGGCAGTCGAAAGATTTGATCAATTCCCATGTCTATTTATTGGCATAAAATTTGAACATGAATTTTGACCAAAAATCGAAGTGTATATAAATGTAAATATATAAATGCAGTTTTATTTAGGGGTCAAACCATGACTTTTAAGATGTTGCTTTTGAAAATCGGGTCATTATTGACGGAGATATGGCAGTCGAAAGATGTGACAATTCCCATGTCTATTTATTGGCATAAAATATGAACATGAATTTTGACCAAAAATCGAAGTGCATATAAATGTAAATATATAAATGCAGTTTTGTTTTAGGCGTCAAACCATGACTTTTAAGATGTTGCTTTTGAAAATCGGGTCATTATTGACGGAGATATGGCAGTCGAAAGATGCGACTAATTCCCATGTCTATTTATTGGCATAAAATTTGAACATGAATTTTGACCAAAAATCGAAGTGTATATAAATGCAAATATATAAATGCAGTTTTGTTTTAGGGGTCAAACCATGACTTTTAAGATGTTGCTTTTGAAAATCGGGTCATTATTGACGGAGATATGGCAGTCGAAAGATGCTACCAATTCCCATGTCTATTTATTGGCATAAAATTTGAACATGAATTTTGACCAAAAATCGAAGTGTATATAAATGTAAATATATAAATGCAGTTTTGTTTTAGGGGTCAAACCATGACTTTTAAGATGTTGCTTTTGAAAATCGGGTCATTATTGACGGAGATATTGCAGTCGAAAGATGCGACTAATTCCCATGTCTATTTATTGGCATAAAATTTGAACATGAATTTTGACCAAAAATCGAAGTGTATATAAATGTAAATATTGAAATGCAGTTTTGTTTTAGGGGTCAAACCATGACTTTTAAGATGTTGCTTTTGAAAATCGGGTCATTATTGACGGAGATATGGCAGTCGAAAGATGTGATCAATTCCCATGTCTATTTATTGGCATAAAATTTGAACATGAATTTTGACCAAAAATCGAAGTGTATATAAATGTAAATATATAAATGCAGTTTTGTTTTAGGGGTCAAACCATGACTTTTAAGATGTTGCTTTTGAAAATCGGGTCATTATTGATGGAGATATGGCAGTCGAAAGATGTGGCATACAATTGTAACACGAATTTTGACCAAAAGCAGACCAAAAAACAGAAAACTGAATTTAAAGTTCAAGTTAAAAAAGCTGATTTTGAAATGGATAAACATGAGCTTATTTTTTTTTGGTTAAAGGAAAAGATTATTTATATAATAATGCTTGCAAACATTTTTTAGATTTGCGTAATCGCTTGAATTTCAAATTTACGTTCAAGTTCAAGTTAAGTTCGGGAAACTTTCAAGATGTTTACACATCTCCCGGGTGATCTAGCTCACATTGGGTTGTTTTTTTAATGTTTAGCAACAACATGAAAACTCGATTTTCAAATTGAAAACCTCTATTTAAATATTAATAATTTATAGAACAGAACACGCCAAGTACGTGACTCTTACCGTAAAGGGTTGCAGCAATAAAGGGGGGCTGTACGGAAAAATAAAACTATCTGCAGAGTAGGCAACCCTATTTACTTTGTCTTTGGCAATCATTTTGTTGGCGAATATCTTTACTTTCTCAACGGAAAATAATCTATAAAAAATAATGCCGCGGACTGCGGATAAATGTATGCAAAAGAAGTGTCTCAATGGGCGTGGCAGTTTTGGGCAAGTGCAGGCACATAAATTTCACGTATGTGGACTGCCCCTTACCCCCTTCGCAAAGCCCAACTTACACCTACATAAATATGGCTCTTCTGCAGCTTAGGAAAAACATGGGAATTTTACGAGCAGTTTTTGTACTTGTATTGTTACTGAGTGGGGGGTGGTAGGGGGTGGATATGCTCGCCCACCACCTTCCCTTCCATACACTGTAAACAATGACATTTGTGTAACGCTTCGCGTATGCATTAAATATTTTTATTGTTCCGACTGTGTCCAAAGCAACATGGAAAAAGTCATTGAAGCCTCTGGTTCTTGCATATTTTTAACATTTTAATGGCGTTTTTCGCTTCTTTGCATTAATAAATCAGGTGGCAATAATCCACTTAACCAAGTTAGTCCAAAGGCAGTGTTAGAGCAAAGACCCTTCAAAAACAAGATAATGCAATTGGTAAGAAAAGGCTTTACAGTTATTTCGTCTCAGGGTTTCGCTCTCAGAAATAAACTGTGCAATGATAATAATAATTCAATAAAATATTATTATTGTTCAAGAAAACGTGCTCATAGCAATAATACAGGTTCAAACACACCAACAAACAGGTGTTAACACATCGCCCGCGAGTTCCAACACTCATTGATTTTTTTATTTGTAATCTTTAAACATTATATTTAATGCAAGAACACCGGCAATAGTAAAATACATGCAAAAACAAAAATGCTTGCCTAATTTGTTGTTGCTGCACACAACGACCTTTTAACAAAGAATCCTAGCTTTTTGCTGTTTCCCTACGTACATGCCCATTGGTTGCGTTTATGTTAATTAACATTACATTCCAGCTCTTAATACCTGTCTTGTAACATTATTCGTCTATGGCTGCACACGAATGTACATCAACTTCGCGAATAGAGATATAAAGAGAACTGTCCTGGTCTAACTGCAGAGAGCGATCGTTACCTTCCACAAGTCGACAAATTTCACTTGTTCCACTTTACTCACAAAGGCAGTAAGCCTGGAACTTTGCGCGTCTTTACATCGCTGGGAGCTTATCGTCCGTTTATTAATTTAATTAAAACGGATGCGCCCTATATTAATATTCAAATTGTGTTTATATAACGCGCTGAACATACGCAAAGTATTTATAACATTACAGAATCGCCGTGTAACTGCTTTTTTAAGTGTTTTTAGGCAAATGAAAAATTGTGAAACGCGCGCCATTTTAGTTGCCGCTTTGCCGGGTCGCGAAAAAATCAAAGAGAGAGTTATCCTCTCTGCGCTCATACAAGTGTGTTGTTGTTGCGTTTAGCGCGCTCCATAATAAGCGAAGCATTGACTTTAATATTAATTGCTTTACTTTGTTTTTTTTTATTTTTTTTCTTGTGAGTGAAATGCAGTGAAAATAAAATAAAATAGCATACATATACATGTATATTGAAAAGAGAAATGAGAGCATCTCATATAATTATTGTTGTGCGTGAGTATGTGCTTTTTGTTTTTGTGAAAGTGCCAGTGAAAAAAAAATCGAGAGAGAGAGAGAGAGAGAGAGCTCTTGCATTTAACTGTAAATGTGTTGTTGCTGCTACCGGTGAGTGAATTCTGCATATTCTATTTTATATTGATCATTTTGTTTATGAATCACCCTTTTACTATAACTAGATTTAATACAGTAAAATAAATAATTATAATTGCTGCAATCTACATACATATAAAAATGGTTCTTTTAACGCTTTAATATGCTTTCCTCGATTTCTGATTTGATATATTTAACTATTATTCCAATATCTCTCCATAATTATGGCCATTCCAACCGAGTGGCTTTTGCAGCGATGCGTACAAGTACCGAAAGTGTATTGAGAAGTGCATTTGTCAAATAAAATGTTTCAAAATAACAAAAATCTCGAGAAGCAGGCTTAGCAGGAATGTAAAAAACGCTCATGCTCACAAATACTAACACATTTTTAACGTTCTTGGTTGTCGCTGGCCGGCCGCTTGTCGTACAATTGACGAGCCGCTGAGTGCAAGGGCAACTGAAACCGAAACGGCTGCTCATGCTGTCTGCTATCGCGCTCCTTTACACTTATGGCTTACTGCTTATACCATTTGATATATTTCTGAAGCAAACCCCTGAGACAAAGCTTTTCGTACCAATTGCATTATCTTGTTATGAAAGGGTCTTTGGTTAGAGATAGTGTGGCAAACGTTTAGCACATTTAAATAGTCAATTGAGTAATTTAAATAATAAATTAAACACACAATTAAAAAGTGTTCTTTTATGCACATAGAACTGTATATTGTAATTGTTCTTTGTGCAGCTATAATTAAACTGTCTAATGGATTTTAAGCTTGTGACTATTGTCTGTCTTTCCTTAAATCACTTAACAGCTGTTGAAACAGGTGTTATAATACAAACAATCGCTACGATTCCCTGGAAAACTTTAAACTTACTTTTGTCAAAGAATAAATAATAATTAGTTGAGAGAATTTCTTTTTCCAAAAAGCATTTGATGCTAGATTTGGATTCGTAAACGTTTTGTTGACGGAGCTGCTCAGTTTTCGCGTGGGAATACTAATATTAATCAACTTTTCTATAGAAGTCTTAAAGGTTTTCAGCGCAAAAAGCGAATAAAATGTGATTATGGTGCTTTTAGCGGGAGTTTCATGAAACAAGATTAAAGCTTTGTCAACATAAGATTGATTAGATCCATGACAAAAGGGTATTCAGTTGCCTTGTACAAGCATTGAAATGCATAGCAGAGAGAGAGAACACACTTTAATAAAAAGCCTTTGAGCTGTCAGCTGAAAGACTTCCAACAGATTTATACGACACAGCTGAAAGTCAAAAGGAAGCCACAGGACATGACTAAGATGTAACAAAGATTAGTTAAGAATGCTCTAAAATCAGAGCCAAACAAACTGATGCAGCACTTAATTTTTTGGCTCACTGGCAACAAGCTGACAACTTCATTTTGGGTCCAATCTTTTTTTTTGGCACAGACAATCAAATCAATTGCTTGACCCTCATTGCGACCAAGGCCAAGTCCAAGTCCACACAAAATTTATCAAACAATGCCCAGTCAAGCGTTACAAACTTACCAATTTACCAGATAGTCAAAAAGTAGAAAAAAAAACACCTGCAGCTTCTTTCCAATTGACATGTCCGCAACGCCATAAATTGTGATAAATGAAGTGAGCTGCCAATGTTGCCAACCCAACTTATCAATGTTTGCCCAATAGCAGCAACACAACAACTCTGCGCGCCCGCACTATAACTTACACCATTTGGCAGATAGCCAGCAAAGGTTAGCACCGAAAAAATTTAAATTGGTGACTGTTGCTACATAGAAAATGCTTTTTAAATTGAATTTCAATTGAGTGTTCAAAGCGCTGTTAAGAACTCAAGAGACAGACATGTTAACAGATTGCTGCTTAACAGCGTTATGTTAATTGTATGAGGATCGTGGTAAAGGTGTGTGTCTCATCTAAACGAGAGCGATAAAATTAGTTAACCTATTCAACTACTTAATATAAAGTAAACGCCTTATAACAAGTTCGCATTGGCTTAAAAATCAATATTTTATCTCTCCAAACACATTGCTATAGTATAGGTTTTAGCAAACTAAAAATGCATAGAGCAGAAGCACATCCTTGATTGTAGTTTGTTTTGCTGTTAGCTACAAAAGTGTCTGCGCAATTTCATTTCCTTTCGTTTTCATGCATATGCAACAGCATCAAACGCTGCATAAATTATACGCCGCGTCGCACGTTGCATGTGGCACGTTGCCCGCTGTCAGCTGGAGCTCAGTTTAGTTTTATTGACTTTCTTTTTTAAATGCCTGTGGTGCATAAATATTAATTAAGCTGCTGCTTTGTGGGTCGTCTGCGAATTGCAACATCGATCAATGGGTCAAATTTGCAGCTAAAAGTCTTAAGTAGCATTTTGTGGGTCACTTTCCGTCAGCCAGCCGTCCATGCCTCCCCATTTTAAATATTGTTCTTGAAACTGTTGCAACTGGGTTGCCTCTTCTTTTTCTGCCACAACCATTAATTTTAAATTATGTGCGATGCCCGTCGGTGGGGTTTTTCCACTGCGTTTTATTATCTGTCAAATGTGCAGGGTATCGAGGAAGGGTTGCAGAGCAGCATTGTTTGTTGAAGGCACACAAAACATGACTAATTATGAGTGAAAAGGATTTTTTGAATTAATGACACTTTTTAAAAGTGACAGCAACTATGTTAAATTGGGCTTGAAATTAAAATTTGATATGAATGACAGTTGTCTAAGCGGGAATTTCAGTTCTCTTTAAGAAATAAAGCAACAACAAATTTACAGGAAAATTCCCAAAACATTTTAAGGGAAATTTTAGTCTGCAGCGATCGTAACATTTAACTGTAATGTTCACGCACTGTTACGATCTCCTGAGTTTCTGGCTTTGCCTAACATTTGTTTTTCTATTCTCTTTTAGACTTTTAGAATTGATTTGCCATTTGCATTTCGCATTTTTCGTTCGCATTTTGCATTGACAATGAAATTGTCATCAAAGTCACGTGTGGCGGCAGCTACAAAAACAACGGCAGCTGCAAAATTCGTATGCAAATTGCCACTTGAGAAGAGCAGCGGTAGACAAAATACGCAGATAAAGATAAAAGGCGAATCGGGAAAGAGCAATACATAATACAACATAGGCAAAAACTCATCAAACAACACACAGAAACATGTCAAGGCAAAAAAAAAAAAAAAATATCTGTTGTTTGATTGCCAGGCACAAATGCATTCACAAATGTCGGCCCTTCTGAGCTGATTTATAGACAACCAACACAGACAACAATTGTTTGCCAAAAATTATTTTGTTTATGCCCCGCCCCGGCCCACTGTCTCATTCATTTCCCTTTGTACCTAGTGAACAATTAAAATTATTGCTTCTGATGACAGTTATTTTGGACTAACAATCCATGTGGTGAACATTTCCTTCACAAAAATATTTACTCACCTTTGCTGGGTCCATTTGCCGTTTGTATCGAGGACATTGGTATTGCCAGACAGTTTCTCTGTGTCACAGGCAGATCGAGATCCTGTGGCGGCTCGGAGCGTGGACATGGGGTGTAGGCAACCTTGCTGCCACGTCCCGGCGAAGGACTCACGCGTGAATGGCGCCCGCCGCCGGCTAAACGTTCGCTTGCCATGCTGGCGGGGGGCGGTAGGAGGGGAGCGGGCAAAGGAATGGCGCCACTAATCAATCAACTTAAGCAACATAGCTAAAGAATTTTCGTTTCTACCAAGCCAATAATAATAATACTAAAAAAAACCTAACGCTTTAATGGTTGCATGTATAAAATCCAAAACGCTTTGAAGAATTCGCTTCAATTGACTGTGCTCCGATGAAGACAAAATAGACGCACGTGACAAGGGCACCGTTCTTTAGCAATAACTGCACTTTACTTTCTCACTTCCTGCTTCCCCAGCACTCACACGCTGCAACAAATAACAAACAGCAGCCCCACCAGCAAAAACAACAACGACGACGCATACAAGATACGAAAAAATGCGCGCGACCGCAGCCAACTTGCTCCGTCAAAGTCCTGCCAGCAACTGAACAGCAGCAGCAGCAGCCGACGCAGACAACAGCCTCTCGTCTCACGGCCCGAGCGACATGCAAAACAAAAATGCAAAAGCAGAGCACAAATGCACGCCGCTCACCGCTCGCTCTTCAACAAGCTTTGCCTTCCACATTTCTCCGAACACAACTCTCTCTTTACTCATCGCAGCAATCGCCTACTATTTCGACTTCACCTTCCGCTCTTTTCACAACTTAGCATCCGTCTAGCCACTGCATTGCTGCATTGAGCGCAAATTTAGCTTAGTTTTTGTTTTGCTGCCGTGTAAAAGCTGCGAGCGCACGTGCATTGTGTGAGCTTTATTCATTCACAAAAACTGGCGCACAGCGTTGCCAGAAAACATAATTGTAGTAAAAGCTGCCAGTCGCATAGCTAAGGCCATTTACTGTTATACAATAACATTCATTTAACAGATGAAAGGAAATATTCTTTTCGAGCTTAAATATATTGCAGAAAAAAGCTCATCTTGAAAAAAGAAAAAGTCCCAGGACTATAGGCAAACATCTTTTCCCATAGATGGCGCTTAACAATTGTAACAAAATCTGTTATTTAATGTATAACATTTTGCTAAAACCCAAAAACATTGCCCGATCTGAAAACACACTTTTATTTTAGTTGTATATTCTATTTTTATTGGGTTTTCTTTGCCTGTTAAGTAGAATAGAATTGTTATTAAAATGGGGTTTCTTTTGTTTGTATATTTTTTTTTGTGGAGTTTCGATTGTAGTTTTGGTTTATATGAAATAATTTGATTTTGCTTACGTTTTTGTGGTACAGTTAACTGATTTTTTTCATTTTTAGGTATGCACCTTAATACTTTATAGTATAATGGAAACTGTTCTATTATTTTACCTGCTGTTACCTTTTTTGTGGTTTAAATAGTTATATAGTTACTTTTTTTTTTAAGTTTTTGTTGGAAAGTTATTCATTAATACAAAAAGAAACGATGAATTTTTTAGTTTTTGTTTATAAGACTTGTCGTTTACAGCGCTTAGAAGTTACAGTTTACATAAGTTCAGTTGTTGTTCTTTTTTTTTAAGGGGTTTTCTTTCAGTTAAATATATTTTTGGAACATTTTTGTCTTGCCAAAAATTTTTGAAAACAGTGTTTGTTGTTGATGCTGTATTGTTATCAGTGTTATGTAGTGCCGTCTGAAGAAAATTTTTTTAAAGCTTTATTTGTAAGTGTTGGAAAGTGTCTCGTGTCTTAGACGTACTAAATAAATATCATATATGTATTATATACTCGTTATATAGTATTCTCAACATTTAGGATTCCTTATAATCGGTATATGCTTAAAATAACAGCTTATGCGCTGAGTTTGTTGTTTTATATATACTTATATATTTGAATGTATTTATTTCTTCTTAAAATTCGATGCCGTTGCATTATTTTCATTTTTGCGTACTGTAGCTGTTTTGAAGAAAATTCAAACAATTTTTGCAGTCCGAAATATTGTTGAAAAAACCCAGAATTTGTTGTGAGTGTAGTGTAAGTGTTGTGCAACGAGCTGGCATATGGGAAAATTCTATATGAGTTTGGGCTGACAAGGCAAAAACGTATCGAAAAATGTTGCATACTTTTAGGATTAAAATATATACTTTTTTAGTAATCTGAACTTATTTATTTACGTAAATCAATCAGCGTATGAATACAAATTTATTTAACTGAAACTTTTTAAGCTGTTTACATTTACAATTCATAAAATACATAGTATGTACTAAATATTGTTTAATTATTATTTATTTTCAAAGAATACTTACTTAAAACTTACTGTATTAGTTTTAAACAAAATACGAAAAGAACTTATATGATTTATGCTGTTCCAAATTCCATTCAAAGGTTTGTTAGAAATTGCAAAATACAATTTGAAAAACTATATTTCAAGTCTTACAGAAATGCAAATCGGTTTTTTATTATTTTTTATATTTAAATTTATACATTTTTTTTTTTTTGGTTTTTTGATTTTGTGCGACAACATTTAAAGTTGTCAGCAATTAATTTAATTCATTCACACACACACACTTACACACACATACACTCACACATTCACAATTACCTATTGCTAATTAAAGGTCGAAAATTGATTTCGAAAATGCAAGAAACGAAACTATTTCGGTCGTGATTCTAAACACCAAATATTCAAAAAGGTGGAACGTGCGGAATTGAATCGTTTCGGGCTTTTTCGAAGTGTAAGGAATTTGAAACGGGATTCGAACTTAACTTACTAAGAATTTAATTTTGAAAGTGAAGTAAAAAATATTGCCAGCATCGATTTGTTTTGATATCTGGATGTATGAAGTATTTCTATGCAGTTATATTTTGTTTTTTTTTCAAGGCCTACAATTGCTTTTCATTTCCAATTAGTTATCTAACGTTTTCGTTCTTGACTATAAATATGCACACTTAGAAGTTTTTGAGAAATCTACGAACTATTAGCACACAACATCAATATCTGTATTATATGGTTAATAATATTACTTCAGATATATCGAATTATCGATAGTATTTTTTTGACACACCTAATAAGTGCAATTTTTATCTATGTACAGCAATCGAAAAATATTTGAAATTCAAAAACAGCCCATAATTGTGTTTTGAGAAATGTTTTGAAGTTTTTTCTTCTTTTTTTTGGTATAGGTGCATACTATATATATATGTATATGAACTTGCCTGTTAATTGTTTTTGGTATAGGTACATAGGGTTATTTTATTTATGCATATATATGGTTTATAACATTATATAATGTATACGTTTAGACATTAAAAATATGTTTTTTGTTTAATATTTATTTTTCCCTTTATTTATGCAGCAATATTTTTTTTTATTAATACATTGATTTTCTTTCGATACTGAAAACATTTTTATAGGTGGTTGTTGCTGTTGTTGTTTTTTAGGTCAATACATATCGATAATGTAGGTTTCTAGTTGATTGATTAGCATATATAGAGTTCGTAGCAGATGAGTTGTAGTCCTCTGATATATCCCCTAGATATATCCAGATAAGCGAGAGCTTTACTTGACTTATGGAGCTCGTCAGCCGTTCGAGAAGAAGTAATGCGTTTCAATGACAAATGCGTTTTTGAGTATGTTCGGGCCGATTTTGAATAATTGTGTTGTTGTTACAGTCTGTAAAAATAGCCAATCCCAGAAAAGTTCCAAAAAATATTTAACCAAAAATAAACTGAAACATGAATAAGAAAACGATTTGTTTTGTTGTTTTTTTTTTTTTTTGTTTTGAGGTTTTTAAAATGTTTGTGTATTTTTTTTTTAAAGAATTTTTTTTTTGTTATTTAGCGGTATTGTTTGCCTGTTTGTTGCTGTTAACATCATATTCATATATGGTATATTTAGATGTGTGTTGGAGTTGTTATGCATTAGATGTTTGGAAATATTGCAATAAATGTAACTCTCTGCTGCATTTGTTTAACAAATAAGTTTTTGTCGCTTGTTTTTTTTTTTAAAGCACTTTTGCTTTGCAAATGAGAGTATAAATATTTAACACAATTTTGTTTTCGTTTTTTTTTTCGTGATTTTTGCATATTTCTTTTGTTCTCGATTTTAAAGCTACAAATTTCAATGGATTATTCAATGCCATGACTTTCCGGACAGCTTACTTTTTTCTCGTTTGTTTCTGTTGTTTTGTTTGTTAACTGTTTTGCGATTTGCAATGGAAATGCGTCGTCAGTGTTGCCAGATCGTTCGAATTCGCATTAAATCTACGCAAGCATTTTTGGTCACAAAAAGATTTTCTGACTTAAGTTTTTTAGTTAGAAAAATTCGTGTTTTTGTTTGTGTTAATTAAAGTTAAAGTTTTTTCTTAAGTTTTGAAACTTCTGGTATTTAAAACTTGCACAAATTTCGCTACAAAATGTTTTATTTGCTTAAAAAAAAGTTATAGAAAAGTTGATTTTGTGGTGTTGTTGTTCTTGTTCTTGTTTTTGTTGTGTTCTCGGAACGTATTTTCGTTCGTTCCAAAGCAAACAATAAATTATGTATACATAATCTTTAAATTTATTATTTATAATAAGTATAAATGTATTCCACCCGAACATTATCAATATAGTATAATTATGCTTTATATATATGTATATATTATACTCACAGTTGATATTATATGCAGTGGAGAAGAGAGAGAGTGTGACAAATGTGATGTGGTGGATTGTGTGTGGTGTGAGAAGTGTGGTGAATTCAGGTGTGGATAGATTAGAAGACGTTCAACAAGAGCAACAATAGTAGCTGGAGGGGAAGGAAAATAATAGTAGTATAAGCAAAGTGATTTGAAGAGGAAACATGAAAACAACTTTTTCGATATGAAACTAAATTAAATTTCCTTAAAGGTTTTGTTCAAGCTTAGGTTTTGGCCTATGCGCGCCGACATTGGGTTTGTTATTTATTTTGTGGTTAGGTTTCCATTTAAGGATTTTGAGTGCGATGTTGCTAATGTTCTTTCGTATGCATTGCTGGTTGTTTGCTTGTTGTTGATAAATGTATCATAAGCTCACTTATAACTTATAACCAATACAAATACACACACATATCACTATATAGGTGATGCCTATATAATAATATATGTTATATATTAACTATGTTAAGATTTTCTTTTTGCTTAGCTTATCAAATATTTGCGACAAATTGTCTTTGCTGTCTAGTTTTATAATTATATAATTTATTTATAAATATATATATATATATATTGTTGCTGCTTCATAAACTGCATCGTCTTCTTCTTCTTCTTCGTCTAGTTTGCTGTTAAGAGTTGTCTTCCGGCATCCTTCTTCTTCTTCTTCTTGCTCGTTTAAATATTATTTATTTTTCTTGTTTTTATGTGTGTGTTTGATGAAATCTTCTCGTTCTTCTGCTTCTTCTGTCTCTCGCATATAAATATTTAATTTGTATATATATACTTTATAATAAAATTAAGTTAAGTTTTAAGTACATATATTTTTGTATGTATGTATGTATATATATATATATATTTATAGGTTAGTTTTGCTGATTCTTAAGCACTAGAGAATTGTGTGTAGTTGTTTGCTTGCTTTTGCTTTGCTTTAACATTAATCAGATATCAACGATGTTGACAATGTTGCTTAGTTTTTGCTACAAATTTGATTTAAATTTGGGTTACGCTGCCAAAACTCTGGGCCCCCTGCCCTTCTTAATCAGGTAGGGGGCCCCTTAAACACTCAACTGCCATTCGACTTAAAAAAAGCTTCCCTTTTCAGCGCGCCAAAGCTCTGGACTCTGACCAGCCAGTTAATATATATTTATATATATAGCTCAGATATAAAGTAGTACTCTCTACACATATATATCGCATGTGATTTTGTTGTTCTTTTAATTTAATTTTATATCGAAAATGTTTTGTTTTTTTTTTAAGTTGGTTTTGTTTTGTTTTTGTAATTTTTATTTATTTATTTTTTGTTGTTTGTTTCTTTATATTTATTAATTTTAAATTTAAATATAATTTAATAAGAAGAATTTGTTGTTGTTTGATTTTACATTATTTATAATATATATATGTTGTATTTATAATATATTTTACTTTCTGGTTGTTTTGACATGTTGTGTGTGTGTAAGTGTATGTGTATGTGTGTGTGTATGTGTTGTGGAGCTGTTGTTGTTGTTGGTGTCTATATAAACTTTGCCTGTTTTCTTAGCTTGCAAAAATTACAAAAAGCTTTGTTTTTTTTTTTATATATATTTTGAACATTTTTTTTTTTTATTAGCGTGTGTTTTTTGTTGCCTTTATTTAATATATATTTTTGCAATGAATTCGACAAATTGTTTGTTTATATTTGAAACATTTTTAGTTTTTATACAGTTCTCCTCTCCTTCTTCGTCTACAAACTGCCTCCGTCGCCGCCAGCTGGCGCTGCTGTGTCCCCGCTAGAGGGCGCTGCGCCCAACGCGTTTGCGCGGCAGCACAAAATTGTCTGATTGTTGTTGTAGATGTTGTTGGTGTTGTTGTTGTTGTTGTGTGTATGTTGTGTTATGCCTGTATTTTTTTTAAGTGTAGTAGTTGTTGTTGTTTTCTTTTTATAATTGTTTTTTTGTTTACTTATAACATGGTTTTTGTTTTCTTGTTTAAACGGTGACTTCTTTAAGTTTTGCTGTTTTGTTGTTGTTGTTGTTGGTTTTGCATTTCTTGCATTTTAAAATTAAGTGTGTGTGTGTTTTATTTTTTATAATTTTTTATGTAATTTTTTCTGGGTTTTTCTTTCCTCTCATTTTTAATGCTTGTTTAAATTTTCTTGCTTTGCTTTCTTCTCTTTGTTTTGGTTTTTTTTTTAAGTGTAAGTTCTTTTTTTTTATATAAGTTTCTTAAATGTGGTTTCTTTATGTTTTTTCTTCTTGTTGTTTTTTTGTTTGTTGTTTTTGCTTAACTCTTTGTTGTTTTTTTAAGATCTTTTACTGGGGTCCATAGCAACAGCGTGGCGCGATGTTATTGCGCACAGCTACAGTCTTCGTCAACATCTTAAAAAAATAGAAAGGCTTAAAAAGAAATAATTTAACGCTTCACTTCGATGTCATCATAGTCACGAATTCTGCAAGCAAAAGAGAAAAGAAATGAGTTAGTTATGTAATTATTTAAACTTTCGGCAACAAACAAAGTACTTTAAGGGTGTCCCTAAAAAATCGCCAAGCAAGAATAGCTTGTCATTAACCTTCCTTTGTAAACAACAACTATTAATTGCAGCGCAGTTGAACAAGATTTACAACAACAAAGGTTGCTTAAACTACAAATAGATGTGTCGCACGCCAATTTCAAAAAATGTATTCCCAACTAATCAATAAGACAAACGAACAAGAATCACAAGATCTGCGAAGACAACTAAAGTACAAAGCTGACTGACAGAAGACGGCTGACGAAAAGACATTAAGTTGTTCAGAAATCGCCAAGAAAAAGCGCAAGTCTGGGGGGCAAATTTATGAAGTGCTGCCTCAGACGTGCTAAAGATTAAAAGATCATATAAATATAATGTTTGGAGAGGAACAAATCACAAAGCATATATAAAATGATTGCTCAGCGAATTCCACATACACTTTTATAAGAAAATGCAAAAAACGAATATTTATAATATTATTTTTGAGAAAAGTGAGTAAAAGTTTCAAGAGAAAAAAGCAATTCAAAGGGGAAAAAATAAAAATAGCCCCTTTTTGTCTTGCTTGATAAAAGCAATAACTTTATATCAACTGTCTTTGTGTGTGTGTGTGTGAATATATTTTTCATAAAAAATACACTTGCAGAAATAAGTGGAGATGTTAAAAGAAGAAGAGCGGAGAGAAGAGAAGTGCATCATAAATTGGCAACGCTTTGCGCTTCCGCGGCTGCTGCGGCGTGTCCCCGATTTATCAGGTGTTTGCATGCAGCTCCTAAATATAGACGAAAGAGCGAGAAAGAGTGAGTGACAGCCTCCCTCCCCCTCCCCCGTCCCTATGCAACTGCGTTGATTGGTATTGTTCTTCCTAGTCTTGTTCGTGATATTTGTTTTGTATTTTTTGGTGCATATTTTAAATATTTGTAGCATGTGAAAAAAAAACATTGTTGGCTTCCTTCAGAACAAAATAAGGTAAGAGGCAATGGGCCACGTCACAGTGTTGTTGGTTAGCACCTGATTGCTGTGCAGGTGCCCTCAAGGTGTGACTCGACTGACTGACTGTGTGGGCGGCACAGACAATAAGATACACCATTAAACGGCTGTCTCGTAAGACGACGATTGATGCAAAATGATATAATAACTTAAGCGAAATATGTGTGAACTGTTGGTGGAATCGAATATAAATGGGTTTGGGGGATAAAGAGTATAAAATTATTGAAGTGTTGCTTTTATACCAGTTGAATGGTTTTGAATGCATTCCATTTACAATTCAAACAAATCAAATCGTTGGCATTGGGAGTATTAAAGTACAAAATGGGTCGCTTTCATGTAGTCCGAAAGGTTTCTCAACCTACTTTTAGGCATTTCAGATCGAAATACAGCCAAACTTCCTTATAACGAATCTCAAGGGGACAAGAAAAACTTCGTTATAGAAAAAACGGGGTTTGTTGACTGAATCAAATTGCAGGGTTCTGGTGTCTGACTTCTTTGTATATAAAATTCGTTATACGGAAATTCGTTACAAGGAAGTTCGACTGTAATAATTAAATACCTGAGGAAAACTTTCCTAGATTTCTAACTTATTTCTTAAACTTTTTCTTAAGTTTGCACTCTTATCATACAAAACTTTTCTGGAAAACTCCACGCCAATATTTCAAGCCATTTCCTACCCATCATCAACCCCAAAAACTAACCATAGAATGTCTTAAAATAGAACGTTATTATGACCGAAAAACGCATAGTTCGATATTTCTATGCGAATAAATTACAACATGAATATAGTATAAAGTTCAGGGTTCGGAAGGACACGCCCAAAACAAACGGCCTTTACACTTGATTGCTTTTCTTTTGTGCTAAGAAAAATAAATATGCAAATTCTTTCTTTTTTTGTTTTCCCAAATGAACCCAACCCTTTAACAACGAACTGACTTTTGGGGTTAGGCCTTGACATTTGCAAGTATTTTTTTCTTTTTGCTCTTTACTCGCTGATCAAATTTCTTAATGGGTTTCGATTTCTTGCACGAATTTATTTTGAATACACCTCCGAAAAAGCCTACTTTACCCTACCTCCTCTCCCTTGTTGTTTTCTGAGGTTCTTGTGGCTCTGCTGTTTATCTTTCGTCGTTTTGTTTACATTCGCCAGCTCTTTTTGCTTCTGTGCTAATGTTGTATTTGTTTTTCTTTGTATTCTGCACCAACATTTTATTTGATTTTCGACTTAATTTTTCTTAATGTTTTTGTATTTTTTAATTTCATTTCTTGTTCGCCTTTTTTTTTCTGACAACATTTTTATGTATATTTGGCAAGGAGCCAAAGTAAGTCTCATACTTGTGTGCATATTTGTGTGTATGTATAGAGTCGAGCCCATTGTTTGTTCTATATAATTTTGAGATACCTTACCACACCCCACACACCCCCCCCTACAAATCGACTCCCCAACAAGACAATACAACAATAAAGACTTTGGTTAATTGGCAATAAGCACAAATGGCAACAACGCGCATTTATTTATGTTATGCTATACACTTATAGTATATATACTATATACATTTGTAAATAGTATATCGGGTTGTTCGACGTTCGGGTGGGCTGTCGGTCAATGTTCAAACAGTTCGCCAAATTGCCTTTTTGCCAGTTATTGTTGATGATGTTAGGTTGTTGTTGGTGTGTTCTTCTTCTTCTATTTCTATGCTATTCTATTTATTGTTGTTTAAGCTTATTGCACAATATTTATATTTGAATTTAATTGTTGTTATATCTTTGTGTGCCGCCGTTTAACATTTATGTTCTTTGGTATTAGAGAGAGAACATAACAGAATTACACAACATAGCAATCAGCTTTAGAAGGATTGCTTGTAACTGGAGTGTGTGTCACAGCAGTCAGCTTTTAAGCAATTGCTTTAGCTAACTATGTACGACAAGAAAGTAGAAAATGGCGGAAATAGTAGTAAACATATGTGTAGAATGGACATCAAAAAGTTACAAAATACAGTCAAACTTCCATATAACGAATCTTCGTTATAGAGAAAATTCGTTATACGGATGTTCGACTGTATAAAGTGAAACAAAAAAACTATGACCTGCAGGGAAAGTCCTAAAAAAAAATGTCCACTGGTAATATTTTAAGTTTTGAGTTTTCAACAAATCTTTTGTCACAAAAAAAAAAAAACATCCAAGAATGATATTGCCAGACTTCTAATCAAAGTAGTTCCACACTTGTGCGGTGCTTTTGCTGCTGATTGATTTACTTCCTAAATAGATTGTCAGCAATAATTAATTGGTCGTAGCTACGAGATAATTTGTTGTCACTTCTTTGACCGCTTGACTTTGTATTTGGCCAAGATTTGTTGTTGTTGTTGTGTGGGGAAAATTACCTATTTTTGTATTGTTTTCTACTTTGGTTTCTATTCGCATTTGTTGTTTTATTTTGTGTTTTCTTCATAAATTGCGAGTGATTAATCTATTTGATCCGGCATAAGATTTTTGTGAGCCAAACGATTTTTATTTGAACTTGAGGCACAAGTTCGTTCGATACGTTGTATAGTCATTATATATATACATTATGCGCGCATATATACAAACATATATCTGTTTGTATTTGCCCGACATTTGATTGCAATCAGGTGGAATAGAACGGGGGGGCCATAGAACACCATTATTATTTCAGTTTTTATTGCTTCTTAGTACAATCAAAGCAATGATCTATGGATTTAGAGAGGGTTACAATCTGTGTGTGTGTGTGTGGTGGTGTGGTGGGGTAGGGGAGGCGAATGGGGTGTACGAGACGGCACATAAACAACAAAATCTTAACACCTTGATTTTATATGTTGCTCCTCTCTTGCTATTTCCCGTCGAGCTCTCCCCTCTATTTTGCTCAATTGAAAATTCAATTTTCAAGCAATTAAATTAAATTTCGAAGAACACACAAAATGAAAAATGTTCGTTTTTGAAGAGACCGAATGAATGATGTGCTACAAGATGCTCTAGAGTATTGATATTATATAAAAAAGTTAGTTAGATGAAGTATGGTTGCATTGCTAGAGAGCCGAAACATCTTCATTACAAATTTACAGGGTATTTGCGATGCCAAAGCACAGTCTTTAGGTTCCAAGTAGTTAGATTGTCAGTTCGTTGTTGCACGCATTGAAACACAAACACATCATGAGCAAATATAAGCTAGAAAAACTATAGTAACTCATGACAAAACCAGTGCCAATTGTGACTCAAAACCAAGCATAGGGTATACATATGTGATTGTGTTATGATTCAATCGACAGCAATGCGAACTTATTTGGCATACAAGCATATGTTGTTGTTGTAGTATAATTGTGCACAGTGTACACATTGCAATTACCGAAAGCCGCCAACAACAACAAATGTTGTGTGTGAGAATATCCAATTAGTGGCTGATATGACATGACACCAGCAACAACAACCAACAACAACAACAATCCCGACACGCGACACACAAAAACTTAAACCGCTTAAAAGTTTGGTTATACGATGGGCGGGGGGCAGGCGGGGTGGGTTTAAGGTTAAGGGCTGCTTACCTTCGTAATTGACCTGACCATCACCATCGATATCAGCCTCACGGATCATCTCATCGACCTCCTCGTCTGTTAATTTCTCGCCCAAATTTGTCATAACATGACGCAATTCGGCCGCTGAAATGAAGCCGTTGCCATCCTTATCGAACACTCTGAAGGCTTCCCGAATCTCCTCTTCGCTATCGGTATCCTTCATTTTGCGTGCCATCATGGTAAGGAATTCTGGGAAGTCAATTGTACCGTTGCCTACAAAAAATATGCATAAGTTAAAAGATTTTCACATTAAACATAAAATAATGATTCCCAAACAGTCTTAATCTTTATAACAATAAAGCTTTAATTAAGTCAACCAACAACCGAAACTAATAACTTATTTAAGTCAAGTTTTCTCAAGCTTAATAAATACTTGTATATAATTTAATGCAATTGTTTTACACACATGCCATTAAAAAGTTTATTAAATGTTTTAACCCACCCACCCACACACACACACACACAATTGTTATAAATGTTTTTGAGCTCATCAATTTGCTTTAAGGCAGTTTTTCACATCATTTTTCTGTTTTGCTTTGCTTTCCAGTGGCAATTTACGAGCCAAACATATTTCTTTATTATGAGCTTGGCAGCTGACACTGGATAAATGTGTGTTTGTGTTTGCCACCCCCCCTTTCTCTTTGTCATGTGTGTGTGTGTGTGTGTACCTGTCTCTCTCGCCTTTAGAAACTACAAATCCCATTCGGCCCCTGGGCATACATGCACACATGCTACATAATCCCCCCAGCCAGCAGCCATAATCAAGCAGATTTTCATAGTTGTCTAAAGCCTGTTAAAGCGTCTCAACTCTCCTTTCCTCCTTGTCCCTTGATGCCGCCAGTTGAACAGTTTGTCCAAAAGGTTTTTGGGTTAACGTTTTGGTTAGATTTTCATTCTTCTTTTTTTTTTCGTTTTGCACACGTGGCGTATGAGCAACATTGTTGGCGTTGATAACTTTACTGCTGGCCAGCAGCAGATAAGCTCAAATGCTAAGCCAGCCGAGTGTAATACACTTAAAAAAAAACACACACAAGATTTTACACAATTTTTCTCAAGTGTAACACAGAGTTTGGCAATACATTTGGCAACATTTTTTGTTGGGTTTTTTATGCAAATATTTTTTGTTCTGTTTTTGGGTTTTGCCTCTTTGACCCAAGAATTCTTGTTACGACTAATTGAAAAAGTTTTAAAGTTTGAGCATAGTTTGAGTTGTTATTCTAATACTTTGTCTTCTGTTTTTCACATTTTTATGGCTTACCATTAAAAAAGAAAAAAAACTAAAAATTGAAAACTTTTCTCTGTCGAACTCACAGGGTCGGTCGGCCTTAATTGTTATTGACTCTCTCATTCTACAACTAAGTCTTTTTCAACTGTTAACAAAAAGTTTGCCTTTGATATCGTTGAATATTCCATGAGATATATACATAATGTCTGCTCTTTGGGTGTTGGTATTCAGTTTTAGATTATGGTTTGAGGTTTTATGGTTTATTAAGTGTCTCAAGGGTTGGCAAAAGTTTGACTAAAGTTGAGCTTTGATTATATTAGGAAAGCCACTTTAGAGTGAAATTTCCTTAGGGTTTGAAGTTCTTTACAAATAGATAAAATTCTAGCATTTTATGCTTTGCCCATTTTGAATACAAATTGATTGTGTTGTGTTCTGCTTTCTATAAATAATCGCCTGCATTTATACTTAGCAACTCACTCAATAACAAATCAATGCTAACAACAAAACATTCGTTGCGTGTAAATTTAATGTTTAGCTAACATATTTTATAGCCCCCCCCCCCCCCCTCCTCGCTTGTTTGCTCTTTGCTCAAGTTCAACTAACAACAACAAAAACAAATCAATTCACACAAATAAAATAAAAACCAACACAAGTTGTTCCAAGTAGCATAATCCAAGCATCCCACAAAAAAAGAAAAAACAATTAACAACAACATTAAATCTTAGCAAACAGTAAAACAAATAATCAAATCTCAAATGAAAAATGAATAAAAATCAATATAATGTGCATTCAATTAAAGTACTAAATAAGCACCAAAAATAATGATTATTGAATGGCCAAGAGAAATCAAGAATACACTATATATATCGAGACATATAGAGACTTGGCATATTTTGGGTTTGTTTCTTGTTTATGAAAATTCGAATTTTAAAAATACTTTTCTTTCTTTCTTTTGTCGCTACTTTTGGCTTTTGCGGACTCTTAGGACTTCCCCAAAAATAAATATATTTGTTGCCATTTTTGTGTATGTTTTTGGCCAAGAAAGAATTGTGTTAGACGCGCCTTAGACAGACTATGCTATTGCTATTGACAAGGCTCATACAATGATGACGATGTGTATCTGTGTGTGTGTGTCTGTGTGTTGCCAATATTGATGCAAATGTCTGGTAATGGTTTTTGGGTTTCCATTACCATCTCGCCCCAGTCGTCGAGTCATCTTTACACTTTCTTCTCTTCCCCCCTTCTACTCACCCCCTCGTGTGTCTCGTGGTTTCGCAACGTTGCGCTCAACATTTTTGCAGACAATTTAAAATTTTAATAAGATTTTATTTTTTCGTCGTCGCAACGCTAAATTTAGTTTTTACGTTAAGTGAACTCATTTATAAATAACACATTTTGGCATTTCTCTTTGCGACACGCATTGGTCATTTAATTTTTTTTGTTTATTTTATGTCCATATTGCTGGACAATGGTTGTGCTTTAGAGAGGAGGGAAAATAGCGGGTTGCACTAATGGCGTCGTTTGTATGCGGCATGCAACTGCAGTTGTTTGAGTAACGATTGTTTAATGTTTTGCTCGTCTCTTCTTCACAGACTACTAAACATTTTTACACCCACACATAAAGTGGGGGTGTATATAAGTATATTTTATATTATTTTATGCACGAAATGCCATTTTGCTGGCTTGGATCGTAAAATAGCCAATATTATCGTTATGCCCTCTCTAAATGCAAAAACTGAACGATTTATCTATAAAAAAATATAGGGAATATGAAATATACCAGTTTTTACAGCTTTTGACCACTATTAAGACTTTTTTTTCGAGAAACACACAGTTTGCATTCCAAAATAGACAAATCATAAAAAAATATTTGGAATTTCTGAAATTTTTTACATTTTATGCTTTGTTTACTATATGGGCTAAAAAACATACATAGCTGCTGTCTAATTGGCGTACGTAATAGATATATTTCCGACATTTTGATTAATGATATCTTTCACTTACACACACACATAAGCATTTGACCAGCATTATGGAAACAAAAAGAGATAATCCTAAAAGCCTGTCACAAGTGTGTTTGCTTTGAGCTATGCCAACTATTTTTAGCTCACGTCAGTCAGTCATTTAGTCAGTCAGTCAGTCACTCAGCTAAGTCGCAGTTTTATTTGCACGTTCCCCACACCTAACATTAAGTCAAGCCACCTATTTACGTGCTCTATGTTCTTGTTATCCTTTGCGGCGCATGCGTCTGAGAAGAAGCAGCAGCAGCAGCTGAAGTAGCTGTTGTTGTGCAGACTTTGCCCTGGATTTTTCATCACATGCGCATTTTGCACGTGCAAATAACAGTAAGAACGAACAACAACAACAGCAGCAGCAGCAGCTAAACGGCTCATCGCAGTCGAGTAAACGAAAATGTAAAACGGAAGCAGCGCAGCCTCTGCAGGCACGACGACAGCGTGTGTGAAAGAGTGAGAGTAAACGAGTGAGAAGTTGTCGTTGGGAGGATTCGGGAACTTCTCCTTGCACTTTTTACTTGTTACGCTTTGCACTTGTCGCTCGTTTGCCGCGAATATTTGCGTACGTGTGTGTGTGTGTGTTGCGTGTGTTCTTGGGTGGGGCTGCTGTGACGTTTTATTTTTAAGCTAATTGTCGAGCTTAAGGCGCATTATGCAAACAGACAAACAGCGAAACTGCATAAAAATGAAACACACAATTATCTGTGTGTGTTTGTGTGTGTGTGTGTTTGTGCACAGATAAATAAAGAAAAAGTGATTTATAATTTGTGAAAATTTATATAGCCAAGCACAGTAGCAACAACAACAAGTAAAAATATGTAGATGCAAAAAAAAATTATATTCTCGACACATTTCACAATTGCTAAAAATACTACATATAAAAAGTCACACGAGCACCGCTAGCTCTTTCTCTATCTCTCTCACACTCTCTCTCTTCATTTTTAGTTGGCAAATAATTTTTGTGTTGAGCCGCTTGTATAGTCGTCGGTCGGAAAAAGGTGAAAAACCTCTCAACGCCGCAGCGCCGCGCCGCGCAGACGGGACGGGACGGGGGACGACACATTTTTACAAATTTTTACCGAAATGGCGCGCGGCGCCTATCGCTCAATTTCTTTTCATACTCTGTTAAAAATAATTTATATTTTGCTCTTATTCTTCCCAATTTGTTTTTTTTTTTTCTTTTTACTAGATTCTTTGCCTTCCAACTAAACACACCAAAAAACCATTCAAATCTGTTTTTTTTTGTGTGTTGTTCCCCCGCGCTAACTAAACTAAAAGCATCTTTTGTCAAAAATCCTGTGTGCATTTTTGACAGCAGCCAACAACAACAACAACAACAACTAAATATTTTTGCTTCTAATCTATTTTTAATGGCTATGACGTGGTTTTTGTTGCATATTTTTAGCCGGTTGCCAAAGAAAAACACACAACGAACTCGTTGTTCTTTTGTCGATGGGCCTGCTCCACCTCCTCCTCCTCCTTTTTTTTCTGATCTATTCATTGGTTCTTGCTTTTTACCAGCCGTAGTACTAGTAGAGATTACTCAAAACATTGCACGGCTGCTGTTTGTTTTAAGAATAGAGCCTATGCCGGCTGCCGGCCATTCAAGAGTTTATATTTAGCGCGTTCAAAAAAAAAGGGTTCAAAGCAATTGGTACAAATAGCCAAAAGTAGTTCAGGCATCACAAAATACTTTTCTTTTCTCTTTTGTAATTGAATCTTAGCCTAGGTCTAGTAAAATTCCCTCGCATTTAGTTTGATTTGAACTTACCATCGGCATCGACTTCGTTTATCATATCCTGGAGTTCAGCCTCTGTGGGATTTTGACCCAGGGAGCGCATAACTGTTCCCAATTCCTTTGTTGTGATGGTGCCATCACCGTCTTTATCGAATAGCGAGAACGCCTCTTTGAACTCGGCAATTTGTTCTTCTGTCAGCTGATCGGCCTGTTAAGAGACACACAGAGAGAGATAGAGAGAGAGAGAGAAAGCAAGATTAGCCAAAAATGAAAATACGTTTTTTTGTTTTGTTTTAAATACCATAATTTAGCTTTTCGATTGAACTGCGTTTGTTTCTATTCTGATCAAATTTTTGTAATTAATTTTTAAGTTTTGACGTCGACTTGACTACTTGGATGCCGAGTTACAAATACTTATGAATTTAAACTGACAGCACAGGAAAAAAAAAGAAAATCTTATGACAAGAAAAAAAATATTTTTTAATTACAATTTCCGCAAGCAATAAAAGTTAACACTCGTAGTAAATGGTTTATCTTAAATAAACAGTAAAATTGTTTGTTTTAAAAATTATTTAAGAAGCTTGAAGAATATTCTCCTTAAGCTCTAGAATTTTACCGAAGGTTCTTATAGTTTCGGTTTCCTTTCAAGAGTTAAAATTTGACAAAAACAATAATGGGTTGATTATAAGAAAACAAAAAAAACTTCATTAAACCATATTTAAGAAAAAACACACATTATAAGACTCATTTGTTTTGATCTGGGATATTCCCAGGTTAGTTATTCACTCTTGTTTTAGTGCACAGATGTCGAAGCAGTTTGTCATGAGATATATCAAAAGAGTAGCGATACGAAACTTTGGTAGAAGAGGGTTTTGGGGGCACAGCATTTCATTAAAAATAATTTCCCATATTGTTTACACTTAACAAAAGGCATTAGACACAACACCACAATACATATGGCAAACATACAAGTACAAATAAAGATAAAGATACAGTTGTTCTCGTATCTCATGCGATGGTATCTACAGAAACACACAAAAAAAAGGTGTTAAGTTCCGCTGACGTCAGTTGTTATTTGTTTCGAAAAGTTAAACAAAACCCATATACCATAAGTAAAGCAACAACGACACTTTGGTTCAAGGCTTTGCAACTAGCGGAAAATAACAGAATTTTTAAATGTTTATGGGGAAGGTTTTCGTCAAGGGTTTGGTTTCCCTGTCCAGCTAGGTTAAACGAATCGCAACGATGCATTGAATGAACAAATTTATATCATGCAATTATATAGAAAAACATATTTCAACACTATATATATAGCAATACAGCGATAAGGTCGGCGCCCCTATTAAAACAAATACGTCTTTCGCATACTTAGTATAATTAAATCCAAAATGATAACCAATATATGTACGTCAGAGCGAAGCGCATTATTATGCATATAGATTTTGATATGGTCGATTGATCGATTTGCAAGCTAAGCTCGTAATGCTCGTTACCCCACCCCAAATATGATTAAAACTTTTTGAGTGTTTTGAATGACAAAACTAATTGCAATTTCGTGACGAGATCATATAGGGTGTGCAAAAAATAACAGAATAATCAATCAAAATTTGGATATGAAAAAATACTTGAAAATGAAATAATAATTTCTTCAAATTTGAGTTCATTATTAATGTGTTGATTGCTCAGAATGACGAAATTAATATTTTCATAACTTTCCTATGATCTCATTTATGGGCTATTATGAGGTAATCAACGTTTGCTAGAAAAATATGTTTTTAATCAATTTGGGCAAACTTTTTGAGGATGATAAAAGCATTTCTTAGATTTCTGATCATTCAAATTTGATATATCACACCATTATTGCAGCGTTTTTCACTATGACTCTGAAGTGCAAATTGTTTATGGCTTCAATAAAACTCAAATATTTGCTATATCTAATCAATAGAGGGGTATAAATGTCATAACTTGGTCAACACACACATGTACTTGAGAAGGCGTTAAAAGTGTTATATAGAGAAGATAATACGTCAAAATGTTTGCCAGCAAAACACACACAAAGACATTTTCATATATGTATTAACTGTATATGGACAACATCCGTTGGAGCTAAGCCAGAAACCAAGTGCTGAAACTTTATCTAATCGTTGTTCGATTGAATTATCGCTTTGCCTGATAATAAAAATAAATAAATAATAAAAAAACACACACTCAGCACAGTAGTCAAATTTGGTTATGTCACATTTACAATATGACTCAAAACCAAAGCCAAAGCCAGATTAAAGCGTACCTTTTTTAATATGGCAACGCCACCACCACCACCCACTCTCAAACCGAGCAGCAGCAGCAGCAGCCACCACCACAGCAGCAACGGCGTAGCCAGATGGGAAAGTTAATTGTCAAAGCCTTATATTGCCAGTGCTGCTGCCCACATAAAAGTTTACCATATTGCTGTACACCTGCCCATATATGTATGTATGTACGTACGTGAGAGTATGTATGATACAATTTAGGCATAAACATTACTTTTAATAGCTTTCGCTCGCTCTCTGACTCTCTCTCTCTCGCCCATTGCGATTAACTGTTAATAGTAAATGTACTCTCTTTGTACATTTTTTGGCACAGTGCTGCCGAAAACCGGCAAAGTGCGGTTTGTTCATGGAACATTAACAACATTTTAAAAAGAGAGTTGCCGGTTAGCCGGTATAAACCGGTTAACATTGGTCTTAAGCAACTTTTCAAAAGGGGCTTCAATGCAACTGTATACACACACACACACACATACATACGTACGTACACATACAGAAACCGATAGTAAAAGAATTGCTATGCTAAATGTGAGGCTGTCAAATGTTTAGTGTTAGCGCTATTTTGTGATGAACTCAGCAAAATGAGTCACAACAACAAGTCATCAGGGTTGAGAAAGAATATTAAACTACTTCACAAGTATCAAAAATGGTCAAGAAATGCGCGGCAGATGTAAAAAACAAAGACAAACAAACAATGCAGTTTTGAATATTTGATAAGATAATGCGGGGGCACATTCAACAAACTTTGAAGATCTGGTTGTTCTGTTGGCTTTTAATTTTATGCTAAAGAGTCATTGTTGAGCATGAATCACGAAAACATTTTTGCATTTTAGGCGCTAATTAAATTAAGAGACAAAGTACATAAGCTTAAAAATATTCATTCTCTTATCAGAAAACAAATGCAGCCAGCGCTCTAAAGCCAAATATAAAAATGTAGAAAAGGCCAGCAGTAAAAACCGAAAATTGGATTATGTGTGGCTAATGTGGTGGGCGACGTCGCCACCGATGGCGTCTGTGGCGGACAAAAAATTAAAAAACAAAAACCAACAACAACAAAACGAAATGTTTCTTCATTATGCTGCACGCTGCACACGTTTGGCCCGTTACAATAAAATTCTTGGGCGAATGGCAAAGTAGAACAAGCAGCAAATAGCAGCAGCAAAATCTACAGCAACAGCAACATGGCCAAGCACAGCCAACAGCAGTGGCGGCAGAGACAGAAAAGCCAAGCAGAAAGCGAAACAGCAAAATAACCGCAATGCGGCAAATGAAACGGTTATGGAAGAAAACAACAAAACGTACGCGCCGCAACCAAAGGAAACAGACAGACAGGCAGACAAAGAGAGAGATATATGAGAAATAGAGACAGAGAGAGAGAGAGCAAACGCCAAGCGACTCTGCGAAAACGCAAAAGAAAGCGCACGCAGATAAAAGTGCGCAACCGGGAGAGCTAAAGAGCGAGGCACTGCAAAATGCGAGTGATAACAAATGTGCAGAGCAAGCGAGCGAAACGAAGACACACTAATCGAAAACTGTGTGAAACGGTTATACGAGAGGGAGAGAGAGAGCGCACGCTGCTGTTGCCGCGAAACGGTTAAATTGAGCACATCGACGAACCGCGACAAAGCAACGGCGACCAAAAATTCCAAAAGCTAAAGAATTTTTTGCCGTTTCTTTTGCTCTGCTTGCTTATACGTTTTTTTTTTTTTTATTGACGAGCGAATCTAACCTCAATTTTTGCGGTAAATAAAACGAAACGAAATACAACAAGAAAGAGTAGATTGTAATAGCAAAAAATAAAAGTTGCCAATATGCCGGCAGCAGTTCTGGAAATTTTGCCGACGTTGTTGTTGTTGCCGTTCAACCTTTTTCCGATAAGTGAATCATTTTCTATGTATTTTTATGAGCAGTTAAATACTATTTACTGATAAAGTTGCGAGGATAGCAACACATTTTTAAACTTTATTGTTCACGATTTATACAGTGCTAATAATGTTAACTCTACCCTACACACACACACACACACTCCGACTGTGTATGTGTAAAATGCAGCTGCGAGCGGAGCCGCAGCGACGCCTTTGCTGGCCAGCGGTTGGGTGTGGGGTGAGCAAAGCATCGCTGATAGCGATATTTTTTGCTTTTTCATGCTGCTTGCTTTAGTTTCTTTAACACGTTTTTGAGACTGCAAACAATTAATAATAAATAATAGGGATGGAGCGGGGTGCAGGGTTAAGGTTCAGGGCTTGTTTTCCCTCAGAGACCTTTGGCACAACTCTAGTGCCATTAAATATATAATTACTGAAAGTAGCTCATCAGATGTTAGTCGAAGTGAATTGTTATTACTTTTTTTTTTTGGAATCGAATCGATTTATTTTCTTATTGAATGATTATCAGTAAATCAAATAAATTAATATGATATAAATAAAATTAAAATTAAAATGAAAAAAGTATGGGATTTAGTGTTGAAAATTCAACAAATAACTTGTTTAAACTATTTATAATAAGAAAAAATTAATATATTTTTCTGGCGCCTTAATAGAATCACTCATTATAAAAACCTTTTTTGGGCAGGCATAAAACAAGTTTTTTTTTGTTTTCAAAGGGTTTCATTTCAACACAGCTGCTGCTGCAGAAGGGCTAAAGCAAAATTGCAATTTGCACACACGCACACACACACACACATGCATACTAAAAACACACATGTTAAGATTTCAAGAGTTGCCAAAATAAAAAGAAATTGATTTAATTTTCTATGGAAATTCTTGTGTAAACAAAAAATGTGAGCAAGAGACATGCCGAAGAGAGGAAAAACTATGATAAACTTACCATTTTTGTTGTTTTTGGGGTTTATTTGTTGGAAAGAAATGTAGCTAAAGGTTAATCCGCTGCTGCTGAGGCTGCGGCTGAAGATTTTTGTTGGTATGTGTGAGTGGAATTTAACGTTGGACGACGACGGCGACGCGCGTTCTACGTTTAACTTGAATAATTATTTGCGTTTTAAGCAAATTTTAATATAACACACTGTAAAAGAGCGAGAAAAGAAGAAAATACACGTTTTGATAAACCTTTTTTCTGTATTCTTGTTTCTTGTGCATAAAAAATCGAAACTCAAAACGGCTGTTAATAAACTGCTGGTGACAACAACAATACAATTTCTTTTCTTTTTGCCGAACGAAGCAGCGTCGTTTGCCGGCGGCGTGTAAATGAAATGAGGGAAATAAAGTTTAAAAAAAAAAAATGCGAGCGGAGGAATAAGGCGAAAATAAAAATGTTAACGTTGACGTCGCCGTCGGCAGCGACGCTACTTTTCTTTCGCCGTGGCAATTTTTTGTTGTTTCTAGTTGTTGCTGTTGCCGCCGAATTTTTGTATAATTTTTCGTCTTGCGTTTTATTCTCTTCTTAATTTTTATTTTTATTTTTTTATGTTCGGATATTTCTATTGTGCGATATAATAAGCGGAACACACGCGCGCACACTCGTTATTAATACATATACAATAAAATTTTTGCTTGTTTTCGGTTTATACAAATAGTTGTATCAATTTTTTTTGTATGTTTAATTTAATTTCTTTTTTCACGCAGTGCAAATGGTTGTCCTCTGCAAGTTGTTGGCTTATATTTAAATATTTTTGTATATTGAAGGTAACTCACGATCCTAATCAGAACTTGCGTCCGTAACGGTTGACAACTCAATTGTAACTGTACCGTTTAAAAACCGTTAGCGTACTACAATAAATTTGCACTGCTGTGCTGCTGTTTGGCTGCAAAGCTTATGTTAACTACTGGCTGTTAGCGACTCAAAAGAACTGCTCGCGCTCTCTTGGCAACTCATGTGAACTGTTTGTGGCTCTGTTATGCTCAAAAAAGACTAACTTAAAAATGGTTAGTAAAAATCATTGTATTGTACAAATGCATGTTTAATTTTAGAATTTATTAAAGTTAAAAGCATTTTAATTATTACCAACACAAGACGATTTTTTTTAAAATAAAAATCAGATGAATCTTTATATATTTTGCTCAGCATTTTGAATAGCTATTGGTATTAAATAGTAAGAAATATAGTAAAAAAAATTATGCCGGGATCAAAAATGGCAAGCGCTAAAAAACAATCATTAATCAAACAAGCTCAGCTGTTTGTCTTTTAGGGGAACCGACCAGCTACTCGGAACTTGTGTTCGCTTCAATCTTTCAGAGATGTTAAAAGCATGTTAACTTGAACAAATCTGATTTCCAGTCTTTCTGTTAACTCGTCGCCGATGCTCAACAGGGCTGTAAATTAGCATTCTACAGCAACTTACTCTCTTCGCTCTTTGCTGCAGACAAGCAATTGAGCGATGCGGTTAGTGAGCGAAACGGTTTTATGGCGCTCTTCGTTGTGATTTGCTTGATTCTTGTCGTTTTTGCTGCTTTGCGTAAACGCAGCGAAATAGCAAACTAAAAAGAAATTTGAAGATGATTTTGCAAAGCGGTCGCGCCGGCGCTTTTTGGTCAAATTAATGATGTCCGATAATTGCGTCTAAAGTGGTGATCAACAATAGTGCTAAAATCTTGCCATTAATGTGTTAAAAATAAGTTGTGTGTTGATTGAGCGGCGAAAAATAAGCTGAAATAAAATGTACTGTATGGGTAAGTTAAGGCTAACCCAATTATAGCAAAATATCATAACATAACCGCTTACAATATGAATATTTTTATTTGGTGCGCCCTTTTGGTCATTTGCCACCCTTTTTTTTTAGTGTCCGCGTTCATTTTGCACTTGTTGTTTGTTTTTTTTTTGCCGCAGCAAATTGTCGCAATGGTGTTTTCTCTTTTTCTTCTTTTGCTGCAATGTCGTCCAATTCGAACGCATGCCAACAAGTTAAGTATGTTAACCTCTGCAAATTAGACAAGGGGCACGGCCAAAGCGGGGTGAAGCAACAAAAATAAAGTAACAATGCAGCAACATTGGGTGAAACAAGAACTGAGAGCGGCGACAGCGACGCTTACGTTGAGGCTGACGTCGTCACTGGCGACGGCGACGACAGCAATGCGCCATTTTTCGCCATGAAATTCGGTTTGGGACGTCTCTTTCTCCTCTGTCCGTCAAACAGTCCGTCAGTGTATGTGTGTGTGTGTGTGTTTGTGAGTGTAAGTGTGTTGAGTAAACATTTTGCAAGCCAAGCGAAGAAGCCCCATAAGCAATTGCGGCACCCAATCCCAAAATTCATTTGACTTTTCGTCCATATTTTTTTCTTTAGCCATCTTGCGTCAAAGTTTGCGTCGCAATGCGTTCAACAATATTTAAGTGTGTTTTGTTTGAGGTTATGTTTTATAGAGAGCAAATCGGAAAAACGATGGCTTTAATGGAACTTTAATTGAGCCTCTAAAGAAAGGCGATTACCTTTCGGGTCTAACAATTACTAACAAAAAAGAAAAGTCATTAAAATACTTTGTGTAAAAATGTAATTAATGCTTGGGAATGGATTGGTTTATCTATGGATCCTACAAGTTTCAAGTTTCTTAACTAGAATTTCATTCAGTTATTCTTCTTCTTTGACCTTCTCGCCTTTCGTGCTTTGAGTTTTTGTTCCCTGCGCCATTTGAGATAATGCTTTTGTATCTTTCGAGCCGCACGATTCATCATAAAGATAAGAATTCGTTCCTGTTGTTTTCGTTGTTCTTCCTGTTCGTGTGTTATAACAATTTTGTTGTAGACAGCTTCATCGGCACGATAATCGATCATAAAATCATCCAACTCCTTCTTGGCGACTTTAAATTGATCCTCCAGATCGAGATTCTCACGCAATTTCTCACCAATATTCTTATCGTATTTCTGAAGAATGCCTTCTAGCTGCTTAAGCAGTTTGTTTCTGAGAAGAGAAGAGAAAAATTAGATCTTTTAAATTTCACTCTTTTTCAGTCTTACTTTTCCGCACGCATTTCCTTTTCCTTCTCTGCATTCTTTTGTATTAATAGTTCGTATTCGTTGCGTGCCTTTTCCAGTTCTTGCTTAAGTTCTTTCTGTTTTTCCATGCTACTCTTGTGATTCTCGCGTAGAATGCGACTTCGTATCTCTCTGTAAAGTTTCCGAAAAAAAGAGTAAGAATTCTGAAAGATCATTAATAGCTTTCTTCACTCACATTTCATTTTGGATGCGAACATTATTCTTCCATTTTTTGCTGGCTAAATCATTCTCCAGATTTTCCAGTATTAACAATTTCGTTGCATTTTTCCAACGTAGAACTGCATTCTTGGACTTGATTTGCTTTCTACAGTTCTCTATGCGACTCTGGACTTTTTCCCCCTCCTTAAACATTATAAAGAGTTTCCGTTCCATATTCATTTCAGCTCGGGAAGTACGTCTTAAATGACGATCGGCAGCAACTAACAGGGTTTCACATGCAGTAACAAGTTTCTTATGCTCGTTCGAAAGATTTTCGAGATACTCAGGAAACATTTCGTAAATGTGAAAGTTACGCTGAAAATAATCAATGATGTGCAGAACTTCCGGATTAAACTCCTCCATTTTGACAACATCCACAGTCTTGAGTTTCCTCATTAGATCAACAGCCGGTTCGTAAAAGGTGCCTCGCAACAGACTCTCCGCATTCTCCAAATCATTTGCCAATGCGGGCAATATAAGAGATATTTTTATGCGCCCTATAGAGTTCTCCAGTATTCGTATAACATTATCGATTTGTGTGTCGCGTGTGCGTGTAAAGTCTTTTTATTGTTTTAAAATTAATACTTTAGTTAAAAATTTCATAGATTTTTTGCTTACCAGTTACCGCTGCCTCACTTTGTTGCATCATGGAGTCTTCCGTTTGTGAACTATTTGATTTTGTTTATACTTGAAACAAAGTTTTTTAAATGCAATATCAAATGGGTTGCTTGGCAACTTCTATGGTTGCTAATGTCATTATGCTATAGCAATTGGAAACACTGCCAAAAATTCCATAACCCTTTTTTCTACAGCTATTTTATACATATAGTAGGATCCTATAATTAGGGTTTTGGATTGGATTCCCTATAAAAACAAAATTTCCTAAAAATTCCTAAAAATTCCTTTTTTTTTACAAACATTCTCACATATTAATCAAGGCTCTTCAGGCAGTCGGTGTGTAGGCTAAAAATAGCATGCGTAAATGTGGGTGTGGCACTTTGTGGGGCGTTAGTTTTTGTGCGATGCAAAAGTCGTAAAAGGACCGTGGGCGTTACGAGGGATTCGTTGGAGAGATGGCGTGGTTTGGCAGTTGGCTTTTCAGTTGTAATCTCGAGCCTTGGGTGCCTAAAACAACAACAACAACGACAGCAAAAAAACTTGTGCCACAGCGCCAAAGTTGCACAAAGTGAAGGATGGGGGCTAAGGGGTTTGGGCGGCATGTCAGTGTGGCTGTGTCGCATTATGTCAACTGGCGTGGCATGAATGAAAGCTGCGACACACACAAACAGTCAGAAACAACGGCAACTACAACTGCAACAGCGCGGCATTTCCTGTTTGAAGAGGTCCTAGCTTAAAAAAAAAAAATAAAAGCATAACGGGTGTTGTTTTCCTTGTACAAAGGACAAGCATAAACCGACTATGTTGGTAAAGCGATTCTGACAACAAACAAAATGGATGGGAAACGAGTGTACATGAAAAAAAGGCCTAAAGGTGGGAAAAGTTTCGACGAGTTTCAAGAGGGTTGAGTACGGGAGACAGCTGAGGATAAGATATATTAAGAAAGGGAAAGAGATAAATATAGCTAAATATACTTATAAATATTTTAGATCTCAAAAAATTTTAAAATGAAAATCATCTATGAAAAGTAGAAAATCAGTTTTAAACTCAATCCTTAGTTAAGTATCATATTTTTTTAAACTTTAATTACAGTAAATCAATCAAATAAATTCTTTGTATTGATTTCCATAAAATCAATCAATCAAACTTGACCTATTAACAGAAGTATCCTTGATATTCATAGACAGTAAAATTAGCATTGTAATCGTTGGTAAATGTCCTACCATTCTGACAAAAATAACCCTGAAATTTGATTTCCTATACCGCCGTTTCAACAAATATACCCCACTATAAATATTATTACCACTCTAACCTTTGATGTTTGCATTTCGTGATGATTCTTGTCGGCTTGTAGTCATTTTCCGAATGATATGTTACCCAAATAGCTGCAATCCTACATACTATACTTTTCCCATTCTAACATTCGCCCATCTAAATGACGCACAATTTGCAGGTGGTATGAAAGGCCTCCACAACATATGTACACAAATACACTTACATACAAACACCCATTGAGTCCGCAGCTCTGTAAAAAGTCAGCTAGCAGAGAGCGAGAGAGAGAGAGAGCGAAAACAGGCATCGGCAGTGACAGCTGCGTCAGCGTCAGCGCAACAAGTAAGAAGAAGCGAGTAAGGTGAAGAGGTTGAAGTCACAAAAGCAACAACCAAAAGAAAAAAATGTCGCAGGCCAAGCAAAAGTCGAAACAAAGTTGTTTTTTTTTGCAGTTTCTTGCAGTTTTTTCGCCTGTCTGCGTAAAATGCTGCAATGCTGACGAACAAAAACAGCAACAACGAAGATGAAAAAAATAAATTATTGTTGTTGGCTGGCAACGAAAGCGAATGCGTGATAAAGATGGTAAGAAAAGACGATGGCCAATGCCGAAGCATGAAAAAATGACGCATAAGCAGCAACAGTAGTAACTTCGAGAGAGAGAGAGAGACACATACGATGAAAGAGAGCCAGCGCAGAAGACAGAAAGAGAGAGAGAGTGAGAGAGAGCGTTGCTTGCACGAACGTAACAAACGGCCATGCAAAGCGGCACCGCAGAACAACGTTAACGGTACTGCACAACGAATGTGCAGAGCAAAGCAATATTACAACAAATGTAGGCTCTCTCCGAGAGAGAGAGAGAGAGTGGCAGAGCACTCTTTCGGTCTTTCGTTCACTGTTGCTGCTTGGCCCACATTCGACACAGGCTCAGCTGTGTCGGATATAATTTTTTTCCTAACCGTTTCGAACTTTTGCTCATTATTTCGACGTTGTCGCCATCGTCGGCGTCGCGATGGCAGCATTTCTGCTGCTTAATGGCTTATATATATTTATATGTATATTTATTGTCCCTACTTTATTTTCACGACTATCTATGACTGCGACGTTTTACAGGAAAAATTCCTGGCTGCCACGCTTCGCTTCGGCCGCATTGCAGCTATAAATTTGTGGCATTCTTTTTTTTTTGCGTTTTGACTCCTTGCAAGATTACTTTGGGACCAAGCCGCCAGTCATCGTCAGGGTTGCCTACATATTTAATTTTTCGTACCAAATGGGGTCATAACGCTTTGTTTAACTTTGCGGGAAACTGCGGAATACAATACAAGGTTAAACAATAGACGAAGTTTTCCTATTCACATATTACCGTTATTGTTTCCTATTTGGTTTTCCTTTATAGTCATTATTCTGATAAAAAAAAGAGATTTATTCCTTACACCATCAAAAGTTCAACAATTTCAATGTCCACTGTCTCTTAAGTCTATTCATACACACATACATATACATATGTAAATAGCGTATACGTATTACAATAACTAACAGAACCCCCACAAACTTGATAATTCAGCCTTGTGGGTTGCGACAGTAAAACCTAACGACGACTATTTTAAGTTGGCACTTGCCACTAAATTTTTAAACATTCTTATTTCCACTTGCCTGGGTTTTCCCCCGTACAAAAACTTTTTCATTTTCAAAGCGTTTCCTCTTGGAGGTTTCTTAGTTTCTTTTCAGTACACTCTGCTGCTGCTGCTGCTGTGGCTCAAGTTTCGCTCTTTGTCAAACTTTTGGCCTTTGCCATCTGGTTTTTGTTGTTTTCTTTTCTTTTTTTTTGTATTTTGTGTGCTTTGTCTCAACCTTTTGGCTTGTCTGTAATTTGAATTTTTTCAACTGTGAACTTGCCTCCAACGTTTCTCTATCCCTTTACTATTAGGTTGATTATTATGATGCCTTGGAACTAAGCAAAGTAGAAGAGTTCAGTTATCTAATAAACTGCTTGCAATGCGATGTAAGTTTTCTGCTCAACATTTGATGCTATTACAAAACTTTGTGAATGTGTGTGTGTGTTTGTGGGTGTGTGTGGGGGATCTTTGGTCCAGTTTCATGAAGAGTTACACAACTTAAGGTGCTTAACAGCTGAGCTTTGGTTTCTGTAACATTTTAAAGTTTTTGTTATGCAAGCCTAACATAACATGATCATGTTAACTTTAACTTTCTTTCCTATGTTAACTCAAAACAGTCTCTCTCTCTCTCTCTCTCTCTTTGATTAATGTCCTTTAAGCTCATTTTATCAAGTTTTCTGACAAGAAAACAAGTTGCGGCAGACTTTGCAAACTTTTTGCACTTAAATTGAATTCTTTTATTTTTCTTAATTTTTGGCTTGTCTCGCAAAACAAACGTTCTTTGATTGAGATTGTTTATGCGAGAGCGAGACAAAGCGCTCTTTCCTGGTTCTTTGTTTTGCGCTGTTCGACACAGAGAGAGAGAGAGAGAAAGAAAGAGAGTTTAACAAGTTGAAGAGAAGCACACAAAAAAAAAACATAGTCATAAAAAGTTCTTTTTTTTGCTTGTTTTTCTGAAAAGGTTTCGGTTCGTTTGATTTCATTTTTGCTTTTTGGTGCTCTTTAGCACGCGCCAAAAAGCATGCAATAAAAATTTAAATCGCCATTTTAGTTTTGTCAATAAACGCATTTCAGCCCGAAATTTATTCGGGGCACAGTTTTACTGACGCAGTTCGTGTGTTAATAGGACAAAAATAAAAAAACTTGTAATTAAAGATAATTTGATGGCTGTTTTTTGTGCATAATAAACGTGCAAAAGGTCATTACTTTATCTTTAATTGACTCTGTGTTTGATGAATGTTGGGAAAATGTATTGAAAGTAGCATTCATAAAATGCCAGATGGAAATTGGCGATAAACTGGTAATTATGTTTCAAAGTTCTATGACTTGGTATATTTAGTAAATTATATTTTTGACCTTTCGAACAACAAACCATTCGACAACATAAAAAGAGCTTAAAACGTTAAAATCAATTCGAGGCAAAAAGACTACTTCAATGTTCTATCGATAAACCTATAACAAAAGTGGATTTTTTGAGCTTAAATTAAATCTTTTCAAACTCTCAAATATTGACGGATAATATTTGTAGCTAAGTACATAGACTTACTTGCCTAAGTCAACAAATGCAAAAAAAAGGCAAAAAAAAAAAAAAAATAAAAATAAAAATTTTGCTGGCACGTGCAAGAGTCCAAAATGCCAGGGGATGAGGCCTATTCGACTTGTGCTTTAAGCCAGCGAATAAATGTATGTTTATTTGGGCAAAGTGATTGATGAGCTGACAGCAAAAATTCAGTTGTCAACACGTTGTAAATGTTAAGGAATCCCTCTAACAAGTTTACACTTTTGGACTTTTGAGCCTAATACAGGGTCAATTTGAATATTGGCTTGGGGGTATTTTTACAACGTTAAACTTGAAAATTTTTCAAAAATCCTGTTCAAATTTGTCTTGTAATGAAGTTCTTCTATTATTTTCTCTTCATGCAGTTGCTTTGGCATGCGGTGCACGAAAATTTGTTGCCAATAAGCATTCGAAACAATATTTATATGGAGTGCATGATAGCAAACTCGGCGTGCAGAGATGCGGAGGGGACTTATAAGTACTTGCCTATGCGTGCCGCGTGCGTTCTTTGTTCCCCAAAATATTTTCTGTATTTTGTATGTTTGACATGCCCTGTGAAAAAATCAAAAGTTGTTTAACAAACTTCACTAAGAAAGATTTCAATCATTTTTGACTCGTTTTGTTACCCAAAGCTGCTTACAGGGTATCTTCCAGCCATTAAAACTTTCCTTCCTATTCTTTTTGGTTGCTTTTTGTTTGGGGCACCATCCCCCCCTCCACCCTCCCCTCCCCACCCAATGCCATCTGGGGTTGCTTAGCTACGCGGTCCCAGCCAAAATGTAGGTCATGTTGGGCTGGGTAAAGCAGTGCCAGCTATAACTGGGAGCTGGAACTGGAGCTGCGTTTTCATTTGAACTCTGCACTCTCAACATTCCCAGGACACACACTCAAAGAGAGCGAGAGGGAGAGAGCGTTTGAATAGGAGAGGGAGGAGGCCGTGCTTTTGCTGGTGTCATGAATACTTGACTTATGGGGCGTGGCCGACAAGGCACAGTCAAAGTTAATGCCCAGACTCCAAAAACCTCATGTCACATAAGTGGAGGGGCGAGTTGAAGCGCGACTTTATTATGCCTTCTGCTGTATGAAAATTTCATTAGAAAATTGAATGTTGATGTGCCGCATGTGTCTTGAGCGACTTGCGAACACTTGAGTAGCTTCTAATACCAAGTACTTAAGAGAGACAGAGAGAGTGGCAGGTATTCGTGAAGCCCACATAATCTTAAGTAACATTCTTGAGTGCTTTAAGGGAGACGACATCTTGACACTTGCAATTGCTTACCGAAATTCATAGCATACTTTTTAGAGCGCCAAAAAGTATGACAAACATTTTGAGCAGAATAAATATTTAATCAGCTGCATTTATGTGTTATGTTTAAGTTAATAGTTTTTTTATTTTAATTAAATGCCTCACATGCCTTTTTTTCTATTTTATGACAGGGTATTTAAGGGGTCAATCACAATTGGAACAGCTATACGTCGCATTTCTTTTGCTTGCTTGCCATCTTTCGTATATTGCCAAATAAGAAATACGTGACTTAAGCTCAAGTTGAGCATAACTGAGTTGGCTTTTCAGTGCACTTAGCCCAAGCATTTTTGTTGACCTAATTTTTTTTTTTTTTTTGGTAGGCAGAGTAGAAGGTTGGGTAGAGTTGTTGTTGTATCTCCGTTGACCATCCAAGTGTTATTTATTTGGCATGCTTGAAATATGCCGAAAAACTAGTTTAAAGTGAAGCCAGCCAACAGGCTCAGAGCCAATGACAATAATTTGCAATCAAGCTAAGTGAAGTTGGCCATTCTGACATCCTTTTATTATTCGCAACTATTTTAGAGTTTCTCTACACGGTCTAAACAGTCGGAACTTGAGTGCATCGAGCTGCTTTGCTGCCAAAACTTGAAGTTGTCTGTGCCAAATTTTTCGTACGGAATGAGCTTTAAGTGAATGAAGAAGTAGTTGTTAAAAGTTTACGAAAAGTTTGCTGATTCATTACAATTTTGGCAAACAATTGAATTTCTTAATTAAAATAAATATATTCTTATGTAAGATAAACTTGATTCGTTAAACAAAAACTCTAAACTTAATGTTTCGTTTATTTCTTTCGAATGTTTGAATCGGATTCAAGCAACTTAGCTTGTTGTGTGTGTAGAACCGTAAAGCAGATGACAAAATGACAAATAGCTCATCAAAGTTTCATTTTCAATCATTTTTCTTTCGAGCCAATTTGTTTAGTTGGGATATGCAAAACTTTCAAAGCCGCTTTTATTATGAAAAGTTGCTTTAAATGCCCAATTACCATGTGTGTCTGTGTGTGTGTGTGTTTAGGGTTTTATATACAAACTTATTGTTGTCTTGCTTTTTCTTTGTATTGTATTTATTTTAGCACCCGCTCAAATTGGAATTTTGGTGGCACATGCAATAATTTGATTTTGCCAAATGAAACCCTCCATAAACAAAATGTTGACGTTCTCGTTTTTTTTTTGTTGGCTTTCAATCTCCTGAGCCTATCAATACACACTTGTACGTCCCACGCCGTAATGAGACGTTTTACGCTACAAAGATTGGGAGAGGGGGACAGAGACAGAGAGAGAGGAAGAGTAATGGGGAGGCTTAGTCACATGTTTTATCGATAAATCGTGAGTGCGAAGCGATGTTTGTTCGACCCGATTGAGTGGGTTGTGTAGGCTTCTGGTGCTTACTATAAACGATATACATTTAACAAGCAAGAATTTGTATTTCTTGTATACCCTGTAACTGTAATCTAAGTGGGCTTTTTTTGGGCTGGGTTGTTTGTTTAACAACAATAAAATCATAAATTTGCCAAAACTTTCATATCTCAAAAAGCTAAGGAAAGATGATTCTTTAACGATCTATAAACTTAGACCGATTCTAATGAAAATATAAAGTTTTGTATTAAAGCAAGTGCTCTTCCGATTCCGCATACCCATGCAAAATCCAACGTGATGTCAATTTCTTTTGTTTGTTATTTGAAAAACGCTTCGTTTTTTTTTTTTTTTTTTGCGGACGTGCAACTGACACGAAACCCAAAACACAGTAAAAAAAAGCCTTCTGTTGTATTTGCTAGGTAGGAAACGTTTATGAGTATTGACAGGAAATTGGGATCGGCAGACAGTCATAGATGTGACTCTGCCACACACACACACACACACACACTCACATACACACCGAAACCACAAACTTTTTGATTGCCATTGACGCGCCGCGTGTTGAGTTGTCAAAGAGATGGGAAAAGAATAAAAGTTAAACCAGAAATAAAAAATTGGCTCGTGTTTATTAACGAAACAGACAAAGAAAGACTATTAACAAAAACATATATATATCATATCGTATATAGGAAAAATCCCTTTCGTTGACTTGGGTGCGCTTTTGTGCCTGTCTTTGTGTTTTGCTTATAAGGAGTCCTTGCCATATAATCGCAACGTTATAAAGGTAAAAATAATTCAAACGTTATTGCTGCAAATGACAAAACCTTACTCAAATGCATTGACTTGATTTATAGAGAAGAAGAACCCTTCTTTTTATCAGCTTTAGCTTTAAGAATTTCACTAATTGAACAATTTACACAATTTTTAAATCGATATCAAATTGTCCATGTACAATAAACAAGCAATTACAAACAAAGGCACAATTTAAATATTAAACAAGGTCCCTTTGTATAGTATAAGCATAAATCGAAGCAGCTACTATTATTTGATTAGCGTGACAAACAGTTTATATATAATGCCTTTATATACTTGTAAATCGTTGACAAAGACTCAAATGAAAGTAGAAAGAAAAATTGCAAGGCAAACAAATTTTTTATGGTAAATGAAAAACAATTAAGATTGCTCTAGTCGAGAAGTGTGGTTCAGGTTATATAAGGAAAAGCCATATTTAAATCCTCGATAGACACATAAATTAAGACTTATGCCAAAGCAAAACCTTTTAAACAATTTAAAGTTTCTTTTGGTCGTATCCTGCGCTATTCAATTATATTAAAGGACGTTAACTTTTTTTGTAATAATGCATCTGACAAATACCTTTTAGTTTCAATGTCCGAGAGAGCCCAATAAGTACAGTTAAAACTGCATTTAAGCCTATTAATAGAAGCACGCAAAATGTCAGCTGAATGGTTGGAAAGCGCATGAAAAAAATGCAAAAATAAAAATAACTCAAACAAAAACCTAAAAAAAAGTAAAATGCAAAATGCAAATGGAAAATAATTAGCCATGTGGAAAATGCAAACAAGTTAGTTAACAACTAAAAAGGGCATATAAATTAGCATTTACTCTGTAAAGCTTTGATATTCGTAGCTGTAAAATAATTTCTATTATATTTGTTGTATCTAAACTTAACGGTTTACGCAGGTAAACGAGACAAAATTCATAGCCTATCTATTTTTACAGGGTATATCAATTAATTTTGAGCTGTCTTTTCCGTTTTCGTTGTGCATTATGTCATACTAATTGCAATTATTATTATAATTATATATTGTTTTAAATTTTTAATGTCATTTTCGTATGACTTGCTATTCGCCTGACTGCTTGACCTTGCAACAACAACAACTAAAAAGGAACAAAAATAAGCAACAACGATAAGCCATTTATAATTTATATGACATGCAACTGTGCAACTGTGCAACCGTGCGTCTAATTAAAGCCAACTTTATTTTTATTTTTCATTAATTTTATTCGTTATTCCTATTTTGGTTGGATATTTATTTGTTGAGCCTTTTATTATGGAGCGTAAGTGGAAAATACTTTCAGTGTGGGTAGCAAGAATGTGGCATGTAGGAAAACGGGGCAAGAAAAGCTTATAATTATAATCGTGGCATTCTCGACATGGTCTCAAGGTGCGATAAAATAACAAGCAAGTGACTCTGGGGAAATCAACAACAACAACAACAACAACTGCAGCACAACAAATAACAAAAGCTAAAGAAATTGTTTAAAGGTAAATTTCAACGGGGCACTCAGACTGTTTCTATACACTAACAATATCTATAATGATAGCCGAAAATGGCCGAAGAAGTTGATTAAGTTTAACTATTTCCTTTCATTACTAATATATATTTTATACTTTTTTTTTGGTACAATATTGAATGTAGTTAACCTACACGAAAGAAAAAAAAAGGGTATGCAAAACACACTTGCTCCCAGGCGGGTTGAGCAGGTGGGCGGGCGGTGTGTACATTTTATAGCTGAACATGCAACAAAATGAGCGGCTGACATGACATGCCAACGGCTCCTGACATGAAATGTGCACAACTCTCCAGGGAATGGGTGTGTAAGTGTTTGTGTGTGTGAATTTGCATTATGAAAAATGAAAGAATATAATATATGCTGATGCCTGTGAGTGGCAGTTTTACGAAACGAACCCCAAACAGCAATAGCTACACTTCAGTTTCTATAAACTATCTGACTAATTGCCCAGGTAAATTGTAATTATAATTTTATACAAAGAGCTAAATTTGATGAGGCTTAACAGCTAGGAAAGGGGAACAAACGCGAAAAGTCTATAAAGTTTCAATCAAAATTCTATAGACGAAACGAAAGTGAATTGTTTTTCTTTCTTTCATTGTTAAAAAAAAAATGATTCACTTCTATAACTTTTACAATTCTTCACTGCTGAGTTACCTGTTGTTGTTGCAAACCCCTGTTGGACCATTTGCACTGAAGGACACGATTCTGAAAGAGAAAGAGTCGAGCCTGAAGTTGGAATACCATGCAAAAGTAGACAAGTGACTTCACTTAAGAGACTCACTTAAGAGACAAAGTCTCAATTTACAGTCTAAATCTGCAACAATGCGTTTGTAAATATTTGCCAACGAAAAAGTGAGAGCTAAAAGCTTAAAAGACATGATGATTTTGTTTGCCTTACGTTGGGGCACAAAAAATTAAGCAAAACCAATATTATTGGTAGACAAACACAGAAAAAGGTTAAAATTGTAATCAGATAAATATGTATATTAATTTTGTGTGTTTCAAGCTACAAAATATGTATTAAAGCTATAAATTTTCATTTAAAAACTATTTGTTATGGAATTTATTGTTGCTGTTGTTGGGCTGGGGACTGAAAATGGCAGACGAGTGATGCATAAATCGTTAAACTAAGCATTCGATGCGCGTTTGTCAAACCGGAAACAGTAGTTCGTCCATTTTGATGATTGCATTTCCGGCAAAAGGGGTTAAGAAAAAGCGGAACAATTACTCATTTTATCATTTGCCGTTTGTTTCAATGCCACACACACACACACAGGAGACGAGAGGGGAGAGAGAGGGGAGGAGAGAGGAGGAGGGTGGCGAGGAGGGAGGCAACACGTACAAAACTCTCGCCATGATTTATGCTGCAGTTTTTGTAGTGCGCTGCATTTTAATTGCAATCGCATAACATAAATGCGAATTTACCATAAATTGTACATTTTCAAGGCAAAACAGCAACAACAAATTATGGTTATGGTTAACACACACACACTCACACACACACACACACTTTGCAGTGGGGTGTAAAATTTATGAAAGTACGTTTTTCGTTTGTCATTTTGCTTTTTGCTTTCCGTTGTGTTGAGATTATGAAACTCGCCTGCGGATGCAATTAGAAAATACTACAAACAAGAAAAGGCTTTTACAAATTCTATACAAAATACATTTGCAAATAAATTGTAGCTGTGTAGTTTGGGATTAGAGAAGGCGGGGAGGTTTTCTTTCTAATCTAATGTGCTTAAGTAATTTATTTAAAATTTAAAATGTTATGGAATATGGATTACTTTGTCCGTTAAAGGGTATAAATATCTAAGCAGATTCATGCACAGATTTTAATAACAGCATTTAAGCACAAATTATTAACTTTAAGATTTTAAATGTTTCCAAAAATTTTCTTATATTTCTCTCATACAAAATTTCTAAGTTCATTTTTGGCTTAACCGCGACGCCTTCTTCGTCTTCTTCTAAACCCAACATTTGGTCCACCTGCAACTCCATTTAAGACTCCATTTCCATTTCCATTTCCATTACCAACCCCAACTCCCACTCCAGTTCCGACACCATTTCCGACGCCATTCCCGACTCCATTTATAACTCCATTGTTGTTGTTATTTGCGCATCGTCCGCGAGCGCCAACCTGTATCCCGGCGCACTGTCCTATTCCTACAGCTCTGTAGGCTACATTGTCCACACAAGAACGATAGCGCAACGAGCAGTTGTTTACGAATCGCTGGCAGAGATTCGAGCCTCCGAAGCGACCACAGACATTGACATTGGCATTAATATTGCAGTTGCGAAGGACACAAACCCTTGCACTGTTTGCGTTGCCGTTGCCGTTGTTCGAGTTAAATAGAAAAGCCTTAGACTGGATCACCAGCAGCGTCAATAAGACGAATGCGACTTTCATCTCTCTAAATTATTGTGAATTACTGTTCGTGCGACTTGCGACTATATATAGTTAGCTGTGGCACTGTCTAAATGCTTTCTGTGCTAATTGGCCTTAGTCTAATACAAAACGACATTGAAAATAATATGTTAATAACCGTTTTTTTGGCCGCAACAACACTTGTGCAAACAAAAAGTATGTCAATAAAATTTGCTAATTAAATACTTTTTGTTCCTTGTTGTTCAAGAATACACAAGTAATTGTTGATTTATGAAACCTAAAATGCCACAGCATGTGGAGCAATGATTTATCTGATTATACTTTTTTTTGTATACAACCGAAGGATTTCATACTTCGATCTTATTTGATGAGGGTCTGCAGAAGCTGACGCATATTTGCATTATTTGTATATTTGTTATTGATATTGTTCCGTAAACTATAGCTAGCTGGCGCGCCTAATAGGGCTGAATGAATAGCAACCAAGGACACAAAGGGTTTCCTTAACCCACATGCTTTAATAAACGAAATGAAAAGAAACGGGCAATTTCGCTTTTTTACAAAAAACGATTGCATACTTTTAGGCTTATTTTAAAAATCTTTTGATTTATGTCCATGGCTTTGTAAAAGTTAGTTAAATTATAAAATAATGAATAATTTGTGTATATTATAAACCATGTTTTCTTAAAACCATAAAAATTTATTAAACGGTAATTAATTATGAATTGAAAAATACTTTTACAATCTCATCTAAACTATCGAATCAAATAAGAAGGTTATCTCTGAGGGCTTTCAATAACAATAACAACCACTTAAAGTCCGATCCACACTTGAGTTATTTACTGCACTCATGTGAGCATTTTACATCAAAACACGAACAAAATCAATACGCAACTGAAGCTTGCGCTTGTCTGACAAAGTCAGACAACTTAACTGGCGACCCTGTCTGCATTTTGGCCAAACATCAAATTAAATTTCATAGCGGCATCCTCTTGACGCGATGCGTTTAAAATGAACATTAACCAAAAACAAATAATACACAAAATTAAATAAATAAACGCACAAAACAAGCAGCTCATAAAAATTTTGAAGCGCAAGTTGTGTATTTTGTATTTTTGTCTGCACTTCTCTGAAAATGCACTAACTTTGTTGATTAGTTAGTTTATATAGCTTATTAGTTAGCTTATAACATTTACATTTCATTCTCTTCTCAATCACATTTATCACAAAAATATTTTGAAAATATATTTTTTTATTTTTAGTACTTATCAGCATATTTGTTCCAAAAAGAGCATTCCATCTTCGCTATTTAATTTCAACACTTTTTTCATTTGTTTAAATATTCCATAAACGCACTGTTAATAAAATGCCGTTTCTGAGTATTTGGTCAAGGCTGCAATATTGTTGAGAGTTAATTGGCTTGGCTCTAAGTTGATTGGCTTAAAACATTATTAAATTGATGCATTGACCAAATTAGAACCAAAATTGTATAACAAACTAACTAACAACATTTACTATCTACACACAATTTTGTGGTTTTTTGTGTGCAATTTGCCAAAGCTGAATAAATTTGCATTCGATTCAACGTTTGCCGGGAACTGAACAGCCCACAAAACTGGGTCACATAAGGCTTTTGATGCTAACTGTGTGCCACGCCCACGGCAAACGCCCCACAATAATAACCAGTTAGTTACGCAACTTGCTTAAACACATCCACTTAGTTTGCCCGCCAATCAATATTTCCACCAAAATATTAAGTAAATAAAACATTCTTTGCCAGTGAAATCTGGCTTTGTTCATTTGTTAATGGCATGCGATAAAAGCTACTCTAATTGACAAGCGATTTAATTGTCATGAAAGTGACAAAGCTGCTATATAAATATGCAAAGATTTATAAATTTCAAATCAAAGCATGTGTGCTACATGCAACAATTATGACAATACTCGCTCGATTGCCACAATCAATGTGAGAACTGAGTTTCAAGATAATAGTCAAAGAGTTCTTAAAGTAGGGCAATGTTAAGTTGTAGTCAACTGATTTCGATACTTAATACTAATAATAATAAGATATTTAATAGCCCCAAAGTATATTTATAACGCCGCCAGGTCTTTTGCTTTTTAAATCAACCACAGGCGAATACAAATTGTTTTAGTTAAACTATCATTCAGCTTTAACTTTGAGTACTTTAAGCACTGTCATTCAAATCGACAAACGCCTCGTCAAATTGAGGTGGGCAACTAAAAGCAACAACAAAAAATGCAGACACAAAAAAAAGAGAAGAAATTGTATAATCACAAACGGCGGCAATTGGCAATCATTTCTGGTACAAATTAAAATTATATTACAACATTTAGTCCAAGCACAATGCAGCCAGAGCAACAGACTTTTGTTGTTGTTATTTTGGCCATTATATCAGGCAGTTAACTAAAAGTAAACAAGTAAGAATGTTAGATGCGGCTAGTGATTGACTAAAGAGATACCCTATTGATAGGAATTTAATTTCACAAAACTTTTTCGTTTTATCTCATTTAACGTTGACATCCTTAACCCTCAATGCCAAAGCTCTGTTTACTCCAAGCTCAATTTTCTACTTAAAGCTTATATAACTAAATGCTAGGCTTTCTCTGGTTAATAGACTAATTACAGGGTATGTCAGCGGGGCAAAAAAAAAAGCAAGAAAAACATAATAATTATATACGCGGCCCAAATTGCAAAGTGCAGTCAAGCAATGCAATCGCTTTTGCCCAGGCTTTAAGAGATACAAAGATAGAGAGAGAAGGAGAGGGAGAGAGAGCGATAGACTCTTGTGCTATAAGCCAGGTCTATATAACTGACCTGCCCAAAAAAATTAAACAAAACGAAATGCAGGCGGTCGAAAGTGAAAGTATATTGTTGTTGTTAAGTATTGTTAAATAGAAGGAGGTGGACAAAAAACTGCCGCATTGGCCAGCATCAGTAGCAGTAGCATTAGTATCACGCGAATTGCGTATTTGGCTTAAATGAATTTAACAATTTTATTGCACAATTATTCCCACATACACTAAATGGAGCGCCATTTCCAATCAATTGCATTTCGACCATCCGCACAAAGTTAAAAGAAAACCCGTTGATAAGATCTTCAGCTTCCGGCAAAAAAAAAAACAAAACCAGTTAAAGACCGCTTTACCGTTATGGTCAACAAATGATGCGTCGTCCGTCTGCTTCTTGATCAGCATCAGTTGAAAAAAATACTTTTTTCAAGTTTAACCACATTCGTTTTCATTTATTATTATCCCATTTAGCATTCCCGTTTCCACTTCGCATTCGCATTCGCATTCGCATTCCGAGTTCGCTTTTTGTGTGTTTTGTTTTTATCGGCAATTTCTTTACTTTTGCGGTCTTTTGCTTTTGAACTCTTCGAATAGAGTTAAGCTCGTTTTAAGCTTATTTACATTAGAAATTAGCAATAATTAAATAATTTTACAACAGCTCTCAGCACATTCAAATAAGACTTGTTAATAGCTGAGGCAATCGGCGAGCATTAATAATTTGAATTAGTTCATCAAGCTTATGAAGATGTTTTAGTATGTTGTGATAATCATTTGAAAATACAAAGAAATGATGTTTAAATTTGCTAAAAATGAATAGAAATGTTTTTTAAATTATACTTTAAGTACTCAAAAACCATCTTTAACTTTAATACAACCGCACAATGACAATAAAATGACATTATTAATATTCTGTGTATTGCCACACGAACGAATAAATAACTGTCAAATAAAAAAAAACAGTTTCGCAATACTAACTGTGGCCTACATAAAAAAAAAGAAGCAAAAGCAAAGAAGGTCCGAAAACGGTATATGATAATTAGCAAAGCGAAACACGTACGCAAAAAAAACAATAAAGCACTTTGGTGTTCTTGGGCTGAACCGAAAAAAAGTAGCAAAAAACCGCAATGGCATTTAGAGGCGATATTGATCGGACATATGAGGTTTTGGGGCGTACCGTTAAGCACTTAACATCAAATTTGGCAGTGGCAGTGAGTCGCAGTTTGATGTTCGAAACAAACATGTTGCATGTTGCAAGTAGTGATTGCCACGCCTGCGCATAACTGTTAACTGCAAAGCCTGCCTATTTTTCTGTTGCCCAAAAGCGTTAATTACGCTCCGAGTAAAATAAAAAAAAAATCACATTAATCAAACCAACCTGGCGACTTCTTTTCGTCTCTTACGTTTTTTGTTTGGCTTATAAATTAGACAGGCTCAAATTGTTTTATGGTCATTCTTGCCACATGCTTCAAAGCCTGCAATTTGGTATTTCGTTTGCGATAAAGACACACACAGATTTGGCCAAAATTAACAGCAACAGCAGCTAACCGCTCACTTGACAATTGCACAATATCTGCACAGAGTAGCCGCTGGCCAACAACAAGAGTGTTGCAGGGGGGGTTGGGTGGGTCTGTCTCATTAGGGCACTGAACCATTTGACATTTAAGTCCAACGACCTCAGCTTCAATTTATATATATATATATTAATTATGGTCAGGTGGCCCTAAAGCTTCAACAGGTTTTTCTTAATGAAAATTATATGTTATTATTTGGTATTGATTATCAAGTGTCTAAACTTATGACCTTCATTTGATGTGGCTTAACGCTTAGCTCATTGATTGGTTAACGCTTTTGGCCACAAAAAAAAAGTATTTGCATTCCAAACCAATAAATTCCTTATATAAATATATATATTCATATGAAACTGCAAATCAGCTGAAGGTGTTAAAAATGTCGCGAATTCGTCAAGTTCAAAATCATGATGATGATTACATTAATGACTGTGCGAAATGTAAGCTACAAAAAAATGTATATAAAATTTGACAAATTATTATTATTTATTTTCTAGTTTTGTTGCTATTTATTGTGGTTTTCATGGTTTACCATTACAGGGGCGCTGTGGCCCAGACTTGAATTAGAGAGGATATGAGTAAAACACAAAAGAAAAAATAATCAATAAATCAACTCAATTGCTGTCATTGCAGAGAGGCTAGCTTATATAGATTAAATATTATTTTCGGACTATTTAAACGCATCTTTTGCTTAGCAATTGCCAAAAGACCTTGTGCGAATTTAAGTTTAGTTTTTGTGTTAATTACAAAGCAAAATATACAAATATGTGAAGCAAAAAGTGTTTGAATTGGAATTGCCCAAAAGAAGTAGACTGAAAGTAGAGCTTGGCATTTGAAACTCAACTCAAAGAACTCAAGTTTGTAACCAAAAACATAATAGTAAGACATAAAATAAACATCACAATTAACTCAAACAATCCAGCAAACTATAAGACATAGAATAAACATCACAATTAACTTGAAATGTTTATATGTAATTACATTTTTTTTATCATCATCTCAATCAACTCGCTCTCGCTCGATATGTTAAGCCAGTTTGGCTGTGAAAATGAAGTGAGCTGCTTAATTAAATGGCGTACTTAATGCGAATCGATGACATTATTGGACTAACCGTGGAATCAATTTCAATAAGCTGGCGTCAGGAACAGCAGCAACAGCAGCAACAGCAGCAAAAGCAACAAAAGCAAACATATTGAATTATATTTTAAATAACTTTCCAAGCGATTTTGATTGTAAATTGCAGCAGCAACTGGCAATTAAAAACCTAATTAAGTTCATCTTAATTATGCATGCATGCATGTATATGTACAACGGGTCGTATGCGTTATTACTGTTGGCTGATTAAAAGCGATGCACAATGCAAATTGCGCATACGTCGTGTGTGCAACAACAACAGCCATTGAACTTGTCGTCAACAATAACTATTGAATATGCTTGAATTTCTCTAGTTTAATTATGCTTTAATTAATAGTTTAAGGCATTTGCAAAGGAGTTCATAAAACCCTCTTCATCAAATTGCTGCATTATTGATTGCCATTTTCACATGACTTTAAATAATTTATTCAGATTTATGTTCCATGTAACAATTCGTGTTATTTGAGCTATGTTGCTTTAATGTTTCGTTTGTTGTTGCAACATGTTAATTAAGTTTTTGTTTTTGCGAGTGTTTGGGGAATTTAAAGGTTGATTGAAACATGAAATTGGTTTTTAGACTCAAATATTTGCGAGCTTTAATGCAATTATTTTGCATTTCGCCAAATGTACGATAAGATATGTTTTTGTTTTTGATCGAAAATAGATTTAGTTTCAATAATTGGCATAAATTATTGATAGAAATAGTCAGCTTATGCCTAAGGCATAAGCATATTAGTTTCAAATAACAATGTGAAAATATTAAGTTTAAATGTTTAGTATTAAAATTTGATTTTATTTAAGTATTTTTGTTAGCCAACAATATTATATCAATATATTGTTAATAGCAGTTTTAATAATGTTTTCTATTCTTCTTAAAAAATATATTTTATATTTTTCTTGTTTATATTTTTTGTCTAATAATCTCAGATAGGCGTGTCAAGCACACAACCCAAAAAGTCTCAGATCTTTGTATGTATGTTTGGCTGCACCCAGCTCTAGACACACCCCTCCCCACCCCCCACACACTCATACACCCATGCATCTGCTTTGCTCGATGATGCCTCAAGTTCAAGATACAAATTTGTACAAACAAATTTTTGGTGCTAACTCGAGAGTACATTGTGCATTGTTTTGGTGTTTTCATGTTTCTGTTTTTGGTTTTTTTTTGCACTTCCGCGTGCCACACAGAAAACATCTCAGACTCGTGTATGGCAAAGAGATCAACAAGAAGATACCAACATAAAAGTGTTTGTTTTGTATGTGTGTGTGTGTGTGTGGGTTGCGTTTTTCACAGCGCTTATCACACACTTCATTAATTTTGTTTCGCTTTTCATTTTGCATGCCGCATTGAGTCGTAATTACTGTTCGTGTGTGTTTGTATCTGTCAGATACAAATACACCAACAAGTTTCACTTTTTTGTGCCTGCTAATGTTATTGCAACATTGCATGCTGCACTTGAAACCGTAAAAAACTTGCAACTGAAATTGAAAATTTTGGCCACGCGTGAAAAAATCTGCTTTGTGTGGTTTTGGCACAAGTTATTCTGCATCGAAATGTATCTGTGAGATACACATTATGAGTATTACATTTGTGAGTTGTTAAACAGCCAACAGTTTGTTGCCATTTAACGCGCCGTTAACAATAAAATCACAACAACAAACAATAACCTTTGTTTTGTTGTTGCTGAAATCATTAATTCAATTAACGTAGCGCGAAACTAAATGAAAACTAACTGATTTCTAAATTACTCGCACACGAAACTAGATTAAACGGATATCACAATTTTGATTATGATTTTTTAATTAAGCTAAAACAAAATTTGTTAACTAGCGCGTGCATAATGTTTGTCAGTTATAGAGAGGAGCTTTTTGGGTGTCCTAAAAATGTGTAATTAAATTGACATACTTCTTTAAGTATTTAACTTATGATCCCTTTTCCAGCTGACTTAATGCTAAACATTCCCAATTGCTTCTTTCTTTTAATTTGTTATAAGAAAAAACGAAATAACAAAGATTAGGCAAGCCATGAGATGAAGAAGAAGACGCACCAAGTCAAACAGCAATCAACAAATACAAATTAAAGCTCGCCAAAGATAACCAAAAACGAACAAAAACAAAAAAATCATCGAAACACAAAATAATTTGACCAAATAATGCCAAAGTTAAAGATGGTTGTTGTTAATGTTGTTGTTGTTTATTTTTTTCTTAAATAATGATTTATTCCAATGCCACTCCTGAACTCTTCAGCATCATCTTTATGTCTGCAGCTGCTGGCGATTTGTTTGTTTACTGGCCCTCAGCAGAAGTTGTTGAAGTTTTTTACTTACTTACATATAATTATTGTTGTTGTTTTTGTCTGCTTTGTTGCATCATTAAACAATTGTGTAATCCGAGTGCATTTAAATATTAACTTTATGATTATGAACGCGTTATCCCATTGTCTATGGAGGGGCCATTGATCTCGGGCTGAGTTGAGGAAGTTAAGGAAATATCTTAAATTGTGATAAATATACTTAACAAGGGAATTCTTAAGAAGTAAAGGGCGATAAGTTCTCTTATATACTGTTAATAACTGGCTTATATATATGTGATAAGTATAAAGTGCTAAGTATAAAGTTTTCTTCTTTCCCCCAATACATATAGAACAATATATAAATAGAACACACATCTAACGATATTTTATGTTTCTTTGATTTTGCTCACTTTGCTCGATTTCTCTAGCAAAATTGCAGGAAACATAAAAACACAGATTCAAATCGATTTTATTACACGGGAACAAAAGTGATTTCAAAAATTTATGGATTCTGTTCTGTTGCCATATAGAAAGTGAACACAGATTGTTAATGTATTGTTTCCTGGTTTTGGACAAAAAGAAACTTTTTCCTGCTGACTCGGCAAGAAACAAACAAACAAGACAAATTTCTTAGCAATTTCTTTGACTTGTTGTAAGGGAGTGGTGCAGGTCCGATTATAAGCACAGCATAACAACAACAACAAAAAGGAAACGTGTTGCAATCTCAAATGCATAAAGCGATAAATGTGACCATAAAAGCAAAAACATATGAAAAATCGAAAGTGTGCAAAAAGAGTCGAGACTTGGAAGGAGGGGGGAAGTAGGTGAATGCTGGGTGCAGCAGCAAATCTGCATCTGTATTTTGTCTATTGCTCTTTGTGCTGCAGCTGGCTGTAACGCGCGTGGCAAGCATATCGCCACAAGTTGCACAATGCACTAAAAGTTGCTGCGAATCAAAATTGGAGCACAGATCAACGAGCTTCACCGCCAAGCTTCGACACTTTAAGGCAGCTGGCGTCTATTTAGGTCCATAGGCTTTTTCAATAAACGGATGGTGGAGAGCCTGCAGCTGCAACCGGTTTCCGCTGCCACAGTCATAAATGCATGGAGAGACCCCGCGGCCATACTATGCCACACATTTGAATCGAGCCATTTCAGTTATGTGGAACAAGCGTTTTAAGTTCGAGCATTGCTAGAAAAAATCCATTGAATTGTTTGCAAGTATTTGAAAAATTTTCTAAATGTTTGGTTTGGCAATTGATAAGAAGTTTAGCATTTAAGTATTTGAAGTTTGGTATTTAGAGTTGAGTATTTCAGTATCTTAAGTTAAGTATTAAAGAACGTCAAGTTGAGCTATAAAGTTTGACATCAACATCAACTGTTTGTTAAGTTTCATTAAGTTCAATCTATTAAGTCATTATCATTTATTTATAACAAAAACTTCCCATACATTTCTCTACCACAAATTGACCTCAAAACCTCTCTTTCTCTCTCTTTCTCTCTCTCTCTCTCTCTCTCCTCTGACCATAATTGTTAATTAAATTGCTACCAATGATTAATTGATAAGTATTATTATTTTTTATTATCACTCAATGGCAGCCAATTCAATTGTTAGCCATAAACCAAAATAAAACCGCAAACGCAAACATAAAAAAAAAACTGACCTACCTTAGATACTCACACACACACACACACACACAGATATGAAGAGTTCGCCCTTTCATATATTAGATGCTGGGATTTAATGACGAACGACGCCAACGCATTGAAAGTGAAAGTGGTTTTTTTGATGTTGTTTGGCTTGGCAATTATTTGTTTTGTTTTTCTTATAAATAAACGAATGTTTTTCCAAAGCAACGCATGAAAAATTAAACTCAAAACCAAGACAACATTTGTTGTATTAACATTTTAAAAATCACAAGGCGTGTGAAAAACCGAAAGCAAAAAGAAAGACAAGAAGATCGTATTACATTAACCTGCTGCAGTTTCAACCAGGTCCGAATAGAAATAAAAGCCGGTTCAAGTTTAAAAGCGACATTATGTGATGTAATAATAGTTGAAAACATCTTTCTTTTGGCCACCATTTGAACTTGGTAGCTGGGTGGCTTTTACTATCATTGCAATGCCAAACATAATGAGTACGAAATTTACATATCAAAGCAGCTTGTTCGTAGAGATGAAACCACCAAAAACTTTGACAGTGATATAATCGGTGCACAGTTGGTAATTAATTTTAAAATAAACCAGCTCACGCTGGGCGGAGTTCAGCTTGTTGTGTTAACTTGTGATTTAAGTCAAGTCATTAAAACGAGTCGAGCGAACTGCTTACAACTCCAACATGCATGACAAATCAATCGAACTGCTTATGTAGCTGTCAAAGTTCATGTTAGCTGCCAAAATTGAGTGAAATTGGTTTTAACTTTCAGTTTCATTCACGTCTTTTTTACTTGACAATAAGTTGAATTGCTTCTGATTTAAAAGTCCTAACGTCAAGTTGGTGTTTCTGGCAAACAGCTTAGATGAAAAGTTGGCAGAGCTTCAAAAGATATTTTAGGATTGCTAACTTGTGATTATGTTTGAAATGCAATTCATGATCGTAGCTTAACTTCAAACTTAAACTAAACAGCAGCCAACTTGTCGCTTTGCAACCGCAACACGCATGTCAAACCCGGTTCGTTGTTGTAGACTCAAACATAAAGTCTGCGCTTGAGCAAACCCCAAAGTCTTTTAATCAGTCAAGACGCGAGCGCCTTACGAAGCGCATGCGCAACGCGCTTCAAATTACAACAAGCATAAAAAAGCTGGAACTTTTTCTTAGTGTTGCCATGTCTGCCAAGTGCACTTATGGATTTCTTATGCCGCGTCGGAAACGTGTTTGAAATTCGCAAAACATAAAAAAGAACTGAGAAAAGTTTTTAGCTTCACAAAAAGAAGTTGTTGAACGCATAAAGAAAAACAAATTGAACAAAGCTTTAAATAAGGTGAATGAAATTCTAGAAAAGGCAAACTGTGTCAAATGTAAAGAAAGCTTAATTGTGGGTTGTTCCAAACAGCCAAAGAATAGTAATGATCAACATAAAGAAGACATTCGACAACAACGCTTAGAAGAAACAACAAAGTTGTGGGCAGAATAATGCTTGGGATTGTCTGGGTCTCACTTTTAGACGTGGGCAACACATGCAATTCCAATGTAAAGAAGACCATTTTGGGATTCATTCATTGCTGTTGTTTGCTGACAATGATGATGATTGTAATCATGATCATGATGTGTGGTACGCCCAGGCATGCAACTGAAGAAGAGTAAGATTAATTGAGAGGTGTCTGCTGAGTCACTTTTCTTTGAGCATTTGTCTTTAGATGTTCTTTATGTCTTTGTTTTTGAAGGGTGCGGTAAGCGCGTGATCTGAATTTGATAAGCAAATGTGATGATTCTTTGAAAAGTTCTGGGTTATTTTTTAGTTTTTAGCTAGGTCATCAGAGAAAGCAATCTTTAAAGCTAAATTACAGAACTTACTTGTAGAAAAAAAGAAAAACTGCTAGAAAAATATTCAGATAGTGTAGATCACAAACCATCTTCATCTAACACATATCTCATTAGCATTAATGATATGACATAAGTTTATTAATAGGAATTTGTATTTCATTTCGCATAATTAGCAAGGTCATTAGACAAACAAGCAAACTTGTTGTTTCTTTTTTGCCAAAATCGACTTGACGCATTGCCAAAATATAAAAAAAGATGATCTTGTTTACTATGAAAACCTGAATATAACAATAAATCGCAGACAAATAATAAATGTGATCTGAATTCAATAAAATATAATGATTATCTGTATTGATGGATCAGGAAACGTATTTTTTTTTTTAATGCATTCTTTTAATTAAGATCATTATAAAGTTTGGGAGTCAGAATATTCATCTCTTACACAGAATTGATTGGATTGAGCGCCTTTTGCAACTTAATTCTACATCTTTTTTTCTCTTTTTATTGCTTAATGTTTTTCTTGGTTAAGTTTAAGTACTTTTATATGGATGTAAAGCTCGAATAGACCTTTAAAAAAGTTGTTAAAAGTTTTACCCTTTATTTGGGAGCTAATATAATGCTCTTTTTGACTGCATAATTAGGCTTGAAATTAAAATATTCATTACAGAGCATTTTTTATTTTATGCTAACCTCAAGCTCAACGACTTTCAATTGGTTTTTTAACTAATGAGCAAACAGCGAAATAAAAAGTGATACAAAAACAACTTGATCTTGACACATTTTGTATGCAAATTTAACCATTTCGTTAAATGGCCAACTGCTCAGCACTTTTGTGCATTGATGGCAATTAGCTAAGAGTTGGTTTATCGCTTAATATGTATACTAAAGTAATGGCCGTAGTTGCTGCTGCTAATGCTTATTGCACTACAATTATCTAAGGGAGTCGTCAGCCCACATGACGTATACGTAATATGCATTTTATGCAACAGCAGCTGCATTTGTGTGTGTGTGTGTAAATTGTATGCCTCACTAAGCGTTGCAATAACAAAAACTGTATAATAAATCACAAAAAATGGGTAACCATAGCTTGATTTATTTGCGTGCATTGATATCTAAACTGTTTGAATAACTAACTGTTGTAACTATGGGCATTTTATATATGGGTGTATATCAATATTTTGCTGTTGTTGTTGTTGTTATTGTTATGATAAATTTCAATTGCGTGCCAAACCAAAGTCACGTTGTATTGTTTATATAGCAATTTATTGTGTGTGTTTTATATAATTTTTTGTTTATTTATGTTATTGTCTTAGAGAAAACAAAAATCTAAAATTTATATATTGACGTTAGGGACTATTGACATTGTCACCCGCTCTTGTCAGACAATGAGAGAAAGAGTGAGAGACGCGAAAACCATACAAATGGTAATCGATCGTCTTCAAGAAATTAAAGCAAAACTATGCAAATAAGCAATTTGCAAATGCTTGAAATAAATGTTGCATAAGACTTTGCCTTACAAAAGGGCGTTAGCAAAATGACAAAATTCCCCAAATTGCCAATAACCAATATAAAACAGTCTTTAATATTAAATCAAATAATGTATGTGCATTTTTTCAATGCTTAACAAAAAGACAAACAACAACAAGTTTAGCCAATTTATAAAGACGATGTTAACTTTGCGAATATGGCAAAGACAAAGACTAAAAACTACTCAAAATGGACATTGAGATGCCATGAAATATATCAAATACCTAGAGAAACATCAAATACACTTTGAAAATAAGTCTTATACTATAAACATTGGCATGTTTGTTTAACATTATTTTAAAGCTGAACCTTCGCCAAAACAATGTTTGCTTTATTTTAAACTTGACTTTGTAGAATACATTTTTGCATTGTTATCAACTAATTTATTTGCTAGCTTTTTTATGGAAAACATATTATAAATAATGTATGAAAGGTTTTTTTTTGCTATAGAATCTGACTTTTTGCTATTTATTCATAATAATATTAAAATCACCACATCAAACACTTTTAAAGTATTTTTTTTTATAAACTGTTAAATAAAATATGCAAAAATTGAATTAAAATAATAATTAAAAATACAAAATATCACAGCTGCAATTCTTGACAGCTTTGTTAATAGAACTGTCACTACAGATAGTATATACCATATATAACATGTTACTAACTTGACCTGACTCTTAATGTTGCCCATGTTGTCAATTTTGCCCCATTTTATTTTGTTAGCTTTTCAGTATATATTTGAATATACATACAACTCAACGCATTTGACATTTTTGCTATGCTCAGCAGAAATTGTAATATCATTTAGAGTTGCATTTTATTTGTAGTAGCTAACAGATTTTTAATTAAAAAGTTTCTGGCTTTATCAAATGCAGTTAAGCAAATAAGCCAATTATAGTTGATGGTCAGATTATGCGGAAAAGCTAGCTTAACTTTGAGATGACATTTGACAACAAAAAATGTAACTAAAGTAAACAAGTTGATGATAGAGATGCAAGAGAAAATCTTTTGAATCAGTTTTGAGAAACCTTTCAATTAAATTTTCCAACTTTAGCTTTTAATGTGGCTTTTTCTTCTTAACAAAAATATGTAAACAAAACTAATGGCAATTTCTATGTAAGGCAAAGTCGTAAATATTTTTCCTAGACCCAATTACTAGTTAATGGTAAAATATTGGTATTTGAGTCAACATTTAAGCGGTTTTTCTTAGATGTAGATGCAATCAGCATTAATTGTAACACCTGTCGTTGATGAAGGTTAGCCAGTGTTGTTGTTGCACACACAAAAACATAAACATAAACATTGCGCTTGACAGTTATGAATGTGACTGAAGATTTGTGTGTTGACAATATTTGATGTTGATGGCCTGGCGGAAGAGTTTGGTCGAATGTGGCATCCATCTATGGCATAAGCAAGCCAACAACAACAACAGGCAAACCAGTTACGCACAATAACTTACACTCTCTTGCCACAGATTGTGCGCCATGCGTGAACGCAGTCAAACAACACCACGACGCCGTCGTTCGGGTCCCAAACAACCGCTTCCCACAGTCGTGTCCACCGCCTACAACACAGAGGATATTTATGGGACCAAATTGTTGGCATCGCAGCGTCGCTTTATGGATCCATGGGATCTGGAGAATTATGACTATGTGCGCAAGAAACTGGACATTGAGGTAACATCGAGCACAGTCTTGCCTGACTATGAAACAGCAATGGATTACGAACATGAATCGCATTCGCCAAGTCCAACGGCTGCCTATAGCATGGCCTTGGCCTCCACGATGCCACGCCCACACACCAGACGCCTCTCGCGCAGCCAATGCCAGCTGGAGTGCTGTCGTCTGCCCAGTCGTAGTCGCAACCAAGTCGGTCGCCATAAGGAGCCATTGTATGCGGCAAGAAGTGAACTCTATGGCATAGCGCCGAGTCGTTATGATGACTATATGGCCACGATGACCAGGCAACTGCATCTGGATGAGGATGAGGAGCAGGAGGAACTATATGCGGAACAGCGACAGATCTATAATGGCTATGGAGGTGGGTTTGGGTTTCAGTTCATGGATGATTGAACTTTTAACTATGGCACTTTATGCTTCCACAGGCTTTTCCAGCGCCAGTTCCAATGAGCAACACTCCTCGATAGGCGATGAGATGCCCACAATGACAACCCTACCACGTCGGGCAGCAACCCTACAGCGTCGTCCACAGCCCAATCAGAACAGGGAGCAAACAAGAAACCAATACGGCTCGGGCTATGGAACAGCACCACAACCGCGACGCAAGCGTAGTGCAGCTGCCGCAACCACAAACAAATCAAAAAATGTAATGCAAGTCTCTGCACCACCATCATCAGCACCACAAATTGATTTCCCTGCCCCACCGCCGCTATCGCCCGCCTATGATTATTGCAATCCCTATGCTACAATGCCATATTGCAGCCTACCGGATTGCGCTGAATGCCAGCAGCAGGCAACGTCATTGATCTATGCAGCACCCTCCACACTGTACGGCACGTTGGCGAGCGGCGTTAGGGCTGCTGCAATACAATGCGATTCACCAAGCGACTCATCGCTCTATGCTGGAATTTATGCGCGTAAATTTGGCTTGAGCAAAAAGGGTTTGCTGCAAATTGATTACTCATGCAGTTGGAATGATTTGGATCGCGTTATGGGTCGCCAGTACTGAGTGTGTACTGTAACTTTTGGGTGTTTGGTTTAGTCTCTAGTTAAACTATTTACTGTTAATAGGAGGCACAAAGTCGAGATACATTTGTAATTAACTCATTTCATATGCACACACGCACACACAAAAAACACAATTTTGTACCAAATAATTTACATCGTTTTAGTCCTTTTACCCAGTCACGCATAAATCGTGCAACAAAGTCTTCCAAAACAAAAACAGAAAAAGTTTTGTTTTTAGATAACAATTTGTTAGTTTTTGAAATAATAAAGTCATTAAAACAATGATCAAATGGAAAAGTGGTGTAAATAAATTAGGTTCCCAAAACTATGCTACATTATCTGTAACAATTTAAAAGTCATCGAAAAAACACCTCGTACAAAATTGATTGCATACATTTAGGCAGCATTTGGAAAATAGCACATCAATTTGTTGCTGTATTCGTATCCAAAGAACTACTATTAGTCACAATGAAAAGGCCAAAAGGTAAGGATATTTATCAAAGTCAGGCCTAAAACATTTTCCGTGTTATTTGAAAATTGTCAAGCCAATAATGACGTCGTCTGCTAAGCTACAACTTTGCCTAATTGGACGAGTTGTGAGAAGAAAAAATTATATAGGAGAAACATTAAAAAAATGAAAAAACAAAACAGGACCTTGATGACGAAATAATTAATTAAAGTGAAATGATGAGGCGTATTTAGTGGAGCGGTTCCGTTTAACTCTTAAAAAAAGGGAATTTTATGCTGGAGTTGAAACATGTAAGTATTTAAAAAGTGAAAATATTAAATTATATTTTTTTGATACAAAATATTAACTATATGAAAGAAAGGGTATATATTATACAGCTTATATAAGTATAAGCAGTAAATTAGTCTCCATCGTCTCTCTTTCTTTGCCCTTGAAAGTAGTAACTCGTTAAAAAGCAGCTGCAAATTGGACACATCAGGCGAGGTTAATTAACTGCAACGCCAGACAGGCAGGGAGTAAACTGAATTATGCATAGCTTAAATAGAAATGAAGAAAAGTGAAAAACTTGGTATTGAAGTTAATTGGAACATACCATGAGACCATACTAAACGTAAGAAGTGAAAAATCCGTTCAAAATATATTTGATTTACCAACTTGCTTTTGTGCATTGTTTTCCTAAAAAACAAAACTATTTTTTACAAATACTTAGTACTCTGATTTTTTGCCAGTATTTATATTTGCTATTTGCATCGTTACAGTTTCTACATATATATTCAGCATTGCTTTTGGCCAACTCATTAAACTTTATGGCTATGAAGAAACTTTGTCGGAGTTATCTGCTGCCACATCAAGTTAGACAAACAGAAAAACACATTCCTTTATGCACACATTTCTTACCCACAGTTATACTCTATATGGTACATGCATATATGTATATATACATAAAATCAATAAGACAAATAACACAAGAACATTTCAATTGCTGTCGAACTGTTTTACAGTTTCTGGCTTTTTTCGTTTCTTTTTTTTTGCATTTCTTTCGCTTTGCTGTAAATGCGATTTCAATTTCTCAATCCAATTTACCTTTGCAATACCAATGCAAATACCAATACCAATGCGAATGAGAAGACAAATACAATGTGCAAGTAAATCAGAAAAAAAGAGAAGAGCGCAAACAAAATCTGCATGCATAAAAAGCTGTAGAGCAAAGTGGGTATGAAAGAATCAAGTGAGATACCCTGTGAAGCTCAAATAATATGTATGGTTAATCCTAATATATCAAGGATATTAAACTCTAAAGTTTCTTTATATAACCATATTTTTAACCCTTAAAAAATAATAGTTAATCTTAACCGAATGGTATAAGATATATATTTATACCCAATTTTTTGATTTCGAATATTAACTTTCGTTATAATTTCGTTGCCTTGCCATATGCCTTAAGGCACCAGGGTATCGGAATGTTGAAAGTCAAAAATACGACAGCAGGTGGACATAGAAAGGGATTAAAGTGTAAATGTGGATGGAAGCGGGTTTGCTTCACTTGGAAACTTGCACATAAAAGCGCAAATATTTGCGCAACATTTTCAAACATCGTCGTCGACGCAGACACAGCGATAATAATCGAAGAAGAAAAAATATATGTATAGATATGCAAAATGCAACGCAAAAAAGCACACAAAAAAATGGGGGAAAAAAATATTAAACTGAAAGAAAAGAAAGACTAAAATTTCATTTTTGCTTTGCTCTGATTTGCTTCACTTTTTCTTTCTTTTTTTTTCAATTTTACATACATACAAATAACGCCAAACATTTGCATGTGGCGATGGCGCCTAAATGTATGCCACAGTTTCTGCACCGTTGCCCCTAAAGAACTTTGCCACTCACCCCTCCCGGGCGCTCTTTCTCTCACTTTACACCGATTTATCCAGCAGGCCATTAGCATTTGCATTTATGTGCGGCGCCAACACGAACCAGTCGCGTTCATACCCCTACCCCTACCCCCCATCACAGCCCCTTAGTTTACAGCACACATTCACAGAGAGAAAGAGGGCTTTTTATGTGGACATGCAAATCCCAGCGTGAATACTTCGCACTTCAATGAATTGAACCGAACTAAAGGACCTGCCTGATGCGCTCAACGTGTGCTAAATTCGTAGTTCCTGCCAGCCTGCCTGCCTGCCTGCCTGTAAGTTTGGTTCGTTGGTTGCCTGACTGATTGCCATGCCCTCCCATAAAGGTGTTCAATTTGCATGGCCAAAAACCGGATGACATACTGCTGGCCAATAAAAACTGCAACTATTTGTACACTTTAAAGACTTTTAAATATTTTACAAACTGTTAAACTTGGCTCTGAAACTAAAAAATAATATTTGCCATAAATAAACTTAAATCGATCCATTTCTAGAGTGCAATCATATAAGTCAGCTAAAGTTATAGCAATGCGTTTTAAGCTTAATAATATATACTCTTATTCGTCCACCAACAAATAAGCATCAGAACTTGGCCAAAGTTCACTCGCTATAGCAAAAGAAAGCAGCCAAACTTGAATTGCGAGCAGTCTTGGCATTTTATTTTTGCGAAAATTCAATGTGGAAAATTGTCAATTCGTTTGCACAAATTGCACATTAAATGACGATTGCAACTTAAATTGTCGTTCCACTTTTGCCGAAGCTTTTTTTTTATTTAAAGAAATCACGTTTTAGCGATGACAAACGAGCAAATGTCGACTGGGGAAGTAACACAAAATGGCAAACTGCCAGTGCAATATCTATGTCGGAAAAGGAATCGCGTTTTGCACCTGAGCGCGGTATTTTTTAAACATATTTTGTGCAGTTTTACATGAAATGGATCTGATGTATCTCTCTTCTCATTGAAATCATTTTAAACCAAAATTTGTTTAAGTTTAAAGTCCAAAGGATACAAAAGCAACTTGATTTATGATGATTAAAATGGATCTGTTAACTTTCAATCATTTTGATAATCAAATATATTCTTTTGTTTCCATTATAATACATTTTCAAGATAAGCTTTTCAATTCATTTTCCTATTATATATTACATGCATGTGTGTGTGTGTTTGGGGGGGGAGCTTTTGAAAGCCTGTTCATTGTTTTAAATGTTTTAAAGTTTTTAGTTGTGCTATTAAGCCTGATGGAAATGTGTGATGGTGTTTGCTGCAGCCTGTCAAAAATCTGCAACTAAATGCTATCATAAATTACAGCCAGCTGTCAAAATTCACAATTCCTGTTGTTGTTGCTATTGTTGCTGTTAAATGTCAGGCAACGCATGCAAACAATGAGAAAATGTTAAAAAATAAACTTGAAAACTTAATTAAACTTTTGTTCTATGTTTTTGTTTTTGTTTTTTTTGTTTTGCCAGAACAATAACGTCAAACAAAGAGAACCAGCCGTAAATTGTTATATATATGGTTGGCTCGTCAAAATAGCTGTCAGGTGCTAGAAGAAGCAGTAAAAGTTGGGGTGGAAGAAAGTATTTAACCATTATGCAATTTGCCAACCATTTTGCACCTTGCAAATGTGAGAATGTTTTTTAATTAAAAAACCCAGCTTGAAGGTTTTGGTGTGTTTTTACATATTTAGTAGTATGGATGGATGGATAGATGGACCCCAGGCTGCCATTTGGCTAATGAATAAGTTAATTTTATACTGTGCTACGCCCCGCCAACACGCCCCTCTGTCATGGACACAAGTGTTATTTATGTGGCCGATGCCTGTCGCGCATTTTAAAACCCTCAAAGTGGTCATTAGAGACTTTTTACTTCACTTTTTGTAATTTTCAACGCAGTGTGTACTGCACTGCGTATACTTAATATTTGTATATAGACAAAGATAAACGTTTGCAGACACGTACTATAATAGTTGAGCGTTAACTATACACAACAGGCCACAAGTACACGTAGAGAAAAAATGTTCAAAGAGGCATTAGAATAAACTTCGATTTCGTAGTTAACATAAAAAAGTCTTACGTAACTTACGTAATCGAAAAGAAAATAATTACTTTTCATATATCTCTCTACTGTTTTTTTTTTAAGTGCACGAAAATACCTATATACAAACTAAAGTGTAAATGCAAATTAAGTTTTTGTTGTTGTTGTTTTTAAGTTTGTTGTAGAAAAAGAAAAATAAAGTGGGGGGCGTTACTCGTGGCGATGCCAAAGTGTTGAAGTTACGTAAGCTCCAAATCCATTAGTTGGAGCAGCTAAATTAAAATAAAAAGCTGCCCAGGCGTTGCTCCGTTGCGCTCTTTGCAGTTAAGCTTCGAAAGGGGTGTGGTTGTTTGTTGGGCAGGGGGCGGCTGTGGGTTGTGTGATTTTGTTGAGTCAACAAGTGCCATGTTGCCGTTGTAACTAAGACGTGAGAGAATGCAACGTATCTATGCTGTGGTTTGTAGTCCAAGCGACGCTTAGTTCATTCAAAAGCAAACACTCAAATGTATACCCAGGAATTTCTAATCTCTATGTAAAAAACAATCAAAAAAAAGCTGAGTGAGGGTGCTTTAGTTGTTTGCTATTTGCATTGCCCACTAATCCTCATGCCAAGTTAAATTGCAAACTTAAATAAACCGATTATATTTAAGAAGTATTTAAATCCAGTTCCAGTAGTATTTCAATCAATTATGATATCTAACTGAAAAAGTTTGCTTTTCGATTTAAATAAATATTTCACTTAGTTGTTTGCCAAAATGAATTTTATGAAGCTAACAACTTTCCCCTTAAATCCCTGAGCCAAAAAAATTTGCTTATGTTCATCCATTTTAAAATCAGCTGTTCAAACTTGAACTTTAAATTCAGTTTCCTACCGTTTGTCAACTCGGTTCTTAGTCAAAAGGCATGTTAAGATTTGACGCCATAGACATCGACTTAGGCAAAGGTAAAATCTTTCGACTGCCATAACTTCGTCAATACTGACCCGATTTTCAAAAGCAACATCTTAAAAGTCATGGTTTGACCCTAGAATAAAACTGCATTTATATATACATTTATATACACTTCGATTTTGGTCAAAATTCATGTTCAAATTTATGCCAAAAATAGACATGGAATTGGTCAATCTTTCGACTGCCATATCTCCGTCAATACTGACCCGATTTTCAAAAGCAACATCTTAAAAGTCATGGTTTGACCCTAGAATAAAACTGCATTTATATATACATTTATATACACTTCGATTTTGGTCAAATTCATGTTAAATTTTATGCCAATAAATAGACATGGGAATTAGTCATCTTTCGACTGCCATATCTCCGTCAATACTGACCCGATTTTCAAAGCAACATCTTAAAAGTCATGGTTGACCCTAGAAAAAACTGCATTTAATATACATTTATACACTTCGATTTTGGTCAAAATTCATGTTAAAATTTATGCCAATAAATAGACATGTAATTGGTCAATCTTTCGACTGCCATAACTCGTCAATATGACCCGATTTTCAAAAGCAACATCTTAAAAGTCATGGTTTGACCCTAGAATAAACTGCATTTATATATACATTTATGTACACTTCGATTTTTGGTCAAAATTCATGTTAAATTTTATGCCAAAAAATAGACATGGGAGTTGGTCAAATCTTTCGACTGCCATATCTCCGTCAATACTGACCCGATTTTCAAAAGCAACATCTTAAAAGTCATGGTTTGACCCCTAGAATAAAACTGCATTTATATATACATTTATGTACACTTCGATTTTTGGTCAAAATTCATGTTAAAATTTTATGCCAATAAATAGACATGGGAATTGGTCAAATCTTTCGACTGCCATATCTCCGTCAATACTGACCCGATTTTCAAAAGCAACATCTTAAAAGTCATGGTTTGACCCCTAGAATAAAACTGCATTTATATATATACATTTATATACACTTCGATTTTTGGTCAAAATTCATGTTAAAATTTTATGCCAATAAATAGACATGGGAATTGGTCAAATCTTTCGACTGCCATATCTCCGTCAATACTGACCCGATTTTCAAAAGCAACATCTTAAAAGTCATGGTTTGACCCGTAGAATAAAACTGCATTTATATATATACATTTATATACACTTCGATTTTTGGTCAAAATTCATGTTAAAATTTTATGCCAATAAATAGACATGGGAATTGGTCAAATCTTTCGACTGCCATATCTCCGTCAATACTGACCCGATTTTCAAAAGCAACATCTTAAAAGTCATGGTTTGACCCTAGAATAAAACTGCATTTAAATATTTACATTTATGTACACTTCGATTTTTGGTCAAAATTCATGTTAAAATTTTATGCCAATAAATAGACATGGGAATTGGTCAAATCTTTCGACTGCCATATCTCCGTCAATACTGACCCGATTTTCAAAAGCAACATCTTAAAAGTCATGGTTTGACCCCTAGAATAAAACTGCATTTAAATATATACATTTATGTACACTTAGATTTTTGGTCAAATTCATGTTAAAATTTTATGCCAAAAAATAGACATGGGAATTGGTCAAATCTTTCGACTGCCATAACTTCGTCAATACTGACCCGATTTTCAAAAGCAACATCTTAAAAGTCATGGTTTGACCCCTAGAATAAAACTGCATTTAAATATTTACATTTATGTACACTTCGATTTTTGGTCAAAATTCATGTTAAAATTTTATGCCAATAAATAGACATGGGAATTGGTCAAATCTTTCGACTGCCATATCTCCGTCAATACTGACCCGATTTTCAAAAGCAACATCTTAAAAGTCATGGTTTGACCCGTAGAATAAAACTGCATTTATATATATACATTTATATACACTTCGATTTTTGGTCAAAATTCATGTTAAAATTTTATGCCAATAAATAGACATGGGAATTGGTCAAATCTTTCGACTGCCATATCTCCGTCAATACTGACCCGATTTTCAAAAGCAACATCTTAAAAGTCATGGTTTGACCCGTAGAATAAACTGCATTTATATATATACATTTATATACACTTCGATTTTTGGTCAAAATTCATGTTAAAATTTTATGCCAATAAATAGACATGGGAATTGGTCAAATCTTTCGACTGCCATATCTCCGTCAATACTGACCCGATTTTCAAAAGCAACATCTTAAAAGTCATGGTTTGACCCCTAGAATAAAACTGCATTTATATATATACATTTATATACACTTCGATTTTTGGTCAAAATTCATGTTAAAATTTTATGCCAATAAATAGACATGGGAATTGGTCAAATCTTTCGACTGCCATAACTTCGTCAATACTGACCCGATTTTCAAAAGCAACATCTTAAAAGTCATGGTTTGACCCCTAGAATAAAACTGCATTTATATATTTACATTTATGTACACTTCGATTTTTGGTCAAAATTCATGTTAAAATTTTATACCAATAAATAGACATGGGAATTGGTCAAATCTTTCGACTGCCATAACTTCGTCAATACTGACCCGATTTTCAAAAGCAACATCTTAAAAGTCATGGTTTGACCCCTAGAATAAAACTGCATTTATATATTTACATTTATGTACACTTCGATTTTTGGTCAAAATTCATGTTAAAATTTTATGCCAATAAATAGACATGGGAATTGGTCAAATCTTTCGACTGCCATATCTCCGTCAATACTGACCCGATTTTCAAAAGCAACATCTTAAAAGTCATGGTTTGACCCGTAGAATAAAACTGCATTTATATATTACATTTATATACACTTCGATTTTTGGTCAAAATTCATGTTCAAATTTTATGCCAATAAATAGACATGTCAGTTGGTCAAATCTTTCGACTGCCATATCTCCGTCAATACTGACCCGATTTTCAAAAGCAACATCTTAAAAGTCATGGTTTGACCCCTAGAATAAAACTGCATTTATAGATATACATTTATATACACTTCGATTTTTGGTCAAAATTCATGTTAAAATTTTATGCCAATAAATAGACATGGCAGTTGGTCAAATCTTTCGACTGCCATATCTCCGTCAATACTGACCCGATTTTCAAAAGCAACATCTTAAAAGTCATGGTTTGACCCCTAGAATAAAACTGCATTTATATATATACATTTATATACACTTCGATTTTTGGTCAAAATTCATGTTAAAATTTTATGCCAATAAATAGACATGTCAGTTGGTCAAATCTTTCGACTGCCATATCTCCGTCAATACTGACCCGATTTTCAAAAGCAATATCTTAAAAGTCATGGTTTGACCCCTAGAATAAAACTGCATTATATATATACATTTATATACACTTCGATTTTGGTCAAAATTCATGTTCAAATTTTATGCCAATAAATAGACATGTCAGTTGGTCAAATCTTTCGACTGCCATATCTCCGTCAATACTGACCCGATTTTCAAAAGCAACATCTTAAAAGTCATGGTTTGACCCCTAGAATAAAACTGCATTTATATATATACATTTATATACACTTCGATTTTTGGTCAAAATTCATGTTAAAATTTTATGCCAATAAATAGACATGTCAGTTGGTCAAATCTTTCGACTGCCATATCTCCGTCAATACTGACCCGATTTTCAAAAGCAACATCTTAAAAGTCATGGTTTGACCCCTAGAATAAAACTGCATTTATATATATACATTTATATACACTTCGATTTTGGTCAAAATTCATGTTAAAATTTTATGCCAATAAATAGACATGGCAATTGGTCAAATCTTTCGACTGCCATATCTCCGTCAATACTGACCCGATTTTCAAAAGCAACATCTTAAAAGTCATGGTTTGACCCTAGAATAAAACTGCATTTATATATATACATTTATATACACTTCGATTTTTGGTCAAAATTCATGTTAAATTTTATGCCAATAAATAGACATGGGAGTTGGTCAAATCTTTCGACTGCCATATCTCCGTCAATACTGACCCGATTTTCAAAAGCAACATCTTAAAAGTCATGGTTTGACCCCTAGAATAAAACTGCATTTAAATATTTACATTTATGTACACTTCGATTTTTGGTCAAAATTCATGTTAAAATTTTATGCCAATAAATAGACATGGGAATTGGTCAAATCTTTCGACTGCCATATCTCCGTCAATACTGACCCGATTTTCAAAAGCAACATCTTAAAAGTCATGGTTTGACCCCTAGAATAAAACTGCATTTATATATTTACATTTATGTACACTTCGATTTTTGGTCAAAATTCATGTTAAAATTTTATGCCAATAAATAGACATGGGAATTGGTCAAATCTTTCGACTGCCATATCTCCGTCAATACTGACCCGATTTTCAAAAGCAACATCTTAAAAGTCATGGTTTGACCCCTAGAATAAAACTGCATTTATAGATATACATTTATATACACTTCGATTTTTGGTCAAAATTCATGTTAAAATTTTATGCCAATAAATAGACATGTCAGTTGGTCAAATCTTTCGACTGCCATATCTCCGTCAATACTGACCCGATTTTCAAAAGCAACATCTTAAAAGTCATGGTTTGACCCCTAGAATAAAACTGCATTTAAATATTTACATTTATGTACACTTCGATTTTTGGTCAAAATTCATGTTAAAATTTTATGCCAATAAATTGACATGTCAGTTGGTCAAATCTTTCTACTGCCATATCTCCGTCAATACTGACCCGATTTTCAAAAGCAAATCCTTAAAAGTCATGGTTTGACGCCTAGAATAAAACTGCATTTATATATTACATTTATATACACTTCGATTTTTGGTCAAAATTCATGTTAAAATTTTATGCCAATAAATAGACATGTCAGTTGGTCAAATCTTTCGACTGCCATATCTCCGTCAATACTGACCCGATTTTCAAAAGCAACATCTTAAAAGTCATGGTTTGACGCCTAGAATAAAACTGCATTTATATATATACATTTATATACACTTCGATTTTTGGTCAAAATTCATGTTAAAATTTATGCCAATAAATAGACATGGCAGTTGGTCAAATCTTTCGACTGCCATATCTCCGTCAATACTGACCCGATTTTCAAAAGCAACATCTTAAAAGTCATGGTTTGACCCCTAGAATAAAACTGCATTTATATATTTACATTTATATACACTTCGATTTTTGGTCAAAATTCATGTTAAAATTTTATGCCAATAAATTGACATGTCAGTTGGTCAAATCTTTCGACTGCCATATCTCCGTCAATACTGACCCGATTTTCAAAAGCAACATCTTAAAAGTCATGGTTTGACGCCTAGAATAAAACTGCATTTATATATTTACATTTATATACACTTCGATTTTTGGTCAAAATTCATGTTAAAATTTTATGCCAATAAATAGACATGTCAGTTGGTCAAATCTTTCGACTGCCATATCTCCGTCAATACTGACCCGATTTTCAAAAGCAAATCCTTAAAAGTCATGGTTTGACGCCTAGAATAAAACTGCATTTAAATATTTACATTTATGTACACTTCGATTTTTGGTCAAAATTCATGTTAAAATTTTATGCCAATAAATAGACATGGAATTGGTCAAATCTTTCGACTGCCATATCTCCGTCAATACTGACCCGATTTTCAAAAGCAACATCTTAAAAGTCATGGTTTGACCCCTAGAATAAAACTGCATTTATAGATATACATTTATGTACACTTTGATTTTTGGTCAAAATTCATGTTAAAATTTTATGCCAATAAATAGACATGGGAATTGGTCAAATCTTTCGACTGCCATATCTCCGTCAATACTGACCCGATTTTCAAAAGCAACATCTTAAAAGTCATGGTTTGACCCCTAGAATAAAACTGCATTTATAGATATACATTTATGTACACTTTGATTTTTGGTCAAAATTCATGTTCAAATTTTATGCCAATAAATAGACATGGGAATTGGTCAAATCTTTCGACTGCCATATCTCCGTCAATACTGACCCGATTTTCAAAAGCAACATCTTAAAAGTCATGGTTTGACCCCTAGAATAAAACTGCATTTATAGATATACATTTATGTACACTTCGATTTTTGGTCAAAATTCATGTTAAAATTTTATGCCAATAAATAGACATGGGAATTGGTCAAATCTTTCGACTGCCATATCTCCGTCAATACTGACCCGATTTTCAAAAGCAACATCTTAAAAGTCATGGTTTGACCCCTAGAATAAAACTGCATTTATATATTACATTTATATACACTTCGATTTTTGGTCAAAATTCATGTTAAAATTTTATGCCAATAAATAGACATGGGAATTGGTCAAATCTTTCGACTGCCATATCTCCGTCAATACTGACCCGATTTTCAAAAGCAAATCCTTAAAAGTCATGGTTTGACGCCTAGAATAAAACTGCATTTAAATATTTACATTTATGTACACTTCGATTTTTGGTCAAAATTCATGTTAAAATTTTATGCCAATAAATTGACATGTCAGTTGGTCAAATCTTTCGACTGCCATATCTCCGTCAATACTGACCCGATTTTCAAAAGCAACATCTTAAAAGTCATGGTTTGACCCCTAGAATAAAACTGCATTTATAGATATACATTTATGTACACTTCGATTTTTGGTCAAAATTCATGTTAAAATTTTATGCCAATAAATAGACATGGGAATTGGTCAAATCTTTCGACTGCCATATCTCCGTCAATACTGACCCGATTTTCAAAAGCAACATCTTAAAAGTCATGGTTTGACGCCTAGAATAAAACTGCATTTATATATTACATTTATATACACTTCGATTTTTGGTCAAAATTCATGTTAAAATTTTATGCCAATAAATAGACATGGGAATTGGTCAAATCTTTCGACTGCCATATCTCCGTCAATACTGACCCGATTTTCAAAAGCAACATCTTAAAAGTCATGGTTTGACCCCTAGAATAAAACTGCATTTATAGATATACATTTATGTACACTTCGATTTTGGTCAAAATTCATGTTAAAATTTTATGCCAATAAATAGACATGGGAATTGGTCAAATCTTTCGACTGCCATATCTCCGTCAATACTGACCCGATTTTCAAAAGCAACATCTTAAAAGTCATGGTTTGACCCCTAGAATAAAACTGCATTTATATATATACATTTATATACACTTCGATTTTTGGTCAAAATTCATGTTAAAATTTTATGCCAATAAATAGACATGTCAGTTGGTCAAATCTTTCGACTGCCATATCTCCGTCAATACTGACCCGATTTTCAAAAGCAACATCTTAAAAGTCATGGTTTGACCCCTAGAATAAAACTGCATTTATAGATATACATTTATGTACACTTCGATTTTTGGTCAAAATTCATGTTAAAATTTTATGCCAATAAATAGACATGGGAATTGGTCAAATCTTTCGACTGCCATATCTCCGTCAATACTGACCCGATTTTCAAAAGCAACATCTTAAAAGTCATGGTTTGACGCCTAGAATAAAACTGCATTTATATATTTACATTTATATACACTTCGATTTTTGGTCAAAATTCATGTTAAAATTTTATGCCAATAAATAGACATGTCAGTTGGTCAAATCTTTCGACTGCCATAACTTCGTCAATACTGACCCGATTTTCAAAAGCAACATCTTAAAAGTCATGGTTTGACCCCTAGAATAAAACTGCATTTATAGATATACATTTATGTACACTTCGATTTTTGGTCAAAATTCATGTTCAAATTTTATGCCAATAAATAGACATGGGAATTGGTCAAATCTTTCGACTGCCATATCTCCGTCAATACTGACCCGATTTTCAAAAGCAACATCTTAAAAGTCATGGTTTGACCCCTAGAATAAAACTGCATTTATATATTTACATTTATATACACTTCGATTTTTGGTCAAAATTCATGTTAAAATTTTATGCCAATAAATAGACATGGGAATTGGTCAAATCTTTCGACTGCCATATCTCCGTCAATACTGACCCGATTTTCAAAAGCAACATCTTAAAAGTCATGGTTTGACGCCTAGAATAAAACTGCATTTAAATATTTACATTTATGTACACTTCGATTTTTGGTCAAAATTCATGTTAAAATTTTATGCCAATAAATTGACATGTCAGTTGGTCAAATCTTTCGACTGCCATATCTCCGTCAATACTGACCCGATTTTCAAAAGCAACATCTTAAAAGTCATGGTTTGACCCCTAGAATAAAACTGCATTTATAGATATACATTTATGTACACTTCGATTTTTGGTCAAAATTCATGTTAAAATTTTATGCCAATAAATAGACATGGGAATTGGTCAAATCTTTCGACTGCCATATCTCCGTCAATACTGACCCGATTTTCAAAAGCAACATCTTAAAAGTCATGGTTTGACGCCTAGAATAAAACTGCATTTAAATATTTACATTTATGTACACTTCGATTTTTGGTCAAAATTCATGTTAAAATGTTATGCCAATAAATAGACATGGGAATTGGTCAAATCTTTCGACTGCCATATCTCCGTCAATACTGACCCGATTTTCAAAAGCAACATCTTAAAAGTCATGGTTTGACCCCTAGAATAAAACTGCATTTATAGATATACATTTATGTACACTTTGATTTATGGTCAAAATTCATGTTAAAATTGTATGCCAATAAATAGACATGGGAATTGGTCAAATCTTTCGACTGCCATATCTCCGTCAATACTGACCCGATTTTCAAAAGCAACATCTTAAAAGTCATGGTTTGACCCCTAGAATAAAACTGCATTTAATATTACATTTATGTACACTTCGATTTTTGGTCAAAATTCATGTTAAAATTTTATGCCAATAAATAGACATGGGAATTGGTCAAATCTTTCGACTGCCATATCTCCGTCAATACTGACCCGATTTTCAAAAGCAAATCCTTAAAAGTCATGGTTTGACGCCTAGAATAAAACTGCATTTAAATATTTACATTTATGTACACTTCGATTTTTGGTCAAAATTCATGTTAAAATTTTATGCCAATAAATTGACATGTCAGTTGGTCAAATCTTTCTACTGCCATATCTCCGTCAATACTGACCCGATTTTCAAAAGCAAATCCTTAAAAGTCATGGTTTGACGCCTAGAATAAAACTGCATTTAAATATTTACATTTATGTACACTTCGATTTTTGGTCAAAATTCATGTTAAAATTTTATGCCAATAAATAGACATGTCAGTTGGTCAAATCTTTCGACTGCCATATCTCCGTCAATACTGACCCGATTTTCAAAAGCAACATCTTAAAAGTCATGGTTTGACCCCTAGAATAAAACTGCATTTATAGATATACATTTATGTACACTTCGATTTTTGGTCAAAATTCATGTTAAAATTTTATGCCAATAAATAGACATGGGAATTGGTCAAATCTTTCGACTGCCATATCTCCGTCAATACTGACCCGATTTTCAAAAGCAAATCCTTAAAAGTCATGGTTTGACGCCTAGAATAAAACTGCATTTATATATTTACATTTATATACACTTCGATTTTTGGTCAAAATTCATGTTAAAATTTTATGCCAATAAATAGACATGGGAATTGGTCAAATCTTTCGACTGCCATATCTCCGTCAATACTGACCCGATTTTCAAAAGCAACATCTTAAAAGTCATGGTTTGACGCCTAGAATAAAACTGCATTTATATATTTACATTTATATACACTTCGATTTTTGGTCAAAATTCATGTTCAAATTTTATGCCAATAAATAGACATGTCAGTTGGTCAAATCTTTCGACTGCCATAACTTCGTCAATACTGACCCGATTTTCAAAAGCAACATCTTAAAAGTCATGGTTTGACGCCTAGAATAAAACTGCATTTATATATATACATTTATATACACTTCGATTTTTGGTCAAAATTCATGTTCAAATTTTATGCCAATAAATAGACATGTCAGTTGGTCAAATCTTTCGACTGCCATAACTTCGTCAATACTGACCCGATTTTCAAAAGCAAATCCTTAAAAGTCATGGTTTGACGCCTAGAATAAAACTGCATTTAAATATTTACATTTATGTACACTTCGATTTTTGGTCAAAATTCATGTTAAAATTTTATGCCAATAAATAGACATGGGAATTGGTCAAATCTTTCTACTGCCATATCTCCGTCAATACTGACCCGATTTTCAAAAGCAAATCCTTAAAAGTCATGGTTTGACCCCTAGAATAAAACTGCATTTATAGATATACATTTATGTACACTTTGATTTTTGGTCAAAATTCATGTTAAAATTGTATGCCAATAAATAGACATGGGAATTGGTCAAATCTTTCGACTGCCATATCTCCGTCAATACTGACCCGATTTTCAAAAGCAACATCTTAAAAGTCATGGTTTGACCCCTAGAATAAAACTGCATTTATAGATATACATTTATGTACACTTTGATTTTTGGTCAAAATTCATGTTCAAATTTTATGCCAATAAATAGACATGGGAATTGGTCAAATCTTTCGACTGCCATATCTCCGTCAATACTGACCCGATTTTCAAAAGCAACATCTTAAAAGTCATGGTTTGACGCCTAGAATAAAACTGCATTTAAATATTTACATTTATGTACACTTCGATTTTTGGTCAAAATTCATGTTAAAATTTTATGCCAATAAATAGACATGGGAATTGGTCAAATCTTTCGACTGCCATATCTCCGTCAATACTGACCCGATTTTCAAAAGCAACATCTTAAAAGTCATGGTTTGACCCCTAGAATAAAACTGCATTTATAGATATACATTTATATACACTTCGATTTTTGGTCAAATTCATGTTAAAATTTTATGCCAATAAATAGACATGGGAATTGGTCAAATCTTTCGACTGCCATATCTCCGTCAATACTGACCCGATTTTCAAAAGCAACATCTTAAAAGTCATGGTTTGACCCCTAGAATAAAACTGCATTTAAATATTTACATTTATGTACACTTCGATTTTTGGTCAAAATTCATGTTAAAATTTTATGCCAATAAATAGACATGGGAATTGGTCAAATCTTTCGACTGCCATATCTCCGTCAATACTGACCCGATTTTCAAAAGCAACATCTTAAAAGTCATGGTTTGACCCCTAGAATAAAACTGCATTTATAGATATACATTTATATACACTTCGATTTTTGGTCAAAATTCATGTTAAAATTTTATGCCAAAAAATAGACATGGGAATTGGTCAAATCTTTCGACTGCCATATCTCCGTCAATACTGACCCGATTTTCAAAAGCAACATCTTAAAAGTCATGGTTTGACCCTAGAATAAAACTGCATTTATATATTACATTTATGTACACTTCGATTTTTGGTCAAAATTCATGTTAAAATTTTATGCCAATAAATAGACATGGGAATTGGTCAAATCTTTCGACTGCCATATCTCCGTCAATACTGACCCGATTTTCAAAAGCAACATCTTAAAAGTCATGGTTTGACCCTAGAATAAAACTGCATTTAAATATTTACATTTATGTACACTTCGATTTTTGGTCAAAATTCATGTTCAAATTTTATGCCAATAAATAGACATGGGAATTGGTCAAATCTTTCGACTGCCATATCTCCGTCAATACTGACCCGATTTTCAAAAGCAACATCTTAAAAGTCATGGTTTGACCCTAGAATAAAACTGCATTTATAGATATACATTTATGTACACTTCGATTTTTGGTCAAAATTCATGTTAAAATTTTATGCCAATAAATAGACATGTCAGTTGGTCAAATCTTTCGACTGCCATATCTCCGTCAATACTGACCCGATTTTCAAAAGCAACATCTTAAAAGTCATGGTTTGACCCTAGAATAAAACTGCATTTATATATTTACATTTATGTACACTTCGATTTTTGGTCAAAATTCATGTTAAAATTTTATGCCAATAAATAGACATGGGAATTGGTCAAATCTTTCGACTGCCATATCTCCGTCAATACTGACCCGATTTTCAAAAGCAACATCTTAAAAGTCATGGTTTGACCCGTAGAATAAAACTGCATTTATATAAATACATTTATGTACACTTCGATTTTTGGTCAAAATTCATGTTAAAATTTTATGCCAAAAATAGACATGGGAATTGGTCAAATCTTTCGACTGCCATATCTCCGTCAATACTGACCCGATTTTCAAAAGCAACATCTTAAAAGTCATGGTTTGACGCCTAGAATAAAACTGCATTTAAATATTTACATTTATGTACACTTCGATTTTTGGTCAAAATTCATGTTCAAATTTTATGCCAATAAATAGACATGGGAATTGGTCAAATCTTTCGACTGCCATATCTCCGTCAATACTGACCCGATTTTCAAAAGCAACATCTTAAAAGTCATGGTTTGACCCTAGAATAAAACTGCATTTATATATATACATTTATATACACTTCGATTTTTGGTCAAAATTCATGTTAAAATTTTATGCCAAAAAATAGACATGTCAGTTGGTCAAATCTTTCGACTGCCATATCTCCGTCAATACTGACCCGATTTTCAAAAGCAACATCTTAAAAGTCATGGTTTGACCCTAGAATAAAACTGCATTTATATATATACATTTATGTACACTTCGATTTTTGGTCAAAATTCATGTTAAAATTTTATGCCAATAAATAGACATGGAATTGGTCAAATCTTTCGACTGCCATATCTCCGTCAATACTGACCCGATTTTCAAAAGCAACATCTTAAAAGTCATGGTTTGACGCCTAGAATAAAACTGCATTTATATATTTACATTTATGTACACTTCGATTTTTGGTCAAAATTCATGTTAAAATTTTATGCCAATAAATAGACATGGGAATTGGTCAAATCTTTCGACTGCCATAACTTCGTCAATACTGACCCGATTTTCAAAAGCAACATCTTAAAAGTCATGGTTTGACCCGTAGAATAAAACTGCATTTATAGATATACATTTATGTACACTTCGATTTTTGGTCAAAATTCATGTTAAAATTTTATGCCAATAAATAGACATGGGAATTGGTCAAATCTTTCGACTGCCATATCTCCGTCAATACTGACCCGATTTTCAAAAGCAACATCTTAAAAGTCATGGTTTGACCCTAGAATAAAACTGCATTTAAATATTTACATTTATGTACACTTCGATTTTTGGTCAAAATTCATGTTAAAATTTTATGCCAATAAATTGACATGTCAGTTGGTCAAATCTTTCGACTGCCATATCTCCGTCAATACTGACCCGATTTTCAAAAGCAACATCTTAAAAGTCATGGTTTGACCCGTAGAATAAAACTGCATTTATATATTTACATTTATGTACACTTCGATTTTTGGTCAAAATTCATGTTAAAATTTTATGCCAATAAATAGACATGGGAATTGGTCAAATCTTTCGACTGCCATATCTCCGTCAATACTGACCCGATTTTCAAAAGCAACATCTTAAAAGTCATGGTTTGACCCGTAGAATGAAACTGCATTTATATATATACATTTATGTACACTTCGATTTTTGGTCAAAATTCATGTTAAAATTTTATGCCAATAAATAGACATGGGAATTGGTCAAATCTTTCGACTGCCATATCTCCGTCAATACTGACCCGATTTTCAAAAGCAACATCTTAAAAGTCATGGTTTGACCCGTAGAATGTAACTGCATTTATATATATACATTTATGTACACTTCGATTTTTGGTCAAAATTCATGTTAAATTTTATGCCAATAAATAGACATGGGAATTGGTCAAATCTTTCGACTGCCATATCTCCGTCAATAATGACCCGATTTTTAAAAGCAACATCTTAAAAGTCATGGTTTGACCCGTAGAATAAAACTGCATTTATATATATACATTTATGTACACTTCGATTTTTGGTCAAAATTCATGTTAAAATTTTATGCCAATAAATAGACATGGGAATTGGTCAAATCTTTCGACTGCCATATCTCCGTCAATACTGACCCGATTTTCAAAAGCAACATCTTAAAAGTCATGGTTTGACCCGTAGAATGAAACTGCATTTATATATTTACATTTATGTACACTTCGATTTTTGGTCAAAATTCATGTTAAAATTTTATGCCAATAAATAGACATGGGAATTGGTCAAATCTTTCGACTGCCATATCTCCGTCAATACTGACCCGATTTTCAAAAGCAACATCTTAAAAGTCATGGTTTGACCCCTAGAATAAAACTGCATTTATAGATATACATTTATGTACACTTCGATTTTTGGTCAAAATTCATGTTAAAATTTTATGCCAATAAATAGACATGGGAATTGGTCAAATCTTTCGACTGCCATATCTCCGTCAATACTGACCCGATTTTCAAAAGCAACATCTTAAAAGTCATGGTTTGACCCCTAGAATAAAACTGCATTTAAATATTTACATTTATGTACACTTCGATTTTTGGTCAAAATTCATGTTAAAATTTTATGCCAATAAATAGACATGTCAGTTGGTCAAATCTTTCGACTGCCATAACTTCGTCAATACTGACCCGATTTTCAAAAGCAACATCTTAAAAGTCATGGTTTGACCCCTAGAATAAAACTGCATTTATAGATATACATTTATGTACACTTCGATTTTTGGTCAAAATTCATGTTCAAATTTTATGCCAATAAATAGACATGTCAGTTGGTCAAATCTTTCGACTGCCATATCTCCGTCAATACTGACCCGATTTTCAAAAGCAACATCTTAAAAGTCATGGTTTGACCCTAGAATAAAACTGCATTTATAGATATACATTTATGTACACTTCGATTTTTGGTCAAAATTCATGTTCAAATTTTATGCCAATAAATAGATATGGGAATTGGTCAAATCTTTCGACTGCCATAACTTCGTCAATACTGACCCGATTTTCAAAAGCAACATCTTAAAAGTCATGGTTTGACCCCTAGAATAAAACTGCATTTATAGTATACATTTATATACACTTCGATTTTTGGTCAAAATTCATGTTAAAATTTTATGCCAATAAATAGACATGGGAATTGGTCAAATCTTTCGACTGCCATAACTTCGTCAATACTGACCCGATTTTCAAAAGCAACATCTTAAAAGTCATGGTTTGACCCCTAGAATAAAACTGCATTTATAGATATACATTTATATACACTTCGATTTTTGGTCAAAATTCATGTTAAAATTTTATGCCAAAAAATAGACATGGGAATTGGTCAAATCTTTCGACTGCCATATCTCCGTCAATACTGACCCGATTTTCAAAAGCAACATCTTAAAAGTCATGGTTTGACCCCTAGAATAAAACTGCATTTAAATATTTACATTTATGTACACTTCGATTTTTGGTCAAAATTCATGTTAAAATTTTATGCCAAAAATAGACATGGGAATTGGTCAAATCTTTCGACTGCCATATCTCCGTCAATACTGACCCGATTTTCAAAAGCAACATCTTAAAAGTCATGGTTTGACCCCTAGAATAAAACTGCATTTATAGATATACATTTATGTACACTTCGATTTTTGGTCAAAATTCATGTTCAAATTTTATGCCAATAAATAGACATGGGAATTGGTCAAATCTTTCGACTGCCATAACTTCGTCAATACTGACCCGATTTTCAAAAGCAACATCTTAAAAGTCATGGTTTGACCCCTAGAATAAAACTGCATTTATAGATATACATTTATATACACTTCGATTTTTGGTCAAAATTCATGTTAAAATTTTATGCCAATAAATAGACATGGGAATTGGTCAAATCTTTCGACTGCCATAACTTCGTCAATACTGACCCGATTTTCAAAAGCAACATCTTAAAAGTCATGGTTTGACCCCTAGAATAAAACTGCATTTATATATATATTTATATACCCTTCGATTTTTGGTCAAAATGCATGTTCAAATTTATGCCAAAAATAGACATGGGAATTGGTAAAATCTTTCGACTGCCATATCTTCGTCAATACTGACCCGATTTTCAAAAGCAACATCTTAAAAGTCATGGTTTGACCCCTAGAATAAAACTGCATTTATATATATACATTTATATACACTTCGATTTTTGGTCAAAATTCATGTTAAAATTTTATGCCAAAAAGTAGATATGGGAATTGGTCAAATCTTTCGACTGCCATATCTCCGTCAATACTGACCCGATTTTCAAAAGCAACATCTTAAAGTCATGGTTTGACCCCTAGAATGAAACTGCATTTATATATATACATTTATGTACACTTCGATTTTTGGTCAAAATTCATGTTTAAATTTTATGCCAATAAATAGACATGGGAATTGGTCAAATCTTTCGACTGCCATATCTCCGTCAATACTGACCCGATTTTCAAAAGCAACATCTTAAAAGTCATGGTTTGACCCGTAGAATGAAACTGCATTTATATATATACATTTATGTACACTTCGATTTTTGGTCAAAATTCATGTTAAAATTTTATGCCAATAAATAGACATGGCAGTTGGTCAATCTTTAGAGTGCCATATCTCCGTCAATACTGATCCGATTTTCAAAAGCAACATCTTAAAAGTCATGGTTTGACCCCTAGAATAAAACTGCATTTATATATATACATTTATATACACTTCGATTTTTGGTCAAAATTCATGTGAAAATTTTATGCCAAAAAATAGACATGGGAATTCGTCAAATCTTTCGACTGCCATAACTTCGTCAATACTGACCCGATTTTCAAAAGCAACATCTTAAAAGTCATGGTTTGACCCCTAGAATAAAACTGCATTTATAGATATACATTTATGTACACTTCGATTTTTGGTCAAAATTCATGTTAAAATTTTATGCCAAAAAATAGACATGGGAATTGGTCAAATCTTTCGACTGCCATATCTCCGTCAATACTGACCCGATTTTCAAAAGCAACATCTTAAAAGTCATGGTTTGACGCCTAGAATAAAACTGCATTTATATATTTGTATTTATATACACTTCGATTTTTGGTCAAAATTCATGTTAAAATTTTATGTCAATAAATAGACGAGGGAATTGGTCAAATCTTTCTAGTAAAAGTTTTAAAATCAGTCTGATCTAACGGGAAAAATGGCAGCACTGACTTGACATACATCGTGTTATATGCGTTAGCTAACGAGCAGCAAGACTTCGTTTTATACGACAACACAAGCACTTCCGATTTGGACTGACGTCTTACGTAATATTCTGTGTATGTAGTTGAAACAAGAGCCTTTGAGCCTATAGTTGTTTACCCATCAAAAATGGTTAAGAAAAAGTCTGGTTAAAGCTTTGTTCTCATCTTCTTCGGATTGACATAACTAAATTTAACACCATCAACAGAATAATTGATTAAAAGTGCTTGAGAAACTTAAGGAACTTTGAGAATTTGTATGTTCTAGCTAAGAAATTTATCAAATGTTGACTGTGAATAAATAAAGTTAAACGTGTTAAAATATTAATATTGTTAGAACGTTGAATGTAGCGGAAAATATTTCTGTATATTTTTAGTGTTACATGTCGTATACTTAATGCTTTCTACACGCCATACGAATGATATTTGAATGTCTTGCATATAGATGGTAAATAAGGTTATTTCATTTTTAGCGCTGCTGCTGACGTTGTGGCAAACTGTAAAATTTTATGCAACACATACGTGGCAAATGGCGCTGCCAACATGACGAGGACGTACAAAAGTTGTGGCAGCAAAATAAATTTCACACCATTCCCTTCGCAACATTATAACAGGGCAGCCAGAACGGAACTACTATGCCTGCCACCACCCTGCTCCTCTCTGCTGCTGTCTTTTCTCTATCTCTTTCAATGTGCTCCTGTTGCTACTTCTGCTCCTGCTACGGCTACTGCTCCAATTCAGTGCCAGTGTGTCAAGCAGCGTGCGATGTGGAATAATTTGCAAAATGTCATTATTAGTTTGGATTTTGCGCAGCAGCAGCAAATAAGACCATGAACAAGAACAAGAAGAAGAGCAAGCAGATTACACTCGAAGAAAAAAATGTAAGCATATCTGCTAGAATGTAGAAAACCGCTTTGAAAGTCAGCTTTGTTCCCACAAATACTTTGAACTGTTAAGTTGTCCTTACAAAATTCTAATTAAAAAGCCTTTTATTTTGCTGAGTGTACATAAGTGCGAACAATGTGCAAACAGCAACAGGACACCCAGGCACGTTTCCCAGTCGTATCCACTGCATAAACGCAGGCCCAAACGTACCATTCTTTGGCTTGTTAATACAAAACCACCCAAAAGCCCACTCGGCCACTCGTATATCATCATCAAGGCTGTGTGGCAGGCAGCTTATTTGTGCGGCATTGTTGCTTGGGTTTTTTTTTTATATTTTCATTGTGTCTACCTGCAGGACACGTAGGACACTCCGGCAACGTGGCTGCCACTGGCATAAGCAAACAGAAAGAATAACATTAACCTTAAACCCGAGCCGAGAACGAAAACTAAGGCCAAAACCTAAGACAGCCAGTGTTGTAAATGAAATTAACATATATCTACTATACATACTAATACAATCGAAGGATATGGCAAGACAGGTGGATATAAGCTCAGAATGATGGATTGACGAAGCTCTGAAAACAGAAAACAAAAATGCTAATAAATTTAGTGGATCAAAAGGCTTTTACGGGTATTTTAACAATATATATATTTTATGGATAGAACCTTATTTAAATACATAAAAGTCTTAAGTTCAAACTTTAAACTTGACAAAATCTTTGAAAGGATTTTATTATTTTTTACTTAGTGTTCGCTAGTTCACAAGTTCAACATTTTAATAAAATCACAACTTTTGCTGAGCAAAATAAAATGCCAAAGTCGTAAACTAAAGTCGCGCCCAAGCCATAAAAGATACTATGGAAGTTTGAGAAAAGGTATTTCTATATTATATTGGCAATAACTTAGAATGTCCCATAAGTGTTGTTGCTTTTGTGGTCGTATAGTTTATTATTTTGTTGTTGTTGCAGTGTTTATTTGCGGCTGAATAAGAGAGGCACGTTTTGCGGCAGGCAGCAGCATTCGTTCACCTGGTCAATCGAGTACATGATTGACTGTATGATAAATGAAATAACAAAAGATATTGAATGACAAAAAGCTTACCTAGCAAAGTCAATCACTCAGCCAGTTAGTCAATCAACTAGTCTGTAAGGTGGGTCGAGGGGTGAGCAGCAGGAGATTGTATTGTGTCAACTTTAGCATCTAATAAAGCTTATGGAGCGCAAAATTGGATTTGCATAGATTATTGGTGAACACAAGTGGAAAGTGAACGAAGTAAGCCCAAGTCACATGGAAAATGGAAATGAAAATGCACACAAACACAAACATAGACAAACACAAACACAGACACACACACACACGCTTAGCAAATAGCTCAGAAATGCGTTAATGTCAAATGATTTTCCAAACGAACAGTGGTTCAAAAATGATTTTAAATAAATATAAAGTAATTAACAATGCTTTATTTTATATACTTTTTTGTAGCATTTTTGTTCCGAAACTCAAGATACTTTGTCAAACAACATATCTACTTACATTATTGTCCTCTTTTAACCACTGTGCACTGTGTGATTGGCAGCAATTTCGCAATTTGGGCTTGTAGCAGCTTGTTATGGAGTGTGTTTATATTTGATTGCCTTGAATGCGATTAAATTGAGCTTTTGACTTTGAAAGCGACTTAATTTGATTGCAAACTTCGGTTGGCAAAGCGAGCAGAGTTGAAACATCAGCAGCTTCTGCTTCTACTCCCCGTTTGGCTTATGGCCTCCATAAATCTTCGACGTGCACTTTCTCTACCTCATCCTATCTCCTCCCTTTTTCATCTGGGGCAACGTAAACTTAAAAAAAAAAAAATTGCAGCAGCATCAGCAAAAGCAAACCCGAATAAAAATGACAAATGCGCAGCGATGTTTGCCTTGAGTTTGGCCCAACCGCCACCCAAATCCCTCGACACGAACGTAGTGGCTGCGCCTAGAAGTCAAAAAGGTCAACACGATGCGTCCTGCGTCCTGTGGCTTCTGGTTGCATGTGATCCTGCGGTCAGCGGCAATGGTTTACGACACCGATGTTGCTAGTTTAGCTACGGCTGTTGGGTTAGTGTGGTTGCAGTTGCAACAACGACACCAGCAGCAGCAGCAGCAGCAGCAGCAGGAAAAGCATAATAAACATATAGAAATGTACAAGGATAATCTATACATACATAAATTATTCGTTGCTACTTACATTGGATACCAAAAGCTGACTACATGATATTGTATTAAAACTTATGGCGAAATTCTACGAAATAAATTGTAATTTTTTTTTCTTTTTATGATAAGGATTATATACAGACAGCAGATGCATACACAATACTTAAGGTCTCTAGAAACTTCCAACAAACTAGTTAAAACTGAATTAAACATCAAACTATTTAAAAAAATCAACTTTTATTACTCTCCCTTGGATTGAAATTATTCAAATGCTGTGCACAGTTGAAAGGCAATTATATAATGTTTTTTGAATAGGTACAAACAAAGAAGGAGAACGACATGATAAAAGTTGAGTAACGACATGACACCATTAGGGACAGACAGTGATCCAATTACACACGCACAGAAGCTGAGATGTGAAGCCACGTGGCGTATGAGCAACGCCTTAATAAATAGCCAGCTTTATGGGGCGGCACAAGAAACACGCACTTAGAATATAAAATCATTTACTTCATTCTCATTATAAAAAAGTGAAATGTATGTAAATGAAATTCACTAAACGAATTCCCTTGTAAAACGGTCCAAGCCCAGGCGGGAGTCGGGCGGTCATTGAAATGTACACACAAAGCAAGTGAGATTAGGTTGTGGCACTGTGAGACTGAGAGAAAAGCAAGTCTAGTTGGTGCTTGATAAGCGCTTTCAATGGCAACTTTGTCAGCACTTTTCTCTGAGTGTAGTTCGAGAACTTTTATCAAAAATGCCAATGCAAACTGTGAGCGTTCTTCGTTCGGTCACGACAAAATGACAAAAGCGACACATTTTTGCATACAAAGGCGGAGGAATGGGGAGTACTTGAGAGCCGCAGGATATTAAACATACATGTATGTATACTTTGCAAAAGGACAATGTTCACTTGGCATTTTGTTGTTTGCCCTAACAAAGCATAGAGAGGACGGCGAACGACAAGCCATAAATCAATTGAGAGTGCAGAAAAATTGCAGAAAATTGCTCGATATTTACGGTCAGCGAACACAAAAAGCCAAAGCTTAAGCCAAAGTCAGCAGCAGCGTGGGTGTCCTATATATATAATATATAGAATGTATGTCATGCCCCCGACATAACGTCATATTCGAATAGCCCTTGCAAATGCAACAAGTTAGCTGCCTGGTGTTGTGTTTTGTTTTCTTTTTTCCTTTCTGGCATAATTTTCCATTGTTGGCCATAATTATGAGTGTTTGTGCCACATGTTGTATTGGCAATAAGCAGTGGCTGTTCAATGCACAGTGAAACTATAAATTCCAAGCCATATACAACAAGCCAGTTAGTCAAAGTCCAATATAAGTCTTGTTTTAAAAATGGTTGTTGTCATGGCTAATTAAGATTTAATCCACTGTGGCACATCAATCGCACAACGTGGGTTAGAAAGCTGTCAACAGCAATAGCAACGGCCAATGCTTTTATGAGCTGTATTCCCTTGCAAACCCGATTATATTCTCCCGCTGTGTTGGCAACCTGCTGAGAAAGGGAGAATGAAAAAAAACTATATTGTGCCTGTGTGCATGTAATTAGTGTGTCAACTGAGGTGAGTGTGTGTGTGTGTGTGTGTTTGATAAAAAGCCAAATGAGTGGGCTCCTAGCCAGTTTGTTTATGGCCATGGAACTAGACTCATAATTGCATTGTTGCCGTTGTAATTACGGGCAAACATGCAGTTAATTAAAATCATTAAAATGCCTTTGAGCCAAAACATCAGACAGCAGCAGCTGGTAATTCTACTGCTTCTACACCGGATCCTACTGCTCCTGCTGCTCCTGCTGCACCTTCCTTATGTCAACTGGTATGCCCAATGGAATGTGAAACGTGGCACAGCCTGACGACAGTCGACAGGCAACTGCTTTAATTTCCGACACACGCCAACCAATCCTTACAGGCAGGATACACATAGTATATACATATATATATACTTAACAGACTGTACGTAAGGGAATGAAAATGAAAGAGACATCAAGTCTTAGTCGAAGCCTTAATGCTCTTACTTTATATTCTAGAAAAGATCCCAACAACTTTGTTTACAATAAATTTACTCCGTTTTATTATAGTGCCAGGCACTAGTCCAAAATAATAACAATACAGTCCAACTTCCATATGACAAACTTCAGTATAATGAAGTTTTCTATACAACGAATTCATTTCCAGAACACTGCAACTTGGTTCAATCGGATTACGGATTAAGTCTATAACAAAGTATTTTCTTTTCCCTTAAGATTTGTTATAAGGAAGTTCGACTGTAATATCCACATAACTTGTCCCTTTTCGTGAACGATGACATCGTCAGGACCTTGGGTCGTCTGGCACGTTTTGTTGCTCACAATGATTTTTTTTTCATCGCATTAATAGATTTATTTTGATTAACGACGACTGGATAAATGATTTAAGTTTGCCTGCTAAGCCAACATTTGTTGTCGACACGGCAAAATATCAAGTAAATGTCAGACATCCTATATATATATACTATAAATCAAGTATCCGACTAAGTTAGTGCGCCAAAATTGACATAAAAATCTCGTTAAAATATAAAAACATTTTTGCACTACTTTTAAAAATATGCTGTAAGTGCTGAATGAATTTAAGCTTTCAAAGAGAGCATGAACCAACCGAGCAAACTATTTGCTATAATATTACGTCAATTCAATGTCAAGGAAGGCAACATATTGCATTTTGGTGAGCCTCATTGGCAAAGTTGATTATTATTATTATTATAATACAATGTCGTTGTCATGACAAGCATTTCTATAATTAATGAGTTTTGTCTGGCCATTTCGGACATTGCTTTTGCAGCTGTTTGTTTATTGAAACGGTTGTGGCATACGTGCAAGGAGTTGAGTGTGTCCTTGAGTATCCTGAGCCATATAGCTCGAGAGCTTAAAGAAGCAGACAAGTGCCCATTTCGGCCATGGCAATCAAATATTTACAGTATTTCGGTAATTGAAATTGGCGCCTGGGCCAGCAACGCAATTACAATTTTATGACTGCTGAATATGAAAAGGTGTTGTATAAAAGTAATTAAGTATTTAGCGCTCTCCTCCCACTGTGCGTTTTATGCTCAAACACACACACACACACATTTTAATTGTCGAATAAATGTTGCGGAAATAATTCGCACCAAGACTTCGAAGAGAAAGCATTAAGGAAACGACTCAGAAAATGTGCAACGTCAGCAAGGCTATAAAGAAAACATTCGAAACAAGTGATTAAAATGAGACGAGAAGTGGAGAACAGAAGAGAGAGAGAGTGGGGAGAGAGAGAGCGGGTGAGGGACGAAGAAAGTATCAAATGACAAAAGTGGACATAAATGAGCTAAGATGCTTTCTAATAAGCAACAACAAATAATATAAAAGCCAACTATACACATTAAGGGCGAGAGGACAAAAGCAGGTAAGCAGGAAGGGAAAGTCAAGCAAATGATATTTAACTAGTTTGGATGATGGGTTAAACGGGTAATTAATGGGGAAAAAGACAAGTAAGGAGTAATGAATTAAATTAGTAGAAAGAAAGGCATTGAAATGTCTTAGCTTAAGCTTTATAAACAATCTTTAAGATACACTTTTTAGAAGACTATTTTAAGGATCTTTAACGATTTCATTTGCAGATATTAGTGTAATTTTTTTTGTTTTTATCATTCATAATCAAACCCTAAGATAATTGCGATGCCCTTGCAGCATCATCAAAGATGGGCCCACTGCTGATTGTAAAGGAAAACACAAAAAACAGGCATAAAGTGAAAAATAAAGCCACGTTTATGAGGCCCCCCAAGCAGGTGGCGGCGGCCGCGTCATCTTCTTTTCTTCTTAACTTCTCAGCTGGGGAGCTGTGAATACAAAACTTGGTGAGCTGCTACTGCTGCTGTTGGGGCGTTTTTTGTTATTTTGCCCAGGCTAAATTGATGGCAAACAGTATTTGGGGCAGCTGCCGAACGTCGTCGTTGTGGCTTTTGGCCATGTTGTTGGTTTTAGTCAGTTTTTGCCAGTGGCAAACGAAATAAAAGGAAGCTTTTAGCAGATACTTTACGCAAATCCCATGAGAAAACATTGCCCCACTTGCAGGATGTCGACAAAACAAGACGAAGACGAAGAAGAAGAGAATGATGGAGGCAAAAACAGACAGTGCATCATTAAAAGTTAAAAAAGGATTTTTAACGGATTTGCAAGTTTTTCTGTCTATAGACAAACATAAACCATTAATTTGCATACAAGAAGAGCAAGACGAAAAGAAAAATTTCCACAAAATTCAATAACGAAAAAAAAAATGTGTGCAGTGAGAAAAATAAAGTAAACATAAGAAATCATTTTTACATAGCAGTTGGTTATAATCCATAGCTAAATTATATTCTTGAACATTCTGAACAACATTTCCCGAGAAATATTCATTTACTAACGAAAGACTGTGTTAAAAGCCGATGGAAGCATTAAATAAACTAGAAACGCGTAAGCAACAAAGGATCAACAATAAAGACAAAAGATCAAAAGCATTCTCTCTCATTGCATTCGAATCTTCTCACACAATCCACATTATTTGCGCTCACTTTTTCTCTCTTTATCTTCCACAAAAGTAAAGTCGAAGTTCTCTGTAGCAATGCATTGCCCAATGAACTAGAAAATTCTGCTAAGTCCCCTTGAATTTTGGTATAAAAAGATCTAAACTTAAGAATCGGTTGACTTTCAAGTAGTTCGCCTAGTAGTTGCCTCACTCGTTCGGTCCTTTGCGTCCTTCTGTCGTTGTCCTTGAGTTGTGCTTTGGTTTTTTGATTTTGTTTTGCTTCAACTTGTGCCATGGATTAGCTAAATGCAGGCCTTGCCTCACTCTCCCCTGCCTCTCTTTGCCTTGTTCTTGCTTTGTTTGTGTCATGCAAGTAAGCTAGGCTAAAACCCTTTAGCTTCCCTTCATCTCAGCTGCGTTTCTCTCTCTTGCCACAGTCATTGTGTTTCTCATTTTTGTGCACCCTTCAAGCTAAATATTTCGCCTTCTTGCGTTTTTATGAGCTGCTCAAACTTGGCTCGTTTTCTGTGTTCTGTTTTCTGTTTTAGTTTTTTTTTTTTTCTATTGCACCTGGTGTTTAGCTTATTTTTACCTGCATTTATTTTCACTGCCTCGGCGACGTCGAGTCCTGACGTTGATGGCGCTTTAAGGCCGCTTTTAATGACTGCAGAAAGTTGTTCAATGGGGCATGCATGTATTGCTTGTGCAGCACAAGAATTTAATCACAGCTAATTAAATCTAACCTAGGCTCAATTTGATGGCATTTAACAGAATTGGTTTGGTAGGAAACACTTAAGAATATTATACCCTTTAACGGCTAAGCAATTTCAGACTTTTTAATTAGTTAAACATACAAATTGCCTCTTTAAACAATTCGAAAATCTATTTGAAATTGCTTTCAAATGGCGCAAAAGTGCTTGTAATTTACACAGAAAACTGTTGTTGTTGTTGGCGAGAGGGAGGAAGGGAGGGAGGGTTTCGTTGCCAAGTCATAAAACAGCGGAAAGGAAGTGCAGCCATTTCTGGCGCATCCTGCAGCTACAACCAACAACGAACATCCTGCTGACCAACAGCAGCAGCAACAACGTTCGGCAGAAATTGTACAATTTCGCAAAAGCGCCGCCAGAATGCGGCGGACAAAGAGGTGGTGGATGAATTGGGTTGGTTGGTGAACAGGAAAAGAGTCGACCAACAACCCGTTTGCAGTTGGAAGGAACAATAACAACAGTAACTGTAACTATTACCAAGTTTTATTTGCTGCATCCATTGCCTGATGCATTTCGAACGGGTTGGGTCAATAGATTTAGCAGAACCTCTCCCTCCTCCTCTCTCCCTCTCACTCTGTCTCAACAAATCAAATAGCGGAAAACTTTTATTTTGCAAGTTTTGCAGCAAGCTAAAGTCGGATACGGACCGAGTTGGGTTTCGAGCCAACGCCCAATGTCTTGGGGCCCATAAATAAGTTGCAAATTGCATGCTTGGCTGGACTCAATCGGGCGCATCCGAGGGACCCCAAAACCCCCCACAGTCCCAATGGACAGCATTGAAAATTGATGATTTTGTAGCTAAAGCAAGCTCCAATTGAACCTTCCGATCCCAAGAACCATCCCAAGTAAAAGTCCTTCGATTGTTTCGTCGAATTGTTATGTTTATTCGTTAGTTATTTCATTAACGGCCCATTGAGCAAGCTTACTTCGCCTACTCCTCCCTTGAATAATTCCAGTGTTGCGTTGATTTTTGTACAAAATGAGAGCTTGTTGGGGCTACAATCGAGTGTCTAATGGGAATTGAGAGGGCGCGATTCTGACATTGTAACTAAAATGTGTGCAATGGACGGGAATGTGGAATGCCACAAAATGGATTACATTAGCGAAAGGTTGAGTGAATTCATTTCCAGCCACAGACAGACAATCTACGCAACGTTAATGCAGCCACAAATATCTATCTGTTCGAATGGATTTTAATTAAAATGCTTTTGGTTTTTGTGTTTGATTTTTCGCTTTGAGCATGTCAATTGGGAATAGAAAGTGAATTGGGTTGCATTTGAGGATTGCATCACAATTAAGCAACAAATTGTTTAGGTTTGACTTTACAAAGCTCAAAAGTCAGATCGATAATTGAGGTTGGGATCCAAATAGTTTCGGTTTGACTTTCAAAAGCTTTAAGGGCAGGCAAAATAAAGTTTCTTTAAGTTTCTAAAATTTCTATAAATTATCTAAAAGTATTCCTTTACCTCTTCATTTAATTACTTACCAGCTTGCTGAAAGTTTTATATCAACATATACTAAGAGAAGTCAACAAATACTCAAGAAACTTTAAGCTTCAGCTGCAAACAGCAACCAGCTTAGTAGTCTCAGGACTCGGTAAAACCTCTCCCCCCTAGTGTGTGCTATGTGCAAAATCCATTTGTATCTTTTATGCTTCTCGACATTTGCCTTCTGCAAACAAAACCGAGTCGAACAGAACGAATCGACGAGCTGTGTGTGCATGAGCTCGATTGCCAACAATAATAAACATTATTATAACTATGTCCATGAGCACTTTATGCTGACTCCAAGTCTCTTAAGGCAGACCATTTGAGAGTGCCAGGACTTCCAGTGCACGAACTGAAGATGAAGACTCTGGCTTAGCCGAGCGAAGCGTTTGGCATAAAGTTTCATGACACTAAGTGGATGATTATTTGCGATTACACGACATCAAGTGCGGGCTACGGAAAAGAAAGGAAAAAAAACCAGGAAACTGATGCCAACCGAGCCGCAGCAAATCCTTGAAACAAAGGACATGACCACCACACATGGCTGCCTCTTTGTAAGTGTAATTCGATGAAGGCAGCGAATGGAACGCGATTCTAGATTGACAAGGGTACACTATGGCGGGAATATGTAGGCCAGAATTGTAATATTTAATTTATCTTTTTATAACTTGGAAAACTATTCCTTGTGCTAAACTAAACTGTAAACTTAAACGAAACTTCAACTTCAGCTCATTCAAGTCGAACAAAAACTTAGACAAAAACTTGTAACATTTGATTTAAAACATAAAACTTGAGCTTAAACTTAAATTGAAGTTTTACTTTATTTAATCTTATTTCAAACCTTATTTCTCTTTAGTTGAAAATGTTTATTTTTGAGTGTATTGTTGATGACGACAATATCAAAGCCAGTACAAATTTGCGGGACATACCGAATCGCTTTTAACTCTTCTCAACCGCACACCCCCATCTCTCTCTCTCACCACTTTCGCTTGTCCGGCACTCGAAAAAGGCCACGCAGCATCCACACTTAACTGCTGCTCCTCTGATGATTATGTGTTAATGGGCCGCGTATAAGCGTTATTTTATATTGATCGCCAAATTGGCTGCTAACACATGATTTATGGCTGGCAATTACTAACAAAAAAATATACATTACTCACTCAACTCTTGCTTGACCCGCAGCCGAATGGACCGAGAACCAAAAGAGAGCAAGAGACAAATTTGCCCATAAATGCAACTCGTAAATCTTGTTTGCAAGCGTCGTACAATAGTTTATTTATCTTTTCCTTTTCTTTTTTGTGGAGTTGCCAGCGCCAAAAAGTCATAAACAAGCAGTACTCCGAACCATTCCGCTTTGTGCCGCTGACGCAACACGCAGTTTGCCCCAAATAAGTATGCAGCATTTTTTTCTCAATTGAAAAAAAACAAACAAAAACAATATAAAAAGTCATACAATATTAGTTTAGCAAATTTACATGCAACTTTTAATATTAAAAAAATAATTTATAATTTTTTAATGAAAAGCACACTTAATTATGTTAAGCTTTTAAATGTTGCCAACAAATTCCCATCGATTTTTGGTTCTTTGAAAAGGGAAGGGAAATATAAATCATACGGCTGCGACTTTAATTTAAGAAATTAATGCCGAGTTTCTTGTAAGACAGAGTGAGAGGAAGAGTGAGAGAGAGAGAGAAGCAGTGGCAGTTGACCAGCTGCTTTGGAGCTATGGCAAAGTCTGAAGCGGAAACGGAAGCCGTGCGCAAACAAAGCGAAGAAAATTCGAAAAGAAAAAAAAACATCAAGAAATTGCAGCTGGGGTAAATAAGCCGCATATAAAATGCCTTAACAATTTGTTTTATAACATAACTTAGAAAACTGAACTGAACATAATTCTATGAAAAAAAACAAAACTTGAATGAATTAAGTAAATATTCAGTTTATTGCAATGCAAATTTCAGTATTAACTTTACACACTTAGCAACCAATTGATAATACCCATTGAAAGGGCATACACAGAAAGAAAACAACAATAGAAAAACATAGAAACGGCAACTCAAGTTCAGACAGCGTGGCCAATATCTAACGAAAGCCCATCTGCGCCAAGTTTATTTTCCTTCTTTCTTTGCGCACCTTCCGCCGAAAAAAGCAAAAAAAAAACTGCCTCTTGTCCGTCTTTATCTAATTTGCTGCTGTTGTTCTTTGGGTTTCTCGTTTTAACGGCATTTGCTGAGACTATAAAAGCAGAAAAGCTGCAAAAGCAAAGCCTTAATATATTATGTACCATATATATATATATGTAGAGGGTACATTTTGTTGTCTGTTGGGGAGTTTTCTCACGATAGAATGTTGCGGATTTGGTGCTGGCGTTACGGTTAGTTAAGAAGCAAAAGTTTTCAATTTTCAGTTGTCAAGTTGTTCTTGTTGTGGTTGCAGTCAGGCTTCATTAGCCGTTGATTGATTGGGTAAAAGAGGGCGCATTAGAAAATCAGGTAACATTTAGCGAGGCAGCAAAATGTGCTTCAAAAAAGTTTGCGCTAATGCTGATTTGTAGTTGGTAATCTAACAATAACTTAAGCAAAGATTGAAAACTTTAAACTTTTCTTAGTTTACATCCATTATTTAATTGCATATTATTTAATCGTCTTAAGGAAACAAGCGATAACTGTACCTTTTTACAAATCTTTTGCCAACTAATTTTCGTAAGCTCAAAAGCCAAATTTGTTTCGCAAAAAGTTAAAGAAAAGCCTAATCTACTATTAAATTATGTAAATAAGTTTGTTATTTGTTTGTTTGGGTTTTAATCTTACAGGAAATTGGCTTGAATATTTTAAGCAATTTTTGCTGCTCTTGGAAAGTTAAACTTTAAATGCCACAATGCCTATTCAGACGTAACGTAAGCTGAGATTATTGATTGTGTTTAGGGTGCGGTCCTTTGAGCCGCCATCGCATTTAATTTTCTACATATATATGTTTATGTAAAGTCAAAGAATTCTTTGTATACAGAAATTAGCATAATTACAGCATCCAACCCTTTTGCAAAAGTCGCACAATAACTGTGTCGAATGTGGGTTTAGGTGGGAAGTGGTGAAAGGAGAATGGTTTTTGCTCAGTGCAGGTGGGTAGGCAGCTGTTAAACACCGTTAACAATTACAGTTTGATTTAAATGATTTAAAACTTTATTTTATTTATTAAGATGTTTTTTTTTTAGAAAATCCAATAGCAATGTTTAACAAATTGTAGAATCTTAGTATGAAGGGTATCCCTAATTTTTACAGTGTACATAACTACAGGCCATAAGCAACAATGTCCCAAAAAAAAAGACTAAGCTTTTTGGCGTCATAATAATTTCGTTGCGTTTGTTATTTTTTGGGCCTGATGAAGAATGAAGGCCCGAAATGTTCCCCCAGCATTAATTTATTTATACACAGAAAAAAAAATGACGATCTAAATTTAAGATTTTTAATCTAGAATTATCCCGATTCGTACTTGAAATATTTAAGTACGTTTCGTACTTAAGAAATCTTAAATTAAGTTTAAAACGAACTTAACGAGTAATTTAAGATTAAAAATCTTGATTCAATTCCAAATGTACTTGAATTAAGAATGCATGTTCTTAAAAAATCTCAAAATTCGCCTAAAACGGTCTTGAATCATTCTTATTTTATTTAAGCACTAAACGTTTTTAATATAAGAATATAATTCTTGAAAAGGCTATTAATAAAACTGAAACGAACTTGGCGATTTAATAAGTAGTAAACGTTCTTATTACAAGAATAAAAATCTTGATTCTTCTTTAAAAGTTTTAGTTTTTTAAAACAAATTTTGTCGGAAGGAGGCTTCAATTAATTATTATAGGTCCAAAATACTTAAAACTGGCAATTTAAGTTCGAAATACTTACATCAAGTACTGAGTGAACTTTTATCAAGTTTGTCAAGTTTATCCTCCGAACTACTGGAATCAAGTACGAAAATTCTTGAATCAAGTACGAGTCGCGTGTTCAAATCTCAGCGGCATTTTACAAATTTTTTTTTTTTTGTGCTCTAAAAATTATATGAAACAAGTTTATTTTTGTTCTTATTTTTTTAAAAGTCATTAATTAGTATAAAAATGCCGAATAAACTGTTTTAAATCAAGTTCACTTAACATAAACATTAACTGCAGTCAATATGTAATAGGAATTGGCTCAACAGCTAAAGCACTCGACGCAGTTAACAACAGATCTAAGGTTCAAATCCCCGTCACGGTAAGCAAAATCAGATAAATTTGTAATGTTTATTTCTAATTTCGTACATTTCTAGCTTAAGCATGAGAACGATAGGCAGCTGTTAAAATGCTATTCTGCGCTTATGTGTCTTAATCTTAGAATTTCAGGAAATTATATAATCAAGTAGTGTCAAACTTGGATCAAGCAAACAAGTTCTTGGATTATAAACCTTATTCGACCTTAATGTTGACGAAGTCAGAATTTCTGTTTAAAAAATTACAGCCTTACGCAACTTACACACGGCTAGGCTGCGTTAAAGTACGAATACTTGCCGTTTTTTTTTTTAAATGTGAATTTGTCAGTTCTTAAATCAAGAATTAATAATCTTAAAATTCAAGATCTAACATCTTGTTTTTAAGTTCACTTCAATCTCATTTACAGTTTGTCAGATCTCAAATTCTAAGAATTTTGCTTCTCAATTCAAGATAACAATATCGAAATAAGTACTTTTCATTCTCAAAACGATCTAAATTTAAGAATGAGCGATCTTAACAGTTAAGAACGTTTCATACTTGATTCAAGATTTTCCGGTCTTACACGAGAAATAAGACCGAAAAGTGTTGATTCAAGGTGGAAAATCTTGATTAATTTTTTCAGTGTATTTCCAAGCAAACACGATAAAAACCAGAACCCAAAAACGTTGGCTCAACCACAGCAAATGCTGCTCATCAAAATTGTATAAGCTGTTTGGAATGGGGAGGGATTTTTGTTTGTTGCTATTTTTTTTGTGCAAAAGTAAAACCAAACAAAAGCATGCCAAAAATTATCTCGGTCACTTTTCAAATGCACGCACACTTAGCAAACAATCCGGAGAAGAGCTCTACCTCCTCCTACCCCTCGAGCCACTGCATACACCCACTAAAAAGAAAGCAAACCCCCCCATTGAACCCACATCCTTAACAGGGTCAATGGTCTTGGCGTTCATACTATAGAGAAACACTTGAAAGTTTTATGTTCGTACACACTTATTGATGTTGTTGTTGTTTTTGTTGTTGTTGTTGAATGTTGTGGCACACAAAAAGTTGACAACACTGTTTACCTAATGTACCGTTAAACTGCACACTTAATGACGTTGTGTCTTTTCTATTGTTGGTGGTATCATTATCTCCCTTAAGTCAGTGCAAAATGATTTCACTTAATTTGTTTTTAAGGGTTTGAGGTCTGAAAAGCTTAGTTTGAAAATGTCGTTAACATTGGTAAGGTTCAAAATGTAAGCTCATTAGATTTAAGATTCATTTTCATTTAAGAAAATTCTGTTCTCCATCTTGTATACATTATACATTTTGGATTTAAGATAAGACCTGCTATATTGCCTATATACAAGGTACAAACAAACTTTCACCTCATCAAACTTTTTTCATTAGCAACATAAAGTAATAACTGCTAAAGCCTATAAGCTTTTCACCCTGTGAGTTCATTTTACCTTTTTTTAAATCAAAAAATATGTGCTACGTTTAATGCTGCATCCGTGGTCATAATTTAAATTCAATCATGTGTGTGTGTAAGTTTTTACCTGAAATATGCGAAAAATGAAACCTTTAGCTGCTGTTACAATGCAGATAATATTTTACCTTGCCAACGAGTAAGGACGTTTGAAGCAAAAAATATAATAATAAAGTCCTTGACAACAGCCACAGCATACGCATGCCACGCCTAGCCCTACTTTGCCCCTCAAACCTGGGCTCTACAATTTTGCAGGTTAAGGTCACCTCTCTCTCTCTCTCTCTCTGTCACGTTCTCTCTCTCTTCCTGTGTGGCCATTATTCTATGCTGCAGACACATCCGCAACTAACTATGGCAATGGAATGCAGGCAGGCTGGAAGAAGGCAGAAGGGCATCCATCCACTGCCTGTTCCTAAGCCCTTGCCTGGGACCGCCATCCGTGACGTTTAGCCGTAAACCGATTTATAGCATACGTCGAGCGCATCTGCTTTTGCCTTGAGGCCATTTCAAGGCAGCTCTGTGGATTGCACTTGTTTATGTTGTCATTAGTGCAAAAGATCCGACATATTTCGCTATATAGTCATGAATTAGCGCTGACGCGTTTTATATTTTTTAATCACTTGTATTTCATGTATGTAACTAGGCAGACATACTACACACTGTGAGCAATAAACCGAACGCACAAAAGACATTGTTTGAATGCCACTTATACTTCAAGTGCCGCGGCTTGGCTTTGGTTTAAAATCTTACAAAAATCAAAGCCAATGCCAGTTGGGCAGAAGGTCAATAGCTAAACAAATATTGTGGTGGCAACAGATATGCAAACGCTAAAGACTCTTCGACAATATTAGATTACAGAGAATACGAACTTTTTAAAAACGCGCGGTCACATGACAAGCAACCCTGCTTGAAATTAAACATTTCAAAGGGGTTTTAATAACGCGCTTATTTTTAAAGTAGCCCTGCATGGGACATAGCTATCGATATATATAAATATCGAACTATCGAAAATGGTTCAATTCACACATACTTGTCGCAGTTACTGAAAAACAGTCACGGCTACATCATATATCGCTATACAGCACTAAGTAACTGGTATTTGTATAAACCTCATCTCTATTCTGACGCGTGCTCTTTCTTTCCTCTTGCTCCAACATGGCTGATCAGGTAAGGCAGCAAAAATGTGTTTAAAATTAAATAAAATACAGCATTAAATGCGCTGCTATTAAATAAAAGCCATGTAAAGTGCGAAGTTGAGTGATTTGTAAGTGCAACAACACCATCGCTGGTACGAGCACTATGAGTGGATTGTTGGCAAAGTCAAATTAGCAGCAAGGGCAACCAGCATTCAACCTAACCACACTTTTACGCATGCTGTGTACGCTGTAGACGATGTCTCACAATCGAAGTTATTTATTATTATTGTTATAGCAAATGGAACGTGCGTTTTGCAAACAAAGCTCAGTGCCGTCAACGCGTCGCAAGAGTGCCAATGGCAAGAAGCGCATGCGTTTGCATCGTCAGATTGGCTTAGGTTTTAAAACTCCCGCTGAGGTAAAAGTTCCTATATAAATTTAACTAATGTTGCGCCCCCTTCGTTTTTTGTTTCATTTCCACGCCCTGCCTGCAACCATACCTGAACCTGCCTGTACTCCTTGACCCGTGTGCTAAAAACAGAACGAGCGCGCTTTCCAAAAGCAGTTCGGTGTTAACCTAAACCGTAAGGCGAAACCTGGCATCACCAAAAAGAAGGTGCTCCGCCGCTACCGTGATGTTGGTCTCGGTTTCAAAACCCCACGTGAGGTATGCATGAATCCATACCATAGACCAAAAAACCCTTGCTACCTGTTACTTCTGTGCTAAAAGTTCATACTAATGCTCTCTTATTTCTTCAACAGGCCATTGAAGGCACTTACATTGACAAGAAGTGCCCCTGGACTGGTGATGTAAGAATCCGTGGCCGCATTTTGACCGGTGTTGTGCGTAAATGCAAAATGCAACGTACCATTGTCATTCGCCGTGATTATCTGCACTTTGTGCGCAAATACAGCCGTTTCGAGAAACGTCACCGCAACATGAGCGTTCACTGCTCACCCGCGTTCAGGTATGTTTGTGGAAGATTACTCCGTCTTTCTTATACGCTTAATTTATGCTAGCTCTTAAAAAACTTGAATAATAGCATAAAGGTAGTAATTCATTATAGTGATGATAAAATCATGACGGTCTTCATAAAACAAATTGCTGAAGCAACTTGACTCTTTTTACGAAAAACGTAAAAATACTGATAATTAAAACTTTTTATCTTTTATTCTAAGATAATTTTGAGATCACTTTCTAATTGATAACTTCTTTGTTTTATTGCAGAGATATTGAGCAGGGCGATATCGTCACCATTGGCGAGTGCCGTCCACTCTCAAAGACCGTGCGCTTCAACGTATTGAAAGTCAGCAAGGGTCAGGGCGCCAAGAAGAGCTTCAAGAAGTTTTAAGTGAAGGACATCCACTACGGAAAATAATAATACTTGTAGCGTTATTCTTTGGGAATAAAACAAAACAAAAAATATGTAAACTTAATACCATTTTTAATAACTTCTTAGATTCCAGTTTCAGCTTTACAGGCCTTAAAGAATTCGGAAGTAGTAAATCAGGTGTGTATTCCATTAATGTTGAATTCTAAAATTTTTAAGCGTATTCTCTGATGATAAAATCATGACGGTCTTCATAAAACAAATTGCTGAAGAACCTTGACTCTTTTTACTTAATGTAAAAAACTGAATTTTATCAACAGTTTCACGTCCTTCGAAAAATTATTTATTTAATACTAAATATCGTGTTTTTATATTTTTATTTGCAGTTTTTGAACGTGCCTGTCTGGGAAGACTTCAAATATAAATTTTATTCTATACAGCTTATAAATCTGTTCCGGAGTTTAATAAAAATATATCTGAATTTAAACTTCTATCGCATTATTGTATATTTACTTGTCTAATTAGTGGAATATTACGAAAAGCTTGTTAGTGTAAATAGCAACAACACAACAAATGTTGGCTCACTGTCTGGTTTGAATTGCGCGCCGCAAAAAGTGCACGAGCAAGATGCAGAGCGAATGACTTGCTATTCGATAGTCTGGCAACACTGCACAACTCTCAGCTGTTGCACTGCACTGGCAACACTCACAGACGCTAAACAAGAAAAGAAAAATAAGCAAAATGGAAACAGCGGGTTCTGGTGCAGAAATAGGTAAAAATTCAACAGATTTACAATAAAAACTAGCAAAATTTCCACATTGGCAAAATTTGCTTGATTTCGGCACAAAAATCAAGTCAATTGGTCGCTTGAAAGCAAGTTACAAAACTGTCCAAAAATTTTCTCATTTTTTTATGCAGAGCTCCTTGAACGCGTTTTATTGCGTCTGGGTAATGCCGATACCGATGAAAAGCTGGAGGTTACTGTAGGCAAGTTTCTAACGCCAGTGATACTTAAAATCAATTCGCCCCATAATGCTGTGCGCACAAAGGTAAAATAAACGCGACTCCGGCATCTGTGGCATGACTCTGCACAAATCATATGCAAAAACTAAGTAATACAATTGAGTTAAATTTGAACTACATAGGTTGTGGAGGTGCTCACACACATCAAGCGGCGTGTTACCTCGCGTGGCCAGGTGCAGATACCTGTCGAGGCACTGTTGGATCAATATGCGGCAGAAGACAGCACCACATTCTTAAAGAATTTTGCCATAATATTCATTAGCATGGGTTTTCCACGGCTGCCACTAGAACAGCAAACCGCGCTGGCCGCCAAACTTTTGGGCTGTGAGGCTAAGTTGGAGAACTATCAAGATAAACTCTTCACGCTCCTGCTGCCTATTTTGAGTGAAATGAAAATACCTGACGATCCAGCACAGCGTGCAGAGCTACTTAAGATCAAGGACAAGCCAGTAATTAGTGCTAGTTTCTTGGCCTTGCTGCAGGACGTGCTTCTGTTGCCGTACGGCATCACACAGGAGCAGGATGTGCCACCCGGTCTTAGTCCATATAGTTTCAAGCGCGTTATTTCAAACAATTGGCGTGCCGAGGAGCTGGAAAAGATCAAGAAGGGTATCGTGCGTTTCCTCTGCGCCAGCGTTTTCAGCGACAATGAAATTTTTGTGTTACTCGTGGTCGCCTCAGCTGATACGCGTTTTAGCGTCGCCACGCCTGCCATTGCTGAGCTAAGCAAACTATGCACTATGCTGGATTTTAATAGTGCAGCTGTCACTTCGCCTCTCTACACTTTGTTTATTGGCAACCAGAGTCAGGTAGCAGACCGTCAGACACGTCCCTGTTGCGCCCGTGTGCGCCAGAAGTTGCTGCAGTATTTGATCAAGTGTCGCAGTAAGGGCATCAATGTAGGTAAAGGTCTTCAAGTAATCTTCGATGGACTCTTTGGCACCAACACGAATCAAAAGTGCAAAGTTCTTGCATTGCAGTTTACGGAGCTTGTTTTAAGAGAGTGAGTAAACACCAACCCATAGCTACCAATAACTTACAACTTCGTTTCATTTTTAGTGGTCCACGCGAGGTGGTTTCAAAGGTATCAAAAGTTATGCTCACCGGCATCACTAAAGTAATTGGACGTGACACTGTAGAACCAAATGATGTGCAAAATGCTGCATATTCGGCATTGGCACAACACGCACGTAGCTTTCCGCAGGATGTTAGTCAGGATCTGAAGCTGGTGTTGGGCTATTTTAATAATTTGGCTACTTGTACACCAGATTTGCACAGTTCTATACGTGAGGCATTGGTCTCAATGGCGCCGGCTTTTGCTTGCAAAACCAAAACCAAATCGGATGCTATGGATGTGGACAACTCTGGCTGCGATGCATCCCAAGTCCAGTTAGATGGACAGCAGCATCTACTACTTGCTATGCTGTTGGACAATGCTGAGTCTAAGATCCAGATTGTCCAAAATGTGACAAGCGTCTTTCTCACTAGCTGCTATCCGGAGTTTTATGCACCAGCGCGTTATTTGCTGCTGCTCATTGCAGGAGAACGGTAAGAAATGTTCATTAATAAAGCGTATCTTAATCACCATATATATATATAACATCCTCAGTAACTCGCTGCGTGAGAATGTAACCACTTATTTGTATGGCACTTCAAAAAAGGATCATGTCAACTACAGCATGCTATCCTCCATTGAGCAGGCGGGCAAACACACAAGTGAATCCATTAGCGATTTTAATCATCTTTCGCTGGAACAGCGTCGTGTGGTGCTGCCAAGTTTTCATGTCATGATGGCCCATGTGCATGATATGGCCAATAAGCGTTTAAAGAAGAGCACCGCCTGCGTTATTTACGGTCGCACCAAGCTCCCTTATAGCCTAGAGGTGTACGAAGAGATGCTCGACTATTTGCGGCTTTGTTTGTGGTATTCGGCAGGCATTGTTGCAGCTCCCGGAGATGAGAAGTATACGCATGAGCTGCGCAAATATATTATCATTAACTACGATGAGGAGGAATCGAACGCAGTGCATCAATATCTACTCTTCGTACAACGTGGTGTAGAGGCAAAGCGCAGTAAGTAATTTTTGTTTACTTTTATATTAATTATTAACTCAATCATATTTTTGAATTGCAGCTGAATCGAGTCTTTTGTGTCTATATGATCTGCTTAATGCGGCACCCGAGTTGTTTGCTTCTAAGCAGTTGCATTTGCTTGAACCGCTAAGTAATTCGCTCAAGGATGTCTCTGAAGTGATGCGTATTAATGTCTCACAAGTCTATGGTATTCTCTGGGCCTATGGTCTACCGGATGATAGGTTCGATTCTGAGGTGGGTGATTGTCTGACTAGTTTATCTCAGAAAACACTGGAACACAAACATGGCTGGTTGCTGGTCTTGGGTCATGCATTCAATCGCAAAATAGAGCAGCTTAAGCAGCAAAATTCGACCAAGGATTACTTCAAGTGGCCGCAGTTTATAAATGCTGTCAAGATAATATGTGAGTAGCAAGGCAAAAGTATACAATTCGGGCTAATTATCCTAACTCTTTTAATATCCTCTAGCTAAAATGCTATGCGAAACACAGTGGCTTCTTGTCTCGGCGGCAGTTAAATGCACCTCAATGATTGGAAAAACGGTGGAGATACCCAACGTGCAGGTGGAAATCAAAGTGCAGTGCAACGACAAAAACGATGAGGACGACGAAGAGCTAGCCGAATACAAGAACATAGAGGCTTCCACCAAGTTGATCATTTTTGGCGTGGTCTTTCAGCTGCTTCGAAGCACTTCATTCCGTCAGAAGATTCGTGAGGAGGCTGCCAAATGTTTGGGTTACTTGGCGATTGGTGATGGTGCGCACTTTACCAAACGCAATCTGGATAAGTTTCTAACGTTGGCAAAAGTGCAAAAGGACGCAGCTCTAAACATTGCAATCTCAGAGGCCATTGTAATTACATTGTGTGGCTATGATGTTAATAGAGGTCCACCGGCAGAGAATTTTCAGAATGTTCACTGCACCGATGCGGACTTTGAGCAGTTTCTCAATGCTTTAATACGTTTGGTACCCGAACCCAATCCTCAATCGCGTCAAGCCATCTCAGTGTGGCTGCTGGCCGTGGTAAAGCATTGCAGCAATCGTCCAGCGGTGCTCAGCAAGAAGCAACTTTTGCAGTTTGCATTTACCGAACTTCTGTCTGATGATAGCGGTAAGTTTGCTTTAAATTCTATAAATTGTTGTGACTTATTCTTTTTGTTCGTCACATTACAGAATTTGTGCAGGATGTAGCTTCACGCGGCTTGGGCCTTGTTTACACGCTGTCTGATTCGGGTAGTCAAACGGAGTTGGCCAACTCGCTGCTGGATCAGTTGATTGGAGGTAAACGGCAGGTGAATCAAGTCTCTGGCGATACCGAACTTTTTGCCGAGGGCATGCTAGGCAAGACACCAACGGGTGGCAATATAACTACCTATAAGGAGCTCTGCTCCCTCGCCAACGATCTCAACCAGCCGGATATGATCTATCAGTTTATGCAGCTGGCCAATCACAATGCCGCGTGGACCAGCAAGCTGGGAGCTGCATTTGGATTAAAAACGCTGTCAGCGGAATCGCGTCAACAGATGCAACCATATCTAGGCAAGATCATACCACGTCTATATCGCTACAAATACGACCCAACGCCAAAGATACAAAATTCAATGATATCCATATGGGATACGATTGTTACCGATTCCAAGGAGATAACAGAGAAGTATTATTGGGAAATACTGCGTGAAATCCTCGATAATTTGACCTGTACGGAGTGGCGTGTGAGGATTGCCTGCTGCCTGGCTGTTAGAGATTTGTTAAAGCGCCCCAATGGATTGCGTTTGCGTACCGAGGAACAGTTGCCAACAACTGCAGTTCCAGGCAGTCCGCGTCGCGTAACTCCAGACACCATGGAGGTGGATGAGCTGCCTGAACCAGAGCTCCGAGAGCTCTGGTTCCAACTATTCCGCGTCATGGATGATATTCATGAAGGCACTAGAATGACAGCCCACGGCACTGCATCATTTTTGGGCAAACTCTGCGTTCTGGCTGCCTCCTCAGAGCATGGAAAATCTGGTACAGCTGTGGCTGCTTCCATACTACCCTACCTTCTGGAAACGGGTGTTGGTCACAAAGTGGCTGATATACGCAAGGTCAGCATTAAGACCATCTCTGAGATGATTGAGTCGTCGGGCGCTCTAATTGCACCTCATCTGGCAACGCTCATACCTTGCCTGCTACGTGCCACTGGGGAACTGGAAAACACCAAGCTATCCTATGTGTCCACCCGCTTGGGTGCGGATAATGAGGCGCAAGAAGCTGTGGATAGTTTGCGCGCCGAGGCAGCCAAATCCCATCACACAATGGAGACTATTAATAAGTGCGTGCGCTTCATTGACTATCAGGTTCTGGAACGCATGACGCCTGAGCTGCTTGAGCTTATGAAAACTAGCGTCAATTTGGGCACCAAGATTGGCTGCGCTCACTTTGTTTGCTTAGTAAGTGAGCTGCATACAATTCTTTTGACATTTGGTTAACAACATAACTGTTTCAGGTGAGCATCCGCTTGGGCAAAGAGATGACGCCCTTGGTTGGCAAGTACCTTGGCGCCTGCTTTGGCGGCCTTAAAGATCGGAATGTCACCGTGCGCAAGTACAATGCCAGCGCCATTGGACATCTAATGGGCCTAGCTAAGGTAAGATAACTTCGTTTACTCATCCTATTTATAAGCTAAACAATTTAATTCTCCCACATGCAGGAACAATCGATTAAGAATCTATTTGGCAAGCTAGATGAGCTGTACATGGATCAGCCGAGCAATCGTTCTATTGCTTTGACTATCCAATCAATTAACAAGCGTCATCATGAGTTGCTCAAGGATTATATGGATTGCCTGCTTCCACTTATCTTCTTTGGCATGCACGAGGAACAAACTGAGGAGAACAAGGCAAACATTGAATTGTGGAAGGATCTGTGGAGTGATATAAGTCCTGGCGATGCGGGCATACGTCTTAATTTGCACGTTATCATACCCAAGTTGGAGTCCTCACTTACTGATGCCAGCTGGTCACGCAAATCGCAGGCGGCAAATGTTATCCAAAACATAGCGATGCGTTTGAGTAACAGTCTTGAGCTCGGGGATCGTGTGCGCCTTATCAAGCTGCTACTTAGTGGCCTTCAAGGACGCACATTTGAGGGCAAGGAACGGCTTCTACAAGCACTCGCCGCACTCTGCAAGAATCTCGATCGCCAGCATGAGATCTGCGAGAATATCATTGAGGCTGCAATGCGTGAAGCGCGCAAACAGGAGCCCATTTATCGCACTATGGCTCTGGGTGCTCTGGGCGATATTTTGGATGTACTTGAGGCCGATCGCTTTGAGGAGGTCTATAATATGATCTGGTATCTGCTGGAGAAGAAGGAATTGCGCGCCGCCGACTCTGATGATGATGATGAGCCTGGCTGCAGCAATGCCAGCAAAGATTTAACTGCTGATGAGCGCAATAAGCGTGCCCAGACGCTCAACAAACTAAAGGAAGTCGTCTGGGAGACTTTGGGTAAATCATGGCCCAAACATGCCATTGTTACCCAACACAGATATCAACTCTTCTTTGCGGAGAACTGTACTACCATTCTTAGCGAGAGCACTCGTCCTGTACAGGTCAGCCTGCTAGCTGCTTTGACCAAGTATATCGAACGTCTCTATATTTTCGATGAGACAGCCAAGCTGCCTGAGATCCCACTGGCAAGCAATAATCTCGAAAAGAAACCCAAAACGGAGACACCTCTTTTGCAGACACGTGAAGCGATTGTGCAGAAGATCTGCAGCGATGTGCTTGCTGCAGTAACACTTGCCGCAGGAGTGCCACACACTGGTTTAAAAAAGGAGGCACTCAACATTGTTCTGATGCTGATCAAACGCTTGAGCCTGACCAGGGATCAGGCTACGCTGGCTCTGCTCAAGCAGAACTTTGAAACGAATTTGATCAAATTTCAACGTGATTCGGCGCCAGAGGTACGCTGTCGCATCAAGGACATAGAGGAGAAGCTGAGCAAACTGGACCATCCCAACTAAGCAACGTATATTTATTTGCATGCAATTCTCCCAGTGCATCAGGTGAAATAAATATTTTACAACCGGATAAAATTAAAAAGAAAAAAAAAATAATACTTTGGAACAGGGTCTAATTGAGTTGTTTGTGTAATAAACAAAATAATTATAACTTATACTTAAAATGAACTAACCATTTTTTCACTGATTGTTTTCGCAAAAAAAAAAAAAAATACTTGTACAGATATTTTTTGTATACCGATACGATTTCATAAAAACAAATGCTATACACGAAGCTTTAAATTCTTAAGTTGCGTGTTTTCTCGCGTGTAAACAAACTTGAAGTATTTTTGATTTTTCGGATCATTAGACAGCTGGTTAGTAAAGTGTGTCGTACTTACACGAAGTTTAATGATCATTATTATAAGACAAATATCACAGCCACTAAGTAATTTCTAGATATATACATAATACTGTGGTTATTTCAACTAAAGATCCCGACGGAAACGCAAATATAGCTCATCCAAAGACTCAAGCATAAAAGTCTGGGGATTAAAGCGTATTTTGTTAACGGTTTGATCGCAGAGCTCCACGCGATATGATTTCAGAATATGAGCTACGCCCAGCTTTAGCTGAAGTATGCCCAAACGGCTGCCAATACAACCATGTGGACCCGCACCAAAGGGCATAAAAGTCATCGGAGTAATGCTTGCCATTTTCTGTGGAGCAAAGCGTTCTGGGTCAAAGTGCAAAGGATTTGGCCAGTACTGAAAAACACGAGACGAAGAGAGAAAGGGTCAGGTATGAAATGTTTTATATATATTGTATCGTTAAACACACCCTTTCATCTCGCTGCAGTCCCAATATGGATATATAAGCTGGCATACCGGCAGGAATAACAAAATCTACTAGCGGCTGCAGTGAGAAACCTTCCGCCTGGGTACACTCCCGATTTATGAAGGCAGCGGCGGGATAAAGACGCAGTGCCTCCAGGCAAACCATTTTCAGATAAGGCAACTTAATGGCAGTCTCATAACTTAAACTGGAATCAGCACCAAAGGCTGCCTCCAACTCCTGCCTCAAGCGCTGCTGTAGAATGGGCTGCTTGGCTAGCTCGTAGAGCGTGAATCCCAGAAGCGCCGAGGATGTCTCAAAGCCGGCAAGCAGAAAGATGGCCGCTTGTGAGGCTATGAAATCCTGATGCTGGACATAATGTTGTTCTGGACGACTGCCTTGGAGTTGCTGAAGATTATCAATGAGATCCCCGGACTGGGATTTGGAATGGTGTTTCACTAGTCTTCTCATAAACTTCGCATACTTCACGGAGAAGACCTTGGCCCTTAGAAAGCCCGTCCATTGTGGTAAGAAAAAGACGCTCATAAAATGGAGCACCTTAACGAAACCAGGCTTAAAGAGTTCCTTTGCTTGTTGCCGCAGCAGTGATTGATCCTGCCTTAGTCCTGACACGTTCCAGCTGTAGAAGAGCTTCCCCGTCACATCGGTCGTATAAAGTTGACACATCTTGCTCAAGGGTAGAACTCGCTCTGCTTCACCACACATCTTCCTCTCGATATGCTGCTCCAGATCGCTCAGGACTTCCAAAATCAATGGATACATCCTTTCCTTCATTCGTCCACTGGTAAAGAGCTGCGACATGCATAGTCGACTATCTCGCCACTGGTGATATTTGGCCAGTGGAAGAGTCAGAGCACCCATGGGATCATTTGCAACGTCAGCGGCTTCATAGCGATTGAGGAAACTATTGAAATCCTTGACAAGAACCCGACGAATAATCTCCGGATCACGTAGTATTAATGCTGGCGTTTGGAAGACAAAGAAACCAGCCAGCTTCTCCTCCTTAATGCGCTCATCCGCGTATATATTCCTAAAGAGATCCCCAAAGGAAATGTGCAAAAGGAGCAGTTGCCTAAGATGACCCAATGGCGTCCAGGAAGTGGCTGGTAAGTGTGGTAGCTTTAGACGGCGAAAGTAGCTATAACTCTTTCTTAAATGAAGATAGCAGTAGAGTAGCGTTAGAAGCAGCATAAAAAGTAGAAAGAATTGTAGCATTGTGGCTGCAAAGAGAAAAAGACGGGGGATTGTAAGTTACTTAGAAATTCCTAAAATACGAATGCCTTAAACGGTTGGTTATCCATTCATCAACTACATAAATAGCCTTACCAAATTTCCATTTTCCTTTGATGAAATATGTATAAGCTGTAACAAAACATATCCAAACAATAAAAAGTGAAATTCATTGAGAAACACAAGTGACCCTAGAGCTGGGCCCCTTGATTTCACAAGGCAGATTAAACCCTCAATGGGTTATATTGAAACATAAGCATTCAGTAGTTCGCATCACCTTGCTGTGGAAAGATGGCATTTGGAGCACTACTGCTGTTCCTGGTGATCCTGGTGGTCAGTAGCTATTACTTTTTGCGACAACACTACGCCTATTGGATACGTCAGGATGTGCCACAATTGCGTCCTACGCTGCTGCTAGGCAATTTAGGTGGATTATTGAGCATGCGGAGCAGTCCAGCGGATTTCATTGGACAACTATACAATCATCCGGATGCCCAGAATAAACCCTTTGTTGGCATCCATGTGTTCCATAAACCAGCGCTGCTTCTTCGCGATCCGGAATTAATTAAAAGGATAATGGTCAAGGATTTTCCCAAATTTTCCAATCGTTACTCCAACTCGGATTACAAAGGAGATCCTCTAGGTTCCCAGAATATATTCTTCCTGAAGAATCCCGCTTGGAAGGAGGTGCGCTTAAAGCTTTCGCCATTCTTTACCAGCAATCGACTTAAACACATGTTTCCACTGATCGATGAGGTCGGTTGCAATCTGGATGCGTATTTGAGGCAACAACCACTTGACAATGAGAGAGCTAGGTGGTTCGATATGGAGGCAAAAGAGCTGTGTGCTCTTTTTACCACAGATGTAATTGCCACAGTCGCATATGGAGTCCAGGCGAATAGTTTCAGTCAACCAAAAAGCGAATTTCGTCGTCATGGGCGCGCTATCTTCCAATTTAGTTTGAAGCGAGCGGCAGAATTTACTTTGGTATTCTTCTTGCCACAACTGGTTCCCTATTTGGGCTTTAAGGTAGTACCCGCTGAACCCACAAAATTCTTGCGTGATACCATAAACTATGTCATTGCCGAACGAGAGAAAACTAATCAATCAAGGAATGACCTAATCGATCTTCTCATCGACTTTAAACGGAGCTCACAGGAAAATAAAAGTTCCGACAGTCAATTTGTTTTCGAGGGCGACATCCTAGTGGCTCAGGCAGTGCTCTTTTTTACCGCCGGCTTCGAATCCTCTTCGTCCACAATGGCCTTTGCTATGTACGAGCTGGCCAGGAACCCTGCGGTTCAGCAGCGATTGCGGGAGGAGATCAAGAATGCATTGATTGCAAGTGGCGGACGTGTTACTCAACAGTTGATTGAGTCCTTGGAGTACATGCAAATGATATTGCAGGAGGTGTTGCGCATGTATCCACCATTGCCGTTCCTCGATCGCGAGTGCACAAGCGAGGATGGTTATCCTTTGTTACCCTTTCACAGCTTTCGAGTTCCCAACGGCATGCCCATCTACATTCCGGCATATGCTTTACATATGGATCCTCAGGTAGAAATTCTTTTTTTTTTTTTCAACTATGAGGCTGAACACATCCTTCGTTCCTTGCAGTACTATCCAGAACCGCGACAATTTCAACCGGAACGTTTTTCCGTCAGTAATCGTAAGCAACACACACCTTACACCTATATGCCCTTTGGACTGGGTCAGCATGGTTGCATTGGAGAACGTTATGGCTTTTTACAAGCCAAGGTGGGTTTGGTTTACGTATTGAGGAACCATCTGGTGACCACTTCAGAGCGCACACAACGACGCATGAAACTGGATCCCAAGGCGATAATACTACAAGCTGATGGCGGAATACACTTGCGACTGGTGCGCGATTCCTTAGGTGTTTAGAAGTACTTACTTGGAATCGGAAGCTTTTTGGGAGAGTTTACCTAACAGCGGATTGTTTTAAACTAAGCTCAAGTTTCGCGTGTTTCGTCATTTTAAATTGTTTTACATCAACCAAAATCGCGAAATACCTTTTGATTGACTACTTGCGTGTCAACTTTAAAGATGTTGAAGTTTCCCGTTAACTGATATTACAAACTAACTTGATTTTGTCGCACAATTACTCATTAACCCTGTAATAGGATTTAAACGGGTGCTATCTAATCTAATAATAGAGCTCTATTTTGAATTTTTAAAAGAAACAAGTCTTGGGGAAAATATGCAAAGTGTTTTGTAGGTGAAAATATATTTCTCAATGATTTTCGAACAAATTTACATTAAAGAAACAATTCAGTTTGTAAAATAGATAAGAACAACACATATTAGTTTTACATAGTAACAGACATACTATTGCTTGGCGATATTTTATTTCTTATTTCTTAGCCGAGGAAACTTTTTATGTTCTTTTATTAACTCTCCATTTAAATGACACTCAAAACTACTCACTCAACACTACAAATTCACCTTATCTGACACGCAATATTTGAAGATCAAGACTTAAATGTTAAACTACAGCTCAGTTCCCCAAACCGATTATATAATGCCCTTATTCAGATTATTAACAACAAATAAAGTAACAAAGGAGAAAATCTCCCTTGTTATTTTTAAACTTTCCCAAACTAGTTTTTTCGGTAAACCTTCTTCTGGCAGTTACTAACAAAAGAAGAAGATCCACATCGGCTCAGTTCATCTCAATTAATGAATCAGCATACATTTTTCAAACCAATTCAATCTATTTATTCTTGTTACATGGATTTAAACATCAAATACCTTCACCTGCGTTTACATCATAAAGTCTATCATGAACAAGCTCTAAAAAAATTCCTGTTTTCAGTTGCAAAACCGGGAAATTGGGATTAAACTTCATCTCCTTTATAGTCTGTGAACAACTGCGCACACAATAGTTCTTAAGGATTGTTACTAGACCCAGCTTAGCTTGTAGCAAACCAATTCGACTGCCAATGCAGTTATGAGGTCCCAAACCAAACGGTTGATACGCAACGGTTTCAATCTTTTGCGGTTCGCGGGCGAGAAGCGTTCGGGATCAAAGTGATTTGGATTCGGCCAATACTGTAAAGACATTTGGTTAATAATTTGTCTAATAAATGAGTTATACTCTACAACAAACCTTAGGATCACGTTGAAGTCCATAAACTGGTATGAACACAGGTGTGCCGTTCTCTAATTTGAAATCGTAGTAGGGTTTTAGGGAGAAATCTGGCTGACCAGACTAGAATATCTAGTTTTGAACAAGTTTTGTACAGGTTACAAAAATGTAAAGTACCGTCGGCTTAAGTTAAGTTAATATCTTATCGAACATTTTTTTAATAGCTTTTCTTTCGTAAGATTCCCTTTTTTTCTTTTTCACATATGTATATCCCAAAAATATTAATCCAGCTAAAACCTGTAGCTCATCCTTTAAAAATATTGTTACAGTGTTTAACATTATTTCTGAACACACACTTTTAATAGATGCACAGCAGACTCTGTTTAATTAATAATATTTTTTGTGCTAGAACGAACAACCGCGAATGAGGACGTCGGAAACACAATTATAAATTAGTTAAGATTGGGAACACGTTTTTATAGGCAAAAGTTTTGGTAAATAGATAACAGAACGATTAATAAGCAATGACCTAAGCAAAAACTCAAAGGATTGCGAAGCAACGCAGACAGATTGTACACACACTTATAATTGTATCAGCTGGCGTGTACTTCAATTTATGTAGGCGTATGTGAGAATGCTTTTTCGATTATTGCACCGTAATAGTTATTTCAGCATTTTGGCAATATTGCATCAGCCTTTTATTGTGTAGCGATTGGTCGTCTGCATTTTGTAGCTGCGAAAAGAGAAAAAGAATACCTCTATGCAGTTAGTTTATGTATGTATGTGCATTCACATTTTTGGTAAAATCTTGTTTTAAACCAAACGTTTCAAGCCAAGTATATTTTTATTAAACTTGACTTGTGTGTCTGTCTGTTTGTTTGTTTGTACCGGACTTTTGAAATCAAATTTTTAACAAGTTCCCGACTAGCTAGAGCTTTGAAATTTTCACCAATGATGTGTTTCAGATGACAATACAATGTTTTTAAATTTTTTGGCTCGATATTAAAGTGTATTATCCTTAAAAACCACGAAAACCAGTTTTCCCTTTTTCTTAAATTACTAATTTGACTTGAAAGTAGACAAGCTGTGGAGACCAGTGCTGCCAATACCGCTTTTTCCCGTCAGATCTGGCTTTTTTCAAAAGCGATTGCGGGAAAAATTTTCAAATATTGTATGGGGCAGCTTCTTTCAGTATGAGTCATTTGGTATCATTTGTATGTAAACAGCTTTTTTGCTTTATTTTTTCGCCTATCTAGATTTTTGCTAAAAAAAAAAAATTGGCAGCACTGCTGGTGACATATGTAGAGAGAAGACTTCCGCTTAACAGGCCGAAGGTCGTCGGTTCAATCGCCTACCGAGACATACTTTTTTTATGTTTTTTTTTGCATTTGTATGCAAGAAAGCGTATAAATTTATGAGCTCAAAAATTTTTTTGATTTACTTGTTTACTTTTAGCTCTAGAGCTAGTAACTAAGAATGAAATCTGCAATATTTTAGAAAGTTTAATTGCTTATTATCTCCCATTCTGCAAGCAAAGTGTCCTATAATGCTTTACTGAGTCGACCTGCCTTCCACCTTTGAATATCCTGGCTGAGAGGATATCTCACAGTTCGCCGGCCACCCCAGTACATGTTTTTTTCTTGAAGAAAAATAAGCCATTGTTTTTCTGTTGAAAAATCCATCTATCTTTGTAAAGGTCGCCTGCAAAATCTATTAATTCACACTCAAGAAATTTAATATAGAAATCGGAGTTTGCTCTTGTTGGAATAAAACATAGGCGAGACTTCCCAGCATATCCGAAACACGCCCAAATCAGCAGTGGTCCACCGCCGTGATTTCTGTTATACTTTCTAATGGTAGCCTTAAGTCACGCCAATACTTATGACAGCTATCAGAACCATCTAGATTACATTTTTTTCTGTCCGAAAAAATACGAATGCCTTAAACGGTTGGTTATCCATTCATCAACTACATAAATAGCCTTACCAAATTTCCATTTTCCTTTGATGAAATATGTATAAGCTGTAACAAAACATATCCAAACAATAAAAAGTGAAATTCATTGAGAAACACAAGTGACCCTAGAGCTGGGCCCCTTGATTTCACAAGGCAGATTAAACCCTCAATGGGTTATATTGAAACATAAGCATTCAGTAGTTCGCATCACCTTGCTGTGGAAAGATGGCATTTGGAGCACTACTGCTGTTCCTGGTGATCCTGGTGGTCAGTAGCTATTACTTTTTGCGACAACACTACGCCTATTGGATACGTCAGGATGTGCCACAATTGCGTCCTACGCTGCTGCTAGGCAATTTAGGTGGATTATTGAGCATGCGGAGCAGTCCAGCGGATTTCATTGGACAACTATACAATCATCCGGATGCCCAGGATAAACCCTTTGTTGGCATGTGTTCCATAAGCCAGCGCTGCTTCTCCGCGACCCAGAATTAATTAAAAGGATTATGGTTAAGGATTTTCCCAAATTTTCCAATCGTTACTCCAACTCGGATTACAAAGGAGATCCTCTAGGTTCCCAGAATATATTCTTCCTGAAGAATCCCGCTTGGAAGGAGGTGCGCTTAAAGCTTTCGCCATTCTTTACCAGCAATCGACTTAAACACATGTTTCCACTGATCGATGAGGTCGGTTGCAATCTGGATGCGTATTTGAGGCAACAACCGCTTGACAATGAGAGAGCTAGGTGGTTCGATATGGAGGCAAAAGAGCTTTGTGCTCTTTTTACCACAGATGTAATTGCCACAGTCGCATATGGAGTCCAGGCGAATAGCTTCAGTCAACCAAAAAGCGAATTTCGTGGTCATGGGCGCGCTATCTTCCAATTTAGTTTGAAGCGAGCGGCAGAATTTACTTTGGTATTCTTCTTGCCACAACTGGTTTACAACTGGTCTGATTGGGCTTAAAGGTAGTACCCGCTGAACCCACAATATTCTTGCGTGATACCATAAACTATGTCATTGCCGAACGAGAGAAAACTAATCAATCAAGGAATGACCTAATCGATCTTCTCATCGACTTTAAACGGAGCTCACAGGAAAATAAAAGTTCCGACAGTCAATTTGTTTTCGAGGGCGACATCCTAGTGGCTCAGGCAGTGCTCTTTTTTACCGCCGGCTTCGAATCCTCTTCGTCCACAATGGCCTTTGCTATGTACGAGCTGGCCAGGAACCCTGCGGTTCAGCAGCGATTGCGGGAGGAGATCAAGAATGCATTGATTGCAAATGGCGGACGTGTTACCCAACAGTTGATTGAGTCCTTGGAGTACACGCAAATGATATTGCAGGAGGTGTTGCGCATGTATCCACCATTGCCGTTCCTCGATCGCGAGTGCACAAGCGAGGATGGTTATCCTTTGTTACCCTTTCACAACTTTCGAGTTCCCAACGGCATGCCCATCTACATTCCGGCATATGCTTTACATATGGATCCTCAGGTAGAAATTCTTTTTTTTTTTTCAACTATGAGGCTGAACACATCCTTCGTTCCTTGCAGTACTATCCAGAACCGCGACAATTTCAACCGGAACGTTTTTCCGTCAGTAATCGTAAGCAACACACACCTTACACCTATATGCCCTTTGGACTGGGTCAGCATGGTTGCATTGGAGAACGTTATGGCTTTTTACAAGCCAAGGTGGGTTTGGTTTACGTATTGAGGAACCATCTGGTGACCACTTCAGAGCGCACACAACGACGCATGAAACTGGATCCCAAGGCGATAATACTACAAGCTGATGGCGGAATACACTTGCGACTGGTGCGCGATTAATTAGGTGTTTAGAAGTACTTACTTGGAATCGGAAGCTTTTTGGGAGAGTTTACCTAACAGCGGATTGTTTAAACTAAGCTCAAGTTTCGCGTGTTTCGTCATTTTAAATTGTTTACATCAACCAAAATCGCGAAATACCTTTTGATTGACTACTTGCGTGTCAACTTTAAAGATGTTGAAGTTTCCCGTTAACTGATATTACAAACTAACTTGATTTTGTCGCACAATTACTCATTAACCCTGTAATAGGATTTAAACGGGTGCTATCTAATCTAATAATAGAGCTCTATTTTGAATTTTTAAAAGAAACAAGTCTTGGGGAAAATATGCAAAGTGTTTTGTAGGTGAAAATATATTTCTCAATGATTTTCGAACAAATTTACATTAAAGAAACAATTCAGTTTGTAAAATAGATAAGAACAACACATATTAGTTTTACATAGTAACAGACATACTATTGCTTGGCGATATTTATTTCTTATTTCTTAGCCGAGGAAACTTTTTATGTTCTTTTATTAACTCTCCATTTAAATGACACTCAAAACTACTCACTCAACACTACAAATTCACCTTATCTGACACGCAATATTTGAAGATCAAGACTTAAATGTTAAACTACAGCTCAGTTCCCCAAACCGATTATATAATGCCCTTATTCAGATTATTAACAACAAATAAAGTAACAAAGGAGAAAATCTCCCTTGTTATTTTTAAACTTTCCCAAACTAGTTTTTTCGGTAAACCTTCTTCTGGCAGTTACTAACAAAAGAAGAAGATCCACATCGGCTCAGTTCATCTCAATTAATGAATCAGCATACATTTTTCAAACCAATTCAATCTATTTATTCTTGTTACATGGATTTAAACATCAAATACCTTCACCTGCGTTTACATCATAAAGTCTATCATGAACAAGCTCTAAAAAAATTCCTGTTTTCAGTTGCAAAACCGGGAAATTGGGATTAAACTTCATCTCCTTTATAGTCTGTGAACAACTGCGCACACAATAGTTCTTAAGGATTGTTACTAGACCCAGCTTAGCTTGTAGCAAACCAATTCGACTGCCAATGCAGTTATGAGGTCCCAAACCAAACGGTTGATACGCAACGGTTTCAATCTTTTTGCGGTTCGCGGGCGAGAAGCGTTCGGGATCAAAGTGATTTGGATTCGGCCAATACTGTAAAGACATTTGGTTAATAATTTGTCTAATAAATGAGTTATACTCTACAACAAACCTTAGGATCACGTTGAAGTCCATAAACTGGTATGAACACAGGTGTGCCGTTCTCTAATTTGAAATCGTAGTAGGGTTTTAGGGAGAAATCTGGCTGACCTTTAATGCTCTGATATTCACGATCCAGAAAAGGTAGAGTTGGATACAAACGCAACACCTCATCCACAACCATTGAAAGGTATTCCAACGAATTAATTTTCTCGTAGCTGAGTTTGCCAGTTCCCTCTTCCACTAAAGCCTCATGAATTTCTTTACGCAAGCGATCCTGCAGCTCTGGTTGTTTCGACAGCTCAAAAAGACTAAAGGTCATTGCTGATGATGAGGTCTCAAAGCCAGCTGTAAAGAACGCTCCCGCTTGACCGACCAGAAAATCTCTCTTGTTGGCTATATGTGGCTTGCCGGGGTACTGGGCGGCCTCCTTGCGCAGACCAACAAAAACATCAATTAAATCATTTCTTACAGTTCCCGATCGCTCCCTTTCCGCAATCACGTGATTGACGGTAGTGCGCAGAAAGTTAGAGAAATCCTTGGAAAATACTTTGGTGCGAAACAGCGAAACTAGCTTAGGCACGAAAAATGCAATAAAAAAGTCCTTTGATCGACTAAAAGTTGGCTCGAACACTTTGCTTCCCTGTTTGCGAAACTCAGCATCAGGATTCGCTAAGCTATTTGCACGCACCCCAAAGGCAGTAGTGGCAATCAAATCGGTAGTGAATCTTGCACACGTATCCTTAATGTCCATAACGTTGCTGGCATCTTTGCCGGTTTCGCTGGCAAGAAGCTCTTCAAGATCATCAGCTATCTGCAAAGTTATACGGTTATTTTCATTCATTCATTTCATTTTTATTTTTTAACCCACCTCCTGCATCAAAGGATACATTTGTTTCAACTTTCCACTGGTAAAGACAGGTGATAACTTCGTCCTTATCTCCTTCCATTCCCCATCGCGTACAAAGAACAGGTTATTCGTACCCAAAGCATCGCCATGTGGATCAGATCGTCCGTAGCGATTGGAGAATCGATTGAAGTCCTTTATAAGGATGGATTTGATAAGTTCCGGTTCGCGTATAACTAGGGCCGGCTTATTCATCACATATATGCCAACGGCAGCCTCATCCTGCATCTTGGGATCGCTGTAGATTTCTGAGATATGCAAGCCAAACATATTGCTTTGGGTAAAAACCGGTCCAGTATTGCCTATAATCGGAGTGGGCTGTACATAGGGTATTCCCTTGCGTTGCCAATAGCTGTGATTGCGCTGGAACCACAGATATATGGCACTCAATGCGCCCACAATAAGGACAAGCGCCACCGTCAAAACCATTTTTGCGCCTGTAAAAAATTTCGAGGTGAAAGTGTTTGGTTGGCATCAGTTAGAGCATTATTAATTTTTTATCAGAACAATGAACTTAAAATTTGTGCTGCGTAATCTAATGGATTTTATATTGTTTCTTGCTTATCAGTTTTTTATTTATTTTACGTATAAAAAATATTGCACTAAGACTCATACGTTTAATTGAAAACTTAAAAATATGAAGAACCGTCCATCAACTTTGTGGCTGCCTTTTTTGGGCTATTAATTTTGAGCATTCGAAGAATATCTAGTTTTGAACAAGTTTTGTACAGGTTACAAAAATGTAAAGTACCGTCGGCTTAAGTTAAGTTAATATCTTATCGAACATTTTTTTAATAGCTTTTCTTTCGTAAGATTCCCTTTTTTTCTTTTTCACATATGTATATCCCAAAAATATTAATCCAGCTAAAACCTGTAGCTCATCCTTTAAAAATATTGTTACAGTGTTTAACATTATTTCTGAACACACACTTTTAATAGATGCACAGCAGACTCTGTTTAATTAATAATATTTTTTGTGCTAGAACGAACAACCGCGAATGAGGACGTCGGAAACACAATTATAAATTAGTTAAGATTGGGAACACGTTTTTATAGGCAAAAGTTTTGGTAAATAGATAACAGAACGATTAATAAGCAATGACCTAAGCAAAAACTCAAAGGATTGCGAAGCAACGCAGACAGATTGTACACACACTTATAATTGTATCAGCTGGCGTGTACTTCAATTTATGTAGGCGTATGTGAGAATGCTTTTTCGATTATTGCACCGTAATAGTTATTTCAGCATTTTGGCAATATTGCATCAGCCTTTTATTGTGTAGCGATTGGTCGTCTGCATTTTGTAGCTGCGAAAAGAGAAAAAGAATACCTCTATGCAGTTAGTTTATGTATGTATGTGCATTCACATTTTTGGTAAAAACTTGTTTTAAACCAAACGTTTCAAGCCAAGTATATTTTTATTAAACTTGACTTGTGTGTCTGTCTGTTTGTTTGTTTGTACCGGACTTTTGAAATCAAATTTTTAACAAGTTCCCGACTAGCTAGAGCTTTGAAATTTTCACCAATGATGTGTTTCAGATGACAATACAATGTTTTTAAATTTTTTGGCTCGATATTAAAGTGTATTATCCTTAAAAACCACGAAAACCAGTTTTCCCTTTTTCTTAAATTACTAATTTGACTTGAAAGTAGACAAGCTGTGGAGACCAGTGCTGCCAATACCGCTTTTTCCCGTCAGAAAAAAGCGATTGCGGGAAAAATTTTCAAATATTGTATGGGGCAGCTTCTTTCAGTATGAGTCATTTGGTATCATTTGTATGTAAACAGCTTTTTTGCTTTATTTTTTCGCCTATCTAGATTTTTGCTAAAAAAAAAAAATTGGCAGCACTGCTGGTGACATATGTAGAGAGAAGACTTCCGCTTAACAGGCCGAAGGTCGTCGAGACATACTTTTTTTATGTTTTTTTTTGCATTTGTATGCAAGAAAGCGTATAAATTTATGAGCTCAAAAATTTTTTGATTTACTTGTTTACTTTTAGCTCTAGAGCTAGTAACTAAGAATGAAATCTGCAATATTTTAGAAAGTTTAATTGCTTATTATCTCCCATTCTGCAAGCAAAGTGTCCTATAATGCTTTACTGAGTCGACCTGCCTTCCACCTTTGAATATCCTGGCTGAGAGGATATCTCACAGTTCGCCGGCCACCCCAGTACATGTTTTTTTCTTGAAGAAAAATAAGCCATTGTTTTTCTGTTGAAAAATCCATCTATCTTTGTAAAGGTCGCCTGCAAAATCTATTAATTCACACTCAAGAAATTTAATATAGAAATCGGAGTTTGCTCTTGTTGGAATAAAACATAGGCGAGACTTCCCAGCATATCCGAAACACGCCCAAATCAGCAGTGGTCCACCGCCGTGATTTCTGTTATACTTTCTAATGGTAGCCTTAAGTCACGCCAATACTTATGACAGCTATCAGAACCATCTAGATTACATTTTTTTCTGTCCGAAAAAATACGAATGCCTTAAACGGTTGGTTATCCATTCATCAACTACATAAATAGCCTTACCAAATTTCCATTTTCCTTTGATGAAATATGTATAAGCTGTAACAAAACATATCCAAACAATAAAAAGTGAAATTCATTGAGAAACACAAGTGACCCTAGAGCTGGGCCCCTTGATTTCACAAGGCAGATTAAACCCTCAATGGGTTATATTGAAACATAAGCATTCAGTAGTTCGCATCACCTTGCTGTGGAAAGATGGCATTTGGAGCACTACTGCTGTTCCTGGTGATCCTGGTGGTCAGTAGCTATTACTTTTTGCGACAACACTACGCCTATTGGATACGTCAGGATGTGCCACAATTGCGTCCTACGCTGCTGCTAGGCAATTTAGGTGGATTATTGAGCATGCGGAGCAGTCCAGCGGATTTCATTGGACAACTATACAATCATCCGGATGCCCAGAATAAACCCTTTGTTGGCATCCATGTGTTCCATAAACCAGCGCTGCTTCTTCGCGATCCGGAATTAATTAAAAGGATAATGGTCAAGGATTTTCCCAAATTTTCCAATCGTTACTCCAACTCGGATTACAATAGAGATCCTCTAGGTTCCCAGAATATATTCTTCCTGAAGAATCCCGCTTGGAAGGAGGTGCGCTTAAAGCTTTCGCCATTCTTTACCAGCAATCGACTTAAACACATGTTTCCACTGATCGATGAGGTCGGTTGCAATCTGGATGCGTATTTGAGGCAACAACCGCTTGACAATGAGAGAGCTAGGTGGTTCGATATGGAGGCAAAAGAGCTGTGTGCTCTTTTTACCACAGATGTAATTGCCACAGTCGCATATAGAGTCCAGGCGAATAGTTTCAGTCAACCAAAAAGCGAATTTCGGCGTCATGGGCGCGCTATCTTCCAATTTAGTTTGAAGCGAGCGGCAGAATTTACTTTGGTATTCTTCTTGCCACAACTGGTTTACAACTGGTCTGATTGGGCTTAAAGGTAGTACCCGCTGAACCCACAATATTCTTGCGTGATACCATAAACTATGTCATTGCCGAACGAGAGAAAACTAATCAATCAAGGAATGACCTAATCGATCTTCTCATCGACTTTAAACGGAGCTCACAGGAAAATAAAAGTTCCGGCAGTCAATTTGTTTTCGAGGGCGACATCCTAGTGGCTCAGGCAGTGCTCTTTTTTACCGCCGGCTTCGAATCCTCTTCGTCCACAATGGCCTTTGCTATGTACGAGCTGGCCAGGAACCCTGCGGTTCAGCAGCGATTGCGGGAGGAGATCAAGAATGAATTGATTGCAAGTGGCGGACGTGTTACTCAACAGTTGATTGAGTCCTTGGAGTACATGCAAATGATATTGCAGGAGGTGTTGCGCATGTATCCACCATTGCCGTTCCTCGATCGCGAGTGCACAAGCGAGGATGGTTATCCTTTGTTACCCTTTCACAGCTTTCGAGTTCCCAACGGCATGCCCATCTACATTCCGGCATATGCTTTACATATGGATCCTCAGGTGCAAATTTTGATTATTTTTTTTTCAACTATGAGGCTGAACACATCCTTCGTTCCTTGCAGTACTATCCAGAACCGCGACAATTTCAACCGGAACGTTTTTCTGTTAGTAATCGGAAGCAGCACACACCTTACACCTATATGCCCTTTGGACTGGGTCAGCATGGTTGCATTGGAGAACGTTATGGCTTTTTACAAGCCAAGGTGGGTTTGGTTTACGTATTGAGGAACCATCTGGTGACCACTTCAGAGCGCACACAACGACGCATGAAACTGGATCCCAAGGCGATAATACTACAAGCTGATGGCGGAATACACTTGCGACTGGTGCGCGATTCCTTAGGTGTTTAGAAGTACTTACTTGGAATCGGAAGCTTTTTGGGAGAGTTAACCTAACAGCGGATTGTTTTAAACTAAGCTCAAGTTTCGCGTGTTTCGTCATTTTAAATTGTTTTACATCAACCAAAATCGCGAAATACCTTTTGATTGGCTGCTTGCGTGTCAACTTTGGAGATGTTGAAGTTTCCCGTTAACTGATATTACAAACTAACTTGATTTTGTCGCACAATAACTCATTAACCCTGTAATAGGATTTAAACGGGTGCTATCTAATCTAATAATAGAGCTCTATTTTGATTTATTAAAAGAAACAAGTCTTGGGGAAAATATGCAAAGTGTTTTGTAGGTGAAAATATATTTCTCAATGATTTTCGAACAAATTTACATTAAAGAAACAATTCAGTTTGTAAAATAGATAAGAACAACACATATTTTACAAAGAAACAGACATACTAGTGCTTTGTGATATCGCCTTGGTTGTTTAGGTGACTAAACTCGTTTTTAAATGACACTCAAAAAACAACATTGTAGTTTATTACATGCTTTTATTTAACTTGGCATGTCTGTCTGTTTGATTTTATACTCATTACAGAAGGTAAAGAGTATATTGGTTTTCTGCAACGTCCTTTGTGGTGTCTGATAAATCCACATATTTTGCACATCCTTATATCTAGCACTACCAAATTTGGTATGAAGATAGCTACTAGCAACCCCAAAAACAACAGTATCAAAAACTATAGCCACAAAATTTGGTGCCAAGATGATGACCCCCCAAAAACCGCACGAAAAGTTGGATGTTACGCCAACTAATAATGCCCTAGTTGCCCCCATCCGGCCCAACGCTTCTTTAAAAACGTAAATGTGTGTATCTTCCAGAGTTGTGGAGCTAGAACCACTTAATTTGGTAGGACCCTCAAAAATCTGCATCACAGTTTTTTAGCCAAACCCACCCATGCCGCCTCCCTCTCCCCACCGTTTACAAACTTTGAGCTAGAGTAACCAAACTTGGAAGGAAAATAGCTCGCAGCATCCCCAGCTGCATCGGAGAATCTTTAAGGCAGCGTACACCCCTGCCGCATCCATACCCCTTTGCAATTAGGCCACTTTTTACCATTCTAAATACTGGTCGTGGGTTCGACCTCCTATCCGAGACAAACTGTTTTTAATATTTATTGTTTAAACTTTATTATTTATTTATTTTTTTAAATTATAAAAATACATTTTGAATTTTAGGTTTTGGTAAAAAACCGATTAAAAATTTATGCAATAAAGCATATAAAAGCATTTCTTTAAAATATTTTTTGATTTCCTTGTTTTATTGTACAAATTTACCTTATCTGTTAATTTTGGCTATGCCAAAACTATGATACCCTTCACACAGCCAAATCAATACTCCCCCCTCTAATGTATCTGTGCAGTTGTTGGTAATTTTTCGCTAATATTTTTACTCTTGAGCGTCATTTACTTGTTCGTGTGCGACAACAACAACAATTTGACATGTAGGTACTTGAAAGTGCACAACAGAGACAACAATTGATAGTACGATATGGTAAATTTGTATGGTGGCTATGTCGTAGAATGCTCCGATCGAAATGAAATTTTATAGTGAACAAACCCGACATGATCTAAGCAATCTTTGAAAGTTTCATCAAGATCTGTTCAGCAGTTTGGCCGGAAATCGTGTTGATATGGTAAATTTATATGGTGGCTATATCGTGGAATGCTACGCTCGGGATGAAATTTCATAGTGAACAAACCCGACATGATCTAAGCAATCTGTGAAAATATCATCAAGATCGGTGCAGCAGTTTGGCCGGAAATCTTGTTGAAACAGACAGACAGACGGACGGACAGACGGAAATCAATTCCTGAGCTCGTCCTGATCATTTTGATACATAGTTTATGGGGTCTCCCATCATTCCTTTAAGGCGTTACAGATTCATGACAAAGTCAATCTACCCTGTGAAGGGTATAAACAAAGGAGAATACCTTCGTCATATATTCAGTATTAAAATTTTTTAAACTTTCGCAAAATATTTTCTTTGGTAAACCTTCTTTTCGCAATTACGAACAAAAAAAGAACAACCACATTGGCTCAGTTCATCTCAATTAATAAATCACCATACATTTTTTAAACCAATTTAATCTACTTATACTTGTGACATAGATGCTAACATCACATACCTTCACCTGCCTTTACATCATAAAGTCTATCATGAACAAGCTCTAAAAACATTCCTGTTTTCAGTTGCAAAACCGGGAAATTGGGATTAAACTTCATCTCCTTTATAGTCTGTGAACAACTGCGCACACAATAGTTCTTAAGGATTGTTACTAGACCCAGCTTAGCTTGTAGCAAACCAATTCGACTGCCAATGCAGTTATGAGGTCCCAAACCAAACGGTTGATACGCAACGGTTTCAATCTTTTTGCGGTTCGCGGGCGAGAAGCGTTCGGGATCAAAGTGATTTGGATTCGGCCAATACTGTAAAGATATTTGGTTAATAATTTGTCTAATAAATGAGTTATACTCTACAACAAACCTTAGGATCACGTTGAAGTCCATAAACTGGTATGAACACAGGTGTGCCGTTCTCTAATTTGAAATCGTAGTAGGGTTTTAGGGAGAAATCTGGCTGACCTTTAATGCTCTGATATTCACGATCCAGAAAAGGTAGAGTTGGATACAAACGCAACACCTCATCCACAACCATTGAAAGGTATTCCAAAGAATTAATTTTCTCGTAGCTGAGCTTGCCAGTTCCCTCTTCCACTAAAGCCTCATGAATTTCTTTACGCAAGCGATCCTGCAGCTCTGGTTGTTTCGACAGCTCAAAAAGACTAAAGGTCATTGCTGATGATGAGGTCTCAAAGCCAGCTGTAAAGAACACTCCCGCTTGACCGACCAGAAAATCTCTCTTGTTGGCTATATGTGGCTTGCCGGGGTACTGGGCGGCCTCCTTGCGCAGACCAACAAAAACATCAATTAAATCATTTCTTACAGTTCCCGATCGCTCCCTTTCCGCAATCACGTGATTGACGGTAGTGCGCAGAAAGTTAGAGAAATCCTTGGAAAATACTTTGGTGCGAAACAGCGAAACTAGCTTAGGCACGAAAAATGCAATAAAAAAGTCCTTTGATCGACTAAAAGTTGGCTCGAACACTTTGCTTCCCTGTTTGCGAAACTCAGCATCAGGATTCGCTAAGCTATTTGCACGCACCCCAAAGGCAGTAGTGGCAATCAAATCGGTAGTGAATCTTGCACACGTATCCTTAATGTCCATAACGTTGCTGGCATCTTTGCCGGTTTCGCTGGCAAGAAGCTCTTCAAGATCATCAGCTATCTGCAAAGTTATACGGTTCTTATAAATCTATTAAGTCATTTTTATTTTTTAACCTACCTCCTGCATCAAAGGATACATTTGTTTCAACTTTCCACTGGTAAAGACAGGTGATAACTTCGTCCTTATCTCCTTCCATTCCCCATCGCGTACAAAGAACAGGTTATTCGTACCCAAAGCATCGCCATGTGGATCAGATCGTCCGTAGCGATTGGAGAATCGATTGAAGTCCTTTATAAGGATGGATTTGATAAGTTCCGGTTCGCGTATAACTAGGGCCGGCTTATTCATCACATATATGCCAACGGCAGCCTCATCCTGCATCTTGGGATCGCTGTAGATTTCTGAGATATGCAAGCCAAACATATTGCTTTGGGTAAAAACCGGTCCAGTATTGCCTATAATCGGAGTGGGCTGTACATAGGGTATTCCCTTGCGTTGCCAATAGCTGTGATTGCGCTGGAACCACAGATATATGGCACTCAATGCGCCCACAATAAGGACAAGCGCCACCGTCAAAACCATTTTTGCGCCTGTAAATAATTTCGAGGTGAAAGTGTTTGGTTGGCATCAGTTAGAGCATTATTAATTTTTTATCAGAACAATGAACTTAAAATTTGTGCTGCGTAATCTAATGGATTTTATATTGTTTCTTGCTTATCAGTTTTTATACTCGATTCCGAAGGTAAAGAGTATATTGGGTTTGTGCAATGTCCGTCATGGTGTCCGTCCGTCTGTCCGTCTGTCTGTCAGTCCGTCTGTCCGTCTGTATGTTCGCAACTTTTTTCCACACCCTTCAAGTTAGAGACTTGAAACTTTCCAATTCTCTTTATCTATGGGATAGTAAATTAAAGTGCCAAGATGGGGGTTCTACGATAACTGGGTGGCTGGCAAATCGATAAATTCGATAACTCAAAACCGATAAATCCTCATATTTCGCACATCCTTACAGCTAGAACTACAAAATTTGGTGGGCAGATAGCTACTAGCAACCCCCAAAAAACTGCATCAAAAATTTTGGAGCCACGCCCACCCATTCCGCCCCCAGCCCCCCGCAATTTAAAGTCAAAAAAGCTTATATCTCCCACAGTTTTTGAGCTATAGCTACCAAATTTGGTGCCAAGATTGGTGATGATGACCCCCCAAAAATTGCATCAAAAGTTTGGATGCCACGCCCACCAATACTGCCCTAGTCGCCCCCATCCGCCCCAACGCTTCGTCAAAAACGGGAATGCGTGTATCTTCCAGAGTTGTGGAGCTAGAGCCACCAAATTTGGCAGGAAGGTAGCTTGCAACGACCCCCAAAAAACTGCATCAAAGTTTGGAGCCACGCCTACCCATTCCGCCCCCCCTTTCCCCACCTTTTACAAACTTTTAGCTAGAGCCACCAAATTTGGAAGGAAGGTAGCAATTGACATTCCACAAGGAACTGCAGCAAAACTTTGGATGCCACGCCCTCCAATTACGCCCCCAGCCCCCCTTTCAACAGCTCTTACTAACTTTCAGCTAGAATCACCAAATTTGGTAGGAAGATAGTTGGTGGCATCCCCATCTGCATCGGAGAATCTTTAAGGCAGCGTACACCCCTGCCCCATCCGTACCCCTTTGCAATCAGGCCTCTTTTTACATGTTTTAATACTGGTATCGAGTATACCGCAGTCGGTTGCATCCGACTGCAACGTTTCCACTTGTTTTATTTATTTTACGTTAAAAAATATTGCACTAAAACTCATACGTTTAATTGAAAGCTTAAAAAGAAGAAGAGCCGTCGATCAACTTTGTGGCTGCCTTTTTTGGGCTAACAATTTTTAGCGTTCGAAGAATATCTAGCTTTGACCAAGTTTTGTACAGGTTACAAAAATGTAAAGTACCGTCGGCTTAAGCTAATCTATTATCTAACCGACAATTTTTTTAATAGCCTTTGCTTCTTTTCACATATATCTAAAAAATATATATCCAGCTAAAATATGTTATTTATCCATTAACCATATTGTTTCAATATTTCACTTTTTTTCTAAACACACACTTTTAAGAGATGCACAGCAGACTCAGTATTGTTAATAATATTTTTCGCGCTCGAACGAACAACCTCCAATGAGAACGCCGGGAACACAATTATAAATTTTTTAGGATTGGGAACCCGTTTTTATATGCAAAAGCTTTGGTAAATAGATAAGAGAACGATCAATAAACAATGACCTAAGCAAAACTCAAAAGATTGCGAGGCAACGCAGACAGATTGTATACACACTTATAATTCTATCATCTAATTCAATTCATGTATATGCATGTGAGTGTATGGGCATGCTTTTTCGATTATTGCACCGTCATAGTTATTTAAGCATTCTGCAATATTCCATTAGCTTTTTATTGTGTTGTCATTGGTCATCTGCATTTTGCAGTTTTTGGCTAGGCGCCAGCGTGGTTTCGCTGAGTGTGGATTGGTAGTTGACAAAAAGAAAACTTCTGTCCAGTAAGAATATTTGTATGTTTTTTGCATTAAAATGTATGTTTAAATCTTGTTTCAAACCAAAGGATTCAAGCCAAATATGGTGTCCATCCGTCTGTATGTTCTTTACCTATGGGATAGTAAATTAAAGTGGAAAGGTGAGGATTCAACGATAACTGGGAGGCTTACAATTCGATAAGCTCGATAACTAAAAACTGATAAATTCACATATTTCGCACCTTCTTAAAGCTAGAACTACAAAATTTGGTAAGCAGATAGCAACTAGCAACCCTCCAAAAACTGCAAAAATGCTTTGAATGCCACGCCCACCAATACTGACCTAGCCACCCCCTTCCGCACCAACGCTTCGGGAATGCGTGTATCTTTCAGAGTTGTGGAGCAAGAGCCACCAAATTGGGATGGAAGATAGCTGGTAACAAACCTCAAAGGACTCCATCAAAGTTTTGGAGCCCTGCCCTCCCTTTCTACCCCCAGCCACCCCGCATTTTGAAAAGCCTATATCTACCACAGTTTTGAGATAGAGCCACCAAATTTGGTGCCAAGATTGTTGATGATGACCACCCAAAACCTGCATCAAAAGTTTTCCTGAGTTGTTGATCTAAAACCACTAAATTTATTAGGAAAACAGCCCATTCCACCCCCCTTTCTCCACCTTTTACAAAATTTGAGCTAGAGTCACTAAGTTTGGTATGAAGATTGCTTGTTTACTTATAGCAATAGACTCTAGAGCTAGTAACTAAGAACTGTCTTACAGTACGATTTACAGATTAAGCATGAAATCTGCAATACTTTGGAGAGTTTTATTGCTTATTAATTCCCATTCTGCTAGCAAAGCGTCCTTAAATGCTTTACTGGGTCGGACTGCCTTCCACTTTTGATAGTCCTAACTGAGACGATACCCCATAGGTCGCCGGCCACTCCAGTACATGTATTTTTCTCCAGAAATTGAATATAGACATCCGAGCTTGCTCTTTTTCGAACAAAACATAGCCGGGACTTTCCTGCATATCCGAAACACGCCCAAATCAGCAGTGTTCCACCGCCGTGATAACTCTTATAGTTTCTATTGGTTGCCTTAAGTCAGGTCAATACTTATGACAGCCATCAATACCATCTAGATTAAACTTTTTTCTATCCGGAAAATAACGTTTCAGAGTCTTAAAGTGGCGTGGCAGTAACATTAGTACAGCAAACCTGAAATTATGTTTAATGCTGTTGCAAGACATTTGAAATACGATTGCTAAAAAATCAGGAAATTGGATTTTTTATCAATCGTATTTCTATGTCGACAAATTCTGGAAGCTATATCTGTCATGGTAGCCCCACGTTAATTCAATGTTCCGATTTGTCCGCGTTTCTCAGCTGATAAATGTTTTCGAAGCGGCAAGGGGAGGCTCGAATTTATTATGTCAACTGTTTTGTTATTTGTATTTCATACCCTGAACCCCTAAAATGGGTAAAAGGGTGTAATGGTTTTGTAAAGAAGTATGTAACAGGCAGAAGGAATTATCTCCGACCCCATAGAGTGCATATATTCATCATCAGCATCAACAGCCGAGATGATATAGCCATGTCCGTCTGACCGTCCGACCGTCTGCCTGTCTGTATGAACTCGTCGATCTCAGCGGCTACAAGAGCTGGAGACTTCAGATTTTGAATTTAAGTTCTCCTATACCATGAGCAGAACAAGTTTCTGTCAAATAATCGATGAATTATCTGGTTTCACATATACACATGGAATCGATTGCAATAAAATAGCGAATTTTGAAAATGTAAAAATAGGGGTTGAAAAATTGGTTAGTAACACCGGACAGTAGTAACAAAAGATAAATTTTCTCTTACTGTGAGGAAGCACTCAGTTAGCCGCTTACACTGAAGATGGCGCTGGCCAAAGCTTAGATTGCTTTGAACAAAATAAGAACTGCATAATTTTAGGCAAAGCAGATAAAGAAATGCTGATGCAAGCGCACTACTCTTCTTATCAACAAGAATGGAACCAACAGTGGCAAATGCTACGCATACAATTACATATGTCATGTAGAAATACAAAATCACTAACACACTAACACTAGCCAGCCCAAACAAAATAACAAAAATCAGTAGAAATCCTAGCAAAACAGCAAACATATATAAATATATATGAATGTGGGTATAATGCATAGCTTCACTAAGCAACGTCGCAAAAATGATTAAAAAAAATGATAATACGTGTGACGTAGACACGCTCATATGTTTATACAAGCAAAATACTCAGAGCATGGCTGGCTGGCTGTGCTATGAGGGAAAAAGCGTATAACAGTCGCCAAGCTGAATGACTTGATATACTCAGGCATGAAATGCGCTGGCAGAGAAAAAAGCAGCAGCAGCGCTTTGTGAGAGAGGTGTCGCCACGATTGCCTATTCCAACTGGCAGTCAGAATTTGGCCTCATGACGACTCTATATAAGTTCCATTCTTGTTGATTTCGCACATCTTTACAGCTAGAACTATCAAACTTAGTTAGACGATAGCTACTAATAAACCCCATCTACATCAACAATTTTGGAGGCACTCCCACCCATTCCACCCAGACCCCTTCCCACACTTTTTACAAACTTCGAGCTAGAGTCACCAAATTTGGAAGGAAGATAGCTGGTGGAATCCCATTCTGCATCAGATAATCTTTGAGACAGCGTAAGACTCTCCCGTATCCGTACCTCTTTGCAATCAGGCCGGATTAAATACAGGTATCGAGTATACCGCAGTCGAATGCGTCCGACTGCAACGTTTCCACTTTTTTATTTTCATATATTTTGTATTATCTATTATCAGTTTAAAATGTTTGCGTATAATACATATCGTACTTAAGCACATAAGTTTGATTGAAAATCAATTAAGTATTACATGCTATCAACACAAAGTTGCTATTTTTATACCCTTAACCCATAAAATGGTTAAGAAGGGTATAATGGTTTTGTGCAAAACTATGTAACAGGCAGGAGGAAGCATCTCCGACCCCATAAAGAATATATATTCTTGATCAGCATCAATATCCGAGACGATAAAGCCATGTCCGTCTGTCCGTCCGTCTGTCCGTCTGTATGAACGCGTGGATCTCAGAGACTACAAGAGCTAGGGACTTCAGATTTTGGATATAAGTTCTCCTATACCATGATCAGAACAAGTTTGTTGCAAATTATCGATAACTATTCAGCTTTTCGATATACACATGTAATCGATAACAACAAATATCGAATTTGGAAAATGTAAAAATGAGGGTTGAAGTAATGGGTAACGATAGAACTTTTCTGAAAATTTCGCCCAAATCGGTTAAGAAACACCGGGGATATCGAATTTAATCGATTGAAGCTAAGTCAGTACACCAAAGTCAATTATAAATTTAATTTATTTATTGCAACTGGGTTCAGGGTATCTTCTAGTCGGGCTCTCCCGATCAGAAAAAAATTCGTCCGTGGAGATGCGACGCACAGAGCACTCGGCTCGAGACTGAACCAGAAGGCAACAGTAAAGAGGGCCAAAGAAACAGTGCGACTACCTACTTAAGTATACCTTGAGAAAGGCTACCTTGTTAAGTATACTTTGTTTTATACAACGTACAATACTCTCTCGCTCTTTTATTATAAAAAGAATTTAGAGAGGAGGTCTTTTATACAAAAAGTGATTGATTCGAGTTCTTCGGCTTAACGAAATTTGTCATTCCGTTTTGCACTTTCTTTCTTTATTATCACACATACGATACACACTCAAAACACATTCGCTGTAGCGTGTGCGTCATCATAAAGTCTATCATGAACAAGCTCTAAAAACACTCCCGATTTCAGTTGCAAGACAGCAAAATTGGGATTGAACTCCAACTCCTTTATAGTCTGGGGACAACTGCGCACATAATAGTTCTTAAGGATGTGTACTAGACCCAGCTTAGATTGTATCAAACCAATACGGCTGCCAATGCAGTTATGGGGTCCCAAACCAAACGGTTGATACGCCATGGGTTCAATCTTTTTACGATTCTCAGGCGAGAAACGTTCGGGATCAAACTGATTTGGATTCGACCAATACTGTAAAGACATTTGGTTAGCAATTTGTCTAATTAATGAATTATAATCTTCAACAAACCTTAGGATCACGTTGAAGTCCATACACTGGTATGTATACAGGTGTGCCGTTCTCTAATTTGAAATCGTAGTAGGGTTTTAGGGAGAGATCTGGCTGACCCTTGATGCTCTGATATTCACGATCCAGAAAAGGTAGAGTTGGATACAAACGCAACACCTCATCCACAACCATTGACAGGTATTCCAACGAATGAATTTTTTCGTAGCTGAGCTTGCCAGTTCCCTCTTCCATGAAAGCCTCATGAATTTCCTTACGCAAGCGATCCTGCAGCTCCGGCTGTCTGGCCAACTCTAAAAGACCAAAAGTCATTGCTGAAGATGAGGTCTCATAGCCAGCCGTAAAGAACACTCCCGCTTGACCGACCAGAAAATCTTTTTGGTGGCCATATGTGGCTTGTCGGGGTTCTGGGCGGCCTCCTTGCGCAGACCAACAAAAACATCAATTAAATCATTTCGTATGGTTCCCGATCGCTCCCTTTCCGCAATCACGTGATTGACGGTAGTGCGCATAAAGTTTGAGAAATCCTTGGAAAATAACTTGGTGCGAAACACCGAAACTAGCTTAGGTAAAAAAAATGCAACAAGTATGTCCTTGGCTCGAATTAAAGTTGGCTCGAACACTTTGCGTCCCTGTGTGCGAAACTCAGCACCAGGATTCGCTAAGCTATTTGCACGCACCCCAAAGGCAGTAGTGGCAATCAAATCGGTAGTGAATCTTGCACACGTATCCTTAATGTCCATAACGTTGCTGGCATCTTTTCCGGTTTCGCGGGCAAGAAGCTCTTCAAGATCATCAGCTATCTGCAAAGTTATACGGTTCTTATAAATCTATTAAGTCATTTTTATTTTTTAACCTACCTCCTGCATCAAAGGATACATTTGTTTCAACTTTCCACTGGTAAAGACAGGTGTCAACTTCGTCCTTATCTCCTTCCATTCCGGATTGCGCACAAAGAACAGGTTATTTGAGCCCAAAGCATCGCCGTGTGGATCAGATCGTCCGTAGCGATTGGAGAATCGATTGAAGTCCTTGATAAGGACGGATTTGATAAGTTCCGGTTCGCGTATAACTAGGGCCGGCTTATTCATCACATATATGCCAACAGCAGCCTCATCCTGCATCTTGGGATCGCTGTAGATTTCTGCGATATGCAAGCCAAACGAATTTTTTTGGGTAAGAACCGGGCCAGTATTGCCTACAATCGGAGAGGGCTGTACATAGGGTATTCCCTTGCGTTGCCAATAGCTGTGGTTGCGCTGGAACCACAAATATATGGCACTCAATGCACCCACAATAAGGAGAAGCGCCACCGTGAAGACCATTTTTGCGCCTGTAAAACATTTTTAAGATAAAAGATTTTGAATGAAATCACTTAGAACACACTTAATTTCTCATTAACACAATGAACTTGAAACTTTAATTATTTATATAAGTTTTGTATTATCTAATATCAGTTTAAAATTTTTGCGTATAAAACACATGGTACTTAAGCTCATAATTAATTAAACTCAAGTTAATATAATCTCAAAGTTGTTATTTTATATAACGTTTTCACTTATTTATTTTTTCTCTCATTTGGGCTAACAAGTTAACAAATTGCGATTACAGAAAAAATAAATAACCGTCAATCAACCGTCGTGAATGTCGATCGATGGGCTAACAAATTTGAGAATTGTAAAGAATATCTAGTTTTGACCAAGTTTTGTATAGATTACAAAAAATGAGTGTACCGTCGGCTTAAATTAAGTTAATATTTTATCGACAATTTTAATGAATGTATTTTCTTAGTTTCCTTTTTTCTTTTTCACATATGTATATCCCAAAAATGTTAATCCAGCTTAGACCTGTAGCTTATCTTTTAACAATACTGTTACATTATTTAACTTTATTTCTGAACACACACTTTTAATAGATGCACAGCAGACTCAGTATAATTAATAATACTTTTCGTGCTCGAACGAACAACCGCCAATGAGAACGTCAGAAACACAACTATAACTTATTTAAGATTGGGAACCCGTTTTTATAGGCAAAAGTTTTGTTAAATAGATAAGAGAATAACGAATTAATAATGACCTAAGCAAAAACTTAAAGGATTGCGAAGCAACGCAGACAGATTGTACACATACTTATATCAGCTAGTGTGTACTTCAATATATGTAGGCGTATGTGAGTTTGTGGGCATGCTTTTTCGATTATTGCACCGTAATAGTTGTATCAGCATTTTGGCAATGTTGCATCAGCCTTTTATTGTGTAGCGATTGGTCGTCTGCATTTTGCAGCTGAGTGGGGTTTGGTAGTAGTCACAAAGAATACCTCAGTGCAGTAAGTTTTTGGTAAAAACTTGGATTTTAACTTGTTGGTTATTCTTTTCTCTTTTTGTTTTGCATGTGTTTATTATATAATTAAATAATAATCTAAAAGTTTTGCTACATAGGTTAAACACCAATATTTTTTTTTTTTTGTATGTAGTGTTGGTTTGTGTTGGGAAAAAATAAGGTCTCGAGTACTGACGTGAACTTTTCCTGATTCTGTCAGTTTGATTCATGTACATGTATCGAACCGTTTGTCTTTAACTCATCGTCGAAGATCAAGTTTGAATCGCTAGCATTAAGCTCATACATGATTTGCTAACGAACGTTCCCTGTCGCAAGCAATAACCGAAAATGAATTAGTGTTCGAGTTGCAAATCATACCCGAACAGTAATTTACTCTCTGCTCTGCACAAGGTCACTGCTGGAGCTACCGTGGACGGGCTGTCGCTCACTAGAGATCGGGTGAGGGTTATGTTGTACTACTCCGCGTGGTTTCGTGGTCTCGGAGTGCACAAATGTTTTTCTCCACTTTGGCACCAGCTCAGTTTGTTTTTTTCTTTTTAATAAAACATATTTATTTGTCAACTGCTCAGGATTTTTTTTTAAATATTTTGTAAATTGTATTCCAAACAGAGGTTATTTTATTTCACCGCTTTGCTAATTGTTCAACTGAAAAAAATTTATCCGACTTTTGTTACGACCGCCACGAAGTCCAAAATTTTCATCATCGGGGATAAGGCCAGATCTCGCCGATCGATTTCAGCTTCGAAAAGTGAAAAAGAAGGCGCGTTTACAATATCAGCGTGAGATTAGAAGATGTTTTGTTTCTGTCTGACAAACAATCGTCTCACTCACTCTCAATCTGATACCGATTTCGCTTGCATTTCAGTTTGGTGTGGAAAAAAGCTATTTGAAAATGTAGTTATGAAAGCTGTCAATAGATGTCGTATTTTTGAAATTAGTAACATGTGCTTGAAAGCTTCAAAGTTTTTGCCTCTATTTGCTCAAAACTGAGGTAAATGATAATAGAATTCACTATTTAACATATATTTGTTACATATTAACCAATAAATAACAATAAAATCATTGTTAAATGAAAAAAAAACAAATCATTAATTTTTGCGTCATTTCACATGTGTTAGCTGAGTTCGAATCAGCTGATTGCAATGTTGACGCTGCAACAAATGATCTCGCGCCCAACACCGTCGAGGACTTCTCTGCAGCTTCTCCTCTTCGACTACCACAGCAGCAGCAAGAACTGCCTGCGTCATCATTGAATTATAATAATAAAATTGCTTGTCTTTCCTCCATTTCGATTCACTTTATAAATACCAAACATAAAACAAACATTTTAAAATTTCGAAAATTCGAACATGCTGTTCACGCTCACATTGTAAACTATCAGCATACATTTCAGATTTTCAAAAGCTTCAATCTAAGCCAAGCTGACATTGTTAACCCTCCTGATACATTTTCAGTAATTGTGAGGGAGCAACTAAAAAGCAACTAAAAAAGCCACTGAAGATGGCGCTGGCCAAAAGATTAGATTGCTTCGAACAAAATAAGAACTGCATAATTTTAGGCAAAGCATTTAAGAAATTCTGAGGCAACAAGAATATATTCTTGTTGGTTTGACTCAGTGCTGGCAGGTTTTGAGCGCCCGCATAAGCTAGATTCTGGGGGAAAAAATGCTATATATATATATATATATATATATATATATATATATATAGGAAACCAGAATAGTTATTGGTTATTTTGAAGCAAACTTGTTCTGCTTATGGTATAGGAGAACTTAAATACAAAATCAGAAGTCTCTAGCTCTTGTAGTCTCTGAGATCCACGCGTTCATACAGACGGACAGACGGACAGACAGACGGACAGACGGACATGGCTATATCGTCTCGGCTGTTGATGCTGATCAAGAATATATACACTTTATAGGGTCGCAGATGCTTCCTTATGCCTGTTACATACTTTTGCACAAAACCATTATACCCTTATTTACCCATTTTATGGGTTAAGGGTATAAAAATTATTGTAATTCCCAACTGGTTTATGTTGTAACCGATAGCTAACCCAGACAAATTGTTGTTGCTCTGCCCAACATAAGTTATCTAGAGCAGCATTCTAATGTTAGTTATCGATCGTATTTCTTACCCCCTGCCCTCCCCCCTCCCTCTCCACACCCTCGCCCTACCATCAGGTCTGCGGAGGCGCTTGTAAACTACTTTATTATCCTTCAATAAGACTGTAATGTGTTTGCTTCGAAACATTTACTTATGTGTGGGCTTGTGATTCCCAACTGGTTTAAGCTGTGAGGCATACCTTACCCAGACAAATGCCTCGGACCATTGGCTGTGTTCAGCAGTAGTTGCTCTGCCCAAGTGAAGTTATCAAGTGCAGTTATCGATCGTATTTCTTACCACCTGCCCTCCCCCCCCCCCCCTTCCCCCTCCCCCTCACCCTACCTTCAGGTCTGCGGAGGCGCTTGTAAACTACTTTATTATCCTTCAATAAGACTGTAATGTGTTTGCTTCGAAACATTTACTTATTTTTGGGCTTGTGATTCCCAACTGGTTTAAGCTGTAAGGCATACCTTACCCAGACAAATGCCTCGGACCATTGGCTGTGTTCAGCAGTAGTTGCTCTGCCCAAGTGAAGTTATCAAGTGCAGTTATCGATCGTATTTCTTATCACCTGCCCTCCCCCTTCCCCTCCCCCTCACCCTAAATTCAGGTCTGCGGAGGCGCTTGTAAACTACTTTATTATCCTTCATTAAGACTGTAATGTGTTTGCTTCAAAACATTTACTTATGTTTGGGTTGTGATTCCCAACTGGTTTAAGCTGTAAGGCATACCTTACCCAGACAAATGCCTCGGACCATTGGCTGTGTTCAGCAGTAGTTGCTCTGCCCAAGTGAAGTTATCAAGTGCAGTTATCGATCGTATTTCTTATCACCTGCCCTCCTCTCCCCCCCCCTTCCCCCTCCCCCTCACCCTAAATTCAGGTCTGCGGAGGCGCTTGTAAACTACTTTATTATCCTTTATTAAGACTGTAATGTGTTTGCTTCGAAACATTTACTTATGTTTGGGCTTGTGATTCCCAACTGGTTTAAGCTGTAAGGCATACCTTACCCAGACAAATGCCTCGGACCATTGGCTGTGTTCAGCAGTAGTTGCTCTGCCCAAGTGAAGTTATCAAGTGCAGTTATCGATCGTATTTCTTATCACCTGCCCTCCTCTCCCCCCCCCCTTCCCCCTCCCCCTCACCCTAAATTCAGGTCTGCGGAGGCGCTTGTAAACTACTTTATTATCCTTCATTAAGACTGTAATGTGTTTGCTTCAAAACATTTACTTATGTTTGGGCTTGTGATTCCCAACTGGTTTAAGCTGTAAGGCATACCTTACCCAGACAAATGCCTCGGACCATTGGCTGTGTTCAGCAGTAGTTGCTCTGCCCAAGTGAAGTTATCAAGTGCAGTTATCGATCGTATTTCTTATCACCTGCCCTCCTCTCCCCCCCCCCTTCCCCCTCCCCCTCACCCTAAATTCAGGTCTGCGGAGGCGCTTGTAAACTACTTTATTATCCTTCATTAAGACTGTAATGTGTTTGCTTCAAAACATTTACTTATGTTTGGGCTTGTGATTCCCAACTGGTTTAAGCTGTAAGGCATACCTTACCCAGACAAATGCCTCGGACCATTGGCTGTGTTCAGCAGTAGTTGCTCTGCCCAAGTGAAGTTATCAAGTGCAGTTATCGATCGTATTTCTTACCACCTGCCCTCCTCTCCCCCCCCCTTCCCCCTCCCCCTCACCCTAAATTCAGGTCTGCGGAGGCGCTTGTAAACTACTTTATTATCCTTCATTAAGACTGTAATGTGTTTGCTTCGAAACATTTACTTATGTGTGGGCTTGTGATTCCCAACTGGTTTAAGCTGTGAGGCATACCTTACCCAGACAAATGCGTCGGACCATTGGCTGTGTTCAGCAGTAGTTGCTCTGCCCAACATAAGTTATCAAGTGCAGTTATCGATCGTATTTCTTACCACCTGCCCTGCTAGATCTAGCCTGAAATAAGCTAACCTGGCAACACTGAGACAGAAATATAAGGCTACAGTAAAGAACGAGAGAGAGCGAGTAAAGCTACCTTTTGATGTAAGTATATATTATGCAACGTTCATTATTCTCTCGTTCTCTTATTATGAAAAGCTGTTAGAGAGCGATCTTGTATACAAAAACGTGAATGATTCAAGTGTCTTGGACTTTGTCAAATTTGTTACTACGTTTTCCACATTCTTTATTGTCATACGTTAAGCTGGATACTTTACTGCATGGCAAAACGAGTGCCTTCGTAAGGTAGTCTACTCGGCTGCCTTTGCTTTCGGGTTTACTAGCTCTTTTGCCAGTGCACGTTTGCTTGTCAAAGTGGAAGGTTGGTTACGGACGATTTTTTCTCGTTTTATTTTTCGCATTAACCCTAACGTGTTCAAAAAAAAGAAAAAAATGAACTATTGTTATTTTTGCCGCAAGAATGTACCGGGCGTGAAAATCATTCATGCCCCGAAATGTGAAATGAAGAGAAAGCTGTGGGAGGAAAGCCTGGGGTGCAGCCTAAGCAAAAATTCCCAAATATGTGATACACATTTTAATGCGTCTCAGTGGAGGACTGCTCCCAAGGGGAAGATTTATAAGAAGAGACGCTTAAACAATGATGCCGTTCCGCAAAGAGAGAAAGAGGATGAAAGTGTTAAAGAAGGCTATGCTAATGCCAGTACGGAAACTGAGTAAGTTTGGCGTGTGAAAATATATATGTACATATATTTCTTTTTGTACATATGGATGGATATGTAAACATAATGAAACTGTCTTGTAGGGACACAGTGATAAATCATTCAACGTCCATGGAAATAAAGACTCTGAGGCAAAAGATTCGTGCTTTGGAGGATGAAGTACAGAGCTTACGTAAGCTCGTAGAGGACGCAAGCCAGTTAGAGAAATCTTTAAGTACCATCTTCACTCAGACCCAAATAAAAATTTTAAAGAGTGGTGGAAAGAGGTCAGAATTTAATTCAGATGACATATCATGGGCTATGTGCCTCCATACCGCAGGTCCTAGGGCATATAACCATCTGTACAAAAAAGGATTTCCATTACCTTGTCGGGCAACATTATACAAGTGGTTGTCAAACGTGGAAATACAGACTGGTTGCCTGGATGTGGTCATCGATCTTATGGACAATATGGACATGGATACGGCAGATAAGCTTTGCGTATTAGCATTCGACGAAATGAAGGTTGCTGGTACATTCGAGTACGACAGCTCGGCGGACGTTGTATACGAGCCAAGCGAATACGTGCAACTTGCGATGGTTCGAGGATTGAAAAAATCGTGGAAGCAACCAGTGTTCTTCGACTATGATACCAGAATGGACGTGCCAACTCTTTATGAATTAATAAAAAAACTACACAGAAGAGGATATTTTGTGGTATCAATTGTCTCCGATATGGGTGCTGGAAACCAAAGATTATGGAGAGAGCTCGGTATATCTGAAGGTAAAGTATATTCTTATTATGAATGAAATCAAAGATAGTTGTTAATTTTTTTAAATTTACAATTAGAAAAAACCTGGTTTGGCCATCCCGAGGATGAAGATCTGAAAATTTTCGTGTTTTCAGATGCACCACATCTAATAAAGCTGGTTCGTAACCATTATTTGGCTACAGGTTTACATATAAACGGACAAACATTGACCAAGTCGACTGTCGAACAAACTATAACTCACTGTTGTAAAACAGATGTAACAATATTGTTCAAAGTAAATGAGAGCCATTTAAATGTTCGCTCCTTTGCCAAGCAAAAGGTCAAATTAGCAACACAATTATTTTCGAATACAACCGCCAGTGCCATCAGACGCTGCTACTCTTTAGGCTATCAAGTTGAAAATGCAGTCGAAACCTCGGATTTATTTAAACTCCTCAACGATTGGTTCGACGTTTTCAATTCAAAGCTGTCAACGTCCAACTGCATCGAAACTACTCAGCCTTATGGCAAGCAGCTCGAACTGCAAAGAGACATTTTAAAACAGATGTCTCACATTATGAGTAATAGGATATGCGGCAAGACCCATAGGCTCCCATTCCAAAAAGGGATACTAATAAACAATGCATCTCTTGATGGACTGCATGCCTATTGCAATGAAAAGTACGGAATGGAGTATATTTTGACAAGTCGGCTGAATCAAGATATTGTTGAAAATTTTTTCGGAGCCATGCGGGCGAAGGGTGGACAACATGACCATCCGTCACCCTTACAATTTAAGTATAGATTAAGAAAATACATTGTAGGTAAGACAAAACTAAAACAATTTGTTAATTAGCAAATAATTGATTTTAATAATAATAATTGTCAAATGTCTAGATTTATGTTTCAGCAAAGTTTGAATTGTGAATGTTGGTAGTTATGTGTTGTCCTGTTTTATGTGTTTATTTGATTATTTTCATTTATTAATAACCCTTAAATATTATTCAGCCAAGAATACAGAGTTGTTAGCCGGTAACGGAAATGTTGACGAGGACAACTGCGACAGCTGGCTCAATCTCAACATAACTCCAAATGGCAATAAGGAGAATGAGCCCGATGAAGGGAAGTGGAAAGGGTGGTCGAAAGAGTTCGAAGAGTTCGAAATAGAGATGGACAACAACATAGCTGCAGAGTACATCATGGATGAACTAACGGAGGACGCTATGGAATATCTAGCAGGTTATGTTGTTAGAAAATTAAGGTTGTCTAATGAATCAACGCAATCTGGATTTACATATGTGGATGAGGTATCGCACGGCGGGCTTATAAAGCCGTCAGACCAGTTTACTGCTACATTAAAACACTTAGAGTCTATATTTATAAATAATATTCACAATACTATTGAAATAACTAAAGACATAAAAAAAAAATTATTAATTGCTGCTAAACATGTACAAATTGATAATAATGTAAAACAATTTTATTTTAAAACTAGAATTTATTTTAGACTTAAATATTTAAACAAAAAATTAGCTATTAAGAATCAAAAACAACGTTTAGTTGGAAATTCAAAATTATTAAAAATAAAATTATAAACACAAAAATAACATCGTCTCAATTCATTATTGTAGGCTATTTTCCACCCCAACAGGCAACAAGGGGTTAATCAACTCACAGCAGTGCCTTTCAGTCGCACTCATGTACTATGTGCCATTTCACTCGCACTCATTGCAATCATACAAGAGCTAGTTTGGCAGCCGAGTAGACTACCTTACGAAGGCACTCGTTTTGCCATGCTTTACTGTGTGCGTCATCATAGTCTATCGTGAACAAGCTCTAAAAACATTCTCGTTTTCAGTTGCAAAACAGGGAACCACTGCGGACATAATAGTTCTTAAGGATGTGTACTGGCACTCAATGCGCCCACAATAAGGACAAGTGCCACCGCTTAAACCATTTTGCACCTGTTAAAAATGTTTGAGGTGAAAGTGTTTGGTTGACATCAGTTAAAGCATTATTAATTTCTTATCAGAACAATGAACTTAAAAGTTGTGCTGTGTAATATAATTTTATATTGTTTCTTGCTTATCAGTTTGAAATTTTACGTATTAAAAATATTGCACTAAAGCACATGCGTTTAATTGAAAAGTTAAAAATATGAAGAACCGTCCATCAACTTTGTGGCTGCCTTTTTTGGGCTAACAATTTTGATCATTCGAAGAATATCTAGTTTTGACCAAGTTTTGTACAGATTACAAAAATGTAAAGTACCGTCGGCTTAAGTTAAGTTAATATCTTATCGACAATTTTTTAATAGCTTTTCTTTCGTAAGATTCCCTTTTTTTCTTTTTCACATATGTTTATTCCAAAAATATTAATCCAGCTAAAACCTGTAGCTCATCCTTAAAGTATTTAACATTATTTCTGAACACACACTTTTAATAGATGCACAGCAGAATCCGTTTAATTAATAATATTTTTCGCGCTCAAACGTACAACCGCCAATGAGAACGTCGGGAACACGATTATAAATTCGTTAAGGTTGGGAACGCGTTTTTATAGGCAAAAGTTTTGGTAAATATGTAGACTGCAGCATGACACGCGAAAAAATAAACAAGTTTTCTACTAATAATAAACAAATATCTAAGCATCAACTAATGGATGGCGAAGCAACGCAGAGAGATTCAACTCAGACCTCGCTTTTCGTCTTTTCTTTTTGCGTTTTATAAAAGTTGCCCTTTAACTAAATTAAGACTCAAATTCGCTGTACGTCTTGGTTTTTTCGAATTGCATTGTTTTTTTTTTTATTATTATTATTATTCAGAGAATAATTTTCAAATTTTCTTAAAGCTAACTTAGCAAGAGAGTTTAATTTTAAAGGGTGGGTTGAAGTTGACGTAATTGAATTTTTAGCTTCTTGTAGCCAAGAAAAATCTCATCAGAAAGTAATGCAACTGGATTTGGAAACCGCGAACGAAGAAAACAGCTCTCCAGATATAAGTAAGCGTCAAATCAGATGCACAATTTGAAATTGGTTGAGCTTGGGAACGCGTTTTTATGGCAAATAGATTACAGAACGGCATTCAAGAATATAAAAAGAAAAAATAAACCAGCTAGCATTAACTGCTTTGTTAGATAAGGTGACACAGATAGATTGTAGGCACACTTATAATTTTATAAGTGTGTGCCAAAAATACAATAAACATTTGTATGTTTTGAAGCACAATAATATTTAAATGTCGTACTATTGTACGCACCACAAATACTTTTAAAATCTAATCATTTTTTGCCAACATATTGATAGTAGTTTACCACAAAAATAAACATTTACTTATCAGTACTTTAAAAGATCATACCTAAGTGCAATAAGTATATGTGCATTCACTTTTTTGGTAAAAAATTGTTTTAAACCAAACAAATCAAGCAAAGTATATAGTTCTTATGTTTCTAGAGCAAGTAACTAAGAACTGCCTTACAGTTCTTCAGTTAAATTATTATTGGCAAATAAGTGAATTTTTTAAAGTTCTTAAAATTTTTGTATTGCGTTCAAACTTTTTTTTTTAATTTTATTAAATAATGTGCTTTCCGTTGGCCTATAAGACTTTTGTAAGGCGATTTGACATGGAAATGGAAATGCCGTATGCTATGAGAAAAAACACACACTCAACACATTCGCTTTATTATGTGCGTCACCTTTACTCAACTCAATTAAATTCTAGTTAATTTATTTAATAATGTTTTGAATGTTTGAAGCCATGCAGATGTACAAAATAATCATCTCATGGAAGGCATACATTTTCTTTCGTAAAAACCCTCTCCTGGCAATAACAACAACTGATGAATTATTATCAATTGATTTAATATTTAGTTACTAGTTGATTAAAACATCACATAGCTTGACCTGCCTCTACATCATAAAGTTTATCATTAACAAACTCTAGAAACATTCCCGTAACCAGTTGCAGAACAGGGAAATTGGGACTAAACCTAACATCCTTTACGGTCTGTGGACAACTGCGCACATAATAGTTCTTTAGGATGTGTACTAGACCCAGTTTAGTTTGTAGCAAACCAATACGGCTGCCAATGCAGTTATGTGGTCCCAAACCAAACGGTTGATACGCCATGGATTCAATGTTTTTGCGATTCTCGGGCGAGAAGCGTTCGGGATCAAACTGATTTGGATTCGACCAATACTGTAAAGACATTTCGTTAGCAATTTGTCTTAGATATGGATTATACTCTACAACAAACCTTAGGATCACGTTGTAGTCCATACACTGGTATGAAAACTGGTGTGCCGTTCTCTAATTTGAAATCGTAGTAGGGCTTAAGAGAGAGATCTGGCTGACCCTTGATGCTCTGATATTCACGATCCAGAAAAGGTAGAACTGGATACAAACGCAACACTTCGTCAACAACCATCGACAGGTATTCCAACGAATGAATTTTCTCGTAGCTGAGCATGCCAGTTCCCTCCTCCATGAAAGCCTCATGAATTTCCTTACGCAAGCGATCCTGCAGCTCTGGGTGCTTCGCCAGCTCAAAAAGACTAAAGGTCATTGTGGAAGATGAGGTGTCAAAGCCAGCTGAAAAGAACGCTCCCGCTTGAGCGACCAGAAAATCCTGCGTGTGGGCCATATGTGGCTTATCGGGGCTCTGGGCGGCCTCCTTGCGTAGACCAACAAGAACATCAATTAAATCATTTCTAACTGTACCCGATCGCTCCCTTTCCGCCATCACGTGATTGATGGCAGTGCGTATGAAGTTTGAGTACTCAACGGAAAATAACTTGATGCGCAACAGTGAAACTAGCTTAGGTAAAAAGAAGGCAACAAATAAGTCCTTGGCTCGACTAAAAGTTGATTCGAACACTTTGTTTCCCACTTTGCGAAACTCAGCATCAGGATTCGCTAAGCTGTTTGCACGCACCCCAAAGGCAATAGTGGCAATCGAATCGGTAGTGAATCTTGCACTCGCATCCTTAACGTCCATAACGTTGCTGGCATCTTTGCCGGTTTCGCGGGCAAGAAGCTTTTCGAGATCCTCAGCTACCTGCGAAGTTATTCGGTTCTTATAAATCCCTTAAGTAATTTTTATTTTAACCCACCTCCTGCATCAAAGGATACATTTGTTTCACCTTTCCGCTGGTAAAGACAGGTGTCAACTTCGTCCTTATCTCCTTCCATTCCGGATTGCGCACAAAGAACAGGTTATTTGAGCCCAAAGCATCGCCGTGTGGATCAGATCGTCCGTAGCGATTGGAGAATCGATTAAAGTCCTTAATAAGGACGGATTTGATAAGTTCCGGTTCGCGTATAACTAGGGCCGGCTGATTCATCACATATATGCCAACGGCAGCCTCATCCTGGAATTTGGGATCACTGTAGATCTCTGAGATGTGCATTCCAAACGAATTGCTTTGCCTAAAAACCGGCCCAGTATTGCCTATAATCGGAGTGGGCTGTTCATAGGGTATTCCCTTGCGTTGCCAATAGCTGTGGTTGCGCTGGAACCACAAATAAATGGCACTCAGTGCGCCCACAATAAGGAGAAGCGCCACCGTTAAGACCATTTTTGCACCTGGAAAAAATGTCAAGGTGAAAGTGTTTGGATGCTATCACTTAGAACACACTTAATTTCTTATCAACACAATGAACTTGAAACTTGGATTTCGTATTTTCATACATATTATATAATTTCTTATCAGCTTGAATTTTTTACTTATAAAGCGTATCGCACTAAGGCTCATAAGTTTGATTGAAATTAATTAAGCAATAAAGGTTAACAACTCAAAGTTGTTGTTTTCTAATTTCTCATTTGGGCTAAAAAGTTTACACATGCCTTTTTTGGGCTAATAAGTTTGAGCATTGCGAAGATTATCTAGTTTTGACCAAGTTTTGTAAAGGTTACAAAAATTTAAAGAACCGTCGATTCAGTACAGTTTTTTTTTGCCAATAACATTAATCACGCTTTCAGTTAAACTTCTTTAAGTTTTCACAGCATCAAAAACAATTCGGAGTTAAGTTAATATCTTATCGAAAATTCTTTTAAAAGCTTGTTTTATTTCCTTACACTCTTTATTTTCTTATCACATAAATAATAATCCAGCTAAAATATGTTGTGCATCCTTTAACAATATTTTTTCAGTATTTAACTTTATTTCCGAACAAACACTTCAGTTTTTTTATATTTTCCGCGCTCGAACGTACAACCGCCAATGAGAACGTCGGGAACACAACTACACATTAGCTTAGATTGGGAAAGCGCTTTTATAGGCAAATTTTGTTTGCAAATATGTACACTGCAGCATGACACGCGCAAGCAGAAACAAATTTAAACCAATTATAAACAATTTTCAAAGCAATAACTGATAGTATGAATTGCGAAGCAACGCAGAAAGATTGTACACACACTGAGTATTATTTTATCAGCTACTGTGTACTTAAATTTATGTATGTATGTATGTTTCGGCCGCATCACTTATACAAATAAATATACATTTTTTGAACCCAAATTTTATAAATCTCTCAAGCGATAAGTAGCGGCATTTAAATTTACTAAAACTAATAATACCCAAAAGTGTTATCAACACTTGATAATACCTTATTAATAAAAGATCTGCTTCGGTTTTAGCTATTAGAATTTTAAAAACTTATAGGTCAAACATTTGAGAAGCTTATTACAATAAGGCATCTTTTTAGTGCAAAATAAAAGCCTTTTAATTAATTATTTTTATATAAATCTTCAGTTTTAATTAATTATTTTTATATTCATTTTCAAATATCGAACTTATAAGAGTATTGTAACTTAAAACATCACAGAGCTTAACCTGCCTCTACATCATAAAGTCTATCATGAACAAACTCTAGAAACATTCCCGTATCCAGAAGCAAACCAAGGCCCTTGGGACTGAACCTTATCTCCTTTACAGTTTGTGAACAACTGCGCACATAATAGTTCTTTAGGATGTGAGCTAGACCCAGTTTAGTTTGTAGCAAACCAATACGGCTGCCAATGCAGTTATGTGGTCCCAAACCAAACGGTTGATACGCCATGGGTTCAATGTTTTTGCGATTCTCGGGCGAGAAGCGTTCGGGATCAAAGTGATTTGGATTCGGCCAATACTGTAAAGACATTTGGTTAGCAATTTGTCTTAGATATGGATTTTACTCTACAACAAACCTTAGGATCACGTTGCAGTCCATACACTGGTATGAAAACTGGTGTGCCGTTCTCTAATTTGAAATCGTAGTAGGGCTTAAGAGAGAGATCTGGCTGACCCTTGATGCTCTGATATTCACGATCCAGAAAAGGTAGAACTGGATACAAACGCAACACTTCGTCGACAACCATTGACAGGTATTCCAACGAATGAATTTTCTCGTAGCTGAGCTTGCCAGTTCCCTCCTCCATGAAAGCCTCATGAATTTCCTTACGCAAGCGATCCTGCAGCTCTGGGTGCTTCGCCAGCTCAAAAAGACTAAAGGTCATTGTGGATGATGAGGTGTCAAAGCCAGCTGTAAAGAACACTCCCGCTTGAGCGACCAGGAAATCTTGACTGTGGGCCATATGTGGCTTGTCGGGGTGCTGGGCGGCCTCCTTGCGTAGACCAACAAGAACATCAATTAAATCATTTCTAACTGTACCCGATCGCTCCCTTTCCGCCATCACATGATTGATGGTAGTACGTATAAACTTTGAGTAATCATTAGTAAATAACTTGATGCGCAACAGTGAAACCAGCTTAGGTAAAAAGAATGCAACAAAAAAGTCCTTGGCTCTACTCAAAGTTGACGCGAAAACTTTTCGTCCCTGTTTGCGAAACTCAGCATCAGGATTCGCTAAGCTATTTGCACGCACCCCAAAGGCAATAGTGGCGATCGAATCGGTAGTGAATCTTGCGCACGCATCCCTAATGTCAATGACGTAGCTGGCATCTTTGCCGGTTTCGCGAGCAAGAAGCTTTTCGAGGTCCTCAGCTACCTGCGAAGTTATTTCATTCTTATCAATCCCTTAAGTTATTTTATTTTAACCTACCTCCTGCATCAAAGGATACATTTGTTTCACTTTTCCGCTGGTAAAGACAGGTGTCAACTTCGTCCTTATCTCCTTCCATTGCGGATTGCGCACAAAGAACAGGTTATTTGAGCCCAAGGCATCGCTGTGAGGATCAGATCGTCCGTAGCGATTGGAGAATCGATTAAAGTCCCTAATAAGGACGGATTTAACAAGTTCCGGTTCGCGTATTACCAGGGCCGGCTGATTCATCACATATATGCCAACGGCAGCCTCGTCCTGCATCTTGGGATCACTGTAGATCTCTGAGATGTGCATTCCAAACGAACTGCTTTGCCTGAAAACCGGCCCAGTATTTCCTATAATCGGAGTGGGCTGTACATAGGGTATTCCCTTGCGTTGCCAATAGCTGTGATTGCGCTGGAACCACAGATATATGGCACTCAGTGCGCCCACAATAAGGAGCAGCGCCACCGTTAAGACCATTTTTGCACCTGGAAAAAATGTCAAGATGAAAGTGTTTAGTTTTGTTTCTTTTATATTAAAAGTTTAAGAATTACGAAAAAAGGAAAAATAAATAAGCGTCGATCACATTAAATGGTTCGTTGCCTTTTGTTGACTAACAAGTTTGAACCTTAGGTAGAATACCTAGTTTTGTACAAGTTACAAAAATGTAAAGTACCGTCGATTTAGTACAGTTTTTTTCTCAATAAACTTCTTTATCTTAACTTCTTTAAGTTTTCACAGCATTAAAAACAATTCGGAGTTATATATATAATTAATAATATTTTTCGCGCTCAAACGTACAACCGCCAATGAGAACGTCGGGAACACAATAAGAAATTAGTTAGGGTTGGGAACGCGTTTTTATGGGCAAAAGTTTTGGTAAATATGTAGACTGCAGCATGACAAGCAAAAACATAAACCAGTTTCCTACTAAAAATAAACAAACACAAAGCAAAAACTGATAGGATGGATGGCAAAGCAACGCAGACAGATAGTACACGGACTTGTAAATTTATCAGCTACTCTTTACTTAAATAAACACAATAAGGTTTAAATGTTGTAGTGTTGTACGCATCACTAATACATTTAAATGTACATCATTTGAATCCAAATTAAATAATTATTCATATGTAAGTATAGATCGGTTCCTTCAAGCTATAATTAGCAGCATTATAATTTATCAAAATTCATAACACCTAAAAGTGTTATCAATATTTGATAACACTTTTTAGAAAATTGGTTGTCTGTAAAAAATATGCATACACATTATATTTTTGGAATATTATGACAAGAATAATTAAAATTTATTGCCGAAATTGTTGTAACGTCAAAAAAAAATATAAGTATATATATAAAAAAAACATATTCAATGAATTGTAACGCGGTGTTGCGCTTGATTCGTACAAAATCAAAAACATAGCGTCTGTTCAGCAGCGCAACGACCATACTTAAAACATGATGGCGTTAACATTTACTTGAATTGAGCGTTACTGGACAATAGGCGTAACGCAGCATTAGTGGACACTTTTTCAAACATGCAGCCTGTGTTCGCATTTTTTTGTTGTTTGTTTTTGCTAATAGAATTTTAAAAACTTGTAGGTAAAAGGCATCTTTGAAGTACAAAGTAAAAGCTTTTTAATTTATTATTTTTATATTAATCTTCAAACATCCATCTTATAAAAGTATCGTGGATTAAAACATCACAGAGCTGGTCCTGCTTTATCATAGAGTCTATCATGCACAACTTCCAGGAACATACCGGTCTCCAGTTGAAGAACGAATGCCTTGGGATCAAATTTAATCTCTTTTGCAGTCTGTAAACAACTGCGCACATAATAGTTCTTTAGGATGTGTACTAGACCCAATTTAGCTTGTAGCAAACCAATTCGACTGCCAATGCAGTTATGAGGTCCCAAACCAAACGGTTGATACGCCATGGCTTCAATCTTTTTACGATTCTCGGGCGAGAAGCGTTCGGGATCAAACTGATTTGGATTTGGCCAATACTGTAAAGATATTTGGTAAGCAATTTGTCTTAGATATGGATTATACTCTACAACAAACCTTAGGATCACGTTGCAGTCCATACACTGGTATGAACACTGGTGTGCCGTTCTCTAATTTGAAATCGTAATAGGGCTTAAGAGAGAGATCTGCCTGACCCTTGATGCTCTGATATTCACGATCCAGAAAAGGTAGAACTGGATACAAACGCAACACCTCATCGACAACCATCGACAGGTATTCCAAAGAATTAATTTTCTCGTAGCTTAGCTTGCCGGTTCCCTCTTCCGTGAATGCCTGATGAATTTCCTTACGCAAGCGATCCTGCAACTCCGGCTGTCTGGCCAACTCTAAAAGACCAAAAGCCATTGTTGAGGATGATGTCTCAAAGCCAGCTGTAAAGAACACTCCCGCTTGAGCGACCAGGAAATCTTGATTGTGGGCCATGTGTGGCTTGTCGGGGTGCTGGGCGGCCTCCTTGCGTAGACCAACAAGAACATCAATTAAATCATTTCTAACTGTACCCGATCGCTCCCTTTCCGCCATCACATGATTGATGGTAGTGCGTATAAAGTTCGAATACTCCTTGGTAAAGAACTTGATGCGCAACAGTGAAACCAGCTTAGGTAAAAAGAATGCAACAAAAAAGTCCTTGGCCCGGGAAAGATTGACCTCGAACACTTTGCGTCCTTGTTTACGAAACTCAGCATCAGGATTCGCTAAGCTATTTGCACGCACTCCAAAGGCAATAGTTGCAATAGAGTCTGTACTGAATTTTGCACATGCATCCTTAACCTCCATAACGTAGCTGGCATTCTTGCCGGTTTCGCGGGCAAGAAGCTTTTCGAGGTCCTCAGCTACCTGCGAAGTTATTCGGTTCTTATAAATCCCTTAAGTAATTTTATTTTAACCTACCTCCTGCATCAAAGGATACATTTGTTTCACTTTTCCGCTGGTAAAGACAGGTGTCAACTTCGTCCTTATCTCCTTCCATTCCGGATTGCGCACAAAGAACAGGTTATTCGAACCCAAAGCATCGCCATGTGGATCAGCGCGTCCGTAGCGATTGGAGAATCGATTAAAGTCCTTAATAAGGACGGATTTGATAAGTTCCGGTTCGCGTATTACTAGGGCAGGCTGATTCATCACATATATGCCAACGGCAGCCTCATCCTTGAATATGGGATCACAGTAGATCTCTGAGATGTGCAAGCCAAACGAATTGCTTTGGGTAAAAACCGGCCCAGTATTGCCTATAATCGGAAGGGGCTGTACGTAGGGTATTCCCTTGCGTTGCCAATAGCTGTGATTGCGCTGGAACCACATATAAATGGCACTCAGTGCGCCCACAATAAGGAAAAGCGCCGCCGTTAAGACCATTTTTGCACCTGTAAAAAATGTCAAAGTGAAAGTGTTTGGATGACATCATTTAAAACAAAATTAATTTCTCATCAACATTTTATCGCTTATCAGCATAACATTTTTAATTATAAAACTATTAGCACTTAAGTTTAGTTTAAATTCAATTTAACATTGATAAGCCGAGTTGTTTTTCGTTGGGGGCCAAAAAGTTTGCGTATTCTGAAGTGTAACAATGTCCGTCTGTCCGCGTTGATCTCAGAGATTAAATGAACTATAAACAGTCCTGGAATTTAAGCACCTTTGTGTACCAGAACAGAACAAACCGATTAAAATAAAATCTTGAATTTGGAAATATTGGAACTTAGCTGAAGAAGAATCAACAATTAGACTGTACGCGTTATTTGAAGGGTTCAGGTTCTCTTCTAGTTGAGCTTTCTGAACAAGTGCTATTTTACTTTATGGTAATGTAATTCACTCCTGTAAATATTGGACTTTATTTTTGTTTTTTTTTTTTTTGGTCATATTATTACATCATCTTGATAATATTTCGTCAAATTTTTATTAAGTTTGAAAGTTCTTCACATTTTTTTTTAACTTCTTAATAACAATTTAATTAAAATTTCAATCTTTTCCTTTGATCTATGTTTTTTTTTTATATTTCCCAAAACTGTAATCTATTCGGAATGTTGTTTTAGATCCTTAAACAATACATATTCAAAATAAAGCTCTTTAATTAAAAACACACTTGACTTTTATATAGACACAGAAGTGATCCAGTATTTAGTTTATTTTCAATATATTAATATTTCGCGCGCGATTGATTTTACGACCGCCAGTTACAACGTCGAAAACACATTTAGAAATCACTTAAGATTGAATAGGCATTTATATAGGCATAAATATTTGTGAAAGAGGTTACAGATCGACATGCGAATATACAAAAACAAGTTTTATTTATACTGACAGTAAATAACTACTTCAGCAAAAGCTGATTGCGATAGACAGGAAGATTGTAAGTAATAGATTGTACTTACTAGTAAATTAAATAGCTATGATGTATTTGAAAAGACATTTGATTGACAGTGTTGTGTGTCTTAAAATAGAATATGGTTTATGAGTTGTACTATTCCAAGTGTTCGCTTAAAAATATTAAATATGAATGAATAATGTCATAATCAAATATAGCGATGGTCTAAGATCGCTTTGGATTTGCTGAAAATATGTTTATTCGAATTAACACTTCCCTCTTAAATTGCAGTAAATTAATCGCAATGTTAAAGATCTTAAATGGAATTTTGTTAGTATAAGAATTGAGTTTGTTGGTTAGTTTTCATATAGATAGTTTTGATTATAGGGGTCATATTCTTAGCTAAAATTGTGCATGATATTAACTTAAATCGATCTTTAAATGGCACTTAAAAAACGCATCAATATTTTATTTTTATTGTAGAGCTACGCTTTGTCTGACATGGAATATGGTAACCTTTAAAGGTTATGCCTTAATTTATCAGCTGTCTTGGTAAACAAAAACGTGCAAGCAATTAGATAATACACTCTATAAGTATTTTTTTAAAGTCCCATGCGACGTTTTCAAGTGGTTGAGCCCTTTTAATTGATATCAATATTGAGGTGGTTGTATAAAGATGACAAATGACGTGATTGAAAATCTAAAAAGAGAGACAACCGGTTGTATGGAAATCATCTAAGCTTATTTACATATAGATTAGGTAGGCTTTTGTCGTCTGCCTTGACGAATCTTATTTTGAGCTGATTCAAATCGATATTTAAATAGTGATTTGGGTTGCTGCACTGCACGCTTATAGTTCAATTATTGTAGATTGTAATTTTTTACACGCAATATGCTTATCACTTAAGATCAAGGCTTAAAGGTTAAGATGTCAATGCACCTTGGGCCCCCAAGCGATTAAATAATGAGTAAACTAACAGCATCACAGCTGAACTGAATGAATTGCTTACAGATTTCCGGCATTAAATTCAAAACTTTGAAAAGTGTATGCAATTTTGCGAAAGTACATTATTGAAGCAAATAAAAAACCAAGACCCATTTCTAAACCTCTTTCAAGCTAATGACAAATGTAGACAATTGGAAGATCTAGTTAGGAAAATGAACTTTAATATCATATAATAAAAACACTTACATTTATGTATTATGTTATTGTTACTAACCCCAAGTTTCCAACTCATAGTTGCACAGATAATAAATAGGTTGAATTATAATAATGATGTTGATCGTTGTGTGGAATATAGTGCCTTGTGTACTTCATTATTATTAAGTGCCTAAATGATCCGCCACTCTCTGTTCAACAGGAATAGGGTTAAATTTAAGTTACTGTATTAAGCTGACAGGACAAGCTTAATATAAAAAACAAAACCCTTTAACAACATTACTGAGCCTTAGCTGCGTTATCATAGAGTTTGTCGTTAACAACCTCCAGAAACATTCCATTCTCCAGTTGCAAGAGAAATATCTTGGTATTAAATTTGATCCCCTCCTCCGTCTGCGAACAAACGCGCACATGATAGTTCTTGAGGATGTGCACAAGACCCAATTTAGCTTGAAGCAGACCAATAAGACTTCCCACGCAGTTATGAGGTCCCAAACCAAATGGTTGATAGGAAGTGGGCTCAATTGTTTTGCGATTTTCTGGCGAGAAGCGATCGGGATCAAAGTGGTTCGGGTTAGGCCAGTACTGTAAAGAGGTTTGTTTCATTATGCATGTTTTAGGTAATGAGATAGTTTGAGACGCACCTTGGGATCGCGCTGGATTCCAAAAATAGGTATAAACACTGGTGTGCCGTTTTCCAGCTTAAAATCGTAGTATGGTTTTAGTGACAAATCTGGCGTACCCTCAATGCTCTGATATTCACGATCCAGAAAAGGTAGAACTGGATACAAACGCAACACCTCATCGACAACCATTGACAGGTATTCCAAAGAGTTAATTTTCTCGTAGCTTAGCTTGCCGGTTCCCTCCTCTATTAAAGCCTCATGAATTTCCTTACGCAAGCGATCCTGCAGCTCCGGCTGTCTGGCCAACTCTAAAAGACCAAAGGCCATTGTAGAAGATGAGGTCTCGAAGCCAGCTGTGTAGAACACGCCCGCTTGAGCAACTAGAAAGTCCTGACTGTGGGCTAAGTGTGGCTTGTCTGGCTGCTGAGCGGCCTCCTTGCGCAAAGCCACAAGGACGTCAATTAAATCGTGCCTTACGGTTCCCGATCGCTCTCTTTCCGCCATAACATGATTGATGGTCTTGCGCATAAAGTTCGCATACTCGTCCGTAAAGAACTTGATGCGTAACAGTGACACAAGCTTTGGCACGAAGAAAGCTATAAAAAAGTCCTTGCTGCGAGCAAGAGAGCCCAGCAGTACTTTGCGTCCTTGGGCACGAAATTCAGCATTATCATCCGCTAAGCTATTCGCACGCACCCCAAAAGCAATAGTAGCGATTGAATCTGTTGTGTATTTTGCGCTTACTTCCTTGAACTCCAAAACATAAGTGCCATCCTTTGGTTTATTCCGTGCAAGATGCACCTCAAGCTCTTCACCTATCTAGAAAATGATATTGGTCAGATAATTAGTTTAAATATTTTTATTTTTTAACTTACCTCCTGCATCAAAGGATACATATTCTTTACTTTGCCAATGGTAAAAACAGGTGTCAACTTTGTCCTTATCTCCTTCCATTGCGGATTGCGCACAAAGAACATGTTTGTGGACCCCAAAATGTCGCCATGCGGATCAGCACGTCCATAGCGATTGGAGAAACGATTGAACTCCTTTATGAGCACGGTTTTCATAAGTTCCGGTTCTCGTATAAGAAGTCCCGGTTGATTCATCACATATATACCGACGGCAGCCTCATCCTGCACCTTGGGATCACTGTATAAATCCGAAAGGTGCAAGCCAAATGAGTTCTTTTGCTTAAACACCGGAGCGGTATTGCCGATTATCGGAGTTGGCTGAAGATAAGGTACTCCCTTGCGTTGCCAATAGGTGTGGTTGCGCTGGAACCACAGATAAATACCACTCAACGCGCCCACAATTAGGACAAGTGACGCCGTTAAGATCATTTTTCAGCTGCAAGTAGTTTGTTTTTATGTTTTAAGCTTAATAGTATATAATAGGTCCTCTACAAGTAAATTATCTAGCACATATACTTGAACATCAGCGTGAATTTGAAGATTTTTCGTAGATTCCTAGGATGTTCTTGGTGATGATCCTGTGTAGTATTAAGCCATTCAAATTTTTTAAAACACACAAAACTGACCTTATTAAGTGTAATATGTTGCACTTGCGCTAGACCGTACGACCGACGAGAGCGTCGAGAACACAATTAGAAATAACTTGACGTTGAGCTGTAGTTTTTATAGGCAAAAACCGTAAAAAAATAAATTACCATTACGACATGCAAAAAAAGTTTATAAATATGCAGATAAAAAAACAGATGATACTTTTTATTTTTAAGATAAATTTAACAAAATAATAATGATTTTCAAAGGCGTTCCATATCAAAGTTCAATTAAATTAAATCAAAATGCATGTAATGCCTTCATATTCTATACGTAGACAATGACAAGATCTAGAGTTGCGCCTAGGGCTTGAAAGCAACGATTGCATAGTGTCGCGGTGATATAACAGCATCAAACAAGTCAATCAAATAACTATGCTCATAGCCCAGCTCCTTAAGATACAACAGACGATCCAATAATATAACACTTTCCAGCACCGGGGCAAATGTCATGCGTAGCAAATAAAAGAGCGACAGATAATGACGATCTAGTTCGTATTGTTGTAGCAGTGATTGGAGTTCCTCTTCTTCCACAGCTGCCAACCAGGGCGCTTTTAATTTTTCTGAGCATTTCTGTACATATTCCGAAAAGCTTTCAAATTTACGTACTTTGCCCACTTGAAGTTGATTCTTTAAGTGCGGCGCATGGTTACATACCAAGAGTTCAAGCAGAGAGCGATAGAAGAGCGTTATGTTGGGTAACTCCTTGGTTGCTACGGTGCGTTCAATGGACTGGGCAGCAAGCATTCGTGCATTTCGACCTAATCGCACTTGGCGCTGCTGTAGATAGTTGCTTAGTGGAAATCCATAATCCTTTTGTTGCTCCATTAGAGCTTTGTTTCCAAAAAATTCCTGCTGCGAGAAGCGTTCACGTAATAAATGATAACAACAGCCAACGTTGCAAAGGATGCGACAGTCCTTTTGTGATTGAAAGACCTGCAAACAGGTGGCTGACAAATTACCACAGGTGTGTAGACCCGTCAAACAGATTCTAGGGCTCAGCGTTTGCCCAAAATGTTCCTTTATCAAATCGGACAATTTAAGTTCTGAATTTATAAATTTGGATGTGGTTTTATAGTTATCTCTCGCAGGTATAAACATGGGTGCTTCTTTTGGCTTTTGTTTTTTACCACGTCGTGTTGGAGTTATTCCCTGACTCTCAAGCTCAGCGCGTTCCGTTAAGCCATTCCATGCGCGCTGGTTAAAAAAAATATACATATATAGCACTGTGCAATAAATTACATAAAATATTTTGAATGAACGTTTATGAATGAACCAATTGCAAAACAAAACCATAGCACATTTCAAGTTGTGGCGGTAATTTTGAAACTCGTATATCGATAGCACAACAATCAAGCAAAGCGCACACTTTGCAACACTTTGTGCATGACGTTTGAACAACCCTGTCTACGCAGCTGTCATTTACTCTTCTTCTTTTTGTTCCTGCTTGCACGACGCGAAAACGTTTTAGCCGGCAATATTTTGTACCCGAAATTAAATTTTCATTCCAAAAACTTGTAATATAATAAAACATACAAAATGTCGGCTGGCATGCCCATTAATCCCAAACCATTTCTGAATGGTCTTACTGGCAAACCGGTACTCGTAAAACTTAAATGGGGACAGGAATACAAAGGCTTTCTGGTGTCCGTAGACGGCTATATGAATATGCAGCTTGCAAACACTGAGGAAGTTATTGAGGGTTTGGTAACAGGAAATCTCGGCGAAGTGCTGATACGCTGCAACAATGTGCTCTACATTAAGGGCATGGAGGATGACGACGAGGAGGGAGAAATGCGCGATTAAGATATTAAACAAATATGGGCGCCTTTTTCTCAGTACAAGACGTCGTTAGCATTTAAGCAATAAGTGTAATGAACGTAATACAAATAAACATGTATTTATTTTATAGTAAACAACACACTAACCTGCAGCTTCCGATTGCGTGACAGGGCATTTTCAGTATTTGAAGTATTGGCATCGACGCCGAGCACACGATGGCCAAATTGAAGTGCTAATCTTGACGATAGGTAACCCTTACCATCGCCAGCATCAACAATGTAACAAGCTTTTTGATCGGTTGATGCGGTACTTTGCACGAGTTTATTAACCAATGTCGCAGTTAGCTCCACCTGTAAAGGGAAAAACACATTTTAAATTATACATCCTTTATTGAATCTTTCTGCCTTGAACGTACCTCATGACACTTTTTGGCGCTCATAAATTCCCGAATGGTGAGCTGCGTGTCCTTGCTAGAAGCAAGCTGCTGTTCCAGTTCTTCTACCGTTGTTAACAGTGCGCAGCAGCCATCCAGTCGATGTCGCTCGCCTGCAGCTAAGAATTGTGACAAAGCTGGAAATTGTCGCGTGTCAAGATCATGGCGCCAAAGCAATTTATCTATGCATAAGTTAATATCCTCGACGCTGCCCAGTTCTTCTCTCACTGCCTCGGGTACGAACTCAATCCAATGTTTGTCTGTTAAATAGTTGACCATGTGACAGTTGACAAAATTCCAATGTGGTTCCAGATATTCTAATACGCAATCAAGGGAACGCTGTAAGTCAGCAACAGAGGGCGCCATTTGTCCGCCGTCACTAGAAACTATAATCTTTGCGCTCTTTTGGGGCTGATTCTTGCAAAGCGTTGCCACTTTTCTTGGATCCCTGGAGAGCGCAGAGCCGACGATACGTGTTGCGTATGAGCGCCACAGTGCCAATGATGTCTGCTTCGGGATCGTTGGTGCGCGGAAATTGTTCAATGAGCTGCCGGAGCTGTTGCAAAGTGCGCTGCACCTTTTCGGTATGTGGTAGCTGCTGTTGTGCCACCACTTCTCCGTACATGCCACCCAGTTCCGCGCCAAGTTGAACGCCCTGAGCGTAGCCCAGCTGGTATCCTTCTTGATTTCCTTGTGCACGACCGTCACTGATCCCCTCCTCGTAGCCTTGACGTGCGTGTTTTTCTTCGGTAAGCACTATATCGTCAAACAGATCGTTAATATCTCGCGACGCGTTGGACATTGTTGCCTTCGCAGTTATTGAAACTAACTTAATCGATAAATTGCCTTTTTATCGAACAAAAAGTTTCAACTTGCAAAGCCCTCCACATTTCGCAACACTTGTATGCTTAAAACAAGTCAAACAGCTGTAACTAAATCATTTAATTCGCAATGGATTATTAACCAAAGCAAATTTGTTAAATAAGAGTATACTTTTATCTATACGCTTGCCAAAAAAATCCAATTCGCATGTATTTTGAATACTCGATCTGCCAAATAATTTTTAATAATTTACACTAATGCTTAAAGCAAGGCACAAGCTGGAACTAATTTAATTCTAGTGCAATTTGTAACTACTCCTCCCAAGCGTCTGCGTCATCATCGGATTTGTCTTCGTCGCTGGAAAGTGAAATATTGCTTTGTTTCTCTAATATTATCTTTGATAACTGCAGCAGCATGGGGTTCCCCGACTGATCCGCTGGATTTTGGCTGCCAGAGATTCCTTTGCGACGCAACATGAGTTTATTGTGCAAATCCGCCATCAGATCACCGCCGCTTGTAACCGCTGAGCCTGCTCTGGATCGCGTTGCAGGATTTGTATTTTGTGTGTCCACAACTTCACCATCAACTGGCGCTGCAGCTCGTAAGCGTCCACCTTGGGCACCGCCCGCCTTACGTATGGCATCCATTAGCTCGGTTCGCGGATCGGCCGGTGGAGGTGCTCGGGAATTTGGTATATTTAGAGGTGTTTGTATGGACGGCGAGATGGGCTTGATTACGCCATCCGTTGGAAGATTTGCTTGGCTCGGTGCGGGTGGTGGTGGCGGCGGCGGTGGTGGTGGAGGAGGCGGTGGCGGCGGAGGTGGAGCCCAAGTACTTGCTGCTGTCACACCTCTGGATATGCTCTTTCTTGTCATATGAGTTTGAGCAGCTAATGCTTGCACAGTTATGTCCTCGCTCATGTCAATTTTTTCGTCCTCTGCTTCTGTTAAGCCAGGTAGATCGGGCAAATCAACAAACTGATATGATGGCGCAATGGACGTCTGCTCTTTAACTGGTTCATATTGCAAGTCGTTTGCAATGCCCGGCAAATCTGGCAAATCCAAAGGCACATCTATAGCCGGAGCCGCAAGCGCTGCTGGAGTATATCGCAAATCTCCAGCGGGTGTAGCCAGCTTGGTTGTGCCGTGGGAAAGCGAGTGTGGTGCCGGCGCCAGTAATGTAGATGCGCCAGCGGGCTTTGCTTTGTTTGCAGAACGCTTGTTACCCTGCAGCAAAAGATTACGTTTCCAGGCATTGAGATCTTCGGTGCCATTGACACCACCGCAATAGGCAAATTCGTTCGTATTATAACGCATCAGTGCCGGAACTGATTTTGTTTTCGGCAGCGATCCCAAACCCGACATGCAATTGGTCAGTTTGCGTTCAGCGACAAGCGGTGTTTCTACCTGATCTTCGCCACGTACATGGAAGAAGACGGAGTCCTGGTCTGGGCTAGGACCTTGTTCGGCGGCTGCATCAGACCCGTTGTGACTACGCCGCCGATGCGGCGGCACTTCCGCTGTTGATGACGTCGACACTTCCATTAGCGGTTGCTGGAGCACCACTTGTGGAAAGGTTGCTGGGATGTTAGTTAATGTCGCGATGCTGGGAAAGCGTGCGGGTGCAAAGATTTTAATTGACTTTTTGGAGCCGACGAGTGCATCAATTTTCGCCTGCGCTCGCTTAACACGCTCATTTATAAGCTGGACCTGTGCACCATTTCTTTCCAAGCGAGCATCGATGCGCCCGAAAATCGAGTTTATTGTTTTGTTTAGGCAGTCGAGTGATTGGGCTGCTCTGATTATTGTTTCCTCGTGATGTAGATCCGTTGGAATAATCGAGACCTGGTAGGCGCTGTGCAAGTACGTTTCGCTCTCATCCATATTGGGCGTAGTTTGAGTTGGTTGTTTTTATTCAGCACTTATCCTTATCGCTAAGAGCGATCCAATCAACAGCTGGTTGTTTTGCGCTGCGTTACCAACTTTACATTGTCTATCGATATCAAAATCAGCATAGCGATATTTTGTACAATTAGCGATATTTGGAACATCGTTAACATATCGTCAATATAATCGCGGTAGTGTGATTATCGAACATTGTTCACATCACTAGTGCACACTCATCAAATTCATCGCAGTTGTTACGTGAAAAAGTTGTCAGAAGCAGATATTGTTTAGTTTAAAGTGCTCAATTATATATATATATATAATAAACTTACTTTCAAAGTGCGTTTAACTAATTGTACAAATGTATTAACATAGCAAAGGTATGTTGGCCATCGTTTTAAAGTCATCCTAATTATTTTAAGACCATTCGTGCGTAGGTGTGTGTACAAAATAAACGTGGCTACATCAGCGAAAAATGTGGCGAAAAGCACAAAAATAAGCAAAAAACTTAATATGCCAACTCAAATGTATGCTTTTAGTAATGTTGTGCTTGTGTTTAGTGCATACAATATTGAATTTTTCAAGAACTCAATAATTTTCGCAAGCAGTGTGAAAAAATGCGTGTTTGCTTGTCTGGCTGTCGCCATTTTGAATTTGTGCTGAAAAGTTTTCCCCTTGCCCTGCTGCTCGTGTGCTTATTGTTCGCCCACAAACAGTTTGTAAGAGCGAGTATGGTATTAACAAACATATATAAAATTTATTAAGTTGTATTCTTGTTGTTGTTTACGTTTTTTATTTTTTCTGCCATGGCTACAAAGCCACATCAACAATAAATACGAATTATAGACATATGCATCTATATATGTAAACGCTTATATCATTTCTTTGTTGTGTAGACAACCGTGTGTTTATGTTGTGTTTGACATGATAAGGGTTGATGTGAAAAATATATCGTCAATTTGATCATATCCAATATCCAATAAATAACCCTTAAGTATATCTTGACTTAATACTGACGTGTTTTTTATTTCCTTTTGGTTATTTCATTTTCTTTATTTTGACAGCTAAACAACTGCAGTTTGTAAATAACTCAATATACGGAGTATATAAAGGAATCTGAAAATTCAGGATTTTCTAAAATGGAGCAAATATTGCAATCGTATCCTGAGGATGCGCGCCGCATTGGCGAAGAGTATTTGTCCAGTCTAACGGATTTGAATTGTAATAGCAAGCCACTAATCAATATGCTCACAATGCTCGCCGAGGAAAATATCAACTATGCCCAAATCATTGTGCGCGTAGTGGAATATCACATCAGCCAGGTTAACAAATAACGAATAATTATTAAAAAAAAAAACAAAAAACAGTACACTAAACACTCAGTGAGAGACACACACCGACATGCAAACTTACACCACGCATCGGCAGTTGTGGTCAACAAATGATCTCCATGTCAAAATTTGATTTGTTTTTCGGAACCGTTTTTAGGATTTAAAAACCATCTACAGTATTGCAGTCCTCGCTTAACTTAAATTCAATTCTGAAAGCATTATTTTCGTATACTAACCAATTGAATTTAATTTCAAACAAAGTAAAATAAGTCAATACTATCGATGGCTCTTATCCCCTAAGGCATTTGTGATTAATCTTGTGGAAATATCAACGAAAGCATACAAACTAAAAATAAGTGCTTCACACAATATTTTTTTTTTTCTTCTTCTTGATATTCCCCCATCAGCACTTGCTGTAAATTAGTCAAACTTGTAAGTTTATTCACGCGGCGACGAGCTTAAAATAATCTGTGGTTAGCGTGTAAACTTAAAAACTGCAAACCTATCGTTATTTTATTGAAATATTTATTTGTGGGTTTTTTTAAGCAGAGACTGATTTTTTATCCTCTACAAGGTAAGATGCTTATTAAATATTCTATTCTTCTTTTTCCTCGAAACCTGGAAGTACATGAAAAACACAAAGAAATCGAAAAGAAAATTGCAAATAAAAGAGAAACTACTTAAACAATTGCCATCAAGTTGTCTTTTATTTTACATAAGAAAAAAAAATCATTGCCAAACAAACAATAATAACGAAATCCTTAACACGCAGCGATTTCTGTACTGCAAAATAATATAAATACCACAATTTGGCTAAATGGACACAAATCAGTAATGTATTACACTAAAAAAGAAGAAAAAATGGTACAAATTCGAAAACCTTCCCTTACCTCTTCGTTGTTACAAGATAGGGTATATTAAGATATCTTGACGAAAAATGTGTATAGAAAACTGTTTATTTGACGAACAATTAGACACTTAAATATCACATTTCTTAGTTAAAAGTTATTTTTACAAAATCTTTCTTTGAATTGTTATTTTTGTATAATGTAAGTTAATTATAAAGTGTGAAATCGTCGTTTTAAGAGAGTGTAGTAAAGTCCGATAAAAGATAGTTCCCAATAGGTGTTAGCTAGATTTCACTGTAGACTTGGGCAAACGTTTTGCTTTGATCATCTGCCCTTCCGAATCATCAAACATGGAGATGCATCTGTGTGTCAGCAGCTGTCATCGTCGTAACCAGGACTATGTGAACTGAAAATGATAATGATGCTGTGCCTCAAAACTCTGTGTCCACACTCTTCGCTAGCGTCGTTGTCGAAACTTATGTTTTATTTATTCTTACCTATCTTACCAAATCAAACAGGTGCCGCCCGATTTCAAATTACCCATACTATATTTAATTGATTCGATAATTAAGAATGTGAAAAGCAGCTACGTCCAGCTGTTTGCGCAATGCATAGTCAATATATTTCTCAACGCCTTTGAGTCGGTAAGTTGAAAAATCTATAATCAAAAGTTACATCTAATTAAATAAACCTTAAATATATAATCCATAGGTGCAGCATTCGCCGACTTCGGTGTTAGAGAAAGTGCGGGAACGCATGTATTTGCTGCGTCAGACGTGGAACGAGGTTTTCCCACCGTCCAAGATGTATGCGTTAGATGTTAAGGTCAAGCGCCTGGACAACAATTGGCCAATCACCGCCAAACCAACTCAGCCAAATAAAATTCATGTTAATCCAGCTATACACGTGAATCCAGATTTTCTAAAACCAGTAAGTTGGAAAACAAAATTAACAAGTAAATCATCTAAACAATCTTCAATATAAACAAAATCAGGGTATGGTGAATATGCATGTGAACACGGCCCTTCCCAGCGACATGGAGGAGATCCTGCAGGCCAAAAGGCGAGAGTTGCTGGAGCTAAAAAAGCGCAAGCTGGAACTGGAATTGGAGCAGACTAAAATGCATTTACAGGAGCAGGAGCGTCAATTAAACCAGGCGGCAGATGCCATTGGTGTTGCGCCAATGGTTATACCAGCACCAGTTGCTGCACTTCGTCCACCTGGCATGGAGGTTGTCGTGCCACCTGCCGTCGTAGCGCCAATGTATCCGACTGGTATGCGTAACGTGCGTCCCATGGCGCCAGGCGGCAACATGATGCCAGGTCCAGGCCAACCGGTGAGCTAATGCTCGTGCACTCCATAACAAAATACCATCTTATATTCTGCTTTTTTCACAGCCTTTTGCCAATAAGCCAAAAGTTCATCCAATCAATCCGGCTATGCTCAATTCAGTGCGACAACGAGATCCACGCCTGGCACGCCAAATGCAGCCTCAACAGTCAACGCAAATGGCAGCACCTATGCGTAGTCTTGATCCGCGCCTAGATAACCACAAATCCGCCTCAACAAACAAATCTAGTCGATCGCGCAGCAAGTCACCAATGCGGAGCAGCAACACTGGCAGTGGCCGCTCCAGCAAGAGCAGTCATCACAGCTCCTCTGTTAATAACAACAATCGCAAGCGCAGCGAGTCCAAGAGCTCTACATCATCCTCGGGTTCCGATGGCAGGCACAAGAGAGGCAGCAGTAGCCAATCGCCTTCTAAACGTCCATCCAGCTTACGCTTTGCTAATAGTGGCGGCTCGCCGTCTTCTTCAAAACGTAAAAGCAGTTCACCGCCCTCCAGCTCGCCCAGCAAAACCAAACGCAATCCCATACACAAATCCACATCTAATCGCAGCAAATCCGGAAGAGCCAGCAATGAGCGCTCTCGCAGTCGCTCGCCTGTGTACAGAGATGTGGATATGCGCAGTGTTGAGCACAGCAAATCACCAGAACCAAGAGCATCTTCAGCAACTTCAACAATACCAGCAGTTCCTGCAGCAGCTTTATCAACCAAAACAACAGCAACTCCAGCTCCATCAAATGATTTAGAGAAACGTAAGAAACAATTTTTAATTATAATTTCACACTTGTTAGCCAATCAAAGAGTCGAACTTCTCGACATGACTATTAGCAATACAAATGACAAAGTAGTTGAAATATGCAGAAATTACAAACCAAATTGGCGGCATCCAAGGCTCTGGCAACAAAGTCGGGGGGCGGTTGTTGTGGGTGTGTTTTAGGCGTGAATCTCTCATTTTGAATGGCTGTTTCAAACAGTTTTCGTTTTTACTTATCCAAATTTCAATTCAAGTGAAGTGCAAAAAGATAGAAAGAATTAAAAAAAAAAATTCAATTTAAAGTTCACATTTTCTTAAAGCTTGCAAGAGCTTGGAAAATTTTACAAGAATAATTTTTAACTCATTAAAATTAAGCCATCATATATATTTGCATTTTAGCATATAAATGTATATTTTTTAGTATCTCTTTGCGCTTTACTTTTAACACTTTTGGATACAGGAACTAGTTGTAACCCAAGTGTTGCAACTTTACGTTGTTCTGTGTTATCTGGAAATATTCCTAACACTTTCTGGCTTGAAAGTGTTGTGTTCTCGAACTGTTTGGTGAGATTTTTGACTCGTTGCTTCACTCGATTACGTTTTTCTGTGGGGCTTTTTTATAAAATCGTATTATGATTTTTGTTTACATTTCAAAATTTGAACCAAAGCCACATAATCTTATAATATTTATGGAAATTTTTTTTATTACTTAAGATTAATATCAAAGTACAAATTAAATTAAATATATAAACCAAAATAAATAAAAGAAGACAAAATACAAATCAAATAAAAAGTGTTTAAAAACCTTTTGCATTCCAGTTGTTTTAATTAATGCAAAATGAAGCCAGGTGCCGCCTTTGGTGTAATTTTAAGTTTATTTACTTTGTGTAATTGTTAAAACAAGTAAAAAGTAAAACACAAAAAAAAACGTGATAAACATTGTTGTACCTGAAATAAGCAAAAATGATATGATAAAGATTATCAGCTTTGACAAAACTAAGAAGAAATAAAGACTGCAGATTTAATTTGATGTTGATGTCTCTAAAAACCTTTGAACAAATCGTAAATAATTTATAGCTTTTGACATATAAACGAAAATAATTTTATAAACACACAGCATTTAACAATAATTTATTTGAGGGTTTATTTGTAGTTGTATTTTCAAATAATACAAACCAACACACAAAAAAAAGAACAAATATGTATAAGTATATAATGTGTGGGACATAATTTTCCTAATTATTATTATTGTATCCATATATATAGTATATAACTTTTTTTTGTATTTGTAGAACGGCACTTTTATTAGTTTGTACCTAGTTATTTATGGCCCCTTTTATTAACTTTACAAATTTTATTTAGTCTAACCTGATTCCTTAACGGAATATATCTTGTGATTTGATTTGATTTTATTGGTGTGCCTGGTGTTTGTTGGTGCCCTGCCCACTTTAATAACATTTATTATTTTATTTCATATATTTTAACCTTGGTTAGATTTTTTTTGTATATAGTTCAGGCCGTGTTATCATTTTCTTGCTACGATTATTTTTTTTATCGTTTGCTATAAGAACTCTTTGTTTGTTGTGGAAGCATAAAGAAAATACAAAATTTCTAGCTACATTTCACATACTTGAACCAGGCCCACGTCCTTCCACGTCGCCAGCTGTTGCTGATTCTTCGACAACATCGCATATAGATGCATCTAGCATGGACGTCGATTTGCGGCCAAGTTTCGCTCAGTTGGCCGTGTTGTCGGCAATTAAGCCAGCAACGCCGCCGCCGCCGTCAATAACAATCAGCAAACCAGTGTCAATAACAACGGCAATAACAGCAGACACCAGCAGCACAACAAGAAATGCTAGCAGCGCCTCTAACGCACCAACGAACAGTTCCTCAAAATTGCCCACAAAAGTGTCGTTCAAAATACAAAAACCGTTTAATAAATTAGAAAAATCTACAGCGCATTTATCAACAGCATCACTGCTAACAACAGCCGCGGCCTCAACACCAGCAAATACAGCCGCTAACAGCAAACAATCCTCGCCAGCGCCCTCGTCCTCGGAGGCAGTATTAATAAGCAAGGGCGCTGGCGAGAAACGCTCGGCTGTTCAGCTGCCACAAAATGCGGACTCAGATGAGGATGATAAACTGCAGCAGCCACAGCAGAAACGCAGCAAATCTGCCAAGTTGGATGCGTAAGTACAGCCGAAATATCAAACTATTTAAATTTCATATTAATTTCGTTTATTTTACAGACTCTTTGGCAGCGAGGATGTTGATCTACGACGCGTACTGCCTATCAAACAACCTATTCTAGTACCCGGTGGCATTATTATAGTCGATGATGACTCAATGGAGAACAGCGAGTCCAACAAGGTATAGAAAACAGTTGTTTAAATTAATTCTTATAATTGCAACCCCATATCTTTCATATTAGCAAATTGCAACCAAACCTGTATCGCCCCCTAAAAAGCCCACGCTGGATGAGCTGCGAGCCAAGCTGGCCAAGACAGTGCGCGAAAGCCATAACATGTCTAAACCGGGTACGTAACCAATACAAAAAGCAAATCACTATTTTAATTAAATAACTCCACATACAGATAAGCCAAAAGAGTATAACGTGGGCCAACGGCTGAAGCAGCTCAGCGATCTCAAGTCCAACGATGACTCACAGGAGGCTCACGATGAAAAGATGCGTACGATACTCAGTCAGGCGCAGGAGATTTATGAGAACCATGGAATGAATCAGGAACAATACAAGGAACTAGTCACCAAAGTGGTTGTCCTAAACGAGAGCAGCAAACTGAAGGAAACTCGACGACGCGAAGCCCTTTCAGCAGATGATGATGATCTGGATGTTGAGCGCAATGCGGCACGCGATGCAGTGCTTCGCAAGCGCATACCTAAGCTAAAAGCCAATGAGAATAATGTCTCCAGCTCACCGCGCAGCGATGGTGAACCACGCTACGAGGACCAGCAGCAATCAGAGAAATCCCAACAACTGTCACAGCTGTCCAAGCAAATAAAAACCAAGCGGGATAGTAAGCGACGCAAGCCGAGCAAATGGGGCGAACAAGTGGATCCGGCAGTAGCGCAACGTGCAGCCTGGCAACTACAACAACAGCAACAACAACAGAACAACAACAATAACAACAGCAATAAACGCATGCCGCAAGCAAATCTACACACAGGCAGCGGTTTCCGTGCAATGCCCTGGCAACATCCTCCATTGGTAATACAACAATCAGTGGCACCTCCACCACCGCAACCACCATCCATGATAGCAATGCCACCTGTGCCACCAGTGAGCATAACCAAAGCCATCAATTCGCTGGATAATCCCATGGCGGATGTGGTGCGCAGTATCACCATCGATGGTGGCAGCAAGGAGATTCGATTCTATAACCAGGTGGCCATCATTTTTATGGATGGCGATGAGCCGCACGAGATTGGCTTTCAGCACGGCCAGCGCTCAATTTATATTGATCACAACAATGAGCCACTTGCGCTAAGCTTCAACGATGACTATAAACCCTTCCAGCTGGACGGACAATTGCATCGCATACGTTTTGGGCATCCATCGCGCGAACTCTACATTGATGATCACTGGTATGAGATCTATTTTGGTGGACCACCCGTGTCGCTACCGATTGGCAACAAGCTGCACGTGCTCAAGGCCGAGGGACCACCACCCAATGTGGACATTGGTCGTGTGCGTCGTGATCTTGTTGTTGGCAAAATTAACATGATTGTCGATGCGCACACAATTGTTCCACTCTTTCTCGATGGACGACAACAGACGTTTCATTTGGGCGCCGAACAGCATTCGCTGCAGTTTGTTGATAGCTTTTTGTATGCGCTGCTCGATGGTCAGCTCCAGAAGCTCGAGTACGGCGGCTTGCCCAAAAGCATGAAACTAAATGGTGGACGCAATTGCTTTATACGCTTTGGCACACTGCCCAAGAGCGTCCAAGCGGGCAAGACGCATGTCCAGGATATGGTTTATATCAAAACAGAAGCGCCAGAAGAGCCACCACAACCGCCACCGTTGCCTGTGCCAGTGATTGCACCACAGCCTGCTGTCGATCCTCTCGATCAGCCAGCGACGGATGCAACTTCTGCTGTATCGTTGCCAGGTGCTGCAGCAGCACTGAGCAATCTCAACATTGATGAGCTCTTCAAGAAGCTTGTCTCCTCGGGTATAATTGGTGCTCCAGCGGCAGCTTCATCAACAGCCGCCGTCAGCACTCCGGTCAACAGTGTACCAGCTCAAGAAGCAGCCCCTAGCTCAAGCAAAGATGCATCTGCAGCTCCCGTTGCTCCCACTGCTGCAGCACCGCCAATGGAGCCCATTAAACGCATTGATCTTAGTAAGCCGGACACAATCAAGACGCGACAAGCGGCGGTTATTGCCACCCTATATTTGGGCATGCAGTGCAGTAGCTGTGGAGTGCGTTTCCCACCAGAGCAGACCATCAAGTACAGTCAGCATTTGGATTGGCATTTCCGTCAAAATCGCCGTGAAAGGGACTCGACGCGCAAGGCGACATCACGTCGTTGGTTCTATGATCTCAATGATTGGCGACAATATGAGGAAATTGAGGATGTTGAGGAGCGAGAGCGAAACTTCATGGAGTCGCAGGGCCAACCACTTGGACCCAATGATGGCACTGATGAGGTATCACAACAACGCTCCCTGGACTCTCCTATGCCCAGTTGTGCTGCCGGTGCAGATGATGTGGATCGCAGCTGCGACATGTGCCATGAGAAATTCGAGCAGTTTTACAACGAGGAGCTCGAAGAGTGGCATCTACGCTCTGCAATTCGTGTGGACGAGAAAATCTATCATCCGTTGTGCTATGAGGATTATAAGGCTTCACTAAATCCACCAGCGCCAGTCGTCAGCGAATCAACAGCTAATGGTGATGTTGATTTGCTTAACCTTAGCGATGACAATGCCATGGATACTCTTATTAAAGTAGAGGATGATTCGGGTAAGCTTTACAAGGTGTATAACTCAGTTTGTATACATGTAGATACATGTGGATAAAAGTATTTGTCGGGTTTTAGGATTTTTCGCAATGTATTTAATGTTTTACTCGTTTCGGCACCCTTCACGCTAGACACTTGAAACTTCGCAAATATCTTTTTCTATGGCCTTACAGCTAGAGTTAACAAATTTGGTAAGGAGATAGCTAACGGCGTCCCCACAAAAAACTGCTTCCAAAATGTTGGAGCCACGTCAAGCCATTCCGCCCAGCCCCCCGTTATTTAGTTATTTAGCTCGAGCCACCAAATTTGTTGCCAACTTTTTATGCTACGCCCATTCATACCGGCTCTCAGTTTTTAAGCTAGATTCAAAAAATTTGATGGCAATAGTACTGGTGACATCCCCGAAAGATCTGCATCAGCCAATCTTTGAACGCTGCGCACACCCCTGCCGCATCCGTACCCTTTTGTAATCAGGCCTCTTGTTACTTCTTTTTATACAGCTATCGAGTCAATTGCAGTCGGTTGCGTCCGACAGCAACGTTTCTACTCATTCAATACTCATTCTCTGGTTTTGTTTCTAACAGATGATGGCAAAAAGACATCAACCACGCTGCTGGATGACGATGATGACGATGTCATTGTAATGCCTAATGAGGAGCCAAGCGTTACAGAAATTGTTGACGATGATGACGACGATGAGGAATGTATACCGAAGGCTGTGCCACGAACTGAAACTGAGCTCAACGCAGAACAGCAAAAGGAGAAGCCAACATGCTCGTCAACACCAAGCGGTGATCAGGAGAAACAGTTAGATGATAAAGAAATAGTGAAAGAAGATGAAATAAAGAAAAAGGCAGAGAATGCCAATGAGTCGGATGTGGATGTGGAGATACAGGAGCCAAACATTCCTTTTACCGATCTGGATACATATGTGGAAAAGGAGCCCATGCCAATGCTAAATGTTAAGATCAAAGAGGAGCCTAAAGACGATGACGAAGAGGACGAAGACGATGGCTTTGAGGATGTGGGCACTGTGGTGCAATTGCTTCCATTGCCAGAAGATGAAATATCTATACATAGCAGTGGTGTGTATTTTTTTTTTTTAGTTTATTTAAGAAGCAAATGTCTATTATGTTTTTATTCAAACTTCCTTTAAAGAAACGCAAACCCAAACCATTGATTCAACCGCCTCGCCGGCAACGCTGGAGCGACCCGCTTCGGTAACATCAATCCCTGCGAATGAGGATGAACTGGATCTGGAATCGTTGGCAGCGGCAACGCTGGCGGCAACAACTGAGGCTGATTTTAACGGTGAGAATGCGCAGGAGTCACATAACCTAAGCGCAGCGGGATTGGCGCCGGCGTTACCTTTGGCTAGCATAGTTAATAAAATAAAAATAAATATCACTAAGAATACAAGTAGTAATAGTCATAATAGTGTCTCAACAACAACCACGACAACGACGTCAGCGGACTCGCAAGGGTCAGCAATTAGTGTCATTGGCTCCACGGGAAATGCCGATGTTCAGCAGCATCAACAACAACAGCAGCAGCAGCAGAATTCAATTCAAACCATTTCCACAATTCCAGTATTGTGCGGCGGCAATACATTTGTACCGAAGATTGCAACGAGCAGTAGCAGCAGCACAACAAGTGCGCCGCCGGACAATATAAGTTCCATTTCTGTTATTGGCAGCAGTTATGGAAACAGTAGTAGCAGCAGCAGTAACAACAACAACAGCAGCAATAATAGTGCCACACACACAACAACAACGTCTATGGGCGCGCCAGCAACGATTACGGCGGCATCATCCAGTATATCGCCGACTGTTGCTCCAAAATCGACAACACCGCCACCGGCCGCTGTCGAAGCTGAGCCGGAGCCGGTTGTAGAACTGAAGCCTGCACTGCGTAACGTGACGCTGAAGAAAACGAAGAAAGTTCAAAATGGTGTCGAAACGTCGGGTCTGTGCTCGATCATGTAAAGAGATAGATACATATTATTCCTATTCTCACTTACACTTTTTTTAATTAGCAATCTTACAATTATAATTTAGAACGTTACTTAGTTTTAGGCAATTGACAGATGCGCTATCGCAGCGTGTTTTGTTTTCTCTAGGTACCCACATATATATCATCGCCTGGGCACCGCATAGAGCGCAACACATCGTTTATTTTTTTACAATAATTGCGAATAAAATTTAAAAACTTATACAACAAATGCGAAATCAATGTATATACATAATTTGTGATAATTTTACAACACTTGAGAAATTCAGTTTAACAAATCAAGCTTGATTTTGTCATTATATTATGTAAAGTGCGATTGCATAAATTGAAACAATAAATTATGAAAAGCTGAATTTAAACTATAATATTTGATTGAATTAAAAAGTTATAGTTATCTTAAAATTACAAAGTTACTTTAATAAAGGACAGGCGTAAACCAAAAAGTGAATTAACAGTTATTATTTTAAGCGTTAATAACCGAAAGATAAGTCTTATAACGTATGACGGCGACAATTCAATTTTTTTTTCAAATGAGACCTGTTCGCGCCATTTCAGTGCTGGATAATGATAGACAAAGTGTAAAATCTCAGAGCAATCAGCTTGGTACAGGCTGAAAAGCAAACAGCTGCTGCACTTAAAATACACTAAATAAGGCCAAGTGCTTAATACTATGCACGTGGGCCTGTTTAGCGTTTTAAATTTATAGAATTTACAATTAAAATGTCCTCATCGTTTTTTCTGAAACCCGGTGCGGCTAAACAAGCCAACAAAAAGCGCAAGGTAAGCCCAGTAACTGAATAAAATATAAAAATACATCATGTGCTTATTTTACAATAGATCAATGCTGCGAAAGCAAAAGGCAGCTCAAAACCGGGTAAAAGATCACAAACAGTAACTCCTGCGCCAAAAAAACAACGTCGCTCAAAGGTGGACGATGAAGAGATTGCCAGCGATGATGAGGAATATAACAGTGATGTGGGCAATAAAACTTTGGCCTTCTCAACGGACGAAGAGGGCGAGGAAGAAACACCACAGGACAAACGTTTGCGTCTGGCCAAGCAATATTTGTCTGAGATTGAAAAACAGGAAGCGGATCGTGTTGAAGATCGCGATTTAAGCCAGAGTGTGGAGCAGCGTCTACAGACCGAGTATTTGGATAGTGTAGGTCGACTGCGTCGAAATATTGCTGGTAGCATTATATCCTCTACAATCCAGAGCATACTAAAGCACAAGCTCCATCATAGTCCACTATGTGCCTTGGCACTAAGTACGGATGGGAAGCATCTATACACTGGCGCCAAATCTCAATTTGTGCTCAAATGGTGTACGGAAAGTGGCAAAGTGCTGGACAAATGCGATGTTCTACCACATCGCGAAGAACCTGAAACAGGCAAAAAACGACGGTCGCATGTCATATCCATCTGCTTGTCGACGGATATGAAGTTTCTAGCCCTAGCGGAAGGTGGGCCACATATACAAATCTGGTGTCCACAGACAATGAAGCATTTGAAAACGTTTAAGGGACACAGGGATAGCGTTTCAGGTTTGGTATTCCGCAAAGGGACCCATGAGCTTTATTCGGCCGCCAAGGATCGTTCCGTAAAAATTTGGTCTGTGGATGAGATGGCTTATGTGGAGAGCTTGTAAGTAACGTAATTTTTCTAGTCCAAGCATATTTTAAATTTAAACTACCTGCAGATTTGGTCACCAGGCTGCTGTCACAAGCATCGATGCACTTAGTCGGGAGCGTGCGATTTCCGCAGGCGGTTCGGATTGCTCACTGCGCATCTGGAAAATAACTGAGGAGTCGCAACTGGTTTACAATGGACACCGAGATGGCATTGAATGCGTCAAATTGATCAGCGACGAGCACTTCGTCTCCGGCGGAGTTGATGGGTAAGTTTGGGAACTTTAAATCTAAAAAAAACCTTTGCTAATCTCTTTTGTTATCTGGCAGTGCCCTTAGCCTGTGGAGCGCAATGAAAAAAAAGCCAATTTGCACTGCACAACTGGCGCATGGCAAGAGCGATAATGGCGTCGCGAACTGGATAACAGCAATTGCCGTCGTGCTCAATACGGACTTGGTGGCAACAGGTACTTTATAACAGATTTTGTCAGTAAGAATAGGTATGTTTATTTCCCTACTTTATAGGCTCTTGTGACGGCTGCGTCCGACTGTGGCATAGTAATCCTAATGCGCGCAAACTGCAACAGATTCAAACCATATCCATTGCGGGCTTCATAAATGGCCTGTCTTTTAATTCCGATGGCACAAAGTTGTTTGTTGCTGTGGGCCAGGAGCATCGATTGGGTCGTTGGTGGCGGCACAAAGAGGCCAAAAATAACGTAGTTGTAGTTGACATTAAGTTACAAAACACAGCCAGCAAATAAAATATTAATAAGCAGAATTAAAAGTTGTTTATAGAAAAAAATGCGTGAAGTTATGTGAATTAAAAGTGTAAATCGATAAGGCACAGTTTTTTTTTTTTTTTTAACAAATAATCGCCTTAATGAACTCGATAGTTTCTATCACAAAAAGTGGCGGCTAGTCGATTGCTTATGGTTACAAAACAGGCAAGCATGCAAAAGAAAGCCGGTGCTGGCCTTTTAGGCTTTTTTAAAACTGAAACAGGACGAAAGCTTGTCTTTTATGCGGCGGGCACAACTACAGCGGGTCTTTTTGTGGCCAACTTCCTGCCGCACACATTTGGTCTGAAGTATTACCGCGATTTTGTACAATGTTATCAGTGGGTAAGCAAATGAACGCAGCATGGGGCAAGTGTTAATTGAGTTTGTTTGTCTTATAGAAATGGCATTGAGCGGCAAGTGCCTGAGAATGTGCAAAAACGTGTAGAACAAGCGCTGGATAAACTAGAAGTTGATGAGCGTGAGCGTAAGTTCATAAAGCCATTTACCGTATTCGGCTTTGATCTGTTCCAAGCGGGCACCACAAAGTTTCGTTTTGGTGGCGCTTTGGGAATTCCTGTAAACTATGCATATGGCAGCACAGATGAGATTAAGCGTACGGATATACGCTTTCGAGATAAGCAAATCGATTGGAAGTCGGACAGTGGCAGGCTGCTAGAAAATGCTATTGTCTTGACAGAGGATGAGCAGGTGTTTGGACTGAGCAAAGCAATTCTGCAACTACAAACACATCGCGTGCTCCTTAACTCAATCTATCCCAGCGTTAGTTTTTTTATGGTCTACACAATAGGGCATTATTTAAACCTGCGACTCAATCTCTTTGCGCGTCACGGCAGCGTAAGTTGACATATTTGGAACCTAGCAAATCTAATTAATTTCCTTTTGATATACAAGGTGCGTTTTGTGTTGTATACAATTTTGGGATTGTTTGGCGTAGGCATCTGGTCTTTTATGAAGGACTTTAATCAGGTTTCTACCGATGCGGAGATTGATAAACGCCTTGCCACGCTGGGACCACAATTTGTTGCCGCCGGCGTCAGCTTTTATGATAAACATTTGAAGAAGAATATTGCTCTTAGAAATCTAATTGGAGATGATACTTACACTGCTCTTGGAAACGAAAACTATATGTTGCGTCAAAAGTCCATGCCACTGACGGCGCGCAAGTCATTCTTTGAGCAGGAGTTACAAAAGGCGCAGGGTCAGGAAACGACAGAGCCGCAATAAATATACATCTGCTAGTGTTTGTTGAATAATTTTATGGGATTATTTATTCCCCTAAATAAAAAAAAAAAAACTTAATAATCAAATCAATTATTTGATGTTTTATAGAAAACACACACATAAAAAACCGGGTAACTGTAGATATACTATAATCATGTTCACTATTGTATTGTATAAAAAACTTATGCACTTCATATTAATGAGGGTGAATATTTTATATCTTAAATTACTCTTAAATCAAGCATAAAATTGACTAGCATCGTGGGGCATGGGCGTGTTCTTTGGAATGTTACATATAAAAATAAAATAATAATAATAATGTGTGATTAAAATGTTTCCTCGCCAACGACATCACTGATGGTGGCAACTAGGCGTCGGGCATGCTCTACGGCACAGGTGGCTGTCACCAGACCCAAATGTATGCAGTACAATTCATAGACGCGCACTTTGCCTGGTGCGAGTTTTGGAAAGCACAGTTCAGCGAGATCGCTATAATAATCCGTGGGCAAGGCACCTGGCTCAGCTGGAGTCTTCTGTACGTTGCCAGCGGCACCAAAGCCAGTAGTAAGGAAATGCTGCTGCAAATCCAGCGAGCATTTCAAAATGCCACCGGAGAGATCCTCGAACCAGAGAAAATACGAATAATGAAATGAACGATCCTTCCACATGACCGTTGTCTGACCCTTTTTCAGATAGCTACGCGTAAATTCCACCATCTGCCAAAGTTTGGATTTAGGCAGCAGTTGTGGATTGTTCTGGCGCAAGTCCGGCGCCAGCATTTGTCCCGTGCTTCGATTGACGTACATGAAATGCACTAAGCCAGGAAAGTCCTCCAGATAGGCATCAATGGATATGTTACGCGCTGCCTTAACAGCCAGAAATTCAGCAAATTCTAGCAGCTTGGCTTCCACAACAGCTGCCGCGTCAGATAGCTGGTCTAATTGAGGGTTACTGGCACTGTCGCATGAGGCAAGTGATAGGGTAAATAGCTGTTTTAACTCCTCGACAAAAGCGGGCAAGTTGGACTCGATGCGGACAAGCAACTCCCGTTCGTAGCTCTTAAAAAACTCGGAATACATCCTGCGTAGATTCTCCCAGCGTGCGGTAAACTTTTTGACACAGTTCTCCAAATCCTCATGCCTTTGCTTAAGATGCCTCTTGAGCGCCGTCAGAGTTTGACTTACAAAAGATTCCAAGCTATCAAAAGCGGGCTTGAGGGCATCCGCATCGCCCTGCTGCTGTACTGCAACAATCGTTTGCAGCACAAAGAAGGTGTCATACATGGAACTTGTCAGCGGCATATGACCATATTCAATTAATTGCAGCAGCACCTGATGTCCATGCAGGCGCGAAATGTGCACAATGCTAGGCACACAGCCGGAATTGACATCATGCGTAACTCCTTGCAGGAAAACAGCAACGGCTCGTTGAGAGTTCTGTGCTTGAAGGGCTCTTGCAAGAATGGCCAGGAAGAGCAGATCTGCAGGCGCTAAGGGAAGTGCTAGTCGTGTACTATTCAGCGCAACCAGCTTGTGAGAGACCAATAGAAGAGCATGCGCACGCTGCTGCCCACCAGATTGACGCAGTTGCTCTAACGTCGCATCCAATGTCACGTGCACCGTGCGCTTCAGATCCGTGTTAATGACCAATTTCGGTAAAGCTTCAAGCAAATAAGCCTGTTCCTCCCTGCACAGCTGCGTCTCGTAGCAGTTTAGGCACAGCGTCAGTAGTTCCTGTTGCATCGCTCCAGCCTGTGAGCCAAACAAGTTGGCGCCATAACAATAACGAGTCATTGTTATGGCCACGCCCAGTTGTCGCTGCAGTTGCTCGATCTTCAGCTGACCAATCTTCAAGAACGTAAAGCCCAACAGTTCGCCAAACACTAAATTGAAGCCCTTTTCGCACTGGAAGCTGGCGTAGGCGTTATCAAACTGGCAATGCATTATTCTTTGTGAGCTGATAATTGGACTGAATATTTGCAGCAGCACATTGCTGTCCAGCGGTGCTCCAGGCGGTGTTACACTGCCCTCGGGCAACAAACCCTGTGTAATGGCTATATTACATATTTTATCGGTTAGAGCAGCATTCAGATTCTGATAGGCCACATCGTTGGCGCTATTGAAAACAATCAGACCATTCATTTTTCTTATAAAAAAAAAACACACACAATCCACAAGTTTTCTTAATGCGTGTCGTGTGGCAGAAATGAGTTACTTATGCGAACACGTATTGAGATTTAAACAGTCTAGACTGTGCACTTTTCAATTGCGTATGTGAGCACATAAAACTATATTTCTAAACACAAAAAGAGTGTTTTAACTGCAATTTTTGCAGTTTTTACTTCATATTAGTGCAATCGTTTACATTAGAAATCGATAGGTATTATTGTTGACATATTGCCAGTGCTGCCCAGCGCTAAAATTAATGTTCAAAGATCAAGGCGATCGAACTAGTTCACAAGTGAACATTTGGACATCATCTGTTTTTTCCCTTAAACCTGCTCACATGCAGTGTTATCATCTACAGGCGAAAATAAAATATAACAAATCAAATTAGTTATGGGCCGCCTTATCCTCGAGCACACATTGCAAGGTCACAAAGGACGCATTTGGGGCGTCGCCTGGCACCCAAAGGGCAATAGTTTCGCGTCTTGCGGAGAAGACAAAGCAATCAGAATATGGTCACTGTCTGGCAGCACTTGGAGCACTAAGACAATATTATCAGATGGACACAAGCGCACAATTCGCGAGGTACGCTGGTCACCGTGTGGTGAATACTTAGCGTCGGCCAGTTTTGACGCCACAACCGCCATTTGGTCAAAGCACGAATGCAATGCGACGCTGGAGGGACACGAGAATGAGGTGAAGAGCGTTAGTTGGTCACGAAGTGGCGGATTATTGGCCACTTGCTCTCGCGACAAGTCCGTGTGGATATGGGAAGTTGCCGGCGATGATGAATTCGAATGCGCCGCCGTCCTTAACGCACACACGCAGGATGTGAAGCGTGTGGTATGGCATCCTACAAAGGAGGTCCTAGCTTCTGCTTCATATGACAATACAATCAAAATGTATGCAGAGAGCGCTCTGGACAGCGATTGGGATTGCACGGCTACGCTGAGTTCTCACACGAGCACTGTTTGGAGCATTGATTTCGATGCGGATGGTGAACGTTTGGTATCATGCAGTGATGATGCCACAATGAAAATATGGCGTGCCTATCACCCAGGCAACGATGCCGGCATTGCCACCCCCGATAAGACCACTGTGTGGAAATGTGTATGCACCTTGTCGGGGGCGCATTCGCGTGCCATCTACGATGTGTCCTGGTGCAAGTTGACGGGTCTGATTGCCAGCGCCTGTGGCGATGATGGTATTCGGATTTTTAAAGAGGCCAGCGATTCCAAGCAAGATGAGCCCACATTTGAGCAGCTGACTGCGGAGGAAAGCGCACACGATCAGGACGTCAATGCGGTCGAATGGAATCCAGTGACAGCAGGACAACTAATCTCCTGCAGTGACGATGGCAACATCAAGATATGGAAACTGCAGGAGTAATTTCAGTATGCCAAAGTTGATGTGTATGTTGGTTATAATATATTTATAAGTGTATAAGTAAGCTGGAAATTTTCAAGCGACCAATTCCCTCTTGTAATAAATAACTGTTACAGTAATCTAAGACTATTTACTAAGAAAAGGTTCGTGCAGTGTTTTGTATAGCTTCTTGGCCTTGCGTGGACCCAAGCCCATGACTTGAGCAAGCCTTTCTTCGCTGGCATTGATGAGATTTTCTAGATTGCCAAAGATTTGAAGCAGCGTTACAGCATCCGTTTTGTTCACTGGTTTGATGTTGGTTAAAGCTGCAACAAGCTGTGGAATACCTAATATTAATATATATGCACTCAAAAGCAACCATCAAATGAACACCTTTTGATGTGGGTTAGATTCCACACGCTCCATAATCAAGTCTGGTGGACGCTTCTCGAACTGTTTGTACGTTTCGATAATCTTTCCGGCCTCCTCGGCGTTCCAGGCAAGCATCATTGTTAGATCCGCTAAGAGCGAAATACGTGTCAAACTTTTAAGAGCATTGTGCGGCTCTGGCGTATCCACTTGCACCAGCAATACACGCAACTCATACATCTTGCCCAGAGCTTTGAGTCGTTGGCAAATGTAATCCGGATTCAGGTTATGGTATTTGAGAGATAGGAACAGAATGCAGGAAGTGCGACCCACCACATAGTCAGGTATTATATCATCTCGAAACTCCAATGGCACATTAAGAATGGATTTAAGAATCGGGTTTCCCCGTTGCTTGCTGTGCACCAAAACACTGTGCGGATTTGAAGGTGGCGGCTTGGCTGCGCCTGCCGCGATGACACTACTGCTACTGCCGCTAGTAGATGTTGACGTTTGTATTTTGAGCTGCTTTGGTGCCGTAGGCATTTCAATGGAAGCCAAGACATCATCAAAGGAATCGTCGTTGAGGTCGTCCATTTTTGCAGCCCGGGAGTTTAACTAATTTCTCGAAATACATATATCGAAAACATAATCGATACTTATTTTGCTGTGATGTGGCAGCACTGTTATTGTTTAGCCCTTTCCTTTCGAGTTGTCAATTCAGCGACGACGACGACAACGACGTGTGCGTGAAAATTTGTTTATTCTATCGCTTTAATAAATAACTAAACATACAATTAAACCATGGCATCGCATCCGGTGTTTATCGACCTGTCGTTAGATGAGCAGGTAAGTTTGCAATAATGCAGATTTGCGCCGTCTGTGCTGCACTCAATACAAAAGTGAGGTTATGTGGTCAGAGGTTGCAAAAACAAATTTGTAAATACAAAATCAAATATGTAATAAATTTATTATGTTCCAACAGGTGCAGGAGCTACGCAAGTTTTTCAAGAAGCTCGGTGCCGAAATCTCATCGGAGAAATCGAACAAAGGCGTCGAAGATGATTTGCACAAAATAATCGGTGTGTGTGAAGTTTGCTTTAAAGACGGCGAACCAGCGCAAATTGATGGAATACTAAACAGCATTGTGTCCATAATGATAACGGTACGTAAATTGATTAAAATGTAATTTCCGAATCGCTAACAATATCTGTTTTTAGATACCACTGGATCGTGGAGAGAACATTGTGCTTGCCTACTGCGAAAAGATGACCAAGGCGCCCAACCAGCCACTGGCCAAAGTTTGTCTGCAGTCGCTGTGGCGTTTGTTTAACAATCTAGACACCGCATCACCGCTACGCTACCATGTCTACTATCATCTGGTGCAGGTGGCCAAGCAGTGTGACCAAGTGTTGGAGGTCTTTACTGGCGTTGATCAGCTGAAATCTCAGTTTGCCAACTGTCCACCATCAAGTGAGCAAATGCAAAAGTTGTATCGCCTGCTGCATGATGTCACAAAGGACACTAATTTGGAGCTATCATCGAAGGTTATGATCGAGTTGCTGGGCACGTATACGGCCGATAATGCATGCGTTGCTCGTGAGGATGCCATGAAGTGCATTGTCACTGCTCTGGCTGATCCCAATACATTCCTGCTCGATCCCTTGTTAGCACTGAAGCCGGTGCGCTTTCTGGAGGGTGATCTTATACACGATCTGTTATCCATCTTCGTGTCGGACAAGCTGCCCTCGTACGTGCAGTTCTATGAGGATCACAAGGAGTTTGTCAATTCGCAAGGATTGAATCACGAACAGAACATGAAGAAGATGCGCCTGCTAACGTTTATGCAGCTGGCCGAAAGCAATCCTGAAATGACCTTTGACACGCTTACCAAGGAACTGCAAATCGCGGATGATGAAGTTGAGCCATTTGTTATTGAGGTACTCAAGACTAAGCTGGTTCGTGTTCGTCTCGATCAGGCCAATCGCAAGGTGCACATCTCATCGACAATGCATCGCACATTTGGTGCACCACAGTGGGAGCAGCTGCGCGATCTGCTGCAGGCCTGGAAGGAGAACCTCAGCTCGGTCCGTGAGGGCTTAACAAACGTATCATCTGCACAGCTCGATCTGGCACGCACACAAAAACTAATACATTAAAACAGTGAATATAATAAAACCAACGAAAACATAGTGACGTCAAGAACAAAAATAATACACCATTGAAAGGTTTACATATTCTAAATTATTTTTGAGGAAATGCGTAATAAATCAAGCTTGAATAAATTCCTAAGTAATATCCGAATATGGAAATCAACGGTTTTGATTAAACATTACTTTCTAGCCTAAAGTTAAACGCTAAGAAATAGATTGAGAATGTATGCAATTATCATGCTGTCATAAATATGCTTCCACATAGGAGTTGTCAAGAGATTCTCCAGGCCTTATAGCTCCTCATGCACCTTGGCCTGCTGGCGCTCTTTCTCCTTGGGGAAGGACCAGAAATACGAGGGAAAACCGTGCGTATCTCGTTCACGTTTAACAAACGCACTATACGAAGATATGCAGTTGCCAATAAAGTGATTTGACTGTCCCAAAATGGCCAAGTCTAAGTAAGGATCATCTTCGGACAACTTGTGCACACTTATATCCATGCGACCGAGCGCTGAGTTAAGTTCGCTTATCATATGATTTGCATCGGAAGCGACAAATATGGACTTTACCTCGTTCTTAGGTTGCGTCTGGCGCACGTTCTTAATGGCTCGTTTTAGCTGGCGCACAATTGCCTCTTTTGTGGGCATACAGAGTTCCGGGTAGAGCTCCCCTCGTTCATTTTTATAGCCCAGACACTGGGGCGATGCAAATAGTTGCTGGCTGTCCTTAATATGCTCACAGGCGCGCACCCAATCGATGCCGTTGCGTAAATGTAGTCCAATAAATGCCCCTCGCGGTAGAACGTTGCGAATGAATTCTCGAGCCGCTTCTCTATACTTTCTACTCCATTTCAAATGCTTTTGTAGCTCACGATTCTCTAGCTGCACTGGGAAACTTGCGGGCGCTCCTGTAAACGCCAGCACCGGCCATTTATCGGCAGGATAGTTGCTTTGCCATTTGGTTGCTATGGCACTGTGATGGACATCAAAGTGAAGTGGACCATAGAACTCGGAGGCCACAAAATCAATCCCGTAAGTATCCCAGAACGGACCAAATGGATTGCCATCTTTGGCATGGCAATTCGGAGCAGCTGGATCATTTTTCTCCTTCTGTAAACTTTTGCGCTCCATGTAACAGAAGGACACACGCTCCTCTGCTGGCCAGACGTCATCCGCTAAGTTCGACATAAAGTCCGACATGAGAACAACGCGATGATAGTCTAGCAAAGGTTCCACCTCAAAGTACGTGTCGAATGGCACCTGGTTGGAGCGCATCTCTCCCTTACGATACTCAACCCATGGTGGCAGTATTAGCGTTCTATTCAGAGCCTTTGCAAAGGCTAGGGAGCCCAGAAAATGATCCGCCTGGTTGCCAAAGCGTCCTGAAAACAAACAGTTAATAGACTGAAAACAACGTAACAAGCAGCTTAAAACTTACCCATACAAGGACAGTAGGCAATATAGCCATTATCATCACGCTCAATTCGAGCCTCTGCTAGTAATATTATCGTTGATAAAAAATAAATAAACAGTTTAAGCCACTGCATTATGCCGGCTTCGTTGGTAAGCCGCTGTTAATCGACATTTTGTTATCGTGCTGCCATTTTAAGTTTAGTCAAAACGCTGGCATCCCCGCGCGCGGTGTAAATCAGTTTCTGTTGATATATCGTTATCGATTGTATATAAAACAATGTGGCAGCCTTGCGCACAGCCGTTTGACAGTTGTTGTTATTAGCATATTTACCTTTTATCTCTTTCATAATTGCTCTACGCTAGCTCCTCAATGATCTAAGATAAGATCTTTTGCTAAAGACAAAAAGCATACAAATGACTTCACAGATTTACAGTCAAAAGAAGTTCATACCGACAGCGCCGGAGAAAGGTAGTTTTCCATTAGATCACGAGAGCTTGTGCAAGAGGCACTTCATATTCTATGCAAGTTGCTTGCGCCGGAACGAGAACGACAACGCCAAGTGTCGCCAGGAGGCACAAGATTACTTAGGTTGCCGCATGGAAAACAATCTTATGGAAAAAACAGAATGGTCGAAACTGGGCTTTCCGGAAAAAGAGAAGACGGACAAGGAGCAGGCGAAGCAGCAGCAATAATAACAATGAAACCCGAACGCAATATTCTAATTGCAGCCACAGGCAGCGTGGCCTCCATCAAGTTGCTGCAACTAATATCTGAGCTGAGCAACGAAAAGCTGCCCTTCAAATTTAATGTAAGCAATGCTAGCGGTCAGTCCAGCAGCCTATCACCACATAACATAACACTCGCTTATGATTCACAGGTTAAGGTAATAATAACGGAGCATGCAAAGCACTTTTTCGAATTGGAGCAAATGCCAGAACATGTGCCCGTTCTACATAATCGTGATGAGTGGCTAACCTGGAACAAGCGCGGTGATCCTGTGCTGCATATTGACCTCGGCAAGTGGGCGGATTTGCTTCTAATCGCGCCACTAAGCGCAAATTCTCTTGCCAAAATAGCCACAGTAAGATTATGCACTTATCTTGATTAAGATAGCGAATGAATTATGTTTCTTTATCATAATTGCAGGGCATTTGCGACAATCTGGTGATGTGTGTGGTGCGCGCCTGGGATTTGGATAAGCCGCTGTTTTTTGCGCCGGCTATGAATACACGCATGTACGATCACCCCATAACACAGGTACAGATTGAAAAGCTCATAAGCTGGGGCTACAAACAGATACCCTGTATTTCCAAGACTCTAATGTGCGGCGACACAGGAAACGGTGCCATGGCCGAGGTGCCTACAATTGTAGCAACAGTTGTCTCCGCTTTCCATTTGCCTATGTAAAGTAAATCTATTGTTATTTTATGCAAAAATGTTATTAAAGTTGAGGGTAAAAATAATTAACGACTGCAAGTTATTCTATTTTGTGTTTCTCAATTTATTTGTAATAATGTTTATTGGTTAATTTTGAGTGCATCTAGGAGCAAAATGATTTTCGTTTTCCTCATTTCATTTGATTTAAGTTTTGTTTTTTGTTTTCGAATTTTGTTCCTCGTCACATTATCATATTTTTTGTTGCATTTTGTAATTTTATTTAAGTTATTAATTTACATTTATGTATATATTGATGCAGTGTTTACTTGTGGATGTTTCTATCAACAGTTTTATGCATTTGCGAATTACAGTTACATTTATGCGCTATATGCTTTGTGTATGCTAGAGAGATGTTTGTGGATTGTATGTTTTGTGTGTGAAGGTTGGGTTTGAAGTGAAGAATATTTAACTTAGATTTTAAGAAATAAAAAGCTTAGGTTGTAAATTACACAGTAAAATATATTATGTATATGTATGAACCGTAGAGTCTTATGTAGATGTACTATAGTAATGTAGTTGCTTATGTATTTTTAAAAACGAACCAACTGAATTATCATCACGCACATACTGCTGCTGACAAAAATTATAAAAATATAGTCTTCAGGCATATGTCAACCTAAGTTTGAAGTGTCTCGATTCTAGCTTATTTATATATATATATATATATATGTATATATCGATTTATATATACCTTTTTCTCATTTATAAATTACAAGTAATATTTTAAACATAAATATTTACATAGCTTTTTGTTATCGTTATTGATTTTGCTGCATTTGCCGCTGCCTTTTGTTTTTTTTTTGTTTTTTCGTTCAAATTACATTGAGTGTATGTTAAATACTATGTTCATATGTTTTTTATCATTTAAAGTATGTGCTTTTGCTATATCCTTTAACATCAAGTACATATATTATTAGGGACATGCAAGAAGCACACAATGCACAACACTTGCTTGCATATACTAATTAAGCTTAGATCCCGCTCCATCACAAACTATATCATAGTTTCATTCCATAGTTATGCTTTTTACAAAAGGTTTACAGTTTACAATGATTTTGTTTGCGAATGAAATTGAATATACATTTTATGATTCCTTGCCATAGCTTTGTGTTTATGTTTCTCTCTCTGTGTGTTTGATTGTGTGTGTGTGTGTGTGCGCACAAGCCTCTGCAATAAGGTTTCATATTTCTCTGTTTTTTTTTTTTTGTTGTTTTTGTAGTTGTCTTAGCAAACCAAATTGTCGAGGTAATTATTCAAAAGTCGAAAAGTAACAATTTGCCAGGGACATACTAAACAACATACATAATTATATGTATCTATATTAGTCTTTGCATCTATATAGGGATAAACTCTATGTATAACTATAATACGTTCTCAAGTTGCAACTGCGTGCTTAGCTCTCATCTGATCACACACGATACGCACAGTTTTGACGCACTGATGCAGTCGTCATGACAAAAGGCTCCACACTGCTGACAGATCACCATGGCGTTTAAAGCACAAGCGCAACTGTTGTTTGTTGCCTCGTTGCTGGGTGGCGTATTCTCGCCGCTTTGGTGCAGTTGCAGTAGAGCGTGTTGCTGCTGCTGTTGTGCTGTTTGTTGAGTTGCTTGTTGGTTTGCTGTACCTCCCGCTGCTGCTGCTGTTGTTGTTGCTGCTGTTGTCGTCACTATGTAATTGTTGCTAGCATCGATAAGCGGTGCTGAGCTACTGTTGTTGTTGCTGCCGTCAATGTATGTTATATTTGTGCCTGTTAAAGTGTTGAGCAACATTTTTAGTAAGCTTATTTAAGATATATTTTCTTATGTATATAAAAACATAAATTTAAATAATTTAAATACGTTTATGGCATTCACAGGTAAGGCAGGTTAGGAGCTCTTTTCCAACTCAGCTCCTGAGTTAACCTTTACACATGTGATAGATTGTAAATTAAAAAGATAAACATGCAGTTTTACATACTCGAACATACGCAAAATATTACGTGGAAATAAAAACAATATGTCAATTGTTTTCGTTTTGCCAACTAGGTAAATCTAACAAATCTATGTGAAATGAGTGCGTGCCAAATTGTAATTTATGATGAACTAAATGAATTTGTGGATGGTGATTTGAAAGACGTACCTCGCTAAGCAGACTAATAAAACACCAATTTACCTGCAGCGATATTGCGCCGCACAATATTCGCGGCCGCGTTGACATTGCCCAATTGTTGTTGCACCTGCTGCTGCTGTTGCTGATGCAGCTCATGATGATGCATTGCATCATTTGTGGCGATGACAGGTGCACCATTGCCAGTATTGTTGTTATCTACAGAAGCCGGACGCCCGCGTCCGCCCATTGATGCAATGCCATTGATGTTGTGCAGCGGATTTTGCACGGTGACAAACTACAAAAGTATGTATGAGTTATGAGTAAGGATTGCAAATTGGATGGATTAACTTAGTACTCACCTGATTTTGATGCAGTGGCGGTGCACTGGAGGCACGCGGCGCCTGATTGTCAGCAGCTCCAACGTTAGCCCGGTGCACCAGAACATATTGACCAGTGCCGTTCTGATGCAGCAACTGCTCCTGCCCAGTCTGTCCCTGTTGTGTCACCTGCTGCCCTGTAGCCAGCTGCAATTGCTGTCCCGTCCCACTTGTCACTCCAGGTGCTGTTGCCAACATGTGCCGGATCACTGTTGTCGGCGAGGGTTTGCGCTGCACATACTTTTTTCGCGGAAAGCCACTCATGCGCGGTCCAATCACCTGGAAATTTGATTCAATTAATACATTTTGTGATGATCCAATTTTTTTGTTTCTTACCTTATACACTCCTGGCCTGCCCACGCCCATTACATTGGGCGGCATGCCAGCGGGCAGAACTGTGGGCGGAGTAGCAACAGCAGCTGCAGCGCTAACCAGCAGCTCCTCTTGCTTGAGCAGGTTTTGGGCTGGTGGTGGAGCAGCTGCAGCGGTTACTGTTACATTGCCGGCTACTGTTGTTAGGTTGCTTAGAGGTGTGGCAGCCACCGTAGATACATTAAGTGCTGCATTGCTGCTGCTGCTAACAGTTGTTGCTGTAGTCTGATGCTGATTGAGTATGGCGGCTGGTGGACGTAGTTGAGCTTTGAGGTTTTCCCGATTGGGACTGTTCTGGATGACCGCCTGGCAGATTTGATAGCTGCGTTCCAGATTGACAGCACCTGGCGGTAAACGATTTGTCGTTGCCTTGCGTCCTTTCCCTGTTTGCATTTTTGGCTGCATTCGCTGTTGGGCAATTGTTGTGGGGATGCCCGATGGTGGCAGCGTTTTCATTGTGAGCACATTGTTAACAGGAACAACGGGTAACTGCAATGATTGCAAATTGCTGTTGTGATTGTTTTGTTGCTGTTGCACTGTTTGTGGTGGCTGGTGTTGTTGCTGTACAACAACATTGGCATAGGCGGACGGAATCTGTGAATTATTTACTGCTGATGCTGCTGTAGCCACGACTGCTGGTGGTGGTGCTGATACTGCTGTGTTTGGCGAAGCATTTGCGGGTCGTGTCATCGAAATAATATTCAACGGCTTTGCTATAAACTTGGGCGGCGGTGGCTGCTGCTGCTGGTAGTTATGTTGTTGTTGCTGTAGTTGCTGTTGCTGCAAAAGATTGTTGTTGGCTGCCTGCGCGAGCAGCTGTCGCTGATGCAGTTGAGCTTGTAGTGCATATTGCTGCATTTGTTGTTGCTTCTGCTGTACCTGTTGCTGCTGTTCAAGCTGTTGTTGTTGTTGCTGCTGCTGCTGTACAAGCAAATTGGGCGCTAAAAACTGCTGTACACCATTGCTATTGATCTCAAAAGGCTTGCGCAGAGTAACGGGCAATGTTTGATGTGTTTTCTGTAGCGCATTGCTGCTGGTTGCCTGTTGTTGCTGTTGCTGTGCAGCTGCTTGTAGTGTGAACTGCTGCAACAGTTGCTGTTGTTGCAATTGCTGCTGCTGTTGACGATGTTGTTGCTGCTGTTGCTGTTGTTGCTGCAGCAGAAAATTGCCAATAATTTGTCCATTCGAATCAACCAAAATTTGACGTTGTTGCTGCTGCGGTGCTGGTGGCGTAGGCTGAGCAGCAACAGAAGCTGTTGTTGGTGCTTGCGATAGCTGATTTATAGTAATGTTGCTGCTGCTGCTGCACAGGCTTAGATTATTGCTGCTGTCATTGCTGTTGCTGCTGTTCGTTATAACAGTGCTGGAGACCTCCATGTCAGCAGCGGACATAGGCACCGCATCGCATAATAGCTCGTGCGTCAGCTGAGGAACAAAGGTTATAGTTAAATATTATAATAATAGTTCGATTATTTAAAGAACTTACCTCATTGGCATAATCGCTGTTATGGGCTTGGGGCATAAAGGTATGCGGCGTTAGTTGCACCACTTCCTGTAGTTGTGCTTGTAGCTGTTGTTGTTGTTGCTGCTGCTGTTGTTGTTGTTGTTGCTGCTGCTGCTGCTGATGATGCTGCTGCAATTTGTCCACGATATCACGCACCTCATTGCTTTCGCTGTCTTCCATGACATGGTCAACCATTGCACTCATTACTCCATCGTGATCGTGCTCCTGATCCGCATCGATGCATTCAACAACTTCATCAACATCAACAACTTCTCTATCTCCATCATCTTCTTCTTCATCATCGTCATCATCATCCTCGTCAGGTTCGTGGACACCAATATTATTGTCTAGCAGCTGGTGACACTCGACCATGTCATCGATAACCTCCTCCACCTCATGCACCACATCCATTAACTGAATAGCCTCATGATTTATATGCTGCTCTGCTTGCAATTGCTCCACATTGCTGGAGGCTGGCGCCGCAGCTGACAGCAATTTGAGACCACCAAAATTCCAATCGTGTTGCACATGTTGAAACATTTCATTTGAGTTCAACTCAACGGGCAGCTCAACGGCGGGAGACACCTGTTGCTGTTGTTGTTGCAGTTGTTGCTCCTGCTGCTGTTGTTGAAGGGTTGCCACCGTAGTGAGCATTGCTTGCATATCAGCGAGAGATGTTTCCGCTGCAGTGGAAAGTGCTGCTCCCACACCTCCCCCTGTCGCTGCTGTTGTTGTGGTTGCTGTTGTTGAAGAAGAGTTGCTGCTGGAACAGGACGATGATTGAGATGAGGACAACGAGGAGGAGGCACAACTGCTGGATGCCAACGAGCTGGCAGGCGTTGTGGTAGCAAGTGATGAACCTGATGAGGTACTGCTTGCCATTGCAGGCATTGTCATAGTCAGCGTCATGGCTCCAGATTCTTCCAGCTGCTTATCACAATTATCGTCCAGCTTAATGATTGTCGCGTTCGCTATAAACGATGACAAAGAAATTAGGTTAGTGAGCGTACAACTGAATGAAGTTTAAGATATATATATTACAATTGGGCGATGATGATGATGAGTAGTAGGCGTGGTTGATCGCTGCTTGATGATTGTGGAAATAAGCTGCGTTTGACAAGAAATGAAAGAAAATATAGCATTAGATGAAATTCAAATTTTGAAAGATTTTTGCCAAACGAGAATACAGATAAAGGTTTTTATATTTATTGACTTAAACACAAATGAATAATTAATTAGTCACATAGTATTATAAAACAATGCAGGAAAGTAGATAAAACAAACAAATAACAGTTTTTGAACATAATCGACAATTATACAATATTAGGCTAAAAACTACAAATAATCATAAATAAATAAAATTGGTAAAACATATTCAAGAAAAATTTATTTATGTAAAGAATTATTAATTTCAAAAAGGTGTTACAAACCAAATAGACAGCTCAAAGATGAGTATTTTTGTATACAGGAAACGAACATACAATTAAATAAATTTACAAGATACAAATAATATAATTAACCAACACCAATCTAGTACTTAAGTAAGTTCGCATTCAAAATGGTTTAAATAAGCTTACCATGATCGATCGTATCGGCAAATACAAAGTCATGGGTTGATGTTGTAGTTGATGCGGATGTTGTTGCTGCTACATCAATCGTTGCTTTGGTATCTATTTGTACATTTAATAATATTATTATTTAGTATCAAAATACCAGCATATCTATCTACATTAATATACATACCCTCTACAAGTTGCGCATCCTGCACATAACCCACAAAATGGTTGACTGTTTCAGTAATAGTTGCTGCTGTTGCAGGCATTGCCATTGTTGTTGTTGTTTCTGCTTTCGTTGTTATTGTAGTTAACGTCTGGGCATCAGGTGGCTCTATTTTATCACAGGTACTATTGATAAGTGGCTGCTGGTTGTTTGTTAAAGCTTGTGTTGTTGATGTTGTTGCTGCTGCTGCTGATGTTGTTGTTGTCGCTACACAATCAACAACATCTTCGACTTTAGGAACAATCTCAGCTATTTCACGTTTTATTTGTTTGCTTTCCCTTGACGTAGTTGGCAATTCATCTGCCAAACCATCATCATCGTCATCATCATTATCAACCAAATCTATCGTTTCAGGATCGCTTCGTTTGCGTCGTGATGGACTACTCGATGGACGTTTTAAAATGCGTCGCTGTTGCTCCGTAAAAGCGTTGCTGTTGCTGCTTGGTGTTTCAATTGTTGCCGCTGGTGATGCTGCTGTTGATGTTGTTGTTGTTGTTGCTGCTGCTGCTATGGGATTGCCATTTGTTGTCGTTTCCAAGCTGCTTGCCATAGGTGGTGTTGGTGTATCTGTCGTTTCGCACTTTGTGCTCTGTAAGTATTTGAATAAAGTATTAAAATCATAAATATAAAAAACAAAATAATGTCCTACCATATTAAATTTCAGTTCAGTCTCATTATCACATGTCGCTTGTTGCTGCAGCTGCTGTTGTTGTTGTTGTGGTGGTGTTTTGATTGGTGGTGCTTGTGGAGCTGGCTGTTGCTGCTGCTGCCTTTTCGGCTCCAGCTTTATTGGTTTACTGGGTGGCGGGTTTGTTGATGGCGGTCCACGTTTAGCATTCTTCTCACCCCAATAGGGCTCAAAATGCTTGAGCTTCCATGGATCAAGCTTATTCTTCTCGCGCTCTGCCTCTGTTTTCAGTTTAATTTGATTTTCAGGGGTAAACTCGCCTTCGCTTAGACGTTCACGCCACTCCAAGCAGGCGCGCGCAAAGAACTCATTATTCAGGCAGGAAGCGCTTAAGCGAATAGCTTCTTGAGAGATGCTGCTAGTGCTGCTGCCACTGCTGGTGCTTGGCTGTTCCAGCTGCTCCAACAATGGCTGCACCACTTCGCTGGCCTCACGATCTACGCTCGGCAACAGTTGAATGAGATTGTGCTGATACAATGGCGGCAGCAATGAAAACGTTTGCTTATTGAGCAGCGCCCGCAGATTAGTTGAGGCCAATATCGAATCGGGCGTTTCCAAATCGATTTTGCCATCCTTTGTTTGTTCGATTTGCGCGGCAGTCGTAAGCTTTTTATTGCTGCGACGACGCGGCTTCACACTGAACCCTGGTATTGAGGCAAGAACCTCACGCATCATGGATGTTTGGCTAACGGCTTTTGGTGCGCCGGGCGCGGCAGAGCTTGGGGCATTTGCGGCGGCTGCTGCAGCTGCCTCCGCTGCTGCTGCTGCCGCTGCGGCCGCCGCTGCTTTGGCCTGCTGCTGCTGTTGTATGCGTCGACTACTGATGCCGCGCACAACTGGTATAGATGGTGTGGGGGCGACGGCAGTGGCGTTAGCTGGTGTGGGTAGCACGTGCAACGATGGCGCTGGCGGCATTGTAGCTGCGTTATGCAACGAATCTTCACTGGGCGTTGGTTTTTTCTCAGGTGGTATGGGTTTCATTATGATGCGTGGCAGGTGGCGCCTGTAAAAATATATTTTTTAAATTATTGATATTTTGAAATTATTTGAAAAATAATGCTACGTTCGATAGTTATGCGAGAACTGTAATGAACTATTTTTAAACTTGCCTCAGACTATGTGTGTGCTTGTTGGGTGACAGCTGCTGCTGATGAAGCTGCTGCAGCTCAATTGTTGACGATTGCTGGGCTGCTGCATCCAATGCTAGCGGATCCTTTTCATCGTCATCGTCCACGAGGTTCACATGCGCCGTTACTTCCATAATCACAGGTGTTATGTGTTGTTGTTGCAGTTGTGGAATGATGGGCAAATGTTGCTGCTGCTGGAGTAGCTGCTGCTGCTGTTGTTGTTGCGGCGCCACGGCAGATGTTGATGTATCCGGCGTTATGGTTTTCATAATGATTTATTAACTATTTACAAGAATGTGCAGCAATTTTTCCAGATCTTGTTCTTTTTGTTATTGTGTCCATGTCAGGTGTTTTTGTTATTGCGGCAGAAATTTAATTGTTTTTTTGCGAACATACTGAATACATGAGAACAAAAAATCAATTACAAACAGTTTTACGGCTAGCTGCATAAGTGAATGCAACTAACCTGGCCAGCAGCAGTTTTAGCCATCACAGGCGGCAGGTGTGGGTGGCCTAAGTAAAGCCAATTTTGTGAGCGGCCGTCCCTCTTGTTGTAAAAGTTAACAGTTATTAGAGACGTCGTCGTAGTGTGTGTCTTACATTTACTCTTAACCCTTACTCCCAGTCACTATTACACACGCTAATTTTCAGATTTAGTTCTCTTTGCCTTTCCTTTTCCACAGTGAATTTCTTGCCTACAATAACAAGCACAACAACAAAAAAAAGCAAAGTTGGTTGGTTTGTTGCTTTTGCCCCTGCAGGAATAACACATATGTATGCACAAACATACATACATATATAATTATAATGCGCACACACACACAAAAACAGGCGCACGCACGAACATATATATGTATAAACTTTTTGCGTGGTTTGTTATGGCTTTAGTTAATTGCGTTGCATTCAAGCCAATAGTTCGGATGCCCCTATACTTGCACTTGTTTATTGTTAGTCCTAATCCACTTAGTCTATAATAAAATATTGAATGAATGGTGTTGCAAAGACACAAACAAAAGCAGAAGCAGAGAGCCACACAAATTTTGGATTCTTTTTCTGCTTCTTGTGCTACATAGAGTTGATTCGTTCTTACGCAAGCGTTTGCATATACTTTGGCTGCACGCCAACGTCTGTCTTTGTTACGCGCACGGCGAGCAGCTACGCAGCAAAAAAAAAATAGCTTGCCAGAATTGAATGAAGTTGTATTTACTTTGCACACTAAAAACTAAACACATAAAGCGCACACTTGATGTACTACATTTGAATGTTTAATAGGGTTTTTATTTGATGGTTAAATTAAAAGTATTTGTACTCCCAGTTTGAGAGCAATAGGGATGTTAAAAACTGCACTACACTAGAACTAGAGCTGCAAAACAATTGCCACTACCTATCGATATTCTAAATCGACCAACGATTGACGTATCGGCGTACAAAGGTATCGGTGGTGCTGCCATACGATATATATATTGTGCAGGATAGAATCAAATTTCGGATCTTTTCATTAATATTAATAGTACTTCAATTAATTCACTTACTTAATTTTTTTTAAACGCAATCTTTTATTTAAAAAATTCTTATGTACCGAACGATATATTGTACTGTTGCCATCCATAGTTTCATCTTTCGATAGTTTTGCATCTTTAAGGCTCTGATAAAGAAAAACAGATGTAAACAACGCCGGCAGTTCTTCATGAGTGGGATATGTTATAATTAGTTGGTGTTAATAATAGTAAATAACCCCACCAACATGTTTTCAATGTGCAAACAGACACACGCAGCAACCGCTGTCGAATTCGCCATCTCATGCCGCTTTTTCAACAATGTCGAGGAAAACTTGGTCGTTGCCGGCGCCAATGTGCTCAAGGTGTATCGAATTGCGCCCAACGTGGATGCTGTGCAGCGCCAGAAACTGAACCCAAGCGAAATGCGGCTGGCGCCTAAGATGCGTCTCGAATGCCTTGCCAACTACACACTCTATGGAAACGTAATGTCGTTGCAGAGCGTCTCGCTTGCTGGCGGCATGCGGGATGCTCTACTAATAAGTTTCAAGGATGCAAAACTGTCGGTGCTTCAACTGGATGCAGATACGCAAACGCTAAAAACCCTATCGCTGCATTACTTCGAGGAAGATGATATACGAGGTGGCTGGATGGGGCGCTATCATGTGCCTGTCGTCAGAGTTGATCCGGATGCGAGATGTGCTATAATGTTGGTATATGGCAAACGTTTGGTTGTCCTGCCGTTTCGCAAGGACAACAGCCTCGATGAAATTGAGTTGGCCGATGTAAAACCTATCAAAAAAGCACCAACTGCTATGGTTACACGCACTCCCATAATGGCTTCATATCTTATCGCTTTGGCCGATCTCGATGACAAACTGGACAACGTGCTGGACATACAATTTCTACATGGCTATTATGAGCCAACACTTCTCATACTCTACGAGCCCGTTCGCACCTGTGCTGGACGCATCAAGGTGCGCTCGGATACTTGCGTTCTCGTGGCCATCTCCTTGAATATACAACAACGAGTGCATCCCATTATATGGACGGTGAATAACTTGCCCTACGATTGTCTGCATGTCTTTCCCATACAGAAACCCATTGGTGGTTGTCTGGTCATGACTGTAAATGCTGTTATCTATCTTAATCAGAGTGTTCCACCTTATGGCGTCAGTTTGAATAGCTCGGCGGATAATAGCACCGCCTTTCCACTCAAACCGCAGGATAATGTGCGCATTAGTTTGGATTGTGCCAATTTTGCGTTCATTGATGTGGATAAGCTAGTTATATCGTTGCGAACCGGAGATCTTTATGTGCTCACATTGTGTGTGGATTCAATGCGAACGGTAAGAAATTTCCACTTTCACAAGGCAGCAGCAAGTGTGCTCACCAGCTGCATCTGTGTTTGTCACACGGAGTATATCTTTTTGGGCTCCCGCTTGGGCAACTCCTTGTTGTTGCATTTTACCGAAGAGGATCAGAGCACCGTGATTACCTTAGATGATGTGGAAGCTGCTGTGGAGCAACAAAACAATGAACAGTCACCCGAAGAGTTGGACGAGGAGCCCGTTTACGATGTGGAGCAGCATGAGCCACCACAGTCCAAATCCCGACGCATTGAGGATGAGGAACTGGAGGTCTATGGCACCGGCGCCAAAGCCTCTGTGCTGCAGTTGCGAAAATTCATCTTTGAGGTCTGCGATAGTTTAATCAATGTCGCGCCCATTAACTACATGTGCGCCGGCGAACGTGTCGAGTTCGAGGAGGATGGCGCCACACTTCGACCCCATGCGGATTCGTTAACTGAATTAAAGATGGAGCTGGTCGGCGCCACGGGTCACAGTAAAAATGGCGCCCTATCCGTTTTTGTCAACTGCATCAATCCTCAGATCATAACAAGTTTCGAGCTAGATGGTTGTCTGGATGTCTGGACAGTTTTTGACGATGCGACAAGGAAAGCGAATACGACACGACAGGATCAGCATGACTTCATGCTTTTGTCACAAAGATCTTCCACATTGGTTCTGCAAACCGGACAGGAGATTAATGAGATTGAGAATACGGGTTTTACTGTTAATCAACCGACAATATATGTGGGTAATCTTGGCCAGCAGCGGTTTATAGTGCAGGTAAGTGAAACGTCGCTTCCATATTTGTACCTTTTATATTTCATCTAACCATCTACTTTTTAGGTAACCACTCGTCATGTGCGTCTGCTGCAGGGCACGCGTCTCATCCAGAATGTGCCCATTGATGTGGGTTCGCCGGTGGTTCAGGTCTCCATAGCTGATCCCTATGTGTGTTTGCGTGTGCTCAATGGCCAGGTGATAACGCTGGCGTTGCGCGAAACACGTGGAACACCTCGCTTGGCTATCAATAAGCATACGATAAGTAGTGCTCCAGCTGTTGTGGCCATTGCTGCATATAAGGATCTATCCGGATTGTTCACAAGCAAGGGAGATGATGTGCTCAATTTGACGGGCAGCTCGGGTAGCGGATTTGTTAATAGCTTTGGTGGGTACATGAAGGCCGAACCACATATGAAAGTGGAGGATGAGGAGGACTTGCTCTATGGTGATGCCGGAAGTGCTTTCAAACTGAACAGCATGGCCGACCTGGCCAAGCAATCGAAACAAAAGAACTCCGACTGGTGGCGACGTCAGCTGATACAAGCAAAGCCCAGCTATTGGCTGGTTGTTGCTCGGCAAAGCGGCACCTTAGAGATTTATTCCATGCCCGATATGAAGCTTGTCTATTTGGTCAATGATGTTGGGAATGGTGCTTTGGTGCTAAGTGATGCCATGGAATTTGTGCCTATCTCGCTGACGCAGGAGAACTCCAAGGCGGGCATACTGCATGCCTGTATGCCACAGCATGCAAACTCTCCGGTGCCGCTGGAACTGTGCCTGGTCGGTTTGGGTCAGCATGGTGAGCGTCCTTTGCTGCTGGTGCGCACACGTCTGGAACTGCTCATCTATCAAGTGTTTCGGTATGCCAAGGGTCATCTTAAGATACGTTTTCGCAAGCTGGAGCAACTGCATCTGCTGGAACAGCAACCGACACACATCGAGCTGGATGGTGAGGATGCGGACGAAGCGGAATCCTATAATATGCAGCCAAAATATGTCCAGAAATTGCGCCACTTTACCAATGTGGGTGGCCTGTCTGGAATTATGGTGTGTGGCGTGAATCCCTGCTTTGTCTTCCTCACCTCGCGTGGAGAGTTGAGGAACCATAAACTTCTGGGCAATGCGGATGTGCGCAGTTTTGCGGCTTTCAATAATGTGAATATACCACATGGATTCCTTTACTTTGACACCACCTATGAGCTGAAGATCTCGGTGCTGCCCAGTTACTTGAGCTATGATGCAGCCTGGCCAGTGCGAAAGGTTCCCTTAAGATGTACACCCCGTCAACTAGTGTATCATCGTGAGAATCGGGTTTATTGCTTGATTACGCAGAAGGAGGAACCGATGACCAAATATTATCGTTTCAATGGCGAGGATAAGGAACTGTCCGAGGAGTGTCGTGGCGAACGTTTCATTTATCCCATTGGCTCGATATTCGAAATGGTGCTCATCAGCCCCGAGACATGGGAAATTGTTCCAGATGCCTCCATTGAATTCGAACCCTGGGAGCACGTGACGGCATTTAAAATTGTTAAACTCTCCTACGAAGGCACACGTTCCGGTTTGAAAGAGTATCTGTGCATTGGCACCAACTTCAACTACAGCGAGGATATTACCAGTCGCGGCAATATACACATCTATGACATTATTGAAGTCGTCCCAGAGCCGGGCAAACCCATGACCAAATTCAAGCTCAAGGAAGTCTTTAAGAAGGAGCAAAAGGGTCCGGTTTCTGCTATTTCGGATGTTGTTGGTTTTTTGGTCACAGGACTCGGACAAAAGATCTACATTTGGCAGCTAAGGGATGGTGATCTCATTGGTGTCGCTTTCATCGATACGAATATCTACGTGCATCAGATAATAACCGTTAAATCCTTAATATTCATTGCCGATGTTTACAAGTCAATAAGTTTGCTGCGTTTCCAGGAGGAACATCGAACCTTGTCGCTGGCATCGCGCGATTTCAATCCCATGGAGGTCTTTGGCATTGAGTTTATGGTAGATAATTCCAATTTGGGCTTCCTGGTCACCGATGCCGAGCGCAATCTCATTGTCTACATGTATCAGCCAGAGGCACGTGAATCTCTGGGCGGTCAGAAACTGCTGCGCAAAGCGGATTATCATTTGGGTCAGGTGGTGAACACCATGTTCCGTGTGCAGTGCCATCAACGTGGTGTACATCAGCGTCAACCGTTTCTCTACGAGAACAAGCATCTGGTCATCTATGGCACATTGGATGGCGCCTTGGGCTATTGCCTGCCGCTGCCCGAGAAGGTCTATCGGAGATTCCTAATGTTGCAGAATGTGTTGCTCTCGTATATGGAGCATTTGTGCGGTTTGAATCCCAAAGAGTATCGCACCATTAAATCGGTCAAGAAAATGGGCATTAATCCATCGCGCTGTATTATTGATGGCGATCTGATTTGGTCATATCGCATGCTGTCCCATTCGGAGCGCAGTGAGGTGGCCAAAAAGATTGGTACACGCACCGAGGAAATACTTGCCGATCTGCTCGAAATTGAACGCATATCGGCGGTGTTTTAGATGGATGATAACCAAGATTCTCCCACACTTGTAAAGTTAACTTTAGCTTCAGTCTTTAAGTCGTAATTCTATTCTACTATTTATGTTTAAGTAACGCCAGCTGCAACTTTACCCAAAAACCTAACCAAACCAACCTACTTGCAGCTGCAGCAAAGTAATTTTTTTAAGATTTTCAAAATATATATATATAAATAGATTTTGTGTTTTGGTTTTTTTATAATAAGCTTTTGCAGACTTTATTTTTTTATTTGGGTTGTATGTCGTTTGTATTTGTTTTTGTATTTATCTGTGTATCAATATATAATTAATTCATTGTATAAACTAACAACATCATCAGTTAATTAATTAATTCAAAATGTGACAGCAGCCATCAATATTCTTCGTTTACGATGAAAGCAAAAAATATGAAATACACATTTCAATCGAAGATTATCCGAGAAAAAAAGAGAAACAAATCTTTTTGCACTTAATAAAATAATGAAAAATACAGCAAATATTTATGTATATATATATAGATGCATATGTACTATAAAGAAAGTGGTACTGAAATTCTATCAGTTATCTTTTCACTTTTTTATTTTAATGTTACGAGTGCATATGTATATGCAAAATATGTGTGAGTGTGTGTGTGTGTGTTTGATGAAGGCGCTTCAAGTGTCCAATATATAATTATGTTTCTTATTTTCGTTGAGCAAACTAATTTAGTTTCGAATTAACAAACAGAGCTGAGGTTATGTTGCTTCTTCAGATGATTATGAAAAATACGCAGATTTTTTTTTTTTCTTTTTTGTATATATGTGTACGTGGTGGTGTTGTTGTTGTTTCGTTTTTTGCATTCAACTCAGATCTGGGAGCGCAAACGAGGACGTGGCAAATCACCAAAGACTGGCTCGCCATGTACGCTCTTGGCCAATGCCTTGATGCTAGCTGCGATGTCCACAGTATTGTCCAGGACCTAAGTAAAAGAGAGCGGGCGATTAGTAATTAGTTTACTTTGTGGTTTAATTTATCAAAAAACTTACCTCCTCATCCTCAAGCACAGCATGATGTTGCTGTTGTTGTTGATGATGATGATGATGATTGTAATGATTGTTATTGTTGTTGTTATTGGCACGTTCGGCACGCTCAGCCAACGGCGAGTTGCCTATCTCAACGGGCAAACTCCTAGCAAAATTCGCATAGAATTGGCCACGTCCATTGGTTCCAGCACCACCACGCATCGGTATGGGCAACGAGCTATCCAAATCGAGAGCATCTACAAAGCAGATAAATTATTAAATATTACACAATTATTTTGAGGTTGAATTCTTTGACTAACTAACCCTCTGCTTCGTCGGCATCGCTCATGTTGTCTGATTGCTGTTGTTGTTGCTGCAATTGATGTTGCATGCGTTGATATTGCTGTTGGTGATGTTGCTGCTGCTGCTGCTGATAGACATGTACAGCCTGACTGGGTGCATCAACATCTTCCAAATCAAACAGACAATCATCGGCATCATCCGTATTTCCAGCCGACGACAACAACAGCGTACTACTTGCAGCATTTTGTTGCTGTTGTTGCTGCTGCTGCTGCTGTTGCTGCTGCTGTCTAAAGGTGGGACTATTGCCAACGCTCATTGGCGTGGCTTCTGGTGTGGCAGGCGGTGTATCGAAATTGGACATTTTGCGCGACGTTATGATTGATGCGGCATTTGGTGCCATCGGCGGCAACTGTTCCATAAAACTGGGCGGCTGGTTTAGCGGTGTTGTGGGCGTCGGCGGCATTACAACCAAATCCCGTCTGCTGCTTATCGTATTGCGACGACGTGAAGCAACTGTCACCTCCAGAGCAACGGGCATGGCACGATCCAAAATCTCACACGCCTGTGGCGGCACCTGTTGTATGAGCCGAGTAAGCAGGGCACCCTCCTGCTCACACTTCTCCCGGAAGCTCTTGAGCAGCGCAAACTTTTGCTCCGTATAGCGTTCGATGCGCTCATTGGTCTCATTGATCTCCGCCTGGACGCAGGCCTGCTGAAAGGCCTGCAGCTGACGCAATCTTTGCACACGTCCATCCAACGGGCCCTGATTGTTGGCGGTCAGCAATGAGCCAATGCTCAAGCTAGATGTGCTGTTCTGTGCTGGCGGTGATGGTGCTCCTGTATCATCGCTGTCCATGATCAACAGACCATAGCTCTCCGAATAGGATTTATGGCTGCGTCTCGCTTTCAAATCCTCATCGGTGCACAACAGCTGGCTATTGAAGAGATAATGTGTGGGAGATGTGACGCCAGCGCCTGTGCCAATGATTAACCTTTTGGCACACAGCACCAGCTTGCAATTGATGCAAATGTAGAGTTGCCAGCTCTGGTTGTGGTAAGGCGGCGGCATTTCCAATGTTAGGCTATAAATTAAATCACGCTGATTTATGGCATTTACGGTTAGATCTGGAATGGGACCATGTGCCTGCGTGGTCCAGGGCATGGAAGAGTAAGAGAAAACCAAAAATTAGAAACAATATATTAATTAAACGTTAATAAATAAATAATTGTTAGAGTTAAGAGTGAAAGTGAAAGGTGTAAATTCAATGTTAACATTGGTGTTGAGATTCTTTAGATTTTGTGTTTTTAATAGCTTTTTATTAACTTCACTGGGAAAAAATAAGCTATAACAAGCTTAAAATATGCTAAAAAGTAAGCTATATCCAAATGCAAGAAAAAAAAAGATTGTAATTCCCAACTGGTTTTTGGCTAACCCAGACAAATGGTGGTTGCTCTGCCCAACATAAGTTATCTAGATCGTATTTCTTACCACCTGCCCTCCCCCCCTTCCCCCTCCCCCCATCCCCCTCCCACCCTTCCCCCTCACCCTACCTTCAGGTCTGCGGAGGCGCTTGTAAACTACTTTATTATCCTTCATTAAGACTGTAATGTGTTTGCTTCGAAACATTTACTTATGTTTGGGCTTGTGATTCCCAACTGGTTTAAGCTGTAAGGCATACCTTACCCAGACAAAAATGCCTCGGACCATTGGCTGTGTTCAGCAGTAGTTGCTCTGCCCAAGTGAAGTTATCAAGTGCAGTTATCGATCGTATTTCTTACCCCCTGCCCTCCCCCCCCCTCGCCCTACCATCAGGTCTGCGGAGGCGCTTGTAAACTACTTTATTATCCTTCAATAAGACTGTAATGTTTTTGCTTCGAAACATTTACTTATGTTTGGGCTTGTGATTCCCAACTGGTTTAAGCTGTAAGGCATACCTTACCCAGACAAATGCCTCGGACCATTGGCTGTGTTCAGCAGTAGTTGCTCTGCCCAAGTGAAGTTATCAAGTGCAGTTATCGATCGTATTTCTTACCCCCTGCCCTCCCCCTTGCCCTCTCCCTCCCACCGCGCCTAACCTTCAGGTCTGCGGAGGCGCTTGTAAACTACTTTATTATCCTTCAATAAGACTGTAATGTGTTTGCTTCGAAACATTTACTTATGTTTGGGCTTGTGATTCCCAACTGGTTTAAGCTGTAAGGCATACCTTACCCAGACAAAAATGCCTCGGACCATTGGCTGTGTTCAGCAGTAGTTGCTCTGCCCAACATAAGTTATCAAGTGCAGTTATCGATCGTATTTCTTACCACCTGCCCTCCCCCTCCCCCTCCCATCCTTCCACTCACCCCACCACGGTAACGAATATAATAATCGCCCATGCATCAGCCCACATATCGATGACACTATCGATTAGAATACCAATTTAAATTCATATTGATTAAGTTTACGTTACTATTTATTGTTATTTTAACCATATTTCGAACAAGTATAAGAAAAGAAAAATAATTTTTATCATATAAAGTTTGACTAAAGTTCATTTTCTATTTTGTTCAAATTTGGAAAACATTATCTACATTTCGTTGACCGATAAGGCGACAGTTTTGATAACGATAACAATAATGACAAAAGAAGTACAATTGCTCATCGATTTCAATATTGAAAAACAACTTCCTTTTTGCAAAAGAGTTTAGCATTAACAAATAAGTATTGCAAAATACTTTGATAATAATTGTTGATTAATTATGGAACTCGATTTTTCCCCAGTCATTGGCTGATTAGGCTCTTTCGATAACGATAAACAATTGCAATTCATATTTTATTGAAATTACATGTTTAAGTTACCAAAAATGGTATTTGACAGTGCGAGAACGAACAGTAGTTCAAGTGCAAATTTGTAAATTATGTTTGCAAAAATGTTCAATTCAAGTGGGATTGCTTATCAGACAGACAGGGTGAGAGAGAGAGGGAGAGTGAAAGGTAAGGAAAGAGAGCGGTAAAAACAAGTAAACAACAAAAAATCAGGGCAATGGCCAAATGATGTAGATCCCAAAAAAGAAATAGCACAACTTAGTTTTTTATTGTTTCTAATCAAATATCGGACTATAAAATGTTATAAATATAGCCACGTGTTTTAATCAAAAAAGATCGAGACGGCGACAGAGAAACAGAAGACACAAAGATACATATAAAGATAGCGTTAACGCAAGCTCGCAACAAATTTGTCATTTGATTACAATCTGAGAGCATATACATAGAAATAAACAACACTATAAACTCAAAATACCCTGTAAGGGGAGCATAACTGAAGTACGAACTACACATTGAAAACCTTACAATTATTAGAATTAACAACTGAAAATGATTCAGGGATAACCTAAGATCTAGATTGCCCTTAAACTTGAATAACTTTACGTTCGCTTGCAAGACTTTTAGTTTCTAATACAGGGTATTTTATGTTCAATTCATATAAAATTCTTAGCTAAATAGCGCGTGTTGGCTGTGTGACAGCTATGCTATATTTGACACTTAGTTTAAAAACATATATATGTATATATAAAAACCAAACAGTGTGACAATAACCTAACTGACCGACCAACCGACAGCCAGACAGTCAGTCAGACAGGTCTCGGACGGCGGTAAACTGAGTGAAATTAAATTGAATTAAGGTATAAAATGCAAACGTCAACACAAATCAAATGACAATGTTTGTTGTTGTTGTTTTTTTTCCCCTTTTCGCTTTCTAGTTGTTGGGGATTTTGGGTTTGGTTTGGTCAGCAATTCTTCTAATTTGTTGCATGTGGCAAGGTTGTCATGATGATCATCATCATCATCAATTTGAATAGAATGCTTAAATAAAAAACGTGTAACCACATTTTTCACACAAACTGTCAAGTTTTGTCTACATATTTATTATTTTCGTTATTCCACCTCGTGTATGCAAATTTATATCACTTATGTAGATTGATTCGTATTATCAAAGCGCGCTCGTGTTGGTTTTAAAGAGTTTCCGCATTTGCAAATACAATTGACCCCAAAAAACAACAAACAATCAAAGAAAATGACAGTGTGACCGTTCATTGGCTAAATTTTGAGGTTAAATTGAGAACCTTTTTGATTAGATTTCTTTGTAGCTTGACATCAACTTAAATAACTTAATTTTTATTGGTTTTCAGTTGCTTTTAAGTGTGACCGTATGTATGCCTTCTCTTTCCTTGACACATTAAAACTTTTGTTTTCGCATTTTTTATCGACTTGTTTACATGCTTTTGCCGTGTTTGCAGTATCTAATCGGGCGAGACTATTATTATATTTATGCAGTACTTATTTTTTGTTATTCACAAACAAACTGAATGCATTCATAAAGGTCTAAGAGTTTTGTAGGCATTATATATGCTTATATTTTGTTGTTGTTGCTTGTTTTGTTTTATTGCTATTTGCCAAGTCGTTGCAATTGCAATTTTATGACCAGATGTCATTGTTATTAGAGAAGACAATTCTTGTTGTCGATTTGTCTGTCTTTCTCTCTGTTTGTTTGTGGCTTTTATTTACAGTGGGTTTAGTATATTTTATGATCACATTTGTTTTCACTGATATTGAAGGTGTGATGAGAGTTTATAATAAAAATTGTGAAGAGTATTTAACAGGCGGTGTTGACATCACTATTTGCTATTTCTTGCTGTTTGCACAAGTTGGCTTTTTGTGCAAAATGTCAATGACTTGCCCAAGCGGCAAGTAGCAGCAACAGCAAACAGCAGCAATAACAATTGAAGCCCATCAGCAGTCATAACAGTTATTTGTTGTTGTTGTTGTCTCTTAATTAACACAAACGGTCGTATCTTGTTGCAACAATAATAACAATTGTTGACTTTTTTCCTTTGTTAATTGAAACTAAATGTTTCGTCGCTTGCTGCCATTGCTAATTATGTGACAGTGGCGCCATCTAGCGCACATCTGCCTTATTAAACGGCAATTAATACTGACGCACACACACATATACAAACAAACAAGTACAGTAGCATATATGTATGTACATGTATGTATTTATGTCTCATTTGATAAATCGTTTAAAAACAAAAAAGCATGCTAATCGACCCATCGAAATTAATAATAAATGAAATTCGCATGTGCTTTTTTCATTTATTTTGGTTTTTTTCCTTTTAGCTTAACGACAATTAAACAAGCAGAGAACGGAAGAAACGTGCTGACGCGCACGTAATTTCAGCCACCCGTCGACAGTGACAGGAAATATCGGAAATCAATAAGAGCAAAAAAATTTATAATGTATACATTTATGTAAATGCAAACAATGTAAATATGCAAGGCATGCCAAATAATCGATAACTGCACCTAATAACAGAGTGTGTGACATTAACAGCTTGCTGCGGCTCAGGCGATCATTTTACTAAATGCATTTAAATTGCAGCAATGAATTTAAAAATGCCCTTTGTGTAGGGCATTTAAACTGCAAACGGCAAAGGCAATTGTAACATCGGCTTATTAATATCTTAAAACATTTATCAACTGTGTTGAGTAGCCGTGAAATCCTTGTTACATTTTGACTTAACATTTTCAAATCGTCACAGTGCATTTCAAACTGCAGTTACTATTTGCGATATCAGTTTGTGTTGCACTTAAAATTCCTCAACTACAAAACAATTGTAATGCATATCAGACTGTCTGGCTGCGACCGCCCCCCTTACCATCCTCTCTCTCTCAGTATCTGTCTATTGTAAAAACAATATTAAACCAACAGCGGCGGCTGCTTATGTAACAAAAACAAACTGCAAAAATGCATTGCCGCCGACTGCTGTTGGGCATTTAAGCTATAACAAGAATAACTTAAAATATTATTTTGCACATTTTGCATAATTTATATTGTTGTTTACTTATGTGACGAGTTGTTATTTTAGGTCGGCTGGCTGGCAAATTTAATTGATTGCCCCGCCGCCATTAAATATGTATATATGTATGTGTAGCGTTAGTTTGCTAAGTGGTTCTCAGACGTCAGAAAGATTTATGCCTACTACGCAGAACATTTGGATTAACTTTGGTCCGACACCGAAAAACAAAAACAAGCGAAACTAAACAGTTACGTCTAAAGATCAGATCTAGTTTCCTTACAGTTAACTGTTAATGTCAAGAGTTTTTAACAGCAGCTTAAAGGCTGAGTCTATGTTAATAGCATTTCGCCCTAACAGCATCCTTTGAGCTGCCAACAAAGGTTCCCTTTAATCGCAGGTTAGTCACTAAATAAATAATAGTTCACCTTTTGACTTCCTAATAACGGCTTACAAAATGTTGATACGCGCTATAAGCAATAAGTTCCGCCAATTAGTATAATAGGTTTATAATCGCTTTTAACAACAGCTTATGTGCTTTAACAAAAAACCTGTTGTTGGCAGCAAGCTCTTTTTTGTGTAGCATCTTATGGCCTGTCAACTTGTTGCATGCCCCATATGTTTAACAGCCTCATCATTTGGCAATGAAAATTTATTGCCGGCGAGAGACGATTTTTTTTCTTGTTATGTTTTGTTCTTGTTTTTTCCTATTGACGCATTTTGCCTTTTTTTATTTTGTTTTGATTTTTAAATTGGACTTGTTTTTTTTTTTACTGCTCTATGATAACTTCGTTTGGTTTTGCTTCGGTTCGTTTCTTTATCCAAAAAATAGAAAATAAGTTGTAAACAAATCAACGCACAAAAGAAACTAAGAAAATAATCTTTTTAAGATTTGCCTCAGGCTTTTTATGTTGTTTTTTATTTTGTTTTTTTTTACACCCGTGTTTTGTATTTGTGTTTGTATTTCTTTTCTTTTCTTTTTTGGGGCGCGACTAAGTTCAGCGCCGTCGCTCACAAATAATACCCATTTTTTTGCTATACCTCTGTCTCGCTCTCTTTCTCTCTCTCTCTGCCCCCTCGCTTTAACGTCGTTCTGTCTCAAGTGTGTTTTGTTGATTTTCTACCTCCTTTTACGAAAAGCGCAAACAAGCGACGTTGAGCCCATTATCATAAACAACAACTTTAGACAGCTGGGGCCCTAAGTGTCCGACACAGAGCGATGAAGAGAGCGAGATCTGATTCCTCTCTTTATCCCCCCTCTCACTCTATGTTTTGAAATCTACCAAACGATTGAATCGCCAATTCGGATTCCGATTCTTTTCCGTTTTGTTTTTGATTCTTTTTTTTCTTTTTTGCCTGCTTTTCGCTATTTGAATTTTTCCATTGGCTTTTGGTTCAGTCATTCTTTACATGATGACTCAAACTCCATGAGAAACTCTTGGACTTACAATTTGATGATAATGATAATGTTGATAATAATAGTGAAATTGTTGACAAAACTTGTTTATCATCGGTGACCAGCAAGAAGAAGGTTTAGTTTTTTGGAGCATGTTGGAAAATTTGTCTAACCAGATTGAGATATTTGAGAGTTTGTTTTGAATAGATCCCATATTATAAGATGGGTTTGGTTGGACCATCTTCTGTAGTTAAGAAAACAATTGTTATGTTGATTCTTGGGACAAAGCTTTTGATAGTAAAATATCAAAATATTCCTATAATGTTTTTTTAATGTATGGAATGAGAATGGAACCAATAAGTTGTGATATTTGTGACAAGTTTTAATCCAAAAACTTGTTTCTTGTTTAATTTAAATGCAATTTCGAAAAAAGTTCCTTGCTTAAAAGATGGAATGGAACTTTTTCGCAAATCTTATTTTTATTTGTTAGAATATAAATGTTAATTGTTGTCAAGTCATATTATCATATCGTCAATAGCCATTAATATATTAATCCTCTGCAAGTGTTGCCAAGTGTTGATAAGTGTGTACATAATTATTTATTAATTAACAAGCAAGGGCCAACGTCGCCGACTAACTAACAAATTAGTAAATGAATAATAAACGTGCCTCACGTGTTATAAAGGGTCCGGTCCTACGGCGTCTGATAAGATGTCTATATGTACATATATATATGTAGGTAGGTTAGTATATACAATTAGGTATATGGAAAAGTAAAGCAAAAGCTTATAGCTGTAGGTAAAGCGCAGAACGCTGAGGCAACGGGTCCGGTTTTTTTACTTATTTTTTTTTGTTAGCGTCCCACCTAACCTCATTTTGCGGTACGGGTTGAAAAGTGAGTGAAGAGGGGGTTAAGGTGGGGTTTTTGCTGTTATCTAAAAACTTTGACAAACAATTTTATTTCGTTTGACGTGCGTTGTTTGTTTAGGCCGGAGAGTTCGACTGGGCCTAAATGTGTGGTAGTCCCATATCTTTAACAGACACACACACACACAAATATGTGTAACTAAAATTTGATATACAAACAAGCTTTGCTTTCGCACCGGCGGCGTCGTCGTCGTCGTCTGCAGCAGAGTTAATTGTTAGTTTATAGTATGAGATCATCTTTTTGTCGGGGTCTAAGGTCTTTATCGTCTATCGCTTTGACATTTGCCTGATTGTTTTCGGTGGCTAAATTCAAAACTTGATAAGCGTCTATTTATAGCTGTTATTGTTTTAGATTATTTATTTCAGGAGCGCCTCTTATGCATAGCAATAATAACAACAAGAGACAAGCCTTCATTAACAGCTGTTATGTTAAGGCCCTGTTATATGACGTAGCCTAAGCGGCTGTTTGTCTGCAGATACTGTTCAACAGCTGCGCCATTTTACTTTTCATTCTCATGTGTGTGTGTGTGTGTGTGTGTAGGTTTGTAATTCTAGGTGCAATTTATTTGAGAGTGTGTGTTTGTTTGTTTTTGTTTTATGTTTATTTAAGGCAAACAAATCTCAGGCCGCACATTTGACACAAATTCAGCGGCCATTGTTGGCTTTTTTTTCAGATAAATATTTATGCAAGCAGGCATAATTGTTGAAAGAGCTGAGTGGGGGGGTTAAAGCGGCAAACCCCTTACAAAAATCACGCAACCTAAACGTGTGTGTAGGGAGCTACCCACCACCCCACCCACCCCTTTGGCCATCACCCAAAACAGCGTGCGATTTATACACACGCTGATTAAATTTGGTTCGCGCTTTCGAGAATATTTGAAAAATCTTCTCAGAGCCAAAAAGGTGTTTTCATTTTCGATTCGGTTATACAATTTGTTGTTGTTGCAGGTTTATTTTTAGACGAAGAAGAACCAAGAAAAAAAAAAAAATTAAATAAATAAACGCGCGCACATTGTGAATTTATAGTTTTGTTTACATGCAAATTGGCAATACAGACGGCAGTGCATTTCTCCTCGCTCTCTCGCGTTCTTTCTCTATCTGTTGCTTACTCTTCTTGTGGTCAATGGCTGCTGCGAGGTCTGGGTTGTTAAGAGGTTAAAAGTTTAACAGCGTGCGTTCAGTGCTCATTAAACGTTATGGCAACATTGGACAACAACCGTCACAATAATTGTCATCTCGCACCCCGCCCTCTGTCAACAACCCAGTGCGCTTAAGGTGTTGCCTGATGCTTTTAGCTTCAAGGTTATATTTATTAAAGATTAACATTGCTTTTCAATTAAGCACACGCGCTGCTTGTTAAGAGAAGCGCAGAGTAAGAAATCAAGAGAGAGAGAGAGAGAGCTTGAACAGATGCCTGCTTGATGAACAGCTCCCACTGTTCTAATACAGTAGCAGCTAAAGTGACAACTACAATGACCGTCAAACTATGAACTTGTTGGCTGCGTTTGCGGTTCTTAATTTTAGGGTTGCTTTGTTGTTGTTGTCCTTGCACTTTAACTTTGCTCAAAAAAACAAAAAACCTTGAAGAATAAAAAATTATCGATACAGGGTGCGTTGTTATTTCTATACTTCTACTACTACTTTGAGATGATTATTTTTTTTCAAACTTTTCATCAGCATTTAACATGCAATGCTTGTAATAAAATGTGTTTATCACAAAAGTGTGCAAGTTTCGATGCTGATTAAAATATAAATTTATGTATATATATAGTAAAAGCGTGCAAGTTCTGATTAGAATTAAATATATGCGAGTACTTTACTAGAGATAATCAATTCAAAGTACATAAAGAAAAACAGGCAGCGCACAGTTTGAGAGCACTGTCATTATTTTACACTAACTTGGTTTGAGAATAACTGAGCTTTGCAGCTGCAGCAGTCGCCATAGATAAGAGCAACAAGTTTTTCATTCCCTTTCTTTCATTTACTATTTTGTTATGTGCCTTCTTACTTAAGATTTAATAATACCTATTTATAGAGCTGTGCATTTTGATGCATTGTCGGACAGTTTTTGTGGTGTCAATTAAATAATTATACGCTGGCACGTCTGTGATATTCGGTTAAGGTTTTATGAATCTCTCTTTATTTTTGATCAAAAGAATTCTTAGCCTAAATGCAATTGGGTTGCTTATGTATAAAGCTCTGTCGCAGCAGAGCGGCCGCTGCCGTTGCAGCGGTCAAGAGAGAGAGAGAGAGTTGTAGTATATTTATGAATGTACATGTATATGCAGAAGGCAAAGAATGCATATACATTAAATATACATATATAAGGCAAGCGCTGGCTTAGCTGGTAAGGGCTAAAGTGCTTACGTTGCGGATCCCACACTTCGTGGTGGTTGATCAGATTTCAAGTGCGCTGACCGTTTGTGTAGTTGCGTTATATTTGTATATACGTAGCAACAAAGTGTTGCTATGTCTGAAGGTTACGTACCCTGCAATATAGTGGGCTTATGACAGATTGTCATGCATACTACATCTCCCTCCCTTTGAAAATAACGTAACTTAGTGTAGTTATTTTAGTTCTTTGTAGCTTTATATTTTTTTATTTTTTTTTTGTTTATTAATTTTTTTTTTTTTTAAGTTTTGTTTTTATTTTTTTTTCATTTTATTTATATATATATATATTTTGGATGAGAATGATTAATTAATAAAAAGTTTTAGCCTATCTTTATGTACTTTTTGTACCTTACCCTTTTTATCCTTTATGAAAATATTTTCTCTATCATCTATTTGTTCTACTGTGTAAGGGCCTAAATATGCTGATTCTAGCTTATGGCCAGTTTCATTTCTTAATAAAACCATATCTCCTACTTTTAATTCAAAATTAATTATATTTTTATCGTAGTATTCTTTATTTCTACTTTTATTTTTTTCTAACATAATTCTAGCTCTTTTATAAGCTTGTTCTAGTCTAAATTTACTTTCTTTAGCATAATCTTCTATATTGTACAGTGGATTAATATTATCTATTGTATTAAAATATTGTGGCAAGTTACTTTGCTTACCAAAAACTAATTCATATGGACAATAATTATGTGCCATAGAAGGGGTCGTGTTGAAACAGTATACGAAATATTTTAGCCATACATCCCAATCAGTTTTGTCGACTGATATGTATGAACGAATATATTCATTAAAAGTTCTATGACTTCTTTCTACTGTTCCAACTGTCTGGTGGTGGTGTGCTGTAGACGTTATATTGTCTATTTTTAAATATTTGCACAAGTCATTTATAATAGAATTTTTATATTCAGTTCCCATGTCCGTAATGAACGTCTTCATTGGACCGAACTGTAATATAAAAGATTCAAATATAGCTTTAGCGACAGTATTTGCATTTTTATTTGGGATCGGTATGGCAACAAGATATTTTGTTAAATCGCAAATAAGCGTAACTGCATATTCGTTACCATATTCAGATCTTGGTAATGGACCTACTGTGTCAACTATTACCCTGTCGAAAGCACTTATTGGCGTGTCGGTAATTGTTAAAGGAGTTTTAGTATGTGTTGTTGTTTTTGACTTCTGGCATTTTGGACATCTACGTACGTACTCTTTTATATGACGAGTCATATTTTTCCAATAGTAGTGTCTTTTTACTTTGGCCAAAGTTTTTGTTATGCCCGTGTGTCCTCCTTGTATGGGATTATCATGAAATGTAAACAAAATTGCTTCTTTTTCTGTATCGCTTGATACAATGGTCACCGGCTTGAGTAGCGCTACTCTTAATAATCTCAATGTATTATTGCCCATATTTATGAAATTATCTATTGAAACTTGTTCAAAGATGATTTCATGCGGTGCCACTTTTAGTTGGCGTATATCATGCATACCGGCTTCCTTTTCGAGCCTTTGGAAAAACTGACCTAAGTCGATAACTCCATTAGTATACAGATCGCTAACATTTATTCTTGCAACGATTTTATTTCCGTGTTTGAAATAACACAGCTTTCCTTTCATATGCAAGGCCACTACTTTTCGTACATCGTCATTTGTGATGACTTCATATACGTTGGGCTTAGAAGCTTTTTCATGATTTTGCCTAAGCAAAGGTTCTTGTTCATTTCCTGCGCAGGATTTATTTTGTCTACTTTGTTGCCTGGTAGTGACTTTCAGGACTTTATTTTGTAAATCTTTTAATTCGGATATTGTTATCCGTGATAGGGCATCTGCCACGAAATTGTCTTTACCCTTTAGATACTCGACTGTAAAGTCGTATTCTTCTAATTCGAGCCGCATGCGTGTAAGTTTGGAACTTGGATTGACCATAGAAAATAAATAAGTTAATGGTCTGTGGTCAGTTTTCACTGTAAAGTGTTTTCCATAAATATATGGACGAAAATGTACTATTGCCCAGTGGATTGCTGCTAATTCTTGTTCTGTTGTGCTTTTATTACTTTCACCCTTTGTAAATGAACGTGATGCGTATGCAATTGGAAGTTGGAGTCCATTATAGTTTTGAGTTAAAACTGCTCCACACGCTTGCTTACTAGCATCCGTTATTATGCAAAATTCTTTGCTGAAGTCTGGGTATTGTAGTAATGTTGGTTGAATTAGCTTGTCTTTGAGGTATTGGAATGCATTTTGGCATTCAACTGTCCATTCAAAAGGAACATTCTTTTTACATAATCTTGTTATGTGCCGTGAATATTCGGCGAAATTGTTTATAAATCGTCTATAATAGTTGCAGAATGCAACGAATCGTCTCGCGCTGTCTGCATCATGTGGGACTGGATAGTTTTTAATGACGTCGTATTTTTTGTCGTCTGGCAAGATTCCTTTATCCGTGCATTTGTGACCGAGGAAGGTTACTTCATGCATGAAAAATGAACATTTTTGCGGATGTAATTTAAGGTTGTATTTCCTACATTTGTCAAAAACATCAGTTAAGTTTTTAAACATATGTTTTTCGGAACAACCAATAACTATTAAATCATCCATATAAAGGAAAGCTTGCGAAGAATCAAGGCCAGAGAACGCTATAGTCATCATTCTCTGAAATGAATTTGGCGCTATTTTTAAACCGAATGGTAATCGCGTGAAGCGATATGAGCCATTGCTCGTTGAAAATGAAGTTATATTTCTTGAACTTTCTTCGAGTTCGATTTGATGAAAGCCTGACATTAAGTCAAGGCATGAGAAATATTTTGCTCTACCTAGTTGATCTAATATATCATCAATTCTAGGCAGTGGAAATTTATCGGACAGTAATTTTTATTAATTTGACGATAGTCAATTACTAACCGCCATTTTTTATTTTCTGAGCCTGGAAGGGCTTTCTTTGGGACAAGTAAGAGTGGGCTGTTGTATTCTGATACAGACGGTTCGACAATGTTGTCGCTGATTAATTTTCCAACTTGTTTTTGTATTTCTTCTGTCTGGCTATGCGGGCTTCGATAGTTCTTAATGTACACTGGTTCATTATCTTTTAGTCTCAGTTGTTGTTTATAGAAGTTATTTGTTGTGATTGATTCGGTTTCAAGACCGAATATGTCACTGTAATTGGTGCATAAATTGGTTAATTCCGACTTGAATTGTGGGGGGAAATTTTTTGCTAGCTGAGATATGACAGTTTTTTCTCTATGTTCTTGATTTGTGTGAACTACATCGTAGCTCGAAAGTGATTCATGTTTTAAATTATTTATTGTAACTAATTGGTCGGTACTAGTTGTATTTAGTAAACGGACAAACGTATTTTGAGATGTTGCAATTGTGTTTGCAACATATACACCAGGTTGAATTTCCTGATTTGGAATAAATACACCATCTTCTTTTGAGGTTAGCGTGACTTTTCGGACAACTTGAGATCTTGCTGGCAGAAGTATTGAGTTTATACCAGAGTCATATGTTATTGGAACATGGATCGGATATTTTAGATTATTGGGTCTAATTATAAACCAATCTTCCGATGGTTTGAAATCTAGTTGACAATTGAATTTTTTTATAAAATCAATGCCTATTATTCCATCACATGGTATAGCGAAATCTAAATCAACTATGTGAAAATTGTGTGGAATTATATATTTTCCTGTCTGAATCTCTATTGATGCTAGACCTTTGGATTTTAAAATCTCTTTACTTATGCCTTGAATGTTTATTACATTATTAGGCTGGATGTCATGAAAGACATCAGAAGTTTCTTTAAGTATTGAGATGTCTGCACCTGTATCTATTAAAAAGGTAAGTTTTTTACCTGTTGACACGTGGTCAAATGAAACAAATATATTGAGACTAAAATTTATTGTATGAACTTTAGTGTTTTCTATTGCTGGGTATCTAAAGGTTGCTCGGAGTTTCCCGAAACATCTTGGGTTACTCTGACATTGTTATGACCTCTGTTTGACTTGCCTCTAGTGTTTTGGCCTCGAGTGTTGCCTCTGTTATTATTGTAGTATTGTCCTTGACCGCCTCTGTTGTAAGGTCGGCCTCTATAGTTACCTCTTCCGCGGTTTCCGCCACGTTGAGAGTAATTTTGGTAGAACAATACAGAGTTGGGTTGTCCAGTTGCCTCTGTGCAACTGTTGACAAATTTGGATATCGCATCATTCATGTTATTGAATGTGCCGGCCTGCATGATAAGTTTTACCTTATCGTTAGTACAGTTTTTGGTCATTGCCTTAACTGCTTGGGCTGTACTGTATTTATTGGCCAGTTCCGGCGTTAAACCATCGTTTATATATGCGCCTTCCAAAGCTCTTGTTAACTGCTCAACCTCTTGTGTATACTGGTTGGCAGTTTTGCTTCGTTGTTGCAAGTTGAGTAATTTGGCTGACAATACTTCTACTGACTCGCCTTTTACTGTGCTTGATAGTTTTGCAATAATTTGAGCGATCGTTTGCTCATTGCTAATCAAGTTTCTTGCGTGGCCTCTTAATTTTGTCTTTATAAGTTCTATGGCCGTTGCTTCGTGGTCACCTTTAATTGTGTCTAATAGACTTAAAGCGTCTTTGAAGCTTTGTAGATTTTCTGCTTTGCCATCGTACTCGAATAGAAGAGACGAGGCTGTTTTCAGAAAATCTACTACTTCTTGTTGTATCATTTTTATTGGTTTGATTTCTTCTTCAGAATCAGAATCAAAATCAATGTCAGTTTCGTTGTCTGGCATCCGGTTGTCTAATACGGATGGATCGAATGTTACCGGTACACTTAGTACCGAAGGAAGAAATAGGTGTAGGTCGTGTTTTGTGTCCAAGGTAATTAACGCTGATCTTAATTTGTCGATAATTTCCCTTGCTTGTAATTTGTGTAGACTATTTAAGTTGTCATAATTGAAATGTATAAGTTCCCGACATTCGTTGTACTAGTATTGTACTAGTATTTGGGTATGCTTGATTATAGTTCCAATTCGTATGGGAACTTTCTTATTTAAGCACTTATACGATTTAATGAACTCAACGCGTTTTTGTATTATAAGCTCTCTGAATTCTGTCCATTCCATGAGTTACTAATATTTATCGATGCAGTCGCACCATTAGTTTAGTAACTGGACCCAAGAAGACGTTATCTTCTGTTAGTTCTTTTACCATCACATATGGCAAAGTGGATAGCACTATACCTTTTTCTTTTATACTACAGTGGTATAGTGGGCTAGTAATTCTATTATACGAGTCCACGTAGGCGTACTCAAAATCAGGTATCGAAATTAATTCGTGAAATTGATTTAGTACACAAATTGCTCGTATAATGAACTCTGGGTCTCTTTCGAATGCTTCGGCTATTGCCGCATGCATTTTGAAATACTTATTATGTGATACTCATGCTCATACTTTGTTTGGGAAATCTGGGTCTTTGTTAAGCATACGTTGTAACAGAGTTTTATTCTGATACTTGAGGTATATCCATCATACAATAATATATATATATATATAAATTTAATTTATTCAAAATTTTTATTAGTATTTATCGTTTTTTCTTTTCTTTTTTTTTTCATTCAATTCTAGATTTTATCTAGGTCGTTAGCCTTGTTGATGTATTTTTTTCTGAGGCACTTATTGTGTAGCTTGTATAATTTAAAGAACATATTTGCGCTTAGAATAACAACGATAATTATTAACAAAGTATTTGTTATTCCTAAATCTACACTACTTGATTCTACTTTATTTATAACATTAGCGGTGGAATCCACCGTTTTTGTGTCTATGAGACCCATTTTGGCCAATTCTGTGTAATAAACGTTTTCCGTTTTAGATATTATATTATTATAAAGATTTCCAATTTTGAAATTATTTGTAATTTACATTTGTTATTTTAATATATTGTTTTTTTCATTTTCCTATTTGTATCCCTATTTTGATCATAACAGTGATCGCCTGTCTATTTTTTTGTATGGTTTTTTATGCCATACTCTCCTTAACTCGCACAACACAGTGCGAGTTATTACAAATTCTATATTATTTTTATTTTACTTAATATAACCGCTGCTGTCGCCGATGTACTGCTTCTTCACGTCTTATTTGGCTGCCTTGGTGCGGTCAGCGTTGCCGGTGCAGGTCATCGCACAGGCTGGGGAGTATAATGGTCCTTTGCAGTCTCCAGGGCACTTCTTTATTGGTTTCGGCAGCTGCTTCCTTTCTGTTGGTTGAGTTTTTGATATATTAGCTAAGTTCTTTATATATTGAGGATAAGGTGCTTTGGATTGTGTTTTAAGTCGTTTTGATTCTTCATCAAGAAAGACTAGCTCATCTGCTAGCTTCTTGGCATTTTCCCAAGTCGGGGGCTTGTTGCTATTATATAGCTGCTTACAAATTTCAGCTTTGCGTTTCTTTATACGCAGCTGTATGCCTCCACGATTTCTTGTTTTTCTTGATTCGGGCTTACTAGTAGTCTGTGCATTTACCGAAAGTTTTCTCGCCCTGTACTCGTCGAGAGTGATGCGTATAGACATTTGCGACACACAATACCAATAAAACACCTTACTCACTCAGAACTATTCAATCGATCGATGTCCAATTCCAGCAAGGTTGACGTGATTATGCTGCTGTTACAGTTGAGGCTGGTGTAATTAATCCTTGTTGTTGCTGTTGAAGTATTTCAATATCCTAGGTCCTTTGGACGCACGTCACGGTCGCCATGTCGGACAGTTTTTGTGGTGTCAATTAAATAATTATACGCTGGCACGTCTGTGATATTCGGTTAAGGTTTTATGAATCTCTTTTTATTTTTGATCAAAAGAATTCTTAGCCTAAATGCAATTGGGTTGCTTATGTATAAAGCTCTGTCGCAGCAGAGCGGCCGCTGCCGTTGCAGCGGTCAAGAGAGAGAGAGAGAGTTGTAGTATATTTATGAATGTACATGTATATGCAGAAGGCAAAGAATGCATATACATTAAATATACATATATAAGGCAAGCGCTGGCTTAGCTGGTAAGGGCTAAAGTGCTTACGTTGCGGATCCCACACTTCGTGGTGGTTGATCAGATTTCAAGTGCGCTGACCGTTTGTGTAGTTGCGTTATATTTGTATATACGTAGCAACAAAGTGTTGCTATGTCTGAAGGTTACGTACCCTGCAATATAGTGGGCTTATGACAGATTGTCATGCATACTACAGCATTCATAATAGTCTTAATCTCTGTTTCTCTCTTTCGCTCGCTCTCTTTGATTGACAACTGTTAACTCTAAACAAACATGTTATAAAAATGGTTGCTCACTTTCGTAAGCCCTTCTTAAAATATACATACATACAAAATGTGCACATTTACATACATATATGCAAATCATTTACATATTAATATCTTTGTTATTGTTGGACGTATTTAAGTCAAACTCGTTTGTATACCACTGTGATTCATTATTAATTAAGTTACGTTTTGTTTTGCTAATTAAAATGTTGTTACTGCTCTTTTTTAATGAGAGCAGGCGAAAATAAATTCGCCGCTGCAGGTGCGGCGACTTATTAAAACCAGAGCGAATCAGATGACGAAAACAACAACATAGCAATAAGAGCAAAAAAAATTTGCTTAGCGTTGAAAACAAACTAATTATGAATCTAATCATAAATAAATCAATTAAAACACCAACCAAGCGACTATCAGACACGTCGCGACGACAGCGACGTCGACGTCAGCAAAATCAGTACTAAGCGCATACATACAATGTGTACATATGTCGCATTGTTGTCGTTGCTGCTGTCGTTTTTACCGTTTGATAACCTAGAAAAGCGAGTGTAGCGTGAGTTTTGATTATTTTTATTCCATGTGGGCTTGTGCACGCTTTAACACTGTTAGTTAAGTGGATTGGATGGACTGCACAAAAACTAAACTAACTAACTAAACTGTTGATAAGGGTTCAGTATGCATGTGTGTGTGTGTGTGTTTGTTTGTTTGTATTGCTGTAAAGCTGCGCTCGCCGGTAACTTAAGTGACAGCTGCGTAAACAGTTTGACAGCCATCGATCTATCTTAAGAGCTGTTTATAAGATTGTTTAGTTTTTGCTGCTCGTCGAAGCTTGTTTGAATGTAAATATTATACGATTTGAGTGGTGTTTGCATGTGGGTGTGTTTACGTATGGAAATCTTCGAAGTGACAGCTATTTAAACAGTTCGAAAGCCATAATTTGTTTCTTTTGAAATCGACACAGGCATAACTGAACATCGTCATAGGATTCGTTTAGTATTGCATAAGAAAACAATGTAACATAATTCTTATTCATGCTTCAATAGTTTGACAGTCATCACTCTTGGGAGTGAGAGGATTCTTCTGCTGTTTTCAGCTCATGTAAAGTTGTGCTGTTGCTTTTTACAGTTTGCTGTAAGTCAGCTTCCTTTACAACTGTTAAGCTTCGCTTACTGTTAACATTTATTGCTTTTTCTCAAAGGTATAATAAATGAATATTATACGGCCGTCTGTCTAATCAATAAATGCAAATCAAACACGCGCCTCACATTAATTAAGGTTCGCCCACTTAAAGCTAAACAACCTTGTTTATAACGCTACCAGACCGCATTTTGTATTTACTAAACAAATATTATTTTTTTATGCATAAATTCATACGTTAAATAAAATCACACAAAAAGGCCTACGCATCATCAACAAACAAAAGAAGAGTGAAGTGCGCTAGCAGTTGAAAAGAAGAGGGGGGAGGGGGCTAGGGGATTTTTAAAGAAGCTGTTTGTCAACTGTTTTTGCTTTTGTCTGCAAAGTCCAACTAAGAGCAGAGTGTGGAAGAGAGACGGAAATGGAATGGAGTGAAGATGGAACCTGCCCTGTCCTACACCCTGCCCTACATACGACTACTTCACCCCACCCACCCGCACTCCCTTCTTTTTATAGCGTTTTATAGCTGGCCATTGGTCGCGTTTGGAAATCTCGAAAACTTGTTTATACTACAACAAAAATGTATAAACAAGTTTTTATTTTTCTTCTGCGCTGCTGTTGTTTTCGTTTTTTTTTCGGCTGCTGCGTTCCTTCTTTTTTATTTTTGCTTCTTTTGTGGCTTGTCGTTAGTTTCGTAATTTATTCTAAAAGCGTTCCGTTTTCGGCCTCTCTATATAAAGAGACAGAGAGCAAATACATATGTACAGTGTACGTATGTGCTGATATATATGTTTATTTGAATACACGCTTTTGTATGACTTTATTTTGAATTCATTTTTATTTTGTTTTGTATTGCGCTTTGAATTATTCAAAATAACACTTTTGGTCTATTTGACTGTGGTTGTTGTTGTTTTTGTACGCCTCAGCGCTTTCAAGTGGGTGTAAAGGCAATAAGCGCAACAACAGCAAGTAACTACGCTGGACATGGAATTAACAGACTGCGCAATGCTCTGTTAATAACAGTGCAGTAACAAATAGTGGCTTTCCAACTGTGACTTGAGCATTGATATCTCGAAAATAAAGCGTGATATAAAAAATTATTCTTGTTGTGCCTATAAACTACTTAAGATGCACATAACCAATATACCCCTCCTCCCATTTTAGTACAGAGTATGACAAGAACTTTTGCACAATCTATAGACCGCAACAAAAACAAAACAACAATAATAATAATGCATAACAATTCAATTTCCATCAAAATAGTCGCATAATGCAAACCAATCCACCCACAAGAAACCAAAGACGGAGTGCGGGAATTGGCAGGGGCATTTATTTGCGCAATGGGTGTGGCCAGCATATGTGTGTGTGGGTGTGCAGCTGCTTAACATACATATATGCATGCCCATGATTCTAATTGAGCTGCGCTTCTGCTCACAGTTTGAATACCATTGCTGTAAAACTGTTACACGTGCAACTGGTAACGTGAAGATCGAAAAGTTCCAAAACAGAAACAGAACTGAGCGACTAAAACTGTTGATTGATTTAACCTTGAAAAACGACACACGCACACAGAGACAAAGTCAAGATACACACACACACAAACGCATACGTTTTTTTTGCCTTCTTTTTTCGACGCGTGTCGCGTCTTGTATAGAGAATGTTTTTGTTTTTTTCCATCAATCTTTTTATGTCAAGTCATCGCGAAAATAATCGATCTAAGATATTCAAAAAGCATTTATCATTGTCTATTAAGAGCATTGGGAACAAAATCAAAAACAGCATTAAGCCATATATTCTCGATTAAATAATACAAAATTAATTGTTCTGATAAATTTTAATCGAATGGCTCGAACAATAAACTGATGATTAAATTTATTAACTTAATCCAAATTGGGTGGCCTGAACTAACTAATAATTTATTATTCTTTGAAACGTTTTGTTGAAATAATTTACTTATAATCAAAAAATATAACTGAGCAATCTTAAAAACAGTTCTAAAACCAACAAAACTGTAGAAAATCTATCTTAGCCCCCTGCTTAACATTAGGGTAAGGAAATATTATATAAAATACTCTTTCTCCCTGTTCTGTTCTGTTGTAGAAACCGAAGGCAAATTAAAAGTAAAAGCGCATACAAATCATAAAAATTTGAAAATGCAAATGTCAAAAATTAAAAATGCCGCATCTCGAAACGAAACTAAAAATAAGGCGATCGGTTAAAAAATAAAAAGAAAAACAACAAGCGAAACAGGTAAAAAGAGAGGCCGATAAAAACATACGACCGGGTACACACATACATACATACAGATATAAAACGGGAAGGCAAATAAATTATACAGGGTGTCTTTGCAAAGGATGAGGCAGAACAGGTGTAGGGCAAAATCAAACGTGCACACACACACACACATGGACACATTAACTTGTGTGTGTTCTAACAAAAATATACCGATTGCCAGGCAAACGGAGAAGTTTCTTTTTATTTTGTTCCATGAATGACCCTATTTTTTTTACTCACTTACTCGCTCTTCACTATTGCATACATAAATATGCGTGTGTACGTGCGTGTGTGTATGTATGCTTGTCAGTCAAGAATAGACAGAAACAGCGTTTGGCCGGCACACAAAGCATAAGGAACGATAATACACAAACATACACACGCATAAAGCATATGTATGTATGTATGTATGTTTTGTATGTGGTTGGGCCCTAACATTGTTGCTGGGCTCTTATGCTGCTGCGTGGAAAATGGTTACGCTGCGCATAAAGCAAAATGCGATAAAATGCTTAAAATTAACTAAAACGCACATACATATGCATGTATGTACATTTTTGTTATATTAAATTAATATTTTTCCACTTACATTCTTAAAGAAATCCATGAAATTGCTGTAGTAGACAAAACTTTTTTGATACTTTTGCACAAACATTTGCGACAGCAACGCTGGCAGCGAAGCTTCGCCGGCTCTTGATGCGTTGCTGCTGCTGTTGTTGTTATTATGATTATAATTGCCATTGCCACCCACTCCACTACCAGTGTTGCTGAAGCTGCGCTGCAGCTGCGGAGAGCTGGCATTAAAATTCAAGCATTCGCACGAGATCATCATGATTGGTTTTGATTTGGATTGTGTGTGTTTTTGTTGTTATTATTTTTGAACGATATAATTGATTCTATAATTCACAGCTATGGCGTTATTTTATTTTGTTATCTTTTGGTTTTGTGCGTGACTTCCTCGTTCGTCCTATTTTGAGTTTGGGGGTTAGCGGCGCGGGCGCGTAAAAAAATCACTAATAAAACACCCACAACTACCTTAGTTCATCATTTTAGCGTCCGTTCCGTTCAATGTGAATTTTTCGAATGAGCGGACTTCGATTATCGAATTTCGGTATGTGTGTACCATGTATAAATGCAAAACAACATGAAGCTAACTTCACGCTACCCAACGAATGTTAGCTGCCAGACCGGCCAATTAGGCATGTTAATGTGCTGTAAAGGTGATTCAAAGAGGTTGTATGCAATTTTAATGCAAATGCTTATTAATATAGACATGTTTGCGCGCTTTATGTACTATTCAGGCTTCTTAATTTATGTTTTGCTAAAATAAACAGCTTGACCAATTAAATAATAGCATATGTTAAGACTGTTAATTTTGAAAGAGCTGTTAACGCACCAAAGAGCACTGTTAAAATATATCGATATGTATTATATAAGAAGATATGGTCACACCGGTGTTGCTAACAAACAGCTGTTTAGTTTTATTTAGGCGCAAATTTTTAATGTGTTTTATGTTGAAAAAAGAAGAATTAATGTGTACTAAGTGTTTTGTGCTCGTGCCAAATGTGATGTTAAGAGCAGTTTCTGATCTGGCACTCGAAGATATAGATGCAAATTGATGCAATTGTATATGTAAACCGGAACAGGTAAGAAACCCAACTCTACTTTTTCGCTCTGTCCTATTGGCAAATAAAAAAGGAATTTAATTTTCTTGCACTTGCTTCGCGTTGCCGTTCTCACACTGCTTTCGTATTAGTATTCTGCATTGCACTTGATTAAATTCAAAGTGAGCCTCTGTTGATGCGGCCAAGCATCAAAATTTCATGCAATTCTTAATACAACAACAACAAAGGCTAAAAGAGCGCCTTTTTCAGCTGTTTGTGGGTCGGGTGGGGGTGGAGTAGGCGGGGGTTAGAGCTTAAGTGTTGCTGCCTTTTTGTATGTTTTTGGCTGAATCTTTAAAGAAGTTAAATTTTTTGATTCTTAAATTTGTTATATCAAAACCGATTTTCAAAAGCAAAAAACAGATTTTATGAATATAATTTTAATTTATTACAAGTAACACTAAACCCAATATACTCGATTTACCTTTCAGTTACAGTGTATTACGTAACTGAAATCATAAACACAGACACGTGCCTAGGTTAGCCCGTTTAACCTGGAGGCCATTCTCCTGGCATAGTCCAGTTACAACTTTGTTTCGCTTTGCTTCGCACTTTTTTTTGGCACCTGGCTTTTTCGATGGTCTTTGCAGCTCCCCAGTTGAGCAGGGCGGCGTGTAACAAAAAATAAAAAAAATCATCAAGCTAATGAAAGTGTCGAGTTATATATGCATATAGCTGTAACTGGTCGTAAGAGCGGCTTCAACTAGGCTTTCTGTTTGTATTTTCTGTATGTAATTGAAATTGCGTGGCGTGCGCGGCATTAAGTCATAAAAACAACAACAACAACAACTACAACAACAACAACTTGAACCAGTTTGTCACACTCTGAGGCCAAGCTAAAGGCACGTACTCACCAAGAGGTCAAAAAGCATTTGAGGCTCTTCGGATATCTGGCCAACAACAGCGCCAGGGCTTAAATTATCTCTTTCGAGACAATTGTGAAACTTGTAAAGCAAAAAATTCTGTTTGTGTCATAAAAAGGCAGAAAACTGTAGAACAAGTTGCCACAAAATTCTTGTTCAAAATTTAATGAAGGTTGGTTGTAGTTCCGGCGAAACGTTTACTCAGAGGAGCATCATTTTTATTCGGTTTTAAGAATGAAACTTATATAATGTGTGTTGGGTCCATTGACTTGTGGCTTAGAATCTTTGCTCTTGAGAAAATCTAGAAACAAAAAATTATACTATTTTTGTTGTTTAAGATTTATTTAAAGTTTCATTAATGTTTTATGATTTATAAGCTAGTTCGCATAGTCTATTGAAACTATATTCGATATTATGATATTATAATTTTAGTTTAACATTTTCTTATGGGTTTTTGTGATCTAGATAGGATCACAGATTGAGAGAGTCAAAGACAAAGTTCTTGAGGAACAATTCTTAAACAAAATTAGTTTTTCCTCGTGCAATTACAACACCAATTAATCTAGACATCTACTATAACGAAATACTTCTTCTCCTCTTTCTTATACAATCAATTGAAGTCCTTTCTTAAATTCGAACGTGCCGCAATTGCGTTATGTAAATCGATATGATTAAATGGATCGCGCAATTGATTGATTGCCATTCAATTGAATAATGCAGCACCAAAACACCAAAATCACAAAACAAAACCGAACTGAAAAATGAAAAAAAGACTCGACGGGGGGATATCTTATTATTACTGATTATTTTGTTTGGGGTTGGGATTTGCGGGCGGTTTGTTTGTTATGCGCAATTTATAAAGTTGCCTGACACAATAAATAGAAGCAGCAGCAGCAAGGATAGCGCAAGGATCACGAGCCCATAGCCAAGACCAAGACCAAGACCAAGGCACCTCCGCCTTTAATTCTCGCGAAAAATTATAAAGGAGCTATCGACCTAAAGTATTGTATTACCAAAACGAGAGAGCGAGCGAAGGAGAGATAGTCAGCGAATGGAAGAAAGAGGGAGACGGTTGGATTTTGTGACCCAAGTTTAGTTGCCTTGATAAGAAAAACATAAAAGGTCCTTTAAAGACAATGAGGAGCCCAAAAGCATTTCCTTGTGCTCCTTCTCCCGTTCTGCGCCTTATCCTTGTTTTATTCCTTATTCCTTATCACACCAAAAAGATCAAATTTCAAGAGCAGCAAGAGAAAGGACCAAACTATGCTGGGAAAGGATGTGATCTTTTTTTTTATACTGAATGGGCAAAAGTTTTGCTAAGGCTAAAAAGCTCTTTTTTTTTGTAGGCGGAACAAAGTCATGATGGATAAGGAAATTTTAAGATTATTAATCTAAATATTAATAACTTTATATTTGAAAAGTTTGCATCAATATTAAGCTAGAGAAAAGTTAAACAAGTTAATTTTCCAAAAAAAAAAGTGATAGATGGTAGAATTGGAAACGCTTTTCAAGGGTCTTGGGAATAGAACTCCTAAATGCGCTTAACGAAAAGGAAATTTAAGTATTTGTTTTCCCAACATTTCCTGCCTCTTTTACTTAAGTTCTGACCTGCTTTGTTCTCCAACAACCGAAACGAAATAAAGCGAATGCCAAACGAAATGTAACTCAGGCCACCCATGCCACGCCTATTTGGATACAGATACAGATACATAAACGAATGCCTGCTGCATACAGTTACATATGTTAAGCCGATAGCTTTCACGAATCTTTTACATAAACACCAAAAAGACACACACACACACACACACAGGGCCAGCCAATGAAAAGGGGCCAAAATTGTTGACTGTATATAAGAATCTTTGTATCTATGTATCTTTGAAGTTATGTGTGAGTACCGAACAATTAAGTAGAGCTTGGAGATATCTGCTTATTAATATAACGCGTGCCAGTTGGGTTTGAGGGGGGAGGGAAAGAAAAAGATGATGATTATTAATTGAATTAGCGCCTACAATGAGAGATGAGCCATGCAGGGATAGGGAAAATATGTAACGGAGGGTCAGTTAATTGCCAAGGCGCAATATTAAAAACAAAACAAAGTAAAGTAAATTCTCAATTGAGCACAGGAAATGACAGCTAATTGAGACGCAAGTAAAAAAATACCAAACTCTTCATTAGAGACATCCATTAGACGTTTCTTTATGAGTTTCCTGTGTTCGATTTGCATATGACAGCTATCTGTATAGAGTATAACTAAAGCTTGACACATTTCCTGCCTTTTTTGATTTTGGCTCATCCATCAAGTTAAAAATTCGCACGATATCATTAACAAGAGCTTTATTGACAACGGATATGCAATATGGCGCTCTAAAAGTCAGTTTCCCAGGCCATTTACAGCATACACGTCCTTCAAGCATGCTTCAAGGCATCCACTTCAGACTACATATAATACTATAGCATCATTATCATCATCATCATCAGCATCATCACCCCCATCGGTAAATCACGTTAATAAGCCGGTAATGAATATTATGTATGTTATTCGCTTGCTCTTTGGGGGAGTTTAAGGAGTAACAAAATTCCAACTTCGCATGTTTGGCACACATTTACTGCATGCGAAATTCATCCTCCTCCTCCTTGTTTTTTTTTTGACCCTGTTCCGTTGCTGTCATTCTCTGCGAACCGGAAGGAAACATTTCAACGGTGTTTCGAATGTGTGTGGGGGAGTCGCGCTACCCTTGCGAAAATAACCAAGGACTAAGGATGGAAAAAAAAATGCCAAGGAAGGAATAATTTTTTCGAAAGAATGTTGAACTGTGAGTTGCTCTCTAATTTAGAAAACATTTATTTGTATATTTCAGGGACGTTAGCCTTAAACTTCGGTACTTATAAATATTCTTGTTAAACTAAAAATTTTCTTATAAAAATAACGTTGTGAATTATAGGACAAACAAAAATTGCATTAAAATTTAACGAATTTTAGGAGCCTAACTATTACAAAGTTTCCTAAACTTTTCTTTTAGTGAAAAATACCTTATAAAGAACCCACATACCAAATTTTCTATCTCCAACTTTTATTATCGCTGAGTTGAATGAGATAGTTGGAAGAATATTCCATGTTTTCTAGGGTATCCACAATAATAAAACCGAAAGCACTTTTTCGTCTTGGTTTAATAAGGCATGTGAAAACATTTCGCCTCGCATTTCCTCCTCCCACCCCGCTTTACATCCTGCACCATATATCTAGTTGAACATATTTCATTGCTGCATCTCCCATTCAATCAGTTTCTATCATCATTTGTATCCATTATGAGGCGCACTGGTTTTTCGTTTAGGTGTTTTGGCGTTCACTCACTTTGTGGCCTTTTTGGCCATCATCATCATCTGGCCAAATATGTCTTAGAGCTCTCTTCATCATTTGTCAAAGTTACGCGCGCTTTGAGCCAACTCGAACAAGAAAATCGTATGGCTTGCAACGCTTTTCCAAATGTTTTATACCCTCAACTGCCACAATTGCAGTCGCAAATGGGTTGGGGACAGGGAGCGGTGAGGTTTTTTAAGCATGTCTGGCAAAGGCCAACACTTAGCCAAAGCGGCGAGCAGAGAGGCAGGCGGGGCAAGGCGGGGGCTTGAAACAACAACAAGGAGCAGTTAGTTAGCTAGCTGCTTTGTGCTGCTAATGCGTCGCCAAACAGCTCAACAGCTAAAGAGCCAAAGAGACGCCAAAACATGCAACATATGATGTTGAGGTTCGAAAGACAGAAACTTTAACTGAGGCTTTGACTGCAGTTTTGATCCACATGCTCTCGAAACTGGCACGTCAACTGTCAACTGCACTAGGCAGACTTTCAAACGCCGCACAGTGGTAAGACTATTGAAAATATATTTTACTTACTTTACAATAATATTACTTTTTATCGAAAGTAAACTTTTTAGTCTTTGCCTATTTGGAAGTTAGTTTACTTTTGCTCTCAAAATATCCCTTTGCTTCTCTTATGACAAATTCTTCACCCAATATAAATGATTTTCGTTGCACTGTAATCGTTGTGTGTTGCAAAAAAAAACCCGTCAAATGCCAGAAATACCAAAAAATAAATCGACGCGAATCGATGCGTGATACTCCGGAGGTGGGTTTTGATTTAGATCCAACAACTGCGGACATATTGGTGACGTTTTCAACGGCGGCATTTAAACAAAAAGGAAAGAAAGAAAAATGATTCGCAGAAAATGAGCGAGAGGCGAAAAGCAACAGACAGACAGCGAGAGAGAAAGAAGTTGTGGGGGGAATCGACAACAAACGCGCCTGGCGGTCTGGGCGGCGAAAACCGATCAATGAAGCTTGGAAGTGTTTAGCTTTCAATGCTGTTTTGCTGTCGAAGGATTTCCAGTTTTGCAGCTTCGATCTTTCGCGGACGCGTTGGCATTCCGGGCATGGCGCTAATTAACTACTGCCGGTGTTTAGCGTTTTGCGCTTTATGCTAGTAGTACTTTGTGAACCAATTGCTGATAATAAACATTTTTATTGAATTTGTGATGATTGCCGACCGATTGCCGACACAGGCACAGGTGCAATGCAGTTCTTAGGTTCTTTCTCTTTCTAGCTGACAATTTATTAAATGCAATTTATTTGCAATTGCTTCTTAGAAGACCAGGAGGTGCTCTGAGGATTAGCAAGACTTCATTCGGCATTGCATTCTGGGAAGACAGTCAGCGTTTGCTTATCTTTTGTTTTTCAAGCCCAGTGCATAATTGCCACCGGTCTTCAAGATAGGCATCACCCCAAAGCAGCAGCGCCAATTTGTTGTGTCGCCTCGAAAGCAAAAAAAAAAAAATTACGAATAATAAAAAACAAAATACAAACAAATCCCAAAAACGAGTTACCCTCGCGCGCACCTTTTTTATGTTCGTTACGTGTCGCGGTCACCGAAAACCAGCAAGAAAAAATTACAACAGCACAGACGGCTTAAGAATTATGACTCAACTAGCAGTTACCCTGTACAGTTCCTTAAATTTTTGTTTATTAGCTTAATGTCTTCAAAAATATGTTTCCTGCTCTAGACTTTTCAGCTTTTGAGTTCTTTGGGATAAGTATGATCGATTGGAAGCGCCGCTGAAGTTACATTTGACCTCTTACAACAAGTTTTGTTCTTGAGTTAGTTGGAGTAGGTCAATAGGTCCTTAAATATTTTATTATTACGTTTTATTTCCTTACCGTCTGCCTTGTCTTGTGTAAGAAAGACAGCCGCAACAGGTTTCCTTTATATTTGTCGTAGGCTGGTTTTATAAAACTCTTTAGAGCACCCTACCCTTCTACCTATTTGATGCAGGGTATAAAAAAGCCACACAACAAAAAATATTCGCCATAAAATTTGTTGAAGCGCCTGACGAAAACGCATGTCGTCAGCTTCCATAAAAAAAATCTTATCAGATTTACAGGCGAAACTTCTAAGTAAACACATAAAAGAAATTACGAGAGGTTTGTTTTATTTGGTTAAAACTTGTGTTTTTGTTTTATTTACTCTAAATATTTTGTTGTATTTTATTTTTATTTTTTATATGCTACACATTAAAAATGCTTGGTGCTTATGTAAGACATAGATCATAAATGTAATGCTACCATATGTATATCGAAAATTATATAATGTTGGTTTAATAATAAATACTGAAGGGAACGCATTGCGCCTTTAACTATAACAAAAACTGAACGTTGATACTTAATTATTTTACTTTTACAAACTAGTTTATCATAGAAATGGAAAAATTCATTGGATTTATCTTTGAAAACTATCACACACAAATTTTTTTTATAATGAAAACTACATTAATATTATTTAAAATATTTTTATAAGTTTTAGTTTACTAGGAATAGTTGTTATAATAATGGTATTTCATGTTTTCATTTTTTATATGTAAGTTTAATGTCAAGCTGTTCCATTAATATACAGAAAATCTGGGAAATATAAATTTATTGGCAAGATTGATAAGAGAAAGCGAAAAGAAACCTTTAAAATTTTAAAACAATATCAAAAATAACCCTGATTTTTACAGACAGAAAGTAAAAACATTTTCTAGAAAAACAAATTGAAATGGAACAGTTTTTAGATACCTAAATTATATACTATGCACATCAAGTAATCCAGCAAACATTTTAAGCAGGAATAACTTGAATATCTACTACGTATGGTACTAGTTCGGGTATATCCTTAACCTGGAGGTCCTTAGCCGTTTGCAAGACGCAGATAAATAGTTGTGGTTAATTGTTAGATTGCTTAATACTTGAGTGTAGAAGCAGTTCGGGATCCTTTTCAGGCACTGCTGCTGGAGCGTTCGGTCTGTCCACCGGATAACAGTTCATTGGAGCGGGTTTCATGCGGAACCTGCTCGACTTCGATGTACTCCTCCTCATCCTGGGCAGGGTATTCTTCTGGCTGTTGTGGCGATGCTGCGGTTTCTGACTCATAAAGCTCCTGCTTCACATGACTGGGACTGAGAATGGGTGAGCTGGCCGAGGAGCTGTGATTCTCCTGTTTGGGTGGTGGACGTACCGCAGGAGCCGGATTAGGTGGTGCTGAGATTTGACGTAGTTCATGTGCACGCTGATGATGCTCGAGTTCGGAACGGAAAAAAAACTTTTCTGGGCACAAATTACAATCGTAGGGTCGAGCACCATGCTCCCCAATGTGAGCCAGGAGACCACCCGGAGCCGTAAATACCGCTGAGCAAATGTAGCAGTTGAAACCTCGCTGTTCGGTACCAGCAAACGTATGCTCCACCAGGTGCTCCTGGAGCTTTTGCGCGTGTGGCAGTATAAGCTTGCAGAGATTACAACGATGCTCCAGATATCCAACTGTGGTGGCTACGGGTTGTTGAGGAGCTACCACCGGAGGGCCTTCCTTGTTTCGCTTGCCATTGAGATTATGTTTGCGGCAGCATTTGTCACACAATTTAGCAGTTTCTCCCGCCTCGGGCAAGGGTTCCAAGCACAAAGCACAAACGGGCTCCTGGAGACTACCGCAATTTGGAGATTTTGTATGGAACTTTGCATGTAAGCTCAATTCGAATTCAGAGTGTAAAGTTTGACGGCAACAAATGCAAGCCATGGGTAAATTACCATCGTTACCATGCTCTTCGAGATGTGCACGAAATGCAGCCACATGCTCCAACTGCTGGCCACAATGGGCACATTTCCCCGACTGACCCACCTTGGAATGTTGGAGTTTATGCTCGGCTAGTATTGCTGGCGATGGAAAGATCTCATCACAAATCAGACACTTGTGTTTCCCACTCGAGTTGTGACAGCTCTTCATGTGCTGCTCCAGTTCCGCACGAGATTTATAATTTCCCGAGCAGTAGGCACATCGCAAACTGACTCCAGTCTTCAGATTATGAGCTAGTTTCCGATGAGAATGTAGTTCCGCCTCACTGCGCAAATCCTGACGCTCACACATGCCACAGCTGTAACTGCTGCCAGTGCTGGATGCCGTTGCATTCGCTGCTTGGGTTGCTTGTGCCGGTAGTTCGGGTGCACTGGCTGCTGGGGAAGTTGCTTTAGCTGCATACATCTCCATCAAATAACGTTGACTGAGGCCGTACATGAGTGCAGGATGTGGCGTTTGTTGTGGCTTCAAAGCACTCGTATCAACCTGGAAAAAGGAAAAGTTGACGAGGGGATTTATTTGATTAGTGTTGATGAAGCTAATGTGGATTGAGACCCTCAACCGAACCTCCTTAAAATTAGCTAAAGAGGTTTGCAGCCCTAACCATATTAGAGTCTCAAATAAGGAAACTATTAACCCGATATTTATCGATAAATGGAAAATTCGTTAACTGATTCTTACCTGCAATGGACTGTAGAACTTGTTGGCTGCCTGTGCATTTGTGGGCGTGGCATTTCCACCACCAAAAAGTCCTTTAAAGGCCACATTGTAATCGATATGGAGATTACTGTTATTATTTGTGGCAGCAGCAGCTGCTGCAGCGGCAGCCGCCAAAGGTGGCAACAAAGCATTCACATACAGGCTGCCCATCTGGTTTGTGGACTGCTCCTGCTTATCCTTGACACCACCACCATGTTGACTCTGCATATGACGATCGAGTAGAAACTCCACATGGAACGTCTCGGGGCAACTGGGACAACGGAATTGTCGGGCATGGGCCGCCAAATGGAAATGCATTTCCAACTCTGAGGCGCAAACAGCGCGACAAAACATGCATTGCAAGGGATTCGCTGGAGATGCAGTCGGTGGTCCACCTCCTTGACCAGCAGAAGCACCTCCTCCACCCACCAGCTGATGTCGCGTCTTGACGTGCACATGGAAATCCGTATCATTGCGAAAGAGCTCCAAGCACGCACTGCACCGGAGCAGCTTCGTCTCCTGACTATGAGCACAGGCCAAGTGGAGCTGCATGGACATGCGATTCTCACACAACTCCGAGCAGATGGAACACTTTAGTAATGTCTGAACATGTTCACTGATCAAATGCTGCTGCAGTTCATCCGATTTGGCAAAGGATTTGCCACAGTTGGCGCCACAATTGAACTCGGAGCCTGTGATTAAAAAATGTGCCACAACATGACGTTCAAATTCAGATTGTTCCGGTAGACTCAAGCCGCAGTGGGGACAAATCAATTGCATGCCCTCGGCAATGTGTGTTTTCAAATGATTGCGAAAGCTTTCAAAGTCTGGCAACCCTGCATTGCATTGATTGCAAAAGAAGACGCCAGGTGGCGCGGGTGGTGTTAAAGTTCTTCGTTTATTGCTGCTTAGATCTGTCGGAAGTTCTTCTGCTGGAGGACTTGGCAGATCCTGCTTGATTTTTGGCATCTCCAAACGAGGACTAAACGTGCCTGCAGTTGCCAGACGATTGAAGTGTTCATAGTAGGAGTTTGGACTGCTCAGACGATCCAAATGAGTTGTTCGCATATGTTGAAAAAGTGACGCTATATTGACAAATTTCATTGTACAATATTCGCAATTGAGCTGAAAACCATTAGTGGGAGGCTCTACTGTTTCCGTGTTGTTGGTTATGGTTGCAGAGCTTCTTCCTCCCTGTTGTTGCTGCTGCTGCTGTTCGTGTGCCGCCTGAAGGTGTGCATTCAATTGTTCGAGACTGCTGAATTCCATTACTTTGGGACTGCAGTAACTGCATCTCAACAGGGGCGTTGGAGTAGGCGTAGTTGGAACTACTCCAGCACGTGCCCGCTTGGGGAACTCCAGACGACTTGGACTGCTATCCGAAGCAAGTGCCAAAGCATAGCGACGCTTGTGTAGACTACCATTGCTAGAGATCGAGGCAGAACCCGTGGAACGTGGACTATAGTTCAGAGCATTGGGATTACCTCCAGCTGCCAGGATTGCAGCATTCTTCTTGTGTTTCTGCATGTGGGAGGTTAAAGCGGCAGCCGTATTATATCCACGATTGCACATGCTGCACTGAAAGGGTTTCTGTATATCGTGCGTCTTCATGTGAATCTTTAAATGATCGCTAAATTGTGTGAATGAGGAGAGAAATTGTAGGGTTTAGGAATTGATAGGAATTTGATAGGCATAACCCTATAAGACTAGTGCTATTTTTATTCCCTTTCCCAACTTTAACACTTACCTTCTTGAGAAAGCTGCCTCACAATGCGGACACTTGTAGTTCCTTTCGTTTGTATGCAACTTCTTATGACGATCTCGGGAACGCTTATGTTTGAATAACTTGGCGCAGTATTCGCATTTGAAAGGCAAATGTTCGGCATGGCTCTAAATGACGACAAAAAAATATACCAAAGAGCATGAAATTAGCAAAGTTCAACAAGTGTTGGTTGTTGTTATTTTCGGTTGCAATCTGAATTATGATAATCTGAGCGCCGAGAACTTCTGAGGCTGACTAACCTATTTGAAATTCTTAGAAGTCGTCGTGTCGTTTTGCCGTCAACTCATTCAGACAGTGCGATTCCTGTCTTGAATTTATTGCTGCAATGCAGCCGTTGACTAAATCTCAATTCCTTTCTGTCCACTATAAAAACGGGCATTTGGCTTTTTGTCGTTGAGTTTGTAACGTCACCAATTCAGAATTTAGGTTAACTAAACTTTGGACTGGAAAAGTGAGTTGTAGACTAGCCTAAAGTTAAAACATAAAACACTTAGATGACATGGAAGAGTATGCCAAGTTCGGTAGCTGATGGTTCTTTAACTAAATCTGCATACCAGGAGAAGGCAGAAGGAATGGGGTACGACAAAGTATGTAGGTGTTTCACTTGGCTTGTGGACAAAAGTTCATCTAAATGCGCAACGTAAACGCCAGAAAGAGTAATAGGAGGGTGTAGGGGGAGGGTCTTTGGTTGGTTGAGGGGATTTCTCTCCACAACCGGTTTGCTTTTTGGGTTCTTTGGCGGTCGGTCGCGCTCGGTTTTTAAATGCTTTGAAGTAAAGCGCTAAAAACAAAAAATTAGCCCATTTGTATGCAGCCCCCCAGTTCGAGTTGGCTTATTGCACAATATGAGCCAAGTTTAGCCAGACAGCTCGAGAATTCTCGTGTTGGTTATGGTTTTTTAAACTGTCGCGCAAATCATCAACATCATCACCATATTTCCCTACCCGCCAGTCCCAAGGAACGTGCAAAGAAACCCGCCTAGGATCAAAGAGCAGCGCAACATGTGATATTAGAATCCCCTCTCTCTCTTTCTCTCTCTCTCTCACATTTTAATATTCTAGCGATAAGCAATCTGCAGTTGTCCTAAACACAGTTGCAATTGGGTTAACAAGTTGCTGATGTCATGGGCGTACCAACAACAACGGACAGGATGAGACATGCGTTCAAGTGGGTGAACTTCGCGAATTATGTGTTTATTTTTTTTTAGTATTTTTTGAAATGCTACCGAATCTTTTGGCTTTGTGAGTCGCTTTTGCCGACGTCTAAGAATGTGGCTTTAGATATGCATCTTACAAGAAAAAAATTCTTTTTGAAGTCGGGAAAAAATTTCATCTTAGAGAATTTTGGGTTAGTGGTTAAGACTAAAGCTCAAATGTTATGAACATAATGTTAAATAGTTTTATTTCCAATCTTTAATCATTGAAACCTAAAACTTCTTAAGGATAATAAATTAACCTAATTTTTCCTTCTTATTGATGTGCTTTAAGCTGCTTGCCCCCAATAATCTATTCTATTCTATCTATTTTGTCTCGTGACCCACTTTAATTTTAAACCGAACACAATCGATAGCAATTAGGAAATTGTGTTTTACCTCCACTTGACACTTGGCGGTTGTATGACTTAAGACTGAAACCAAACATTAAGCTTGTTCCATTTTCAGACTCCACCCAAAGCAACCACCCAGCGCTCTTAGACGTAAGCATCTTAGACAATGTCAAGTCGAATAATTAAACCTCCCCTTACACCCAAGAGAACTTGTTCTAAGGGAAAAAGGGGTTAGGAAACTCACCTGAACGTGGTGCTTCAAGTAGCCGAGACGCGGAAATGATTTATCACAGAACTGACACTGATAGGAGCCGTCGCCGCGACTTTTAATGCTTTCGCCTGTCAACTTATCAAACTTGTTGGCGGCTGCTCCGGTGCCTGCACCTCCATGTCCTGCTCCGGCTGCGGCGGCTGCTGCCAACTTGGCTTCCTTATTGATTTTGCGCAGCTTGTTGGCAATTTTCAGCGCCTGCTGATGATGATAATGATGATGGTGATGATGCAAATGAGCAGGTCTCTTTGGCTTGGGTAAGTCCTGTTGCTCCATAGCAGAACCTTCACCATTCGCCTTGGACTTGGACTCCTCGGTTTGGGGTTCCTCGGACTTTGGCTGCTGAACCGAGTTAGGTGTCAGTGTGCCATCCGAGATGCTTGGCGAATAGCTCGAGGAGGTATGCGTGCTGTACATATCTATAAAATACGAGGGGAAAAGAGAGTGGGGGATTAGGGTATCAGTGTTGTAATTAAGATCATGTCTTGTCGTGTGGGCAGCGACTGCATCCTTATTAGCATCATCGTCATCATCATTGTCGGCGTCGGGCTCTCTTGTGACTAAGACACAGGAAATCAACGTTGGCTTATCAAATGCTCGGACACACACATTTAATTCAATTAACATGCTACGTTTGGTGTTGCCTCCACCCCAGAGACACACACACACACACACACACTTGGACCTTACCCCCTATTCTATCCCAACCCCACTCTCCGTGTGTGTGTAAATGAGCCGCACGTTTGTTTCATGCAAACTAATTGCGCTTTTGTACTTAAGAGCATTTTAATTACAAAGATCTGCCACTTGACGCCTCTTACAAGCACATGATATCCGACAATGAGGGTCACTTTAATCATACACTGAGCATAATATAGTAGGACAAGGTTTGAAACAAACTAGAATAACCGAGCAATCCCAAGCAGAGAAGGAACACTTATACGATAAATAATTCTCGGAAGAGAAAGAATCCGTAGCAGAAGAAGGAGGGATCCTCAGCAAAAGAGGGATCCTCAGCAAGGGAAGGTTCCTCATCGTATGCAGACGAGGTTTCTTTAGGAAAGAAGATTTTCTAAGAGCGGGAATTTCTCTAGTCTACAACTTACGACTAACATTCCCAACCATTTCTCTCAGTGTATACACAACTAACACTTCGATATGATCACTGATCTATCACCACGCGCCAAGTGCTGTGTTTTTCTTTAATTTTGGTACACTCTGCGTTTTGGAAAACTTTAATTAAAGCTAATTGCGCCGTCTGATCCATAGCTGTAACTATAAATGTATCTCTCAACTATCCTATGTCTCCAAACGTATCTGTTTGTTTTGGCTGCCGTCGCTTGAACTCTGATCTTAAGTGTGGTACTTGTTTGCAGCTCCTCACACTTTCAACTTGGTTTTTCTTTTTAATTAGGAAACATGAAAATGATGCATCAGATTAATTATTCTATATGTATATGGCGTCAATTGAACATTGTCTTCGCCTTTGTCTGGTAATTACCAGTTTCAAAGTGCCAGTTGGGTCAAAGAAAGTTGTAAGAGATTGAAAATCTTATAAGATTTGATTGGGTTAAATCAGAAAAGGGGTTGAACGGATTACAGCTTAAAGTGAGAGGTTAGAATTGTGTTTAAACTGGAATTGTATGGCGTTTTGAGAGCTTTTAATTGTGTGATATGATAAATGATTGTTTTAAGAGTTGAGAATCTTATAAATCATTACTTAAGACTTCAACTAAAATACTTACTTAAGACTTCAAAAAATTAAAGATCGACTTAGAGTAAAAATGTATATTTACGGATCGGTTTTTTTTTCAAATCATTATATTTTCTTTAAAATATGGAAGATATTATTCCAGATTAGTAAATATTGAAATAGAAAATGTGGCTTTGGGCTTCTACTCTGAAATACAAAACTTAGGAAGTATTGTGACTTCTTCTGCATTTTCTTAGTAAAAAAGGTTACAAATGCCTCATATAGAGTCAAGGAATATAAAAAACCATTAGTATCTCCTAAGGCAAATTCTATATTACAAAAATCTTTTTATCAAATTACCGTTATTTGTTATCTCCTTGGTGGCTTGAATCTTTTCAATTAAATTCTCCAAACGCGAACTAGGACCGCGATATAACATCTTTAAGGCCATCATGGCATTGTTCAACACTCGTTATAAATCGTATAAACCTTTTCGCAAATTGATTTCGCAAAAAAATGTTCACGAAAACATTTTTCACACTTAAAACTGTAGCTTATAGATTGTGTTGCATTATTTGAGGAATTAAGTATTACACTAATGAAATTCAACAATTTTATTCAATTAACACGCGAGGCGACACCAAACGACGCCAAAGGATCGCATTTGTCGTCGTCGTTGTTGTTGTTGTTGCGCGTTCGTAACGTCCAATTGCCGCGAGCACCAAAATGTGACTGAAATCAGAGCCAAGAGCCAAGCGCCGTAGGAAACCCGAAGCAGCAGAAGCGCTGTCGTCGCCGTCGCAGTAACGGGCGTCAACGCCTATAAAGCAGAAACAAAACACACGACAACAACAACAAAGCAATTTCGAGCACTTGGCGAACCAGTCTGCCAAGCGCATGCGTCTCTGTGTGTGTGTGTGTGAGTGTCAAATGCACTCTTTTATGTGTGTGTGTGTGTTAGTTTGTGTGCCTGGCTGCCTTTTGGGATTCTGTGCACCAAGCGCAAGGCGGCGGCGTCGCTGCTGCCAGCAAATGAGAAACAAACAAAACACAGCATTAAATGGCGCCCCATACACAAATACAAAAGCACGCAGCCATGCGTGAGCGAGTGAGCACAAGCAATAAAAAACTGCGAGAGAGCAAGAGCGTAACATTGTATACGTGTATATGTGTAGGTGTGTATGTGCTTATATACGAAGTGAATTAAAAAGGCGGAGCATGGGAGATCAAGTTTGTGTGTATGGTGCCGCTGTCACATTGGGCGTTCATTTAGCAGCGCTTGTGAGAGCGCAAGAGAGGGGGAGAAAGAGAGAAAGGCTTAAGGTGTGTTGGTTGCTTAGTTATGTGGGATAAAAGAGATGGGGCGCGGCTGGTTGGTATACTTTTCATATAAATTTTGTTCGTTTATATGCTAGCAGTAAAGTAATATGCAAATTAGCTTTTTTTTTTTATCTTTTTTCGGTCAAAGTTTTCTATTATTTTATTTTGACTATTTTTGCTGTGATTCTGTGGGTTTTGACTTTACAAATGCTTCGGGCAGCTGTAAAAGTTTGGAACAAAAAGGTTTTTTAATTTGTGTTGAAAGCTAAGTTTTTTGACTTTATTTTAAGAGGATTTTTTGTATTAAGCAGAGTGCTAGGTTTTAACTTAAATGCAACGCAAGTGGCAAAAGCATAAAACAGTAGCTAAACTTTTCTGCTTGGGGTTTCATAAATAAATTACTTCAAAGAACTAACTTTAAAGCTTAAAATGATTATTTTCTAATTATTCTTTTGACAGATTAATATGCACGCAATAATCAAATTTCCATATATATTTGTACCATCGCTAATTTTCATATGTAAGCCGTCAATTTTTATTATATTATTTGCATCAACATTTATTAGCAGATCCCAAAAATGGCTGTCAATATACTGCCAACAAGAAATTGCACAAAAATCTGAACAATATTGACACAAAATGACAATAAACGCTAAATAAAACCGTGCAAAAGGCTAAAAGGCTGAAAGGCTGACAAAAACGGCAGCGAACACGTTAAAGCCATTAGCGCTAAGAGACGCAAATGTCGGCCCTTCAATATGGCAACAATTTGTGGCCAAACACACACACACACTCACTTAAAAAAAGGACAACCAGCAAAGGCAAGGACAAAAGTGCTGTGTCAAAAAGTCAGAAAGAGCTTACCACTTGCTGCTGCAAGTCATGCTGCATGCCACTAAAAGCCAAATTAATTATGCATGCAGTTGGCAGGCAGGCGGCAACCTGGCAACAATGGCCAAAAACTGCTGCAGGTATCATTTCGGATTTTTCTTTTTTTTTTTGCGTATTTTTGGGTTTTAGCTTTTTACTGCTGCTGTCAGCAGCAGCAATCAACAGCACGCCCCTGTACCTACTACAAACCCCTTCCCCTTCATCAACGACAATAGAAAAAAACTATTAAAGTAATTAAAAAATCATTTAACACATTAGCAGGTTTTGTGTGCGAACCGTTTCGCATTTGCAATTGGATGAAAACTATTCAACCAATGGGATTCGTTCGTTGCTCTGCCAACGCATGCGTTGCGACAGAGAGCGAAATAGCTTTAACTCTGCGCTCTCTCTCTCTCTCTCTCTCTCGCTTATTTACTACACAGCAGTTGGGCAACTCTCTTTGCTTGTTTGTTGTTGGCAGCATTTATTGACAGCGCTGTCGATTCTGGGATTTGTTTCTGTTTTAATTGCAGCGAAAGCAACGCTAATTGCGGTTTATGTGTTGAAGTTTTTGTTGTTGTCGATTTTGTTTGCGTATGCGCGAGTTTGTCGTTTCAGTCTTTGGTTGTTGAGGTTAGAATTTTGCCTAGTGTCAAATTGGCTTGCAAATTTTCTTCTTTTTAACAAGCTTTCATTAGTTCTACCTGACTTTTTGTGCATTTATTTTATAAACTGATTAATTTAAAAAAAATCACAAATTTTTGTCTTGCTTTGCAAAGGTCGACCTTTGAACCCCAATCTTAACTTAACCAAATACCAATTAAAAATGGCATTGATTGCCTAAAAGAAAAACCAAACTTTTCCAATACTTTCCAAACCGCCAAAAACTTCATTAAATAATGATGAACAACCCATCAATCCAATAGGCGAAACACAATCTAAATCTCAAAAACCAATTAAGCTAAATTTAGCGCCTTTAATTTTTAATGCGCCCAGAAAAACTTGTGAAAAATGTCAAGAAAACATTAAAACAATGCCCCACCCCAACGCCCACCTTCCCCACACTCAACTCGCCCAAGTTTCTTTAATTGTAACAAGAAAATTTCCCTAAAATTTTGTTAACTTAATTGCTTTACAACTGTAAACAGAAGCTAAGCGTTTTTTAGTGTACAACCAACAAATTTCCACTTGCATTTCAAAAAAAAAAAAGTTCTTTTAAGTTTTGTCCGTTGAGTTGGGATTTTTAGCTTTTTGTCTCTCTGTCTCTCTCTTTCTCTCGCCGTTAATTACGTTTGAGTGACAGTTTTGTGACAGGCTGGCGCTGGTTAAGATCGCACTGCCACGTCCAATTCCACATTGGAATCGGGTGGAGGGATTGGTGTTTGGGGTATGATGGGTTCAGTTTGGTTCGTTGGGTGTAAAGAGGGTGGAACAGGTAAATGCGCCCTGGCAAACGTTGATGAGGCTTAGTTTTAGACTTTGCATGATACTCTATGCTAAGGTTTGGAATAGGGTGTATTGGTGGGTGTTATAACAACGGCGAATCAAAATTTAAGTTAAGTTTTTTATGTCGAATATGAAAGTAAGCGTTTTCCGAGTCAAGTTTCATTAGATAATGCTAGTTTCTTCTATTATTGAGAAAACTTTGTTCCTAAACTTTCTTTTCAAGCTGTCTTTGGATATCTTTAGTTAAACCTTTCTTAAACCGAAGCTTTTGTATTTACAGGATATCTATCTGTTAATTATTTATTATGTCAAAGTCGCTTTCTGATTTCTATGCATATTTAATGCGCAGCTAATGTAACGCCTAAACAAAAAAAACACAAACTGAGATTTGTTGGTCAACGCGAGTCTTTCTGATGCTGCTGCTGCTGCTGCTGTTGCCTGGGAGCACTTTTCGGTTAGCTCACACATGTGACAGGCGGGTTAACATTTTGGTTGCTGGTGACAGGTTGCTGGCAAAGGGTTTCTCTGCTGGCAGACGCTGACCCGGCGCTTTGACTGGCGCCCTCATGCATAATAGATAAATTATAAAAATAAGCACAACACACACACACAAATGAGGCAGGGGCATTATGTGGTGTTTGTGTGGCACATCAGCAAACCTGTCAGCCATTGTCCTTCAGCGCAAGTGTCCTTTTGTTGCCGTTTTGTGTTTGCTTGCGTTAGCGAGCATTTTAAATTAACCATTTCTATTGCCACTTGCAGCAAAAGTCACTCAAATTGTCACTTTGATGTTTGACACAACTCGAAACCCAACGACAAAGTCCGAATTACGAATTGCCAGTTTCGTGTCCTTAGTCCTGTACATAAATTAATGTATATGTGTCTCCATAGATTTTTATGCCTCACACTCCGATTTACCCGCTCAATTTTTAAGCGGACAATTAATCAGACGCTTAGGACCACATTTAATTAGAGGCTTTGCATCCAACCGGGTTTAAAAAAAGGTTGGCATTTTTTGAGGATTTTTTTTCGTCTTACTTTTTATACTTTTTGTTAATAAGAGATAACAGCTTATGTTATGATATGATATGAGTACTTAAATCACAATAAACCATGTAATGCAATAGCAATAAAATTATTGTAGTAAAAAGTTGTGAAAAGTTTTTGCAGCTGAAAGTGTGGAAGGAATGTGAATGTGTTAAAAGGAGATAAGAATTTCCTACTAATAATGATAATGGTTTTGTAACTATTTCATCGATGATTGTTTTGTTCCTATAATATCCCATTGAAAACAAACTTTTCAAAAGTTGTCTTATAAAGGCAGAAGAAAACTAAGAAAATAAAGTTCAGTATGAACTATTGTCCTCTTCTTTAAGAAATATCATAATACATACTTATTGTTTCTCCTGTTTTCTATACCAAAATCTAACCAATATTGTGGGCAACATTGACACTAGATCAAAACAGGCCCAAACAGTAATGGAACCCCACTGAGCAACCTTTCAAAACATTCGGGAAAAAGGGTCACTTAATAGTATTATTATTTACCAAAACAATAATTAACACTCAAATCAGATATTGAGAGCTGCAATCCAATGAGTTCAAAATCCACTTTAGAGATAAGGTCAAGTCAGTCAGGTCATCAGGACACATAATGATGATCCTCTAATAGCGCTCAATTGCGTAAACTGAATGAAAAATGAAGTGAAAATACTCAATCAGGGAGCAGGCATCACAATTTGTGTCTGACCAAAAGGCAAACAGGCGCTGACACAAATCAATCAGCGCAGAAAGGTTTCTCGGTTCTTGGTTCTTGGTTCATTGATCGTTTGTTTCGTCGATCTTGATGGGCTGTCAGCGTGACTGGCGACGTGTCGGGTGCGTCCTGCGGTGGCAAGCAAGTTACGCCCATCCTCAAAATCGAACTAAACCGATTTGAAAAGGGTTTTTTCTTTCTTTTGTTGTGTTTTGAGTTTGTTTTCTTTTTTCAGGTTTTTGGTTTTTGTGATTTCAGCTTGACTAAGTTGACTTTCGCACCTGCCAACCACAAAAGTGGAGCTTAGACTTCGCCCCCCTCCCCACCCCTTGCTCGTTTTGGCTCTGTGGCACGTGCTAACAGCTTGTGGTTACCACTAGACGGGGCAGCTGTGCATGGGGTGTGCAACAGCTGCCACCGCTGACCAGAGTTACGCGTGCCACAAAGCCCCGAAGCAGCAGCAGCCATAAAGCGCGACCGAAACTGAAGTGCCTCACATACCTCTTGTAATTGAAATGCAAAAGAAGCTCAAAGGTTCAGCCTTCTGGACACACATCGAGAGGAAGAAAGAGAGAGAGAGAATGAGATTAACATGTCCGATTGCGCCACATCCGAATGATGTCTTTTGTGTGGCGATTCCGTTTGCTGATATCTATCTCTCTCTCTTGTTCGCCTTCTTGCCCGCTTCCGGAAACTAGAACTCCACGATTGTGTTTCAAGTGCCCGCTGTTAACGGCACACTAAAGGGGTCGACGACAATTTTTGTTCACGGTTTTTTGGTCGGGCAAAATTGGGTTTACGACACTGCTTGATGTTGATAATAAACATAAAATCATTTTATTACCATCATTTCAAAGGCAGTTCTTCGTTGCTTGGCATTTAACTAATAAGCAAAACGTCAAACTATTGAATATAACTAAAGTTGAAGGGGTTTTGGGGAAGTATGATGTCATATGGGGATTGATGAATGGGCTTAAGTTTACGGGAATTTATTTCTCAACGGACCTTTCCACTCTCAAAACTAGATAGAATATGATATACCTTTACACAAATAAATATAGTTTCCTAGAGAAATATTCCCCGTTAAACTAGTTTGGCTTGAAACGAACTTCAATTGAATACTTAACCCTCAAATTACTTATCTCTACTCATAAACTACTCATCCACCTATGAAACATATGCAAAATATACTTACTCTCCCTTTTGTTCATCCGCCCTTTCCCAAACCTAACCCTAACAAGCAAATGCAATCATTTTGGTGAGCCATCACGAAGAACTCTATACGTAACGCATTACCATCACCAGCATTACCCGTCGTGCCACCCTAAATAATGTATTACATTCATAAGATTTATCTAGCAAAACGCAGGAAAAACCTGCTGAAGCAACAACAGAAATAAAATAACCCATAACAATATGTCCAAATTAAATCCTTTAAGGCCAAAGGAAGCAAAAAAGTAAAAGAAAAGGAGAAACATTTCAACGTGTATTTCATTTAAATTACCAAGAATTTATCTTCAACCAAAAGAGATGGAAGGATACGCAAATGTGAAGGATTTTGTGGGGTAAGGAAAAACTGCGAAGTGTTTCCCCGGGGAAATGGGCAACGCGCTCGCGAAATTGTGCCTTGGAGTCGCATAAGAGAAGCCAACGGCGAAAGTGCCACCAAAAGTATGCACATGGGAGCCACCAAAAGAGGGGGGGGGGGCGGTGCGGTTGGGGTAACCAATTGGCATATATGTGTGTACGTACGTGTGTGTGCGTGTGTGTATCGTAAAACGTTCGCTGACTTTTATGCGAAATGAAAACGTCTTCGAACGCGTAGCTGGAAAAATACCAATAAGGAAAGCAGTGGGGAGGGGGTTTGGGGTGCCCTTCTTTTATTTGCAGGACTTGCTTCTGCTTTTGCTCCTGGGGGAGAAGGGGGAAACTTGGCCAAGCAACACCTAACGCACATAAATCATGCAGAAAGGTGGCAAGCAGCAAACAAAAGCCAAACGCTGGGCGTGTCATAACTTTTGCCTTAAAGCAATGCTGCCCCAAAATTCCCAGGACATGGTCAGGCAGCCTTTTGGCCAGGACTCGCGGGAAACAGATTCAGTCTGTTTCCCCTCTCTCTCTCTCGCTGCATCAAAACTTGGCGCACAACAAAACAATTGCTTAAAAGTACTGCAGCTGACAGGGCGACGAGTGCAGCTGTAACAAATCTCCAATCCCCCCGTCCCCCCCCCCCACACCTTAGAGACCTCCCTTCAAGGAGCAAGTTTTTTTATGCCAGCTTTGTTGGTGTCAAAAGGCGTTTTTACACCTGAGATTGCCAACTTTTTGCTGTTATTATTTATGGCCTTTATATAGAAAATCAAAATCAGCCTGGGTGGTTTTACATTATCTATAGCTTGAGAATAGATTGTCTGGCTCGAGAGCTTTGCAACTTTATTTGCTGCGTGTTGACCCAATTAATGCCACATTGCGTGCCTCTTAAAGCGGCACTGTTTTTTTGGTAAGATCTTTGCTTAAACGTGATCTTTCGGCCCTTTTTTTGTGTGTGTTTAATTTTGAGTACAAACAGTTCATTAAACTGTCTTCAAATGTCTTGATCTACGTTAGCTGCTTTTTAGTGACCAGTTTTTCCACACACACATAGACACACGGGACACAGAGATGTCAATCTTAAAGCAATTTGTGTTCATTTCTTGTGAAAGCAACGGACTTGAACTTAAAAAATGCTGCGGGCCACACAACTGTGAGAATTTAGCACTTAAAGCGCAAATCTTTTGCAAGTTTACCCAACATAAAAGAAGAAATAATTAATCAAAATTTGTGCAAGAAGTGCGCGACGTTAAGATACCCTGTGTATAATCAGGTGGACAGAAATAGCTTAAAGCTTAAAGAGAAACTTTTAGCTATGTTTTTCGGCTGAAAAGTGGTAGACTGAAAGATACTCTGTAAGAATTGTTGGCAAAGTAAGAACATTTCAATAATATTCCTAAATATTTCTCAAGACGTTCTTACTTGATTCAAAGTTAGTTTACCTTAAGATACTTTCTCTCTGTGCATCAAGACTAAGATAAACATGCTTAATACTTTAAGTTTTAAGTCTCCAACGGTTACATAACCCTTCTACAACACACAAACACACTCTATACAAACAGGTCAAAGTTGGTCCAAATGAAATTTCAGCCAACGGCAAAAAAAAAACCCATTTTATTTGTTGTCGCAGACAAAAAAGAGCAGCAATTATTTATGGTCTTAGACGCGAGCATGTGAGAGAAGGCGCACTTTTGCATAGATTTGCTTGTTTGGCTTTCTTTTTGTGTGTTGTGAGCATGTTTATTTGTCTTGTAAGACAAATGTGTAATTAATTGCGTCGCATCAAAAGGAAACTTGCAACCGAACGAAACGGAACCAACTAACTATCTATTTGCATACAAACTTGTCTTAAAAGTCCCTTTTCTAGCTTGTCACGCAACTACTTGCTGGCCGCACTTCTCACACTTCCTGCCCGAAACACGTGCTATTAATAAATCAAAAGGACACAAGGCTCTCAGAGAAAAGAAGCAAGCGGAGAGAGAGAGAGAGAAGTGCGGAAGTCCAGAAGGCAAGCCAAAGCCAAGCACAAGCAAACAAATGAAATGACTTGGGTAAACTTTTATGAGAGAGCTGGAGATGGAGAGAGAGAGAGAGAGAGGGCCAATCCCCCCCCTCCCTCCCATCCCACATTCATTCATACTATCATCTTGCTTGTCTGCTTGACTGCAACTAATTGCATTTCATTGCATACATTTAGGCGCAGCTGGATGCCCATGCTCTTGTGCCCATGCAAAACAAGCACAATTTCCACACCGCAATTTCTTCAAATCACATCGCAAAAGCGAGCCGTAAAACGTTTCAAAATTGTAGCCAAATAGCCATGGAGCCATCGTGCCACGGTGCCATAGAGATTTCCATAGAGCCAACCACACACACAAGTGCCGCCACAGCATCTCCGAAGGAAGGCAAAAAGCCAAAGAAAGATGAAAACCGGGCAGGCCCAAGCCAAACGAAACGAAGTCTCAACACGGCGTGGAAGGAGTGGATCAAGTGTTGAGTGCTGTGGTAACTTAACTAAGTGTGTGCACTGAGAGAAATGACAAGACTATGCGAGTTGAATGAAAGGAAGTAAAATCTTAAAGTTAACATTTTAAGACAGAGACTTAAGGTTTCAAATATTTCATAGCTTCTTACTTAACATTTCGCTCAGTGTACTCAAGCATAAGGCAACACTGTGAAGGCATTAAACCAACGCTACGAACTCAGTCGACTTATTCGAAGCCAAGTCTGAATGGCAAATGGCAAATGGACAGTCGACAGCAGGACGCGACAAGGACAACATTCGGTTAGAAGTAAGAAAAACAAAAAGCACAAGCAATCCAACCAAGTCTGGCAACAAAACAAAACAAAACAGAAAAAAAGACAGCAAAATAACAACAGGCAAGGAAATGGGCAAAACGAAAAACAAATAACACAGAAAAAGCATACGAAATGGCACTAGAGAGAAATGTGGCAAAACTGGCAAGGAGAATGGCAAACGTAGCTCATGATGCTGCCTAGCCAAGCGATGTCTCCTCAATCCTCTCCTCTGTCTCCTGCATCTCCCTATGCATGTCTGTGTGTGTCTCCCGCTGGTTCGACAGCTCGTAAATGGCAACATGGATGTATGTGGTGAAAGTGAAGTGTCTCTCGTCCTGTGGCCAAGAGCGAGACAGACATAGAGAGAGAGGGAGAGAGGGAGTGCGACTCCGACTTGGTGTTGATTGCTGTTTGGGGTTTTTAAAACGTAGTTAGGCTGCCTTCCCCCTTGGCTGGCCGTTGCCATAGCCATATATACTATATAGAAGAAACGACACCCGCGGCACAGGTGTAGAGCACCCAGGAGTGTCGTCGCCAGCTGCCATATAACACCCCATACGGCAATTTCAATGGTTATACCAGCAACAACACCAACAACAACAACAACAAGCAGCACGCATAGAGAGCAAGCTAAAGGAGCGCAGCAATAACAGAACAAAATCGAGAATAAAAAATAGAAGCAGAAACAGAAGTCAGAGTTGGAGTGAAAGTAGGTTAGCCCAGAGGTTAAACGTTGTGGCTTTGACAAGTTCAAGTCCAGCCTCCTCTCAAGTAACTTAAAACAAAACATTTTTTATTCCCTACCATCAAGCACTAAGACAATTAGAATAAGTTAAGTTGATGTGCGAAAGTTTTATTGCTTGCAAAACTCAGGCAGATGCTTCAGTTTCCAATCGAATAAAATGGCAAAGGCTTTGAAATTTGATTACATTTGTAGACGTTAAAGCTTTCGGCTGAATAAAGTTGGATCAACAATTAGGACAACTTAGGACAAGTTTTACCATATTCTCCGATTACCCTTAAAGTTTTTCATGTCACAAATTACGTATACGTCAACTTACCCGAATAGAAACTGTCCAGACTTTGTAGCTCCTCATCATCGTAGTCCTCATCGCCGCTGAGGCTAAGCAAATCATCCTCCAACTCCTCATCATCGTCTTCCATCTCCGCCTCCGCCTCTACGTCGGCATCATCATCGGGCTCCCCATCAACATCCTCGATATCCTTGTCTTGAGTGGCATTTTTGTTGGCTATAAGATGTAGATGAAGAAGTAGAATAAGATGGAGCATACACACACACACACACACACACACACACATACATATATAGTTATTTAGTTGTAGTTGCAGTGTTAGCTGCAGCACGTTCCACAGCCGCTAGCTGCATGCCACGTCCCCAGATGCAAGGAATTTTGATTATGCTATGCCCCTGGGTGCCATAATTCCATGCCCAAGCAAAGCCATCTGCTCCTCCCCTTCTCCTCTTATCCCCAACTTCCCCCCCCCCCCTCCCCACTCCATCATAACTGTTTGCTGAAGAGCATTTAAGAGCGTAAAAAGGACGAGAAATGCGCAGGCGCATCGTTAGAGTCCTGCCAAGAGCGCAACTTGTTTTGGTTTTGAGTTACGCTCTCTCTTTCTCTCTCTCTCTCTCCCTCTCTTTTAACAGCTGTTTTGGGCCAAGCTGATTTGTTTGCACTAAGCACGTGTTGTGGCCTGGCCTGCGGCATGAGGGTTCTGTGAGGTTTGGGGACTTTGACGTGTGTGGAATGCGGCGAGCTCGCAACATTTTCTTCGCATTACTCATACGCAACGTTTGACGCGTTATTGTCTGGACTCTGTCTTCTTGTCTGCACTGAAGTGGGAAATGCTTTGGTTTGGGACAGTTAGGGGTGAGTCTTAAAGGCTTTGGGTGTTTGGGTTGTTTGAATAACTGAATCACAGCTGCTGAATGTCTGGCACTGGAAATTCGTCGGTAAGATCTATTTGGTATTTGAAATATGAATAGCAAAATAGCTCTGACAACAATTTGGTGTCAAAAGTGCAGCAAGTTTGAGCAATCTGCCCTTTAATTGTATAGAAAATTTCATTCCTAACTTTACGATGCACTTTTAGGTTAACCCCATTTTTCCTAAGGAGCTACAGCATTTAAATTTTCATACCTTTCCCATTATTTCGCCATGAATCTGCCAATGACACCCAAGTTTTACTTTGATCTTTTACAACCCATAGCAAAATTGTTGGGATAAGATGTTTTGTTTTTATTAGTTTCTAATGACAGGGTGATCCAGGTGATGCCCAAATGCAACATTCTAAGCGTCAAAACCAAACATTTCTTTGATGGCGTCAAATAATGTTCGGCTTTTATGCCACACTTTGCATACGCGCATAAGGAGAGCGAGAGAGAGGGGAGGGAAGTAGCGAGGGGGAGTGAGGTAGTGGGGGCTTGCATAGAACGCAAGAACGAACGAACGAACGTTGCCACACGTCCAATAATCCTTGTCCTGCAACTGGGGAATACTTCATCAGCGGCAACAAAATTTTACGAATTTCTCTCTCCGTATCTGTGTGTGTGTGTGTGTGTGGCATGTTGCTGTTGCACGTGCGCCAAGCGCCATCTAGTGTCAGCCGGCGGCAGTTACCACACACACACATACATGCACAAACACACACACACACACACAAGCATGTTGAAAACTCATGCCAAAAACGCAAGTGCAACATTTGCTGACGGAGCAGCGTTGTTGATGCCACCAAATGGCGACTTTGACACAACGCCGTCGTCCCTATCAAACCCCGCCCCCTAACTCTCCTGCATTCACCACGCTGTTGATGATTATTCAACATGCGCTCTATGGGGAGACGTATGGCCTCTATCCCCCCTCGCCCCTTCTTGTACAACCAAATGACCCCTGTTGGTCTTCTCCCTCCCTTGCTCTGTACTTGCTTCTTACAGTCAGTGCTTCTCTCTCTCTCTCTCTCACTCCCTCTTTATGATCTATACCCATTAAAATCAGGTAGAAAGCGCATAATAAAGATGCAAAGTTTATAAGCGAACTTATAGACTATAAAAGTTAGAGATTAAAGATCAGGTTATATCGAATTCAGGAAAAGGAATTTTAGGTCATAAGGAAGAAAACTTCGCTTTCTCCGGTTTCTACTTGAACTAAGAGAATATGAAATTAAGGAACTAAGAAACTTGGTATATATTAACTATCGAACATTTAGAAAAGGGAGTTTATTGAAGTTTATTTCAAGTATTTATTAAATTTTCTTTCTTGATTTATCTCACTTTTTGTCCCAATGACCAACTAAGATTTCTCCGCCTTAGCTAATCTTTACTCAACTTTAAGCAAGCTTAATTGCATTGCAGGGTATCTCGAAATCGTTCACTTTGAACTTATCTGAAGCCACTTTTCGTTGTTCTTTTTGTGGATTCGCTGCTAAAATTGGCTTTCGTCGAATTGTTGCTTTGAGTTTTGCAAATTTTTCGACACCGCACACCGACGCTCATTGCGTTTTTATGGGTGCGAAGAGGAGGTATGTTTGTGTGTGTTTGAGTGTGTGTACATGTGTGTGTGTGTGTATTTTTGACTGCATTCATCAGCATCGACAGTCGCCTGGGCTAATTTTATGGCTTCGCATCTTTTGCGCGCTCGTCATGTTAATGAAGCGAATATGTGTGTGTGTGTGTCAGTGTGTGTGTGTGTGTGGCTCATAAATCGAACGAAATTTGCATATGGCTGCAGCAGCGCCATCTTGCGGCCAAAGCACGAATGCATTTTTATGGACGACAGCGAAGAAGAGAAAGAAGAAGAAGAAGAGCTTTGATGTTGTTACCGTTATTATTGTTACGCCACGCCCACATATGTAGGCTGCTGCTGCTGCTGCTGTTGCAGTACCAAATGCAGACCACTCGCTTAAATTTCCCCAAGCGATGACTACAACAACAACTACAACAACAAGAGGCCCTAGCTCCAAGCCCAGGTTCCAGATCCCAAAGCCCAACAACAACTACAACCAAAAAAAAAAAAAAAAAAAACAACAAAAAACTTGACTTGGACAGCGAATGCAATGTGAACCGGGGCGCGGACTCCTAAAGTCCATCCACACTGCGCCAGCGCAGCGTCCCCAGGGAGGCGGCTGAAGCGACCGACGACGCCGCCGCCGCTGGCTCACGGCTCCCACAGGGAAGAGGAGCTGAAGGAGGAGAAGGCAACAAAAAAAGAAACACTCACCGAGCAAGAGAGAGAGAGGGAGAGAGCGAGAGGGAGCAGTAGATGGGATTCAGTGAGCTGTGGGATTTAACTGGAGAACTGTTAGCTAGACGCTCTCCCTCTCTATCTCTCTCTCTCTCTTTCAACAGCAACTCCCTGGGAGTCGCTCTTAATTCGATTCGTTTGCTTGCCGCTGCTCCTTTCCTATCCCTCCGCCCCCTCTGTTATTCCATTGGGAATTGTTGCGCAAATGCTTTTTGTGTGTTTCTCTGTTTGAAAATTATTGCAAGCAACAAATACAACAACAACACAACGAAGCAATACGATATATGATATATGTTTTATATATATCTTTTCGCTTTATAATAATCGAGGGGGGTAAGAGTGATAAGAGGCGGGGGAATATTGGTTTTGGATTGGCTTCAATGCGATGTCCCTGATGCAATTAACGAGGTGTTAAATAACTATTGCAATGCTGCAGTTGCTTTGCTTTGATTGTGAACATTTTATAATCGATAGATTATCGATAACACCTGAAAAGGTTACTGCATAATATCTAAACATGGCGGGACATTAAAATAACCAATTATTCTCTTTCTAATGATATTGAGTTGATAAGTAGATCGAAAAATTAATATTAAAAGCTTATTTTAAAGTTAATCGATAAACCTAATTGGTGATCTTAGTGTTATTTAACGTTAGAGTTAAAGGTCAGGAAACCGTTGCATTGTTTTTGTTTCAAGAAAAAGTCTATAAAACGATATCGATAACATATCGATAAGTTATCACATTGAAACATTTAATAATACCCCAAGACATTATTACTGGCTAACTTTTTCCACATGGTTTTGCAAAATTATCGATTAATTTTAGTCATAGTGTCTATGAAAATCGATAAACTCATTTATCAATACGCATGAACTTTGTCACAACCAATTTGACCCCATCAAAAACTGTTCACATACCATTTGTCAAATTCCTAGACAACATCAAGCCAAAAGCTAAGCACACACACACAACACACACACACACACATACTGCTACAACTACAGTTAGACTATATGCAATTCCCTAATCAAAGCCACTGAAAGCAATGAAGTTTTGTCATAAAATTTAACGCACCTTTCGTGTGTTTCCCACGGGTGTCTCAACCACCCACCAAACCCCAATACCCCGCAAAAAAGGTTTCTACACCTGATAATTTAACCAAACACACACAAAAGTACCCAGAGAGAGAGAGCGAGAGTGAGGGAGATAGATGATAACTCACTTTTGTTTTTTTGTTCGATACACAACGGAATCATAATGGCAAAATGAGCAACTTCGCTTCTATGCAACAAGAAGATGGTTTTTTGGTATGTCTCTCATTCGGTCTCAAGATGCTCCCCAATGAGCATACCAATAAACATCCTACACACACACATGGCTCCTACACCACCCAACCACACATCCCCTCCTGCCGTTTTCATATTGTGTCAGTTTTGTTCCCACTCGACTCGGCTGCTTATATGGCAATGTATAATTTTTATTCGCACCCAGGTTGCTCCCCATGGATGTGTCGTCGTCGTCGTCGTCGACGTTGTTGTTGTTGTTCTCCGAACAGTTCCGAAAACTGTCATATAACCTACCCACAACCCCTTCTCTATGCGTGTGTTTGTGTGTGCAGCGAACACAACCGAAATATTGCAACATAAAACTTTACACAAATATAATCTATAAGCAGCAAAACTCATATTAATGTCATAGCATATGAAACAGGCAACAACAGAGAGATAGAAAGAGAGAGAGAGAGAGAGAGGGAGTATAGAAATAACCTTGGATAGCAAACGCCACAAGTTTGTTAGTCAGAGTGTGTGACACTTTGGCTTTTGCTCAGGCGCGCACAGTGGCATAAAAGTGCGCACAAATATAAGGAAATTATAATCACAAGAAATCGATACTTGATAAATATCAGTAAACCTTTCCAAGTATAAAACTTATTAAAAGAGTTAGAAATCATCATTATCAGCTCAAGGAACATCTTCTTTTCCCAATTTCCCAACTTTTGTCACTTCATAAAGTATTCTTCGTTGCCATTGTCACAGATAGTGGAAATAATGTATCAATAGCTTATTGGAATACATTTTGGTGTCAGTGTGCTCAGGGGCTGGGTGCTTGATGGTGCGCCTCTTCAACTTGGGCCATGTTCCTGATGCGCAGCGCACAAAAGGGCCAATTCGTTCTCGCTGGGTTTCGCATGCCATCAGCAACAACAACAACAACAACAAGCAGTCGAGGCAGAAAGACAATTTTCGGATCCCCCAAACTTATCACAGCCTCTCGATTTCCCTTTAGAACATTATACAACACTCAAGAGAGCCACTGCCGCTGAGTCAGAGGGGGAGGGGGGTAGGGGGGAGGTAAGAGGCGAAAGAGGAGCTGCTTCATTGCTAGTACAATAACAGTAAACGAGGCGACTGCGACGCAAGCAGCAGCAGCAGCAGCAACGAACGCACTGCAGCAAAGTGTACTTGTCATACATTAAACGAAAGCGAGAGAGAGGGAGAGGGAGAGGTGGTGCGAGTGAGATAGCATGTGTAGCTGAGCGCGCAGTGGTGATAAAGTTTTTGGCCCTCCATAGTACCGTTAGTTGGTGGAGCCTTCTCCCCGATGCGAAAGCGAAGTGAGGTTTAAATCGAGACTTGGTTAAAAAGAGACAGAGAGAAGAGAGAGGGAGGGTGGAGAAGAGAGAGAGTTAAACTTGAGCAGCGTACAGGTACAACAACAACAACAACGGCACCCAAACCGTACAACATGCCACACTCGTCCAGTTACCTGGCTGCAAGCATGTTCCCAATGGCTCCAATGTCTCTTTGTGTGCTTGTGTGTGTGTGTATGTGTGTGTACACTTAGAAAAATATGCGTGCTAAACATTTATATAATACGATCTTGAAATTTCAAAAACAATACGATCTTGATTATTTTTTTAGCCTAAACAAAATGAAAATTATCCAAAACGATTTAGGAGCAGAAGTTTTGCCATAAAAACGCTTTAGCTTTGCTTGCTTCAAAATGATCGAAGAATCTACTTAAGTATACTTATATAAGTCGAAATATTTGACATAAAGTATCCAAGTTTTTGTAAGAAGAAACGTTCTTAGCTTTGCCAAAAAAAGTCTTTCATAAAAAGGTTTTCTTTTGGGAACTTCTTCAACAAATGTTCTTAAAATTAACCTACAAACTTTTTAGCTTTAATTGTGCGACCTTCTTGTACTCAATTCAAATACAAAACACCCTCTGTTAGATTTTTCAAAGTGTAGGGTGTTTGGAGGGGGCTTTGGGGTCTTTTTGGTCCTTTGGTCTAGTCTGATGATGATGTTCTATGCCGCCGCTTGGCTTGTCTGTTTGTCCAGCGGGAATACGTGTGCCTGCAATGGCAGCTACAGCAGCAGCAGCAACAGTGGCAACATAGAAAAGAGCAACAAATAATGAACAAAACACACACACACACACACACAGGCACACACACATATTGGATAACTGCATGTGAGTTTGTGTTCCATTTAAACATGGCGCTTGCTTTATTATTGTTGGCAACAACAGCAATATCATCTGCCACACACCATAACGAGGCAGCGCTTTGAATCGATGGCTTTACACACCCAAGTGCCATAATCCAATGACGCACAGGAATATTCCAAATACAGGCAAAAACAACGAACAGTCTTCGTATGTGTGTGTGTGAATGAATGTAAATGGGCGCGTATATGACGCCGCATGGACACATCAAACTTTATGCAACGACAGCAGCAGCAGAAACTGTAACAGCCTCCAAAATCATAAGCATATAAGCATGTTAACAGGGTGACTCGGGTAGCAACAAACAGAACAGAAACTTAAACAAAAAACGCATTGCCTACTTTTGAGTGCTAAGCTAATTAGGTTTCATAGATGAGGCAAAATGCTTTAAAAAAAAGACGCAAAGCTTGAAGCCAACTAATTAAACAAGTTAACATAATCTAAAGATTATTGTCTATCAGCCAACAACTAGCTGGCCAATAAACACCCTTTAAACGTCACCAACTAGAAGATTATCCAATTTACAAGCTAGTTGAGCTCTTTTTAAACCAAGCATAAGCTGAAAACCTAAAGCCAAAGCTAGAAGCTTGAAGCTAGAGTTGGGATTTGAAGCCCAAATGTGGTAGCCACAGTTGTTGGCAACAACAGCAACAGCAACAACAACAACAACTGTTAACATTTGCTATTTATGAGACTGTCGAGAGTTATTAGCCGGACATGTCAATGCCCCATGGGGCAAGCCCAAGACGATGACTTTGGACTTAAAACGTGGGCGATTCCAAAAGCTGGACACAAATTCTTGCCAAGATGTGTGTTTGTGTGTGTGTGTGCGTAAGAGAGGGATGGGGAGTAGAGTAACTTAGCAGTTCATATCAGTCTACATATATATATATATATATATCTATATATATATTTTGGACAAAAAGCAATAAAATATGCAAATTGAAGTCAAACTTACCAGTAGATGTGGACCTTGGGTTGCAATGTCCATTGGCGTTGCCAGTGGCAACTGCTGCTGCTGCTGCTGGTGTTGCAACAACGAGAGACGTTGCCACAGCAGCCATAGTTTCCCCAGGGTGTTGTAGTTCTTCTGCCGTTGCAGCTGCTTTTACTACTTGTGCCTCTGCCCCTGCCACTTTTGTTGTTGCAACATCGGCATCAGCTGCCTGCCACTTTTGTTGCTGCTTCAACTGTGATTCATTGGATGCTCGCTGTTGTTGCTCCTCTTCTGGCCCATTCTCCTTCGTTTGCTGCTGCTCCTCCTCTTCGGGTTCATCTTCTTCGTCGTAATCCTCGTCCTCGTTGCCTTCATCGGCACTCAGCAGCTCCTCTTTGGGCTCCAGTAAATCGGATGCTTTGCTCATCTTTGCTGCATCTCCATTAATTTCCTCCTCCTTTTCGCCAACTGCAAAACAAAAGCAGCGTCAAAATTAAAGCTAATCAATTGATTATGCACAAAGCTTTGGGAATCTTTTGTACCCTTTCTACTCTGAGGTCAAGGTTGAGTTGTTCCATGTTGCATATTGCCCGCTCCACATTAATTTTACAGGGTATCGCTAAACGCAAGCAATTATTATTATTATTGCTAAATGAATGCATTGAACGAACATTCGCACAAATTGACAAATTGAAGTACTCGATGGCTTAGACAACGAGTACTTGCTACACACACACACATGCTCACACACACACACACACATATATAGCCGTTTGTATACTTTCCATACTCATGCAGATTATGCTAAAGCACTCCCCGGGCGGCCATCGTGCCAAAAATTCTATTTACACGTTTTGTGTTTTATTGTTGGTGCCGCTGCCATTTGGATACCGGTTTTCTAAAGAAAAGCTGTTGCCAATAGCTCAAAAACTCCAGAGTGAGTATATGTTTTAGTCTGTGTGTGTGTGTGTGTGTGTGTGTGTTTGAGTTTGTTCGAGGCAAAGCCGCACGTGATCGATGGCTGGTTCTGGCTGTCTTGTGGGTGTCGTTGCCGTTAGCCAAAAACAACTGCCTTAAAAGTAATTGCAAGGGGTGCAACCAACAACAAACAACAACAAAGAAAAAAAGGAACAAGATGCAAAGTCATACGGAAATGGAAATGTGGAACATGTGTAATTGTGCAATTAAATTGAATTTTTCATAAATTGTGTTGCTTTGCTTGTTGTTCCTTTTGCGGCAGGCAAGACAAGGCAAGGCAAATGGTGAAGTTTATGAGCATCTTTTATTCTTTATTGTCTGTTGACTGAGCTAGCTACAGGTGCGAATATCATTTACATGAAGTGAAGTTAAGTTCGAGTGCTTCGAAAGTTAGAATGTGAAGCAAAGAACAAGGGTTTTAGCAACCTTTAGTTTTTGCTCAAGGGCACAAGTCAAAACTTCTTTATAAAGAAAGTTCGTACTATAGAAAAGGGATTTCCGATTGTACCAAATTGCAGTTAGAAAACTTCGACTGTATTAAAAACTATTTCTCTAGGAATTTTGTATTTCTTAGCTACTTAAAAGTTGATATACCTTAGAAGAAATGCTAAATCGATCAAAATGAATCAATAATCTGACTAATTTAACTCTAAACAGAATCAAAAACCAGCTTCAAATTCTCACAACAAACCAGAATCAACTGTGAATGATAAAGCCAAGCAAATAAGTCAAGGTGATGGGGTAGTCAGGTAAGAGGAGCGGAAAGGGAAAGGTAACATCCATATTTGTGACCGCGCGACAAAGGTAACGGCTTAAAATATATGGCCAAAAGGACATGCCGGAATCACACCGCAAGGAATCGCCGCACGGAAAAATCAACATTATGCCCAAACAAATGTTGGACGAGCGACGACCAAACGATTGCCGGAAGGCAGTCAGAGCCTGGTCAACATAATGGCAAACCGTCGACAGCAACTGTTTGGTCCTGGTTGGTGTCCATGCGAAAACATTTGGTTATTATTTCCATATAGAAGTACTACTATATAAAAGCCCAAGCGAAACGAAACCGAAACGAAACCAGCTATAATAAAAAAAGAGGAACAAAAGGAAGAGAACTCGCTCAAAGCGAGTTGAAGGGATGTGTGTGGGGAGATATGGTGGTGTTCTGTGGATATTGGGTGCCAAGCGGGTAGTGGTGGAATGGTGCAGGGGGGATGGGGCATGTGTGTGTGTTTGTAGCGTTTGCGGCGGAAGTGCCGCGTATTTTAAAATAAATGCGAGTGAGGCAAGTAGAAGAAAGGCCGAGGTGGGGGGGGGGGGGCTACGAAGGGGTATTGGGGTGTGAGAACCAGTTATGGTCGTTAAAATTGTCGAAGCACCGCAACAACAACAACAACAACAACAGCAAGAAGAGCGACAACAACGACGACGACGTAGTCAAGTTCCTTTTTGTGCAAGGATATGTGGGTGTGTGTATAAGTATGTGTGTGTGTGTAAGCGCCCATATGTATGCAAGCGATTTTCATTTTTGTTTAAAGCCCCCCAGAGTGCATTTCGCACTCGGTCGCTGCCATAGTGTGTGTGTGTGTGTGTGTGTATTGGTGTGGAGCGCAAGTGCCCGCAAGTGTATATGTATATGTATGTGTGTGTGTGTTTCTTACTTGGTTTTTTTGTATTTTCGGCTATAGCATGGCTTTTAAGCGGTTTTTACCCCCCTCAAACCAGAGAAAAAGGTGCGCACTTACACACACACACACACTAACACACTTGCAACATATTTGTAAACGTAATAATAAGCGTCGTCCCCTTTGACCCATCAATCCGTTGCCACTACCCGAACAATACCCGCCGCTTGCCACTTTTCCAAGCTCCCAAATGGCTACTAAGCGTGTGTGTAGAGAGCAAGCAGAGAAGCGAATGTGCTGCAAGGGATTGGTTAGGTGGGTGGTTGGGTGGCAAAAAGCTAAAAACAAAAGCTAATGGTAAAAACACATATGTATGTACGTGTATTAAAAAAAAAATAAATAATGAAATAACAAACCCGAAGGTGTTGTTAAAAGCGCCAAACAATAAATTGCATCAATAGTTGCGCGGCAGACATAAAAAATCAGCAACCGAGAGAACACTTGCCAAAACAACAGCAAAATCGATAAATGAGCGATCACGCTCTCAAACAACAGTTGCACAACAGCTGCTGCTGCTGCTTCTGCTGCTGGCAAAAAGCACAATCAATAAAATGAACGATCGATCAGGTAACCCTGGCTTAGCATACACACACAAACATATCGATATATGAAAGCAAACTTAAGTTTCACTGCTTGCTTAAAGTGCAAATAAAGCAGTTATTTCCCTGGGTGCGAGAGCTTGACAAAATGCCGCTGCCAAATAAAATTCCCAACAGGGAATACCTCAAAAAAGACAACAACAACAACAACGAAACATAATACATTCCGATGCTATGCGAACAAAAACCGCCCACTGCAAAATCTATTTACCAAACTAGTTACCGTTATACCACCTTATAGCCAATATATGTACATGCACAGCTATTGTGCACTTAGAGAAAAATAGTCATAAAAAGAAGAAAAAATATTTTCGAAATTCATATGCAATATGTAGTTTTTCGTCTTATAAGTACTTAATACCCATTATTTAAATGTTCCTTTACTTCGATTTACCTAGCAAAAAAGTATTGAGATCGAATTAAGAATCTTTTTTTGCTATTTTTGTTCCCATTTAGATTTCCTTTAACCAACTTTTCGTATACTTTATGATCTCTATGTGACTTAACTATTCTTTTGCTGAGTGTACAGAGGCTATATAAACCCAAATAGTTGTCCCCACAGCAGTCCCCACACACATAGCCTATGGCCAAAGTGCTTTCAGCTGTTGTTGTTGTAGCTGCTGCTATTTTGGCGCCGAGGAGCTAGCTCTCTTTGCAATGTCATAGCAAATATTTTGCCAATACTCGCGGGACGAGAGCACACGTTGACGACGTCAACGGTTTTGGAGGACGCCTGTGGAACAGTAGCTAGGCAGCGCGGCAGCGCGGGACAGCGAGGAGGAAGTCAACTTGGAGCTCAACTTATGGCAGACGCTCGCTTGGGTCCAAAATAAAAGAAGAAAAAAAAAAACGGTCGCAATGTCTAAAGCCTCGCAATGCCAGCAGGGAATTTATATGCTGGCGCGGTTTTAAGGATTTTAAGCCAACATAGAAAATGTTTGTTAGGTGTAAGCCCCAAAAATGTAAATAGTTGACATCCCCCCCTCCCCCCACCCCTCCCAGTTATCACTCAACAAAATCAAAGCTTATATATGTATGTAATAAGCACGCACTAATACACATGCATATATGCATGTGGCGCGTCAACGAATGAAAATTCCCCAGAGAATGGCGCATGGGTTTTGTTGTGCTGTTGTTGTTGTTGTTGTCTGCGCCAATGTTGAATTCCCTTGGGATTGGCCAGAGAGCCGTTTGCCAACTCCCATGAGAAATACATGGCAATGGGTTTTTTGTGTTTTGTGCTTTTTTTCCGACAGACAGACAGACATAAAGAGCGAAAGCGAGAGCGAGAGAGACTGAAAAAAGCGCAAAGCCAAAGTTCGTTTCGATGTGTGTGAGCGTTGCTGTTGTTGTTTTTGTTGTTCCCTTTTCGTTTTTACGTTGTATACGTTGGGGAAATTTTATGCCCTGTGCAATGTGTGTGCATGTGTATGTGAGTGTGTGTGCATGTGTATGTGTATGGCGCTGTCTTTGGGGGCTTTGAGCCGGTTGCCAGTTACCCGACTCACATGTGCATTGGATTTATTGTCAATTTTATTTGTTATCATTGTTGTTGCTGTTGCTCGCATGTGTGTGTGTGTGTTTGCTGTTATTTACACTGACACAATTTGAAATTGTATTAAAAATTAACGGCACTTTGGTTGCCTTGGCTGCAGTTTTCGGTATTTGCTGCAGTCAGCCAGCCAGCCAGCCAGCCAGACTAACGGTAAAAGCTATCCACCACACACACACACATACAACACACATATTTTTTTTTGAGCTTATACAAACGGCGCACCTCTTGACTCCGCCCTCCCAGTCTGACAGTTAGGTGTACCATTTACCCCAGGGACTACAACTGCTGTTTGCTGGCATGCTACTCCCTACCTTCCCCTCCCGCCACTCTCTGCACTTGTCACATTTTGTGGACTACAACTTGCTTGGGCCCCAAATCAATCAAACACACACACAAACACTCGAACACACACGAACACATATGCAGACAATTTGAACTGCTGTCTCAGTGGGGAATTGTTTTTGTTTTTGTTGGACTTGGACTTACGTTTCAAGCAGGCGCGCGGCTTAGCCTGTTTGCGCCTAGACATGGCAAGCAGTTGAAGCAGTACTTGAAGACGTCGAAGAAGTAGCAGCAATTAAACGATGCACTGAATATTAATAACTGTTTTTACGCGCGTACCAAAAAAGCGCGCCAAATACGAAGAAACACAACAAACACACAGCGTCACTGGAATGGTTACAACTATTTAAGCAGCGTGGCAATGGATTGGATATCCTTGCGCCTGCAGCGTTGGCAACTGACTGAAACTTGCCTGTTGGCCCAAAATGCCAAAACACAATAAAAGAGCACACACAAGCTGTAGCTGAAGCTCTTAAACAAAATGGCAACGCAGTCAGAGAGCGAGAGAGAGAGAGAGAGCGCACATAGCATACAGAGAGAGTGACTAAGAGAGAGATTGCTGGGTGAGTGTGAGCGAAAGAGAGAGAGGGCATATATTGTCACCCAAAGCAACCACCCAAAAAGCCAAAACAAGAAAAACAAAATTGTGCCGGCAAAAAAGGTGAACATGAACATTTTCAGTTTAGTTGCGTATCCTGTGGCATAATTCCCTCGAGAGGGTTGTTGCCGCAACATTTTATTGTGTGTGCCATCATCCCCTAGAGAGTTGCGTATCGGTGCTGTGGATGTCGCCACCAATCGGCAGTTGGGTGACTTTGAAGTCACATGCTGCGCCATAGAAATGCGCCCCGTCGGAGACGCCGCCGCTTGTATTGCAATTAACAACAACAACAACAACAGCATAAAGTCAAGTCAATTATTTTGCACGCGCCCTCCTCGCTCGCTCTCTCTCTCTCTTTCTCTCTTACTCTCTTCACATTCGCACGTGCTTATGGGGGGTCCTTGTGAGGCACCTTGGCTAGCAATTTGTTGCTTTCTCAGCAGCGGGAGTCGCCGTTCGTGCGTGAGAACGAGAAGGCGATGACAGCGGGATCAGCATCAACAGCGGGCGATTTCAATTCTTATTCATACGCACAACAATATTCCACTCAATCTCAAGAGTCTCTCGGGTTAAAACCAAGCGAATCTTGACTTTTCGTTTCACCCTAAAATCATAATTTTGACTTCCTTTTTTTTGATTTCAATTAAATGCTGAGAGTTCATTAAATTAATTTTATCCTAAGCTATAACATGTGATTGTTTGCCTAAGTCAAAATATTTGTTCTTTAAGAATTTTTAAGAAACCTTTCGATTTTTAAACTGACACAAGAAATCCCTTAACCTAGGTCAGCAACAATCCTCAAACATTTTTACTTAGAAAAACTTTTACGAAAACTCAAGAGTCAGGGCTCTAGGCCCATAAACTTAATTTGTTTATCTATTCTTTCGTTTAGCTCAATTTTTAATATAAAATTTGGTTTCATTTACCATTTTCTTTAAAAATGTTATGTAAATTGCAAAAACTAATCACAGCTTAAGCTCTCAATTAAGTGCAGATAAGTTTTTAATCGACATTTGTTCTATTACTTTACATATTAAGTTTATAAATTAACAAATTTAATTTTTTTGTTTAAATTGACTTTTCAAAATGTGCGCACTGCAAGCAGTTCACAGAAGTCCACGTAGATGTGAACTGCTTGCCATGTTTTTAACTTACTGCTTGCACGTATTTCAACTGCTTGCACATGCCTAAAAGTATGCTGCGTTTAAAGTACAGAACATTAAATAAGCAAACAAATTGATTAATTTTGTTTATTAAGTCTTAGACGCAATATTAATAAATATTAAGCTTTGTTTGTTTAATAAATATATATCCGTTTTTTTGTGCAAGGGCTCAAAGTACGAAGTTTAATTATTAGCACATAATTTTCTTAATATTAACTGGTCATAAAAGTAATTTTTTCTATTCAAATTCGTTTAAAACTTACAATTTACATGCTCTTAGCTGCATTAACTGCGCATTAACAATTCTTCTTAACACATTGTTAACTTCCTTTAGCTTGCCCAAAATAAATCACAAAAAAACCAATAAATTGATGATACAAATATCCGCTTGATAACAAAATAATTTTTCCCCCCATTACTTGTGCGGCAGCCTTTCGTTTCCCAGCAAGCGCTGCTCCTCCATTCATCAATTCATTCATAAAGTCTTGAGCAAGTCAACAAGGCTCCTTTGTTTACTATTGGAGTACGAGTGAGATACAAGGCGTAGTAAATAGTAGCGGCAAGCGTCAAGCGTCAATAAACCAACCATCTTAACCCAGTCGCAACGAAAAACGAACACACGAAAGCCGAAAAAACGAGAAAACCAAAAAAAACGAAGAAAAAAACCATCTGTCGCAACAGCATTTAAAAATCCGGTTGCAAGCTGCAAAGATGAGGAGGCCAAAGTGAACAGAACATATGATTGAGTTCCCAAAAACAAAAAAAAACATCAACACGAGAAAATGCACCTTTTGCGTTCGTTTTGGAGCAGCAGCGGCAGAGGCAGCGGCAGCAGCAGCAGCTGCTGTTGTTGCAACTCTCTGATGTGAGTTAAATCCTCAACATTTTTGAATGTGGATGTGACGCCTGTTGCTCTTGCCGCGCACACACACATGCTACAAGTTGTTGTATCTTCCCAAAAATAATATAATGATGAGCAGGACGAGTATCTCATGTTGCTGTTGTTGCTGTTGCCAAAAGGAAGCCTGCACATTAAATTTGGAGTTTGTCGCTTTTCTTTTGTTGAGACAGCAGCTGTTGTTGTGGGCTCTTTTGTTTTTTGCTTTTGAAACAGGCAAAAGATCTGCACAATTTGTAGATAGGTCAAGTATTAATGGTTCAAGGGATTATTGACTATTTATTAAATTTCCAAAATTTACCTGTTATTCTGTCCGTTTCTGAATAACTTTATCTCAATAACTAATATTATGCCTAAAAAATATAGTCTGAATACTTTTTCCAGATGCAAAAATCTATTGATTTAAGCATTCAAGATATCCAAACTTTTTAGATTTTCAAAAACGAATGATTTTTGCTTGTGTTTTGATCGCAACAATGAAACCGCATTTGAATTTGGCAACTCGAATTCTACTTGGAAATATTCCTTTAACTTCCTTACTAAAACATCTTTTATGTATTTTACTTCCTTTTGTCAGTTTTAGATTTCTCTCAGTGCACGCTGTACAAAACAGCAGGCAGCACAGTCAAACAAAAGGCGGCAAGGTAGCAAGGAAAAAGGGCGAAGGAGAAACAGGCAGCCAGGCAGCCGAAGCAGGGAAACGGACAGATGGAACGAACGAACGAACGACGATGACGACGACGACGACGAAGTTCGTTGCTGAGTGCCACAAGCCGAGTGGCAGTTACTCAACGAGCTGAGCTCTGAGCTGCTGCCTTGCCTCATTCGATAATTGTGCGTGCAACGCGAAGGACGTGCAACGCAAAACGGTTGCTGTTGTCGTTGTTCCCTCTCTCTGTGCTTTTGTTGTTGTTCGTCGTGCTCAATTCGCAATTGTTGCTGTTGGTTGGGTTGCCAGCCACCACCCCGTGACGTCAGAGGCAGTGAGAAAAGAAGAAGAACAATAAGTGAAAATAAGCGCAACAAAAAAGAAAGAATAACTTTAATAAGGATTTGTTGCTAATAGAAAGAAAGAAGGACATTGTTATGTCGGCAAATAATGAAGCTGAGCCTGCGGCAGCAATGGCAGCAGCAGCACCATCCGCCGCAGCATCGGCTGCCTCAGCCTCAGAGTACCTGAAACGCACCTGCCTCATCTGCGGCTGCCAAACAAACCAAACCATCAACATCTATGAGCCACGCTCCGGGCCAAATATTGTCCAATTAATCCAGGCCAAATTCAAGTTTCAGGTAAATCAACCCAAATCAAACACCAAAAACTATGAAAAGCCAAATTCAAACCGACAAAAAAAAAATCGATAAATGAGTCACACACAAACGTCCTTCGTCTCGCCCAGTCTGTGTGTGTGTTTGTGAATGTGAAAAAAGGGGATGAAAAACTGTGAATTGTGTGCAAAAGATTTGAGGTACCAGCACCTAGTCTCTCCCTCTCACAGTGTCGCTCTCTTCGTCCATTCAGGTGGCTGCAGCATCCAAGCGTGTGCACTTGAAAAGTCTCGCGGAACGATGAGTTTTTTGCTTAGAGTCGTAAATTCTAGGGAGGGGGAGGGGATGGGAAGGGTTGCAGCGAGGTGTGGACCTTTTTTGTTAGAAGTTGGTACAGCATCAGATTCTTAAGCAAAGGGTAGGAATTTACATTAAAAGCTTAAGGAATTTTGCAAAACAAGAATGTTGAAAGGGAAAAGTTGTGGGAAAAGTAAAGTCTGTGGGAAAGAAATCAAAAGAGGGATGAGATGACGTCAAAAACCCCTAACGATCTTACCTAAACTCTCGCAACAAAGAACCTTTTACCTTCTATCCTTGAACTCGTTAGTTTCCCAAAAGAATAACCGAATAGACGAAAGTTGAGCCATAGTAAGGAACGAAGGGTTAGATCTAGAAGTCCTTTTGAGGAAATTATAAGGTAAGCCCGGCTGAGCCCACTTTCTTGGAGAGTCACACATTGACCCCTTTTGGGTCCTTAGCGGGAATTATAGGATTGTTATGGCAAAGACTTAAACTATCCAATCAAATCGAACATAATAAGTAAATTAACGCAACTATTTTTCGTTAGCTAAGGAAACATTGAAACTTTAATGTTAGTTTTCCAATAAATTCCTTTCGCAATAGTTTAACGTCAACGTAACCTAAACTTCCTGTCAAAAATGTTGACAAGTTGGTTCAATACCAGAAACTAGATCAAGGATTAAACACTTCGATTTAGCTGTGACGTCAGCAGACTCAACTCTACCCAACCCCTCAATAACCATCAGAGTTTGACCAACTAACTGACTGACTGACTAACTAATTTAAGTAGCTGAACTAAACTTAAACCTCTACTGCATAGTGTGTGTGTGTTTGTGTGCGTATCCGTATCCGGTGTAGAAGCGTGGGTAAAACTTAAAGTTGTGTTGTTAAGTTTGTTGGTGTTGGTAACTGGATAGCAGCTGCTGCATTTCCCTTTTCTGTATGTAATCGGATACTTTGCATGTGGCACTTAATCAATACATACAAAACGCATAGTCCTTTTTACATACTATCTCTCTCTCTCTTTCTCTCTCTCTCTCCTTTTTTTCCATAATTTTCAACAGCTTGTTCTAATTTAAATGCTTGTGTAGCATGGGAAAATGCGACAGGAATTCCAAATAAAGTGCGTTGCATATTGGATTACAGTTGTTGTTGTTGTTGCTACCTGTCAGTGAGAGCCTTGAAGCAAAATCATGAACCTGCCTCCAAGCTGGCAGCTGCGACAATTCGTGCATCTCTTTTTCGTCTTCTGCTTATGATTGATCCAATTTCTGCGGGTTTTCGTTTTGCTTAAAAAAAAACAAAATCAAAAGCAACCTGTGTGCCCTGCCCTTTTACTTAGCCCAGCCTCTTTCACAATTTTTGAGTGCTACCTTTATGTTTTTTTTATTATTATTTTCCAGCTGCCTTAAACAGTCGACAGCAGCTGTCACAAACACACACAACCATCTCCCGCATGATGAGAAACCCAAGCAAACTCTTTTTGCATATCCAGCTATTGTCTCACGTTGTTCTCGTTTAGGTAAACAATTTGTAAAGGTTGTTTGGTTGCTGTTAGTACATTCCGTAAGGGTTTTATGGTTTTCTCTTCTTCATTTATGAACTGCGCAATCAGTAAAAGCAGCTGAAACGCAGTTGCCTTATCTAGCTAAGGAATCTCCTTATATTGATCTTCTAAAGATTAGAACAACTGCGGGTTTTTAGTTCTTTTGTGATTTTGGTCTTTTGGTGTCTATGGCAATGATCCAAACTGATAACCCAATCAATTGTTATTTAGCTTTACCTTTCAACTATTCAGTTTTAGACGTTCTATAGAAAATAAACAAGAAATTGGGAATGAGGTTATTGAAGGACTTCTTGAGAGACTTCTTTATTTTTGGGCTAGTTTTTGTAAGGTTTCAGTTCGTAGCTGTTAATTGGATTGCTGACAGTTGAATTGGTTATGATTTTTAGATTTGATAGGGGTTGCTTAGGAAATTATAATAGCTGAGAATGGCTTATATGATGTAAAGGACAGCCGGAAGGATCTTAAAACTAAGCACAATGTTTTCTTGAAAGTGAAGTGAAACCTTTTAAGATCTTTGGAACAGTTTTCAACAATTTTATTTGAAAGGTTTCCCAAACATTCTGTCAAGAGATCTCAACAGCTACAAAAACCGTTAGAACTTACCCTACTTTATTCAGTTGGCATAGTTCACCCTTCACGCCAATGGCTTGCAACATAACGATCGTTGCACCACCTGCCTATACGCCAACACAATGCACCCCCCAACATATAGAACTACCCCGCCGCCACAACCCTCCTCAACTGCCTCTTTAATAAATACCCATAAAGTTCATGCATAAAGCCTCAATACCTGAACAACATTGCCATAAAGCAGCATAACAAAAACTACAGTTTCAGTCATTCACATGTCTTTCTTCTCTCTCGCTTACTCTCTCTCTCTCCATCTGTCTCTTTCATTTCGTATGTGCTTATGTTTTTATCAGCTTTGCGTGTGGCTCTTGTTGTCTGTTGTTGTCGTCCGAATTGCACCTGGCCTGCAATTTGCATTATTTTACCGTTTACACATGGCCTTTTTAAGCGATTGCTTTGGGTTTTTGGGTTACTTTTAAGGTTGCGGTATGAGTGATCCTCTCAGCTCTAAACTCTACTTGAGTTCTTGTCTAACTTAGCTGTTGTCCTAATCCAGCTTTGACTTAGCTTTAGTCAGACTTTAGACTTAATCTGATCAATCTTGACTTAACCTAACCTAGCTTAGCTCTACCACCAAGGACCTTCTTTCAACTCCTACTCTACTCTACTTTCTTTTATAAACTTTACCTCTGAGCTGAGCTTTTCCCTATCTCTAGTTCAAAAGTAAGGACTCTCAACCCTTCGATTCTACATTATTTACCCTATCCCTTTCCTCGGACCCTCTCGCTTTCTAATTCTAAGCAGCTGTCGCTGTTGTTTGCCTTGCCGCGTGCCTAATGTCATCTTGGGGTTGCATACATATATTTTATATTATTATTTTCGGTCGGGTCTCCTTCGCAACGCTTTGTGCAGCAGGCGTTTCGATAAGGAAGGCGCGTGGCCAAACGAGTTTGCCGTCTGGACAGAGCGCCTACCTACAAAATAAAACCTAACCGTATCCTCCAACCCCGCCTAAAGCCCTTTTTGGGACTGTTTGGTCTGGTTTTTTTCTGTTTTGTTTTGTATCTTTTTCGTGGCAGCTGCTGGGCGCAATTTTCGGCAGGTGCATGAGAAAGAAACAACAACAAATATTATTGATACGAGGAATGCCATGAACCCGCTCTCCCTGCTCCCTGCTCCCTGCTCCCTCTCTACTTCTCTCTCTGTACCTGTCCACGCTTCCCAAACGGATCTTCAATGGTAATTAATATGCCACAACGCAACGGCGAACCCAGAGTCAACTTAAGTTTTATGATATTTTTTGCACCTTTCAAGCAAACGGGGCAGGCAACGCTCATTAGTGGTCAGTGATCAGGGATCAAAGTCGAGAGTGGTTGCTCAGTGGTCGATTCTCTACTTGGGGCGTAGCAGAACTTAAGTCCTTTTGGTTCTCGCTTGCTTTGTGGTTATATGCTTCAGTTGTAATTCTTTGGGCAGGACTACAACTTAACAGGCATTGACACGAAACTCTTCACTCAGGTGCACATTATTTGAAATCGGAGAAAGGGTCTTGAGCAAAACACTGCAGTTTGAGATAGGAACAGTCGTTTTAATATAAGGTTTTTCCTTACTTTTTTCTTCTCTCGGTTTCCTGGGAAGAATTTTTAGAATATTTTCCTTAATATAAGGCAAGATCTTTTTTATGCTTTCGTCGATCCTTGTCTATTCCCTGGGATAAGTCTATATCCCAACTGATTCTCTATCGTTCTTCCTTGCCCATTGATTAACCTCTTTCTTTCCCTTTTTCTCTTTCTCTTTTTACAGCCTTTGAATGAGGATAAGTTCCTGTGCTTTAGCTGCAACAACTGGCTCATCAATTGGCACTCGCTGCAGGCGCTCAACAGCAACGATGCAGAGAGTCAGAGTCGCAGTCAAAGTCCATCGCATCTGGGCAACAATAGCAGCGCTGGCGCTTTGGTGCGGCAGAAGGATCAAGCGCTGAAGGGTGCCAAATTGCGTCCTGTGGCGCAGGTGCGTCCACAGCCACAGCAGGCGCAGCAGATGCCACAAGCTCCAACCCCGCCAACCGCAGCAGCTCCACAACAGTCCCAGTCCCAATCCCAGCCTCAGGCCGCTATAAGCTATAACAAGCGAAGATTTGGTCGGCGCACTACATCCGCCACCATCAGTGGTATGCGTAAAATGCTGCGTCATTGCAGCGCCTGCGGTGCTCCAATGGTCCTGCGCCTGCTATCCTCAAAGCCAGCCCAAACGCTAACCAAGCTGGCCAAACAGAAGGGCAGGAGTCAATGCCGAAGATGCCGTGAGAGCGAGATGAGCAAGTGTCGCAGGATGTACCAGCGCAGTCTGTTTAAGGTGGCGCAACTGGAGCGCGAGCTGAAGCGGGAGGCTCACACCAGGGATCAAATACTAGTCAAGGCGTTGGCCACGCCCACCAACCAAAGATTGCCAGCGCCGCGTGTCGATGGCAAAGTGGTGGCCATGTTCCGGCGTTTGGGCACCACGCTGAGCAGCGAACGGCTGCAGTTGGAGGCAGTTGAAACGGAAATGGAGCCAAAACCCCCATCCCCCACTCGTCCACTGCGTATCATGAGTCCCGCCAAGGAGCGTCCGCGCTGGACACGCGATCTTGATGAGGATGAGATACTCCTGGAATTCGATAGTGTCATAACGGAAGTGCTGCCAGCGCCAGCGTCAACGCCAGCAGCGCGTCGGCGTCTGCGCTATCAGCTTACCAATAGCGAAGAGCAGCATGCATCGGAAGCGGAAGTGGAAGTGGAGAGAAACCACAAAGTAACCCACCACACATTGACAGGGCTGCAATTGCCCCAGGGACTGAGCATTACCTTGATCTGAATGAAAGAAGCAAAAGAAAAAGCAAAAAAAAAACAAAAAACAAAAACAACTCAAATAGTCAAATTGAATATAAAAAAAAGAAAGAAATACAAACGTCATTATATAGTATTAGTATAAATATAATTTATTGGGTACCTCGAGCAAATTATAAATTGTTAGTCAAAATATTAGCGCAAAAAGACAAGACCTAAGAATGTTAAGTTAATGTATGCACAAAAAAAGCATGAGAAAGAAAACAAAAACTATATTTAAAATAATCTATTGTATATTACACATTATTAGTAAACCCTATTTCCTCTCCCACCCCAACAATTCCCACATCTAACACAAACAAATAAAACGCGTTAATCCTGTAGTTGAATTTCTTGGTATTTTACAATGTTATTGCTCCAAAAATTTAAAAGTATTCAACAATTACATATGAATAAAATAAATAGCACAACTACAGTCACAATATTCACACATAATAAACCTGTTTTTATAAAAAGTTAAATTTTTAAAAGCTCAAAGGTTCGAAATAGTTTGAATTTAAAATGTTAACGGCCAAACAGCTGCACAACAGTGCCGCCACTGTTCGCTTGTTAGCGTTGCCAACCACTTATCTTTAACATAGGATTTAGCAGCTGTTAGCACATCGATACGCGGGCCGATATATCGATACGTTAGACATGCCTTGCATTTTTTTATTTAGTCTTCTTTTCGTTTTTCTTGCGCATGGTTCGGTATTGCTTCCGAGTCTTGGCATTTTTGCATTAAAACGCGCTCTCGGCGCTGGTAAACCAACAAAAGTTATTCTGTTCTGCAAAGTGCAGCGTGCTTGGCTGGTAATTACGACCAATTACAACTAAATTATAATTTGTGATACGTGCTTCTAAAGTGTTAATGTCAGAAAAAAAATTACGATAAAAATTATATTAAATGAAGCAGCAAAAGTAGCAACAACAAGAAGTTACTGAAAGCGAGTTGACATTGAAGTACGAGAACGCGCTCGTATGTATAATTGCGTGTGTGTGTGTGTCGTGCGAAATTCTTTTGTGTTAATTCTTATTAAAAATTTGCGCATAATAATAATTGCACAAACGAAGAAAAGCAACAACAACAAGAACAATAACAATTGAAGCGGCAGCTCGTTTTGCGCGTGCTCTTTCATTTCTCAATTATTTGTTGCACATCGCATAAAAATCAATAAAAATAAAAGCTGTTCAATTGCCGCTGTTGTTGTTGTTGTTGTCGCGGCAGGAGTTTTTCGCGTCAAACGCTTCCGTCAACAAGCGGAGAGCACACAGCTCGGTCGTGTTTCATTTTTTGCTATTATTATGTCGTGTTATCTTGTTTATTTGTTGGCGTTAATAGCGTGAAAAACAGCATTAAGGCGTTTTGTATTAAATAAAAAAAACTTTATTTCTTTTATATCTGTTCGCACAACTCAAGGAGGAAGCTTTTGCAAGCTGCATTTGAAACAACAACTACAACATCAACCGATTTAATATTCATCACAGAAAACAAGGTAAGCAAAAGATGAAAATTTCGATAGAATTAAAAATGGCGCTGGGCAGCTGTCGAAACTTATTTTTTTTTTTGCACACACTTTCAATTTGACAAGTTCAATAATCGAAAGTGTCTATTGTGTTCTCTCTTGCACGCATGCATACAGACGCATGTAATTGGAATTGTATAACGGTTCATTGCACCGTGCAATGATGCCAAATTTAAGTAATTTTTGTGTTGCTGTCTGTTGCTGTCTCCTTTTGCTTTGCTACACTTCCTTTTCAGCTGCTGCGTCAGCTGCTCTTGTCTGTACCGTTATACGGGTTTGTGACTCAAAAACATGAATGCGTCGTTTTTGCGATTGAGTTTATTTATTTGTATAGTATTTTGTTAACTTGCCGTTTTTGGCACAGCCCGCAATTTGTTTTGTCTCAAATTTGCTGTAATTAAAAATCAAATTGATTTTTCCGTTTGCAAACATACACGAAATAAAAAACGACATCAACAAGAAGAAAAAAAATAAGCAATCAAATTGTCAGTTAGCGACAACAACAACAACAAGTAACGATTGCTGCAACAATGAAAAAGCAATTTTCGTATTAAGAAAAAAAAAAAAACAAACTCAGTCAAGGCATTGTCTGCTTATCGTTGTTGTTGTTGTTGCTTGCCACACGTTTGTGCCTCGTGTTTGTCGTTGTTGTTGTTGCTGTGTGTTGCAACAATAAGCATGGCTAATTTTCGTTTCAACAAAAGTTAAGTACTCGACTCTTAAAGCCGTCTGTCTATTGCCGTTGTTAACGAAACGGTTTTTGTTATTGTTGTTGCCCATAACTTTAACAAAAATAACAACAGCAACAACAGCAACAGTACAAACAAAACAAAGACATCGGCCTAAAAAGAAGAAGCAGAAATAATGGTCCGACAATAAAATAAAATGTTTTGTTTTTTCTTCAAGCCTTTTTTCTTCTGCGTGGCGCTTAAGCATTAACCAACACTAATATCCAATAAGAATTAATAGTGTTCCATTAGTTTGTGTGTTTATTTTTACTCCTTCGCTAAATTGGTCAATTTCGAAGTCGGTTTACTTGTAAAGATTGACTGACATTAAACTTAAGGACCTTAAAAGAAACAGAGACAAAAAAGATGGTACTTCCCATACCGGGAATCGAACCCGGGCCTTCTGGGTGAAAGCCAGATATCCTAGCCACTAGACCATATGGGATTAGATCATCTCAGAATAAAAAATCATTTATAAATATCAAAAAATTGCTCAATTATATTCTTTTAAATAGAAACACCCACGATGAAATAATCTTAAAAATAGATTCGTCCAAAGATTGTAATCTAGAAAAAGTATTTCTGTTGGCCACATTTACAACTCCCATATTGTCTAGTGGTTAGGATATCCGGCTCTCACCCGGAAGGCCCGGGTTCAATTCCCGGTATGGGAAATTCTTTGTTAAGGATTTAATTTATTGTCATTTTGATTACTTGTTGTTATTACATTAATAATGACGTTAATGGGCCATTAATCAGCTAATTTTTGGGTGTTTCTTGAAAACATTTCCTCAAGTTGAATCTCTTGTGTTGTTGCACTCAACTCTCCACTTATTGTTGACCCCGTCTGCTTGAGCCCAACTTAACTTAATTGAAGTGGCTTTTTAATGAATTTCAACTGAAAAATGAACGCCACTCATAATCCGGCTCAATGAACCTTTTTTTTGTCATCATTTCATTTTACTCAGCTGTGCAACTAAGTTTTCCGAAAAAAAAGGAGATAAATAAAAACTGTAATTCATTAAAAGTGTGGCAAGTAGCCAGCAAACAGCAACAGTAGGCCATTGTTGTTGTTGCAGCAGCAGCAGCAGCCGCCCGCCCACTTTTTAAGTTGCCTGCTACTTTCGCAGCAATTGAAACTTTGTTTGGCTTTGGCATTATTTCTTCTTTTTTTCGTTGTCAGTTTGTATGCCATCATCGACATCGACTTCGCATCGTCATCTGCTCAGACAGGCATTAGAAGCGCGTGTGAGACGATATACGATCGAGCAAGACGCAAAGAGGAGAGAGAATAAAACAGCATACAAATTAACATTTTTTATAGTGCTAAGCAACAGTCAAAGAAAGCCAAGCCCCGAGAATTGACAAGAGCAACACATAAAAGAAAAAAACGTTCAGCTGTTGTTTTTTTTTTATACTTCTTTTTTTCTTTTTGTAACGCCAACGCTAACACGGACTGCGTTTTGTTGCTTTTTGTGTTAAACCAGTTGAGTAGAGACAACTCAGCAGCAGAACAAAAGAGCAACAATAACAACAACAACAGCAGCTGCCATCACCCTCACTCCTCTAGCTATGCTGACTGCATATTAAAGCTCTTTATATTTTTTCTCTGCCTGCTGCCGCTGTCACAAACCAAACGTATTTGTTTGTCTAAAGCTTTTTGTGTTAGTATTTCTTTTGCTTAGCGCGTTTCGTTTTCATTCCTTCAGGCACAGTCACTGATCACCGTTTGATGTATGCCGTTTCGTTTCCATTGCGTTGCTATTACGTTCGGGATCCAATCATTTTCGTGTGCTTAGGGCGCCTGTGCTTAATTAGCGGCAATGCAATTTGTATAACAGAAGAGTATGTTTTCTTTTCAATTCAATTAGCAGCACTGCAATTACTTTGACATTATTGTTACATTTTCACAGCAAGCAGCTTTTGAACGTGTTGAATGTGTTGTTGTTTCGTTGCCTTGGGCGCAGGCAGTTAATTACCCACAATGCACTTTCCATTACAACCCTCCTGTTTCATTTCCACTGCGTATCACTCGAGTCGGGCTGCAATCAATTTCAAGTGCCATTGGCGTATGCGCTTAATTATTATTAGCTGCAATTTTTACAGCGAAAAAATAAAGCGCTTTTCTTTTTTCAACCGCTTGCGCTGTGTTACTGTGACTTTTGAAGCGTGTGACCGGAGGTGAAATTTCATTTTTGATTACTTCAACTAAGCCACTGCTAAAAATAAACAACAACAACAACGCCGTCAAACTGTCTAAAAACTGGCGATAAACGCGCACACAGATACCTTTTTGGCGCAATATAAGATTCGTATTCGATGCTGCTTTAAATGGACAAACTGGGAGTGGGTCACACAGCTGCAGAGAAGCTTGCCTGCAGTCAACCAACCAGCCATCCAGCTGACGGCAACAACCAAGACCAACGTAGCGATTATAGGGATATGCGGAATTGATACACACTACATACCCAGAGACATACAAAGTAAGATCCAGACCCGAGAGTCTCGCAGACCGGTTGGCGGGAGATCTTAGCTTGGTTCGCTTATTCGCGCTGTCGTTCGATTCTTTTGCTCAAAGCGTAAATATTTCAATTTATTTATTGGTCATGCGTCTCTGTCTCTCTCTCTCTCCCTCTCTCTGTCCACTTTCTACCCGCTAGTCTGTTGGTCTGGCAGATGTATCTGTTTCTACATGTCTTGACCAATGTCTCACCAGCCCGGATTTAACGCACGCAAAGCCAACTCCAAAAGTAATAAAAAACAATCTGTGTCAACGGCCTTTGGCTTTGAGTGCAGGCCCTTCTTAGAGACAGACGACAGACGAGACTGTGGGCGTGTCGCCTACTTTTGCTTCGACTTCTATTCACTTTTTTCATTTGCGCATTTTCACAAACATGAAAATTAAATGAGTGAAAACGTTTTGCACTTTTTTTTTTATATTTTATTTTGCGTTTTTTAGTTTTTAGTACTTTTCTCTGTTTGTCTGCGCAAACAAAAGCCAAAGAGGTGTGTACGACAATTTCAACTGCAGGCCATGCATGACCCGCGTATATATTGTATTCCCTCCGATGGGGTGGGCGGTTGCCTTATGGTAGGGAAAGTGGGGGAACTGGGCATGGGTAGTTGTCGGTTTCTGATTGCCATGCTAAATGGTTGAAGAGAAAACTACTATGGCAAGAGTATAAAAGTTAAACAAACCACGCCAAACTGTTTGCATGTTTTTCCATAACCATGAGATACCCCTTAATTTGAAGTAAGGCCGACTCGGAACTTTTGGGATACCGAACAAAACTAGAACCATCTAAACTCAGAAAAAATACCCTTAGAAACCGATTCTCTAGCCAAACGCACGGCTTGAACCTCGCGTTTGAACCCGTCAATCGAAACCGAGACTAAACTTCTTTTTACGGAACAAAAAAAGAATGTTTTAATATAAGGAAATGTCTTTAATATTAATCTGTGTTGAAAGAGTATTTGTAATAGGTTTTCCAATCGTAATACACACACCCTCTATTTGCATGCGTGCAGGGTATTAAAGAAAATCGACAACAAAAAAAAGACGGTTGCCTGTCGAATTGAAATTTACACATTTGCTAGTTTGCTGCACCTCACGACAAGTCAAACACTTTTGGACTTACAATCGCAGCTGAAGTCAAAGTCGAAGTCAAAGCCAGAGTCGGAGACTTGGACTAAAAGAAGAAGACGACGAAACGAAGTGCGTGAGTTATTTTTTTTTTTAATGGATTGATTGTCTGCCTGTGAAGAAGTTAGCATGCTAATTGGGTTGTTGTCTATGCCATGGCGTCGCGTCGCGTTGCGTCGCCTCACCTCGCATTGTGTATTGAAAACGACGTGGTGCACTTTAAAACGCTTCACTCTAACCATAAAAGGGTTCATTGAAGTTCAATTTCGCTGCGGGGCAATGTTTGAACTTTAAAGGTCAGCGCATGCATGATAGTTGGCGGCGCTCATTTAGATAAGAGCTAAAGAACAATTTAATGGCTTCTTCGAAGCTAGACCCCAAGGCCCATAACCTTTACAACGATATGTGAAATGTAAATATTGAAATGATAACTAAAAAAAAAAATAACTTCCCATACCGGGAATCGAACCCGGGCCTTCTGGGTGAAAGCCAGATATCCTAGCCACTAGACCATATGGGATATTGAATATGTCAATGTATCTATTGTCAAACAAGCTATGAATTCTATAAATACATTAAATAATAATGAATATATGAATCTATTAAAAGAAAATATTATATCGCACTGTAAATACATTTATCTTCATTAACGAAACAACAATCAACAAATATGTGAACATTAAAACCAGCTTTTGAGTACTATTGCTTTAATTTGCCTTTAACAATCGCTTTTGTATGGTGTAGTCACCTTTTATATAGTATCATCATCGAAGTGAAATCCAAAGTAAATATCTTGATTGCCGTCCATTGTATCTTTTAGCTATCTCAAATGCTTTATCCATTTTGGATCGTTATTTTCTGTTTGACCATTGATGATTACTACTTTTTTCCCCTCTCTTTCTCACTTGCCGCCTACTCATTCGCTTTTCTTCTTCTTTTATTAATTACCAAAACGAGTATTTCTTTTTTTTTTTACTTTTAGCCCCGGTTGGTTAGTTTATGTCAGCTCTCGTGTAAGATAAATTGAATGAATCTTCGCTGCTGGCGCTGCACTTGAAGCGCACATAAAAATTGTTGCCTGTCAGCGTCATTGAAACTCTCGGTGTGTGTGTGTGTGTGAATCCCCCCCTGTTCGTTCAAATGTGATCCTTGCCTTGTCTTTACCGTTGCAACTGTTGTTGTTGTGTGTTTGTGGTGCTAATGCAGTGAAAATCTCGTAAACTTCATTTAATTTACTGACATTGCATTGGCTGATGAATCAATCATCATTGCGTCTGCTGTGCTTAACTTTAGCTATTTAAATGAACCGGTTCTCTCCTCTCCCCATCCCCATCCCCATCGCCATCTCAAATAAGCGTAGGCACTTGTTGTCTTCAACCCGCAGACAACATGAGTCCAAAACACAAAAACACAAAAAACACTTTCATGATGCGGGGCAGTCCGTAAGTCAGCCAACCAACCAACCAGCAGTATCTTCATGTCTTTTAGGTAGGGTTTAAGTTTTCTCCACGGGCATTGTTTATATTGTGAGAAAGTCTTTTTTTTTTTAAGACGATCGGACTCTGCTTAGGGGGGTTATGTATGCCTGTGGCGCTTGAACATGTCTCTCTCAGCTTATGCGGCTTATTACATATTTAATTTATTAATTGGTTTGGATGCGCCAGATAAATTATGAATGGCAGCTTCATTTAGCCCAGTTAAAATGTTTTTGTTCCTGGTTTTCACGTTAGCACAGAAAACGGGCTCCATTTCCGCGAAAACAACAAGAGGGTTAAGAAAAAACAACCGTTTGATGATGTCATTGAAACATTACCACACTTGAGTGCTTTAGTATTGAAAGATCTGCTAGAATTGCATGAATTCAATACTCATTATAATCATATATCATTTAGCATTGTAACTTGAGTGCCATTCATATTTCAAGGGTGTCTCCGGCGGTCTTGCTTCATTTACAATTGTAACTGTTTAATTGGCAAACGAGTTTCAATTTAGCACATGAATTTTCAAATATCACAACTCGATTTTCTGACTTCCGAGTAACCTTAGTTGCTCTTTATTCAATTTTGAGTGCCTCGTAACGCTTCTCTAACACAAAAACGTTCTTGTTTAGCCAATTATCTTGTTTGCCAATCCTAAATATTTAACTTTTTTTTTTGCCCCTGCTCTATGGTTTCAATACAATTTGCAAATCATTTTAAGTTTTTTTTTTTGTATTCGTTGCCTGCTTGCTTTGCATGTTTGCCAAATCTTGTATCATTGTGTCATGTCCAATGTCGCGAGCGAGCACAAAAACAAAAACCCAAAAGAGTTAAGGTTAGAGGAACACAGAGAGAGAGAGAGAGATAGAAGAGACCCCCATAGAGTTTTGTTTAATATCGCACAATTCGTTCAAGTCGAGGCGCGTGTATAAAGAAACGAATGGAAATGAAACGGTAGCAAATCGAATGCAATTAGGTAAAGCACTTTCGTTAAGCACCGATTACCAACACTGAACAATCAATAACATGGAACAATGGCAATGAAACTTGTCTTAGCGTGCCAAACCAACATGGCAAATTGGTCGTTTTGGTCATTACATTATAATAAGCCATTTGCTCTTTTTCCCCTTCTTCTTGTTTCTTTTGCGACATGCAATTACTTTTCAATTATAATACATTTATTACCACCATCATCATCTTCAGCATCGTCCGGATCAACAATGTTTTATGCTTTTGTTTTTATTATTACTGCATTCAATTAAAGTAATTGCTTTGGAAATTGAGTACGTTTTGTTGTTGTCAGGTCTGAGGAAACTTGAAATTGATCACACTTTTCAGTGAGTCAACTTGGAAGTTAGTTAAGCGGGCGACTGTTCAACTTTCATTTTGTTTATGAGCTTAGTTTTAACTATGTATTTATAATAATTACACCAGCACCATAAACCTACAAACAACAAAAAACAAAAACAAACAGCAGCACAATGCGAAACGCAAACTAAATAAATAAAACAAAATATTCATTTTATGTTTTGCCTTTTTTATTCCTCTTTTTTTTTGTTTTAACTGTTGCGCGTGAGCGGGCAAAAAGTTCAGACGCCGAGTCAGAGGCTGAAACTGACCAAGCTTCCAAACAACAACTACAACTACAACAACGTTGTTGTCTGTTGATCGTCTGAACAAGTCGGCAAGTCAACGCCTGCCACCTAGTTGACCCCAAAAGAAAAAAACTACAAACCACCAACTACTACTACTTAAAATAATTTGTACGATGCATCGGGTCTTCAATGTGAGTGAAAGGCCTACTAAAACTGTACAAAATATGCCTGCGTCTTTTATGTTAACCCAAATTCCTCGAGTTTCACATATTAAATGCGGGTTAAATAACTTAACTTAATGAATTTGATAGTTAGAACTAGGATCTCTTGAGTTTTGATGACTAAAATTAAATATATAGCTGATGATTTAACATCTTTTGGCTTAGTTATCTCACGGCTATTATAAAGTCTGTTGGAAACAAGATTTATATATATTTTTTGTCGCTGTGGTTTTCCATTCGTTCTTTGGACTCTTTCAACAGATCAAATTGCCAGATACCTTCCCCTCCTAGACATCAACGCTGTTTGTGGTTTATCTAATTGGGAAATTATGTTTCTACCACACCGCTATCTAAAATGAGATAATATATACTATTTAACCCAAAAGCCAAAGTACGTGCTACAAATTGCGAACCCCTTACATGAACAAAAAAGTAACCAAGCCATTGGCTACTTTCGCCTCTGTTTACTGCCACCGATTTTATGTAGTTGTTGTTGCATATAGTTTATAGTGCACATGAATAGTTTTGGTTGTTGGTTGACGAGTGGTTTTGGTTGGCATGATGGAGTTTTTTGTGTTTTTTCCAACAACTAATCACATGTTTGAGGTTGGCTTTGGTTGGAGTTTTGTGGTTTGTGTTGTCCAGCTTTGCGCTTTAATAACTTCATTGTCAATGCAACAAACGGGTGCACAACAACAGGCAGACAGCAGCCAGCAAGCATAACAAAACGAGACATGTAAGAATACAAAGAATGAGTTGAAAGGGAAGCTGTTGAAATACCCTGTACATTTAATAATAAAAGATAACTTAAAGTATAGTTTTATTTGAACACAGATAGTGTTTTCAGAGGGTATTTTAGGCTTGCAAACAGTAGTGCTTCCAGTGAATGTAAGCAACAAACAACGACAACAAACTAAACTAAACACAAAGGAGTGCAACAGCGCTTGACTTCTTTTCTAAACGCTTATTGTGTGCTCATGCTCAAGCCTGCGGCCGGATTTGAGTGGATTTCGACCTGATCCAGTTGCGGATATGAAGTCCGCCTCTAGACTGCAACTACAACTAACTGCTGCTGCTGCGTCTGATGCCGATGCCGATGATGGTGTCCACACAGTAGTCGTCATAGCGATGATATCGTGATCGTGAACGTCAGCGCCTTGGCAGATTTATGGAGAGTGCCAGGAAAAGAAGAAGAAGAAAAAAAACAGAGTTTAATGTTGGTGTTGTTGTTGTTGGTGAAAAGGGGAGTTGTTGAGCTGAGCTTGCGACGATTTCACAAATCAGAAAATGCGCAACAAAAAAAGTGAAGAAATATATCTTCATTGAGATCATCATCCGCTTGGCGGCCGACTATCTGTCTGTCTGACTTACTGGCTGATCTTTTAGCTACAGGTTTTATGATCGCATTTGCTGTTTTTAATGCGGATTGATTGTGGGTAGTTTTTTATGTGACCGCCACAGCCAACCAAGCAACCAATCCACAGAGATCGGGACGGCAAAGCTGACTTTGCCTTATTTAGTTCTTAACTTTATATATATAGAAATTATTTCTGTAAGATTTATGGGTGCATGACTCTTAAGTTAGCTTCGTCATCATTACACCCGCACAACTGGGTTGCTCTACCATCATTCCTCCCCCTCCCGCTAAACTCTCTTCTCGTTTTTATTTTTCGCACAAACATTGATTAGATTAAATCAGAGACAAGAGAGAGAGAGAGAGAGAGCGAGAGCGAGAGCGAGAGGAAGATGAAAAAACATACGCTTGAACTTTGGCCCTGTCGACAATCATTTATCAAGCAATTTTTTTTATACTCCACTGCAGATGGAGATAAAATAGCGTTAAAAATTCGTGGAAGCTTTTGTAGCTGTTTATATACAAAATTAATTTAAGAGTCATGCATCGGATAATTAATCATAATTTGATTAACTGTTAACAAAATGGCAAAATTATGTTAAAGAAAATAACCATTTAGTAAAACTAAAGAGAGAGAGAGAGATGCAGAGATAAACACAACTCTTATATGAATGTGTATAAGAGCATTTACAGTTAACAAATGACAAAATCAGGGTTTGTCATTGCTCTGATAAATCCCATGTAATGCCGCTGGCAAACCTCATCATGACCACAGCATTACAGCATTGACAGTAATTGTTTAAAATTGTTCACTGTTCTACCCAACCCAAGGGAACATTTATAGACACAAAAAATACACACACTGGCAACATTTCGAAATCAACATTGAAATGATTTAATTTATGCGCCGAACTCGAAACTGAACTGAATGTGCTTTGTGGCGGCGAGTTGATTAGAAATAGTGCACAACCTCCCACAAAAATCTAAAAATTATAATAAAGTCGCCCCCCCGCTTGGCGATAAAAGTGCTATACATGCTATTATTACACAAACTCCAAACTTATATTGAGGCAATTGCCAGCTGCTTACAACAAATGCGATGAATCAGCATTTGTTTGCTGTTGCTGGTGTAACTTTTACAGATTGTAAAGAAAATGTAAAGCTACATTTGGACCATTTGTCTATTTGGTTAAGAGCTATATTATCACAGAAATAGATATATTCCCACGCCCACGTGTCTATTTCTAGGTCTTTCTCGATTGCACTGTGGTTTGTTATTGCTCTTAATTTTATATTTGTTATTATTATTATGGTTTGATGGCATTGCATTGTTGTTTAAGTTTAATGCTTTTGTTTGGTTGTGCAATTTGGCGCTTTTCCACTTTTGCTTCCTTATTGTTTCGTTCGTTCGTTAGTTCGGTTTTTTATCTTCACGCTCTCTTTTACTCATACGCCTCACTCTTTGAGATAATAGTGGGGAGGGGGTGAGGTATTCTACTTTCCATTGCAATTTGCTGCTATTGTGGCATTAATTTGTGTTATTTTAGGCTCTGCTCTCTTTTGTAATTGTTGCCACTTACCGTTGTTCCAATTCCGTGCATTCCCCGCACCAATACAAAATTTGTGTTTTTGTCGGCAGCGTTGCCGGTAAGTTGAGTGCCGTTAGCTTGATTGCTGTTGTTGTTGTTGTTATTATTTTCTCTGCAATAATAATGGCGCTCGGTTTTGCTTATCCGCTAGTCGTTTTCAATTCAGTATACCCCAATGAAGAGTGTGTCTCACTGGTATATGTACTTGGCATTTGTGTGTATGTATGTATTTATATTTTCTTTTAATACATTTTCATTTTTCCGCAATACTAAAAATAGTCGCAGACAAACATAAATAAAAATCACACACGCATACGCCTACAATTTATTTTTTGTTAATAAAATTCGCAAATTTTGTACGAAATTTTTCACAGGGCAAATCAAATTAGCACCACCTGCTGTTAAGTTGGCACAGTGGTACGTGAACTTATTAGAGAGTTGTGCTTCGATGCGTTAATGAAAAAGGGCAGGTCAAGAACCTAAATCAAATATGGTTCCCATTGAATTGATTCCATTTGAAAGAAGAAATTATTCATGAGTATTAGAACGTGTTGCAACCACATTTTGGGCCCACTGTGCAAAGGCGTCAACGACTCAACGAGCGGTTGCTGCCCTCCGCTTGTTTCCCAAAAAATATAATAACGCTTTCTGCTGCTGGTGCTAAAATTAAATATTCAAATCTGTTGCCTTAACATTTGGTTGCGCTCTGTCGCCTCTTTGCCCTCCTTCTCCTAAAGCAAGCAGTTCACATAAATTTGGCTATCAAATAAACATATATATTTATTTAAAATTAATTAATAATTCATAAGTACCATTTATTGTGTTGCCAAAATACCAGTTAGTGAGTATTAGAGTTAATAACAAATTTCCGCTCAAGTCGATGAATCACATTTTCGTATCTCTGCCAAAAGGGGGTAAACCAACTAACCAAAAGTATATCAAAAACAATAAAAAATCACTGATCTGAGAAGAGTCATCAAACGTGCGCTGATAAGCGAAGCTTACAAATCACTCACTCACACTCACACACGCACGCATACGATAAAATTTTGCAAGAATTCGCGTAAAAACTTCCGGTTCAGCACACCAGGTACGCATCAAACTACAACAACAACAATGAAAACGAACTAATCAGCGCACCGGCTCTCTCACTCTTATAATGAACTCTCTCTTTAATGCTCTCTGTGTCCATCTCCCCCACAAAACAAACGCAGGCATATGGCAACGCTGTCAGCTGCTTGCGCCTTCAGTTCTAAACGATCCATTGCCGCGTACGTGCTCGTTTCTTTTTAGCAAGCATTGCTTTTGATTTGTTGTTGCGGCTGCGTTTTTAATTTTCGATTTGTTTATAATGTTTGTGCAACCAACAACAATAATAGATATTATAATCATAGCATTAATAACGACGATTGCAGGCAACGTTTTCGCTGGCTAACGTAAAAAGTGTGAGTTGTGTTTTCTACATACCCCACCCCCGCTCTCTCTCTCTCACACACACATCTGTAAATGCATGAAGTTGTGATTTCTACTCCATCGCCACCGCTCTCGCGCACATTCAGCTGCTGCTGCGTTTACTGTTGCTTTGCGTGACTTTCCTTCAGACGCCCCATATGTGTGTATTTGTATATTTGAATGTAAATGCGCAACGTTTTCTTATCGCGCGTTTTGCTATACGTCTATCAGTTTTCATTTCGTGTGTGTTTATTGATACTGCATTTGTGCACAAGAAGTAGGTTATGGCAAAATGAGCAACAACGAGAAAAACAAACAGTGAGATACGATGAAAATCAATCAGCAAAGTGGCTCAACACGCAGCGCATGTAATTAACACGCAACCAACTGTTGTTGTTGCCTGTCTGCCTGCCTGCCTGCCCGTCTGTCTGCCTTCCTTCTCTTCTTCTTGTATTGTTACACACAAACACAGACAGCTGATAGATAGTGTTGTGTCATGTTTGTTGTTAGCTTGCTGGTTTTTTAATATGTGTACATATGTATATTTTATCAATGCAGCGACACAATTACGCTTTAATTGAGTGCGTACGAGCAAACAAACAAACTTGCTCCAACCACAACAACCAAAATGGAAAGTGTGAAAAAGAAAGAGCACGACGAAAGAAAAATACCTCTATTAATATAAAGAGTCTGCCTGTCTGCATGCGTCTCGATAAAATTTAGCTATCGATTGATGCTGTCGCCAATGGCGGTGATGTAATTTGCATATACATAAGCAACTCTTCAAGCCAACCACAAGTAACAGCAACACAACAACACCATCGAACAACCACATACATAATTTTTGGAGCGGTTTCAGGTTTAATGCCCACCAAATGCGTAGGCAGTGCAAGCGCAGTCAATTTTTACATACACTAACTAAGTCAATATTAAAGTCCTATTAGCTATAGAATGCTGTTTGTTGTGGTTTTACAAATCTACAAAGATTCCTTCTAAAAGAGTTGCCATATTTCCTTTCTTTTGTATACCAAGACAAACAAATGCTCATGATCAAAAGCTAACTGATATAAATGTAACAAGCTAGGAAGTTCACAGCAACACTTTATAAGAGTATTTAAACAGAGTTGCTGTCTTGCTAGCTAAGCCGGGTGAACTAACAAACAAAATCAAATTAAATGCCTTAAATGTTGTCGCATCCCGCCCACTCAAAAAAATAAACCAAATATCTGATTCGGATTGATGAGATAAACACGCTAAAGATTTGTTGCGATTTGAGTCAGCAGCTGTGAAATCCAAATCAACCGGCAGGTCTCTCTCTCTCTCTCTCTATCTCTCTTCAGACGTCAGCGGCAGAGGATAAACCCCTTGCCCGCCGCGACGTGTGTGTCATGCGGCTTGTCTGGCCAACAGCAATAGCAACAACAACAATAAACAGCAAACGATTCGTTTTGAATGTCGTCGTTTTCATTGTTGTTTTTGTTATTGTTGTCTTTGTTGTCGTCATTTGCTGCTTTTAGACAATGCTACAAGTTCCTACACCTACGACCTAGAATTTGCCGAATATGTCAACAGGTATATAGCTAGTATACGTATATACTATATATAAACCTCTCTATGCATAAGTATAGATAAATGTTATATAAATGTAGCAGCATCTCAGCTATTATGTCTATATATACAATTATTTATTTACGTATGTTTGTTAATGCGACAATATGTTCTTGTATACCCTTGCAAGGGGTATATGTATATTCATATCTAGCAAAAAGATCTAACAAACAAGAATATTAAAAAGCATACTTCTTGTTTAAACAAGCGATAAAGTTGCTTATTTTTCTTATCAGAAAAATCTAAAGATAAACTCTGTTAATATTCTAAGATTTTTACACAAATTCAAGAACAATTCAGGAATTGAATTTATGTTCTTTACACAAGAGTATACAATCTTCGGCAAGTCGAAGGGAATCGTACTTTCTTGTTTTATGCCACAGCAGAATGTTGAACAGGTCTCGGTTGAACAAATTGCTGCAAATCTTAGTTGCTTGTGACATCTTATTCAAGAGGCATATAATTAAAAACAGGCGTGGCATGTTATTCGACCTTGACAATTCTTAATATAAATACTTTTATTCAAAAAGAAATGGTCGAAAAAAAAGGTACAAACTATAAATAAATACAATTTGATTTTGGTCAAATTTTGCAAACTTTGATTACTTTAAACTGGCGTTGAACTCGCAACCTTTGTTTCGCTCTCTATACGCTTGGCGTACTAGCCAAATGCTGTTGCATTGAAAGAGGGGAAATCCTACCCCAATAAAAAGTGCAACATGCGCAGTAGTTGGCTCTCTGCATTTATATAAGCCAGATTTGCCAAGCTGGCCAAGTTGGTTCCATGGTGTAATGGTTAGCACTCTGGACTCTGAATCCAGCGATCCGAGTTCAAATCTCGGTGGAACCTGACCTTTAAACTGCAAGTTTTTTTTATCAATTCAAATGTTTGTTGTGCATTGAATGAAAACTCTTAAACACTTTGTAATAATTATTTTATAAATCATTCAGCTCAATGTTTGCATGCTCCGTTAAGATAAGCACAGTTAACATTGTCTTATTTAAATAAAACTGTAATTTAGATAAACGAACAAGCACCACAAGGTTAATTGCAATTAAAACAACAGCTTGATGATACTACATAATCAATTAAAGAAATTAGCCTGATTAATTGATTATCCTTTTTTATTCTAGCACAAAAGTATGCTATATATAGTTGGTCCAGTTAAGCTTTGATAAAGTTTATCAAAAAGTCAAGCAGCCTTTTATTTCTATGCCCTTTGGCAACATTTAACCTTTAGTAAAATTACAGCATTAAATTAATAGCTTTCTCATTAATATTTAGTACAACCATTGTGAATGATTGGCCAGGTGTGTTTCATTCCATTCCATTCCGTTTGCCATTTCTGACCACAAACAATATATAGACAGAGATAGATAGAGAGGCTAGTGTATTTAGTGACTATATTATAGTGTCATGTGGATTTAGTTAGGCAATAAGCGTGGAATTTAATAAATTCAATAAATTTTTCGAATAGACGACAACGCACACGCATCGAATGCGAATGCCATAAATTAGAACAAAAATTGAGCGAAATACAAAAAAAAAAAACAACAAAAAAATGCCAACTAAACTATTTAAGAGCAATATAAACGCACACATACAAACGCCCAATATAAGAACTCCGTAAAGCAACCCACACATAACAAAAACTACAACAACAACTCGCTCAAGTGTCGGTCAGTCTCATAATAATGTTTGTCATTTAGCTTCGGGGCCAATTTGTAGCACACTTTCGTTGGCAACATGTGGCAACCAACACTAACAACAATTGACACAGATTATCTCACAGCTACAACAAAGACAACAGCACGATAACTAAGATAAGTGTATTGGCGTTGTAATTTTTTTTTATTTGATAAAAGAGAGAAGCAGAAAAGAAAAAATTGTGTCAAGGGGGTTGCATGACAACCAACCAACCAATTACAACAACGACAATACACAAATTAAATTAAATTTGCGACTGCTTTGCACGAAAATGTGTGTGCGTGCGTGTGTGAAAACAATGGGGCAAAGCTGGGCGCCAAAAGCCAAATGCCGAGTAGCGTCGAAAAATAATAAAAAACAAAAAAAGACAAAAGAGTAAAACTTTAACATACGCTTTGGAACGACAGCGCAGTCGCTGTTAGCGTCGCAGCCACTGCTTCCATTGCCGGCTGAACGCCCTACACATGCGCCGTACGCCAAGCTCTTTGCCTTTGGCGCTTTACCGCTGCTTGAGTGCGAGCACTGTGTTTCTGTGTGTGTGTGTGTGAGTGGGCGAATGCGGCGCATAATGAGAGAGAATGAGGTTTTCGTACGACATTGAACTCGAAATGTGGTGCAAAATAAAACAAGAAAACGAAATTAACGCAAATATCGTGCTGGCTTTGCTTTACCACTATGCATGCATGTACTGTATGAACATTCATACCTACATGTACGTGCTGTTGTTGTTTTTTATTTGTTTGTTTTTTTTTCATATTTTTTATTGCTCTGTTTGAACTTGAGCCTGCCCTAAAGCCAGTAGGCATTGGCTTATAACAACTGCCAAGAGTTGAAATAAAAAAATCCTAAAAATAATGAACACAGATTTCTTTCAAAATTTGCTGCTTGTTAAACGGTATTTTGAGTGTGATTCTTTTTCCACCATACTAATTTCTCATTCTTTTCTATTATTGTTCTTTGCAGTTGCGCTTGAGAAGTTAGTGGAACGAGAAGCGATTGTATTGCAATTGAAATAGCAATAACATACAACAAAAAATACAACTGTTATTGAATAACATAACACACACACACAGAACACAATGGTGGACTATTACAAAGTATTGGATGTGGCTCGCACCGCCACCGACAGTGAAGTCAAAAAGGCGTAAGTATTGCAAGGAGTTGTTCGAGGGAGAGAGTGAGTGAGCGAGTGGCGCTCTCTTGTGATTACTCAACACTAATTAAAATCACAGCTCAAGCCAAACAATGGAATGCCTCTTTTTGCAAGCTCATTCCAATTATTCCAATTTTAAGTGCATTTTATCGAGTAATTAAATAAGGAAAGCGCTGTCTTTCTACTCTCTCTCGCTCGCTCTCTTTTTTTTTCTTTAATTTGTATGCGCTCTAATAACTTTTATTTACCTTGGCAGCTATCGTAAATTAGCACTCAAATGGCATCCGGACAAGAATCCGAACAATTTGGAGGAGGCAAACAAACGTTTTCGCGAGCTCTCCGAGGCCTACGAAGTGCTTTGCGATGGTAAGTGATCAATTCCCATACAGGGTTGCCCATTGGTTTTTTTTTCGCCCTCCTAGTGGATATTTAGTGGCGGGAATCACTATATTATTATTATTACTGTTTGTTGTTGTTGTTGTATGTGTGTGTAGCCCGTAAGCGGCGTATCTATGATGCGCGGTCAACGCTGCACAAATCATCAGCGAGCAGCAGCAGCAGCTCTACAAACGGTTACTATTCACGTTATCGCAGCGGCAATGGCACAACGACGGGATCATCATCATCCACAAGTCGTGACTATGATTATGATCATTATTATCCCAGCTATAGTAACAGTGACAGAAGGGGGAATCGCTATCAGTCGTTTACCTTCCGCAACTTATTCGAGGGCACACCGTTTCACAAACTCTTTGGTAAACTCTCAAAAGAGAGGCGCACATTTGTTTTGAGTTTTTTTCATTTTTGAGATTATGCCATTATTGTTGTTTGTTTGTTTTTGTTATTTTGCTGAACTGACACAACCTTGAAGCGCACGACGTTTTGTTGACTTTTATACTTTTACTTTATTTTGCATTAAGCGCGCAACTAAAAAAAGCCCACATACATTTTCAATATTCTCATTATCATCGTCGTCATCGTCTAATAGCTTCGCTCAGCTAGCGTTTATAGTTATCTACTAAAATTTAGGTTAACAATTTGAAGAATTTTTATTAACTTTTTTTATTCTTCGTCAAATTGCAGAGAAGAAACGACGCATTTACGATGAGTACGGCAAGGATGGCTTAGGAGATCGCGCCCAGACTCGCACACATTCGCGTCATCATTATACACATGATTTTGATGACTTCGATATAATGGGCGGTTTTCCATTTGTGTTCCGACCGCCCGAGGAGGTGTTCCGCGAATTCTTCGGTGGCAATTCACCATTTGCCGATTTCTTCAGAGGTACGTAGAAGATACTCTAAATACTTTAGCAAAAGAGATCTTGAACTAAACTTAAACTTAAACAGATGCCAATGGCTATTCAGCTTCGAATGGCGCACCAAGCAGCAGTCGACGTCATAATGGGCACAGCGGTGCTGCTCGACATCATCATCATCACCATCAGCATAAAATGGCGAATCCATTTAGTGCACCCGTGCTCAACTATCAAATGATGGATTTTTTCTTACCACAGAGCGGTTTCACTACCTTCTCCGCCAGCAATAGTGTCGCAACTGGTGGACATCATGGCGGTGCTGCTGTTAAACGCACATCCACCTCAACAATATTTGTTGATGGCAAAAAAATGATGACCAAACGGTAGGTTCTAACTATTTCTAACTTCATTTCTTTTCAAGTGACTAAATTGTGTCTTCTTTTGATTGCAGTGTTGTCGAAAATGGCAAGGAAACTGTCTTTTCATATGAAAATGATGTCCTTAAATCAAAGACTGTGAACGGAGTATCCCAAAAGCTCTCTTCAATAGCAAATTAATTAATGGATAACAAAACAAGTTGCAACAAAAAAACAAAAAAGAAAAAAACAAGTTCAAGTTAAAAGCGCGCTGGCATAACAAATTACAAAGAAAAAGTCATAAATTTAAAAACAAAGAACAAGAAAATAAGAGATGAAAAAGTGAGAGAATAACAAGCAAACGAATGAATATTGATTGCTTTCTTTATAACGCTTCGATCATAATTATGTTTATAGATATTGTTCTACATTAGAATTTAGTTATGTTTTAATTGAAATGGTTTATTTTTTCTTTCGGAAAGAGCAGCAGAAAATCACTGGCAACAACAACGGCAACAGCATTGGCAGAGCAAGCAACATCAACAACGTCAAAGAGTTAAGCTTAAACAACAATGATAACAACAACAATCAATCAATCAATGGCAATTATTTAAAAATTCAACATTTTGTGAACAATATTTACTTATTTGATTGCGATATAAATCAGAATTCTAATAAATTTGCTGTCATCAAAGTGCGTGAAATTTTTAGAAAAGCCAATCTTAAGCAGCTTTGTTGAGAAGATTTTGCTGTTTTCTCTCTCTATCTCTCTTCCTCCCTGAGTGTCTAAACTGTTTAATGTAGTATAAAGCTACCGTTAGTCAATTAAGTTGCCACAATACTTACTTAAAAGAACCGACAGCAGCCGCATCAGGATCAACAACATGAAATACATCAGCAACAAGAAGCAAACAAAAACGACCAACACAATTTGCGTTTGCGTTGCATTTTATGTGTAAATTGTTAAAATGCATAAAATAAATCTACACAATAAAGAAACACAAAAATATACATACATATAAATATATACATAGTTTTAATATTAAATTAATGCAAAAACCTACATTTCTGACATTGAATGTTTGTATTTAATAATAATTTAAACTTTTCTTTCATAGTCTGTAGTCGTTTTTTAAATGCTTAAGCTTAAGAATATTCTTACATAACCTAAAAAAAAAAGCAAAACAAAAGTATATAGAACACAGCGTATTTGAATCGAATAAGATACATACAGAAAACCCAACTAATCATAATCGCCCACAATTTAATACGGTGTTTTTAGTAGACCATTCTCTCCTCAACAAATTAATTGGAAAAATGAAAACAAAACAAAAAAAACATTAAAATAAAAACAAATACGATCCATTAAACTCAAAATGTGATTTTTTAAGGTAGTTTGAATTTTGAAAAGTGATCGCGCTTGCAGCGTTGCCACCTCGACTTCAGTCGATTAATTCAAACTCGATCAGTTCGATAGCTGACAGCTGACGATCGCGATAGCTTTACGAGATGATTGTTTTCTAGTGTGCAACACTGCATACACATATTGCAGATAATTCTTATTAATAAGTTTATTTTTATGCACTTTAAATGGTATTACAAGCAATTGCATAGACTTTAAATGGCAGCATAATGATACGTAATGATCACATGAAATGGTTCCACGGTCGGTTGACACGAGAGGCCGCCGATGATTTGCTTAAACAAGGTGGGTATCAAACTACAACTGAGACTCGCCCAATTGAGGTAAATTTTGATAAGTTGCAAGTTGTAAACTGTTCCTTGATTATCTAAGGTTACCAAGATGGCACATTCCTGGTGCGCGAGAGCAGCACAGCAGCTGGTGATTTCGTCTTGAGTCTGCTTTATCAGGTAAGTGGCAGACGAGCAACAGGTTGCAAACGTGTGTATATGTATGTATGGTATTGTATGTGTGTATTGACATGATTGTGCACGTCTTTGTGTATTCTGATTAATCTCGTGCTCAAGTCGTGCTGGAAAAAGTCTTAAACGAGCCCATCTCCAAAATCTATATTTATAATTATGTATTTGCTTGAAGGGCGAGGTCTGCCACTATCAGATACGACGTCATGGCGAAGATGCCTTCTTCTCAATCGATGACAAGGGTCAAACAAAAATCTTGCATGGATTGGAAACCCTGGTTGATTATTACCAGCAAGATTCAAATGGTTTGATCACTAAGCTAACGGTTCCACTTACTGGAGATCCACCACCTCATAATACACGCAGCCAGGGCGTGACGAATCTTTTGCATCGTGCCACCAGCAAGAACGAGAGCAATGTCGTCTTTGAGCTCCTCAAATGTGGCTATCGCAATTTCGATGCCAAAAATCAGGATGGCCAAACGGCACTCCATTTGGCCGCCCTAAATTGCAATGAGAATATCCTTGTCCTGCTGCTGGATGCGCGTGTACAGGTGAACAGCGCGGACGCCTTTGGCTGTCAGCCATTGCATGTGAGCGAAAAAAGTAGTCAACGTTTATAGATCTTCAACTAATCAGCTCTTATTTAGTATGCCTGTCGTCAGAAACCCGCCAGTTTTATACGCACTTTGATAGCCGCCCAGGCGAATGTGCAAGGACGCAACATTGAAAATGGATATGTGCCGTTGCATGAAGCAGCTAAGCATGGGAATTTGGATGCAGTACAAACACTACTCGAGGCACATGCGCCACTGCTGCCACGCACCAGCTCCGGCGAATTTCCCTTTGATTTGGCCAAGGAAGCGGGCCAGACGGCCGTCGAGGAGTTTCTGCTGAACTACAAGCTCCCGACGGCGAGCACCAGTCGCGAGCAATGGTATCATGGCACCCTTAAACGTGAAGAAGCCGTCTCCATACTCAAAAAGTTTGCCCATCAGCTGCAGCGTATGCAGCTGGCCACAGAACAGCCAGTGGATACTGCTGGTTGCTTTCTGGTACGCTACTCCGAATCGCCAGCAGCATCGGGCTATGTTCTCACTTTGCTCAGCTCAGATCAAATGGCCAAAAACTTTCTCATTTCACAAGCAGATCTCTATCAAAACACTGGCAATAAGTTGTCTCCCAGCGGGGTAAGAAATACATGAAAATACAAATTCTTCTAAAAATAAAAATAACTTTTATATTGCAGTCAAAATTTCTATACATTGACGATGGTCCCTACTGGCCAAGTCTGGAGCATTTGGTGGCACATTTCATGCGCTTCTCCTATGGCCTGCCGGTCAGTCTAAAGTATCCTGTGCCACCGCAGCCCAAGCCAGAGGTGCCATCCTTTTCCACAATACCACGTGCCACACAAAGGCAGCGTGACATTCAAAGTATGCCCAGCATGCCCTTCAGCATGCCGCCTCATCCAAGCTCCAGCTCTAGCTCCGGACTGCCGCCCTCATTACCATTCAGCAAAAAAAAGCAAAAGGAGAATGTTAGCTCAATGTTTAATACCTTACGCAGCCCCAAGAAGAGTCTCTTTGACATGAACAGCCTGCGCAAAAGTAGATCGAAGAATAAACGCAGCGATTCAGAGAGCAGCATTAGCTTTGAAGCAGCTGCTGCCCGTGCCAAGGAGGAGCTGCAGGCGGCTGCTCCGATGCTAAAGAATCTCTCCTTCTCAACGGATTTCAGCAACTTCAATGTGGACAACGATGACAATGGCGCTGGCGAGCTGTACAATGTGCCACGCAATAATACACCCATTGAGGTGCCACCAATTGCAAATAAGACTGAAGCAGAAGTCGAGTATTTCACCAAGAGTGATGTGGCCATTGAGCGAGAGCGTCTCGCTGCACTCTCGGCCAATGGTTATATACCCACAATGGATGTGCATATGCTGCTCGATCAGCCGCTCAAGCAAATAGATTCAAAGCAGCAGATCTCTCGACTGGATTCAATGATATCCACAGGATCCACAGAGAGTGAAATGGCTGGCTATTTGCAGCAAAAGTGCAGCGGTGGCACTCAAACATCGGGACTCAGTTGCGATGAGCTGGCAGCAGCCAAACAACGATTCTTTATTCATTGCGATCAATTGGAGTGCGGACCGGAGATTGGCTCTGGTGACTTTGGTTCCGTCTATAAAGGCTGGCTGCGTCGAGCAGATGGTTCAGATCGTTTAGAGGTGGCAATCAAGACGTTGCGCGATGAGGAGCCACAATCCATTAACAAGCAGGACTTTCTACGCGAAGCATCTGTCATGATGCGGCTGGAGCACAAATGCATTGTTCGTCTGATTGGCGTCTCCAAGGGAGATATGTTAATGATGGTGCAGGAATTGGCGCCTCTGGGATCAATGTTGCAGTACATACTCGATCACAGTGCCCAAATAAGGGTCAATTGTGAACTAAAGCTTTGGGCAGCACAAATTGCATGCGGTAAGATAATTTCACAGATTTTTAGAAACTCCAATTGATACAAGTTTTCTACTCCTCTTACAGGCATGCATTATTTGGAGACGCAGCATTTTGTGCATCGCGATTTGGCTGCAAGAAACATACTGCTAACGTCACGCCAGCAGGCAAAGATCAGTGACTTTGGAATGTCACGTTCGTTGCGAGCTGGCAGCGATGAGTATCATTTCACGCAAGGAGGACGCTGGCCCATACGCTGGTATGCGCCGGAGAGCTTTAACAATGGCATCTTCTCGCATGCCAGCGATGTTTGGTCCTTTGGCGTTACGTTGTGGGAGATGTTTGCGCTGGGCGCACCGCCATATGGGGATATATTGAATAAGGATGCCATTGAGTTGGTGGACAATGGACAGCGTTTGCCACAGCCTAATCTCTGTCCAGCCTACATTTATGCCGTAATGCAGAGCTGTTGGAATTATCATCCCAAGGAGCGGCCCACTTTCGCCTACCTAATGGAGTTCTTTAGTCGTGATCCTGAATATCAGAATCTGCCCGAGTTGGTGCAATCGGTGCATATCTAGGGCAGCTGCTTCTGCTCTTTTCCTTAAACGTGCAATTTCTTTTACTCCATGTATTCATTTACTGAAAGCTTGGTTAATTCCAATTTCTAACGTATTATTGTTTATTTTATATATTTCTATATATATGTATCTACTTGTACCATATGCCAATATATATATCTCGT